>CM035158.1:106139767-106779767 GCA_020205615.1 Panax quinquefolius | reverse complement strand
GCAATTTAATTTTTTCCATTTTTGGTACTCCTATTTAATAGGTATGATTCACAGCTAGTCTTTTCTTTGATGGAACAGTTTCGATTTAAAATGAGTCTTTCATCATGTATTCTTAAAAAGCAAATAGATTATTATTGGGAACTGATATTTTCACATAAAAAAATTAATTTTTTTCACATGATTCCTCTCACGTGAATAGTGAACGAGTCCCACTTCCATGTTAGAGAGACTCGTGTGCAAATATTATTTTAATGTATAGAAATATTAGTTTCATTATTTAATTGTGATAATTCTGATATCGAAAGATGGACAGTCTAGTAATGTTGATCGATTTCTCTTTCTTTCTTTCTCTATATGGTTTGACTTGTTAATTGGTTTCTATATAACATGAAGGAAATGGACATGTAGAGAAAAGCCTAACAGGAATACCTGTTTGGAGTGGCCTAACACGAGAAGATAAAATGTGGAACATTTTCTCGGGCCTTGGAGACATTGGTTTTGCATATGCTTTCTCTAGTGTTCTTACTAATATTCAGGCAAGTTTAATCCTTTTGTCTACTCATACAAATTTAGAATAAAATAAATTTTGTGATTACTAGTTTTTGTTATATAATATACAATATAATAATTGGATCAACTAAAATTAAATAAATTCACATTAATTTAAAGTTTAATAATTTTATCTCTAATTTTGGAACGGATGGAGTATATATTAAATCAAATTGAATAATTAAAAAAAAAATTATTTTTTTCCCTTTTTCAGGATACACTAAAATCAAGTCCACCTGAGAATAAAGTGATGAAAAAGGCTTCATCTATTGCAATATTGATAACCACCATGATCTACATGCTATGTGGGCTGACTGGGTATGCTGCATTTGGAAACAAAGCACCAGGAAACATGTTAACTGGATTTGGTTTCTTTGAGCCTTTTTGGCTTGTGGATTTTGCTAACATTTGCATTATAATTCATCTTATTGGAGCTTATCAGGTAATTAATTAATTAAACTTCTTTGGATTCACTTTTGACTTATGCTTATTATTTTTATTTTGATTATTGTTATTGTTTGGGATTCAGTTACTTGAAACTGGCAAAAAGATTAAAATTGTTTGGATTCAATTATTTACGTCAATTTTGTACTAAAACGGTGGAATGAAACCAAATAATCGAATCCAAAATTCTATATTTAATTAATTTTCATCTTAAAAGAAGAAAAAATCAAATTTAAAAATGCAAATCCTAACATGATCATAACTATTAATTTGGAGGAATAGTCATCTGCGTGCACAGTATTAGTACATCCCAGTCAGAAGTAGAATGATATTTTCAATGCTGAATTAAAATACCAGTTCAACATAATAATTATACACAATTTTAAATTCGTATTACATTTTGTACTGTCGCTGAAAATACCATTAATTGCTTTGGTTAAAACCAACAATAATAATAATAAAAAAGAAACAGTACCTTATATAAATTCAAAATCAATAAATCTTATTTCACTTGACCTAGGGGCAAGGGAGAAATTAACTAATAATTAAGTTCCTATACAGAAATGTATATAATTATGCTACATATATATCTGAGCTCTTGTATGCAATGTATGCATAACTAAGCAGGTAGTATGCCAGCCAGTATTCGCATTTGTCGAAAGTTGGAGCAACAAAAAATGGGCAGGAAGTAAATTCATCACAATCGAATACTACGCCACAAACTTGCCATTTTTGGGCAGTTTGAACATCAATTTTTTCAGGCTGGTATGGAGAACATTATACGTAATTTTTACAGTCGTATTCGCGATGTTATTCCCATTTTTCAATGATTTTGTTGGCCTTCTTGGTGCCATAGTGTTTTGGCCACTGACAGTGTATTTCCCCATAGAAATGTACATTGCACAAAGAAAAGTTGGCAGGTTTTCTCTTGCATGGAATTGCATGCAGATTTTAAGCTTTTTTTGCTTGATAGTTTCCATTCTTGCTGCTGCTGGATCTATTCGAGGCCTTGTCAAGTCTGTTCAGACATTTAAGACTTTTCATTCTGTATCTTGATTTAGGGGCTAGCTGTTTTGTTCTTTTTTCCTTCTTTGGATAATTGTATGTTGTTGTATAAGATAGTTCAACAGAGATGATCATCATAGATTACATTTAATGAGAAATTAAGGGTTGTTGTTATAGTAAATAAGTTATGTAAATTATCTCAGTTTTAAATGTTAAAATTTTAGTAAATTGTTAGGTTATAAAATGGATTAAAATTTAGCATATAATCAGAGCTCTCTAAACTTTACCTAGTTATGAAAAGTATTGGCCTAATCATTATATACTGAACATATTTCTCAAGATATTTTAGAAAACTAATTGTAGTTGTAGGGAAGTTCTTGGTTCTTCCACAACCATAGAAGATATAGTCGGACAAAATTTCTGCTCCAACGTAACTAAAACTATCCATATCACTTCTTTTCTATGCCCAGCATTTGAATCTGGCCTTGACATGGCCTGCTCGCTCAATGCCTCTACAACTAGGAGACATACTTGGGTACAGTATTTAAATAGAAAATAATTTTGACTTGATACGAATTATTGTCACCGTTCATACCTGGGTACAAATCAAAATCTGTCAATGCCACATGCCCACTGCTCTGGATCAAAACATTTTCAGGCTTTAAATCCCTGTAAATTATACCTGTAAGGATATAAAAATGTGTGTAGTGTAAGATAGATAATATAGATTAATTTCTAATGCAAATGCAATGTTTTTTCTTTCTCATTTTAATTAGTCCTTTATTAACTTTATAATACTTTAAATCACCAAATGTGCATGTTGCATAAAAATTGTGAACTTTAGATGTTAATTTATAACTTGATTTTTAAAACGAAATCTTACTTTGTACTTTATGAGCTTTAATACATATTGTCACTACAAGAAAATCATCTAATTTCGACGAAACTAAGTTCGACGAACCTATTCCCTCGAAGATAATAAGAATTCCGACGGATTATTTAGTTGAACATATATAATTCAGTCAAAACTATAGTAATTTCGACGGATATTAGTCGGAAATAGATGCATCCATTTGGCGCCATTGTTCCTACCAGCGCCAATCTTATATTCGACTGAATAGTGTTTATCCTCGACGAAATATCCGTCGAGGATACCTTATGTACGACGGACTTAAGTTCAATGGACATTCCGTCAGAACTAATCTTTAAACCTAATTAATCAGCTCGTCTTCCCCAGCCGCCCCTCATTCTCTCACTTTGCTCTCTCTCTATCATTTCTCTCTCATTTTACGCTCTCTCTCACTTCATTCTCTCTCTCAGTCTCACTTCTCTCTCATCTCCACCACCACCTTCGCCGCCAACACCACCGGTTCCACCACCACCACCACTAGCAGCTATCATCATTGTCGGTTCCACCACCATCACTGTCGGTTTCACCACCAGCAGACGCCACCACCATCGTCAGTTCCACCACCAATACTGCAACCACCACCACCAACCACGCACCACCAGGCACCATCGTCGGCTGCACTCCTTTATTTTACACATTAATTCAATTTCAAAGTTAGTTTTCTGCAAAGCATTAGATTTTTATGGTTAATTTGTTGCAAATTGTTAAATAAAAATTATTTTTGAATGTCTGAAAGTTATAATATTTCTGAAATTTGTATGATATTTCTGAAATTTGTGGCTTAATTTGTATGATGTTGTTGCTGTGAATTTGTGGGTCAAAAATTTAGGTCCTGTTGTTGAAATTGGGAGTCTGAAATATGAAATTTGGGTCTTATTCTTCTTGTTTATATTGCTGAATTTAAATTTGGAAGGTGGACTGCACTGCATATTATTTAACTGCATATTATTTGGAATTTGGAAATTGCTGAATATTGATATTATGAAGTGTATAGCATATCAAATTTGGGTTCCTTATCATAATGTAACTGATTTTAGGACTGTTTTTAATCTTATATATTTGCTATTTCCGACTAAATTTATGACAAAAATTCTGTCAGAATTATGAAATTGCAGAATATTTGTGGGTCGTGCATGTATTGTATTAGTACTTAGTTTCCCAATATTAATAAATCATAAACTAAGTACCATTTACTTAGTTTCTTACTACTAAAATAAAATAAAATAAATATAATTTAATTTAGTTTATTAAATAAAATAAATTTTAAAAATAAAATAAATAACATAATATAATACAAAATAAAGTAAAGTAAAATAAAATAATAAATTAAATTAATTTGAATAAAATAAAAAACTTTGATTTAATTTAATAAATAAAATACAATTCAATAAAAAATAAAATAAAATAAAAATAATAAAATAAAATAAAATAAAATAATTTTAATTTAAATAATCTAAATTAAATTAAATTAAATTTAAAATAAATTAAATTTAATTTAATTTAATTTAATTTAATAAAAAACATTAAAATTATATAATATAATACAAGATAAAATAAAATAAAATAAAATAATTTTAATTACAAAATTAAATTAAATTAGAACTTATATAATATAATACAAAATAAAATAAAAGTAATAAAAAATTTAATTTAATTTAGTTAATAAATAAAATAAAATAAAATAAAATGATTTAATTTAATAAAGTAAATTTAATAAATAAATAAGCCAATTATATAATATACTACAAATTAAAATAAAAAAATATAATAATAAACTTGTTAGAAAATATAGCAATTAACAAGACGAATAATATAGTAAATTGGAACAACTTAGCTGAAAAATTGAGGCGTATGATTTCATCGTCTCTAAAAAGTGATTTCTACTTCACCGATAATAATCATAGTACAAATGGGTGCATGGCCATTCTACTCTCAGATTCAATGGCGAAGTCTCGATCGTGTGTACTCACAGAAGGAGACTGTGGACTTGTCTATGTGGATTGCCCAATTAACAGAGTATAAGAGCTGAGGATACACAAAGATAATATGGAGAAGAAGAATAAAACTGTTATTGTTGGTATTGTTGGAAGAAGACGAAGAAGGTTGCAAAGAGTTTTAAAGGAACGCTTGGGAGTTACAAAAATAAAAATACCAATTAAATTGAGAGTTACATAAATAAATACCAATTAAATTGGGAGTTACATAAATAAATAGCCGATGTGGGACTTTGATAAAACCATAATTTTGAAGCATAACTAACAATCCCCCACATGATTCAAAATTATCAAAGAAAGAAAAATTAAAAGAAAATGAGAAGGACAATGAATTTTAGATACATAACGTCGATACCTTGTGGGTTTGAATCGACGCTTAGGGGAACAAGCTCATGATTGTAGATTATAGGTGAACTATATTCTTGAACCTATTATCTATGATACAATTAATTTGACTTGCACACATATCTAAAAATCCTGAATTCACACAAGTCCGCGGTTGGGCGCGTTCTAGGCCATGCGCCATATCCCAGATTTTCATAAAGGCTCTAGAGAGTTTGCAAAGACTCTCATAGAGTTTTTACCTACACTTTCACCTTTATATAGGTGAACCCATCAGTGTATCTTGACATACACCACCCTTTAGGGCAATAAGTTTCATTAAGAATCTAAACGATTCATCCTTTCACAATTTGTCAGTAAGCACCGCATGCATACAAGAAGGGATATAAATAATTGTAGTGCTATAATTAAGTAATTACGTGACTTATTGTTACCCATTGAACCCAATTCATGGGATCTCCAATCACATGGGTTGGGTTTCCATCGCGTATTACTTACTCAAGTTGTTAGCAATAGTCCCATCCCTCTGGATGCTTCTTGGACATTCTTTTTAATCAATCCCTTTGTAATCGGATCCGCTAGGTTCTTTTCAGACCTTTCAAATTTCCATGGAAATAACACCATTTACTGATCAGTCCTCATTCAATATTATGTCTCAAGCTAATATGTCTCTATTTCCCATTATACACATGGTTCATTCCTCGTCCAATAGCATCTTGAGAATCACAATGCAGATATATAAATGGAATTGATTTAGGCCACAACGGTATGTCTGCCAATAAATTCCTCAACCACTCTGCTTCTGTATCTGTCAATTCTAATGCAATAAATTCAGATACCAATCCCCTTTATGCACACACTAGAGTCACAAGGTGTTCTTAATGACTCTTCATTAAATAAATTAAATTTCTTAAGATTTCCACATAATGAGACTAAGATAAAAACAAACCATGTGCATTTTAATTAATTCTCATGCCAAGAATCAAGTTCATTTTTCATGTCAAATTTAGAGAATAAAAATGTTTTAATAGTTTTCACAACTTTCTCATCAGTACCAAATATCAGAAAATCTTCCACATCTAAATAAATAATCACATCACAATTTTCATGTTTTTGTATCTCATGCATATATCACATTTCTCATACTTCACATCTTATGTATAATTCGCATTTTATACATGCTTCATCTTTCTCATATTGTACATTTATTCATGTTTGACATTTGATACATGTTCCATAATGCTCATACTTCGCAT
Source organism: Panax quinquefolius (assembly GCA_020205615.1). Taxonomy (NCBI): domain Eukaryota; kingdom Viridiplantae; phylum Streptophyta; class Magnoliopsida; order Apiales; family Araliaceae; genus Panax; species Panax quinquefolius. The sequence goes on along the minus strand of CM035158.1, from coordinate 106,773,267 downwards.
TTCTCAAATTATATAGTTCACATAGAACAATTAACTTAAATCATCAACAGACTATTAACAATTATTATCACATTGTTGCCCGAAGTGCACATTAAAACAATTCTCAAGAATTTCACATAACGCTGAACATTAGCACATAACCATAAGTACAGAAAAACTTGCTTTAAAATTATCAATAAACCGGTCAGCTTTTAACTTCTTTTTAAACACCCAATAGATTTACATCTTTTAGGCAAAATAACTAGCTCTCATGTATGATTACTCATAATGAATTCTATTGATTCTTCATAAGTTTTAGGGTCATCTCCACTTTTCAAAAGTCTATATGCAACATTGTTTAAAACATATCCAGTAAAAATACAAACCATTGTTTTATGTCCAATTTTATTCTTTCTTTTTTTTTTTAAATTCTGGTATAACTACTTTAGCTAGACACCCCCCACATTTTAAGATACCCCAAGTTAGGTGCATGTTCCTTCCATAATTGACATAATAAAGAGTCTATCCTTTTATGTGAAACTCTATTAAAAAATTAATTATTTAGAAAAGCAAGCTTCACCCCACATATTAGAAGGTAAGTTAAAGCTAATTAACATGACATTCATCATATCTTTAAGTGTTCTATTTTTCCTTTCTAACTAATTTTCAACCTCAGTTTTATTTAATAAACATTTCTTCCGCTTCATCTTTTAAAGGCAATGATATAGATTTGATTATATGTGAGACCCCAGATTTTATCAATAAAGATTTAAATTTAGTCGAAATAATTTTTAATATTATAGTGTGAATTTGAGATAATATTATAGTTGTGGGTAGTATTTATAAATTTTGCAAAGTATGCAAGTGGTTATATTATATTCGATTGGTGGGGAATATTCTTGGTTTTAGCAGGGAATATTCAGTATAATGGCTCAATCATTGGTGGACCCCACAATGTAATTATTGTCGGATTGAGAAAACGACAAAAATATTTTATTGAAATAACGGCGAAAGTTTTACCATGGTTATTGTTGAACTACTTCTCAGTAGTAAAAGTAAAAGAATACGTGTGGTTGCATAGAAAGTACATACCGGTATTGATTATCGATGCTTATGAGAAGTCACTCGGTTTGATTCCATTATTGTCGATTAATAATATGAATTATTATAGCGATAATGACGTTTTGTTTTATTTGTATTATTAACGTAATAAAACGTAAACATCTTTTATATAAAATAGAATACTTTATTAAAGTTATTCTATAAATAGAATATATTATATTTTATTACGCATAGTGTTGCATAGTGTTTTGATATAGTGTTTTGCATAGTATTGTATAGTGTTTGCATAGTAAAATGTTTTTATATAAATAGAATATATTATATTTTATTTAAAAGATTTTTCTTTAAATATGGACCGTCAGATTAAAGTAAATCAATCCTGACCGTTCATGGATTAATTACTTATGCATTCCATTTTCCTATAAATAAGCTCATTCCTTCATTATTTTTTTCATTTAATTCATGAAACTCTAGAGAGAAATTATGAGAGAAGTTATATAGAGAAAATTATAGAAAGAAGAAGAGTATTCTCGCTACTTCACTACTTCTATATTCGGTTCTTTTACGGTAGTGGGTGTTATTCTTTCTTCTTGAAGAGAACTTCTGTTATTATTCATTCATTATTATACGTTAGAATAACTTCGTAAAAGTGGCATACCCTATACATAACTCAGATACGCTGTGGCATACCCTATACTTGGTGAAATCCTTATGTTATTCCATTGCTTATTATTACATTGGAATAACTTGTATCATGAGTTTACCCTATACTTGGTGACATTCTTCTATTATTCTCGTTGGAACATCCCGCTCGTGTGTTTTACACCGGACTGGTTCCGCTTTTTTTATTATTCCGTTGGAACATCACATGCGTGTGTTTTTACAGGACTTTGGTTCCGCTCTTTATCATTCGTTGGAATATCCTATCATGTGTTTTTACCCGGACCGGTTCCATCTTTATTATTACGTTGGAACATCCCATCGGTGTGTGAATTTCACCGACCGTTCCGTTATTATTATTCTCATTTGAATAACTGCCTGCATAAGCACCGCATGCATGGTGATTTCTTTTGTTATTCCATTCTTTATTATACCCAGTTGGTTAAAACTTTGACTTCTATACTCCATGAAATTAGTAGAATATCCTTGATATTTGCGTTTCATCCAAAGATCTTTTATGGAAATATTCTTCCGATCATTCTTGAATTTTACTCTACTGTAAACAAAGATCATGTTGACAATTTGGACGTTAATAATTCATGGATTAAATAATTCTTGAACTTGTTTTATTGAATTACTATGTCATTGTCATCATCCTCATGTTATATTATGTTATCTTTGGCTTACGCAAGCATAGATGAACTTAGTATGATTATGACCGTGGATCATTCAAGTATAATCATGGCTTGTTATAAATGATGTGATAAAAGTCCTCGGTGGCTCGTAATGCGTTGATGGATAGTTTTTTGGTATGATTATGACCGGGGTGATTCGGTATAGTCATGACCATTGATAATTTGATGAAAATCCTTGACCGTAGTGCAGGGATGATTAGATGTGGTGGTTTATTTATTAAGTCGAGTCTCAAATGATAAAATTGATGAAAACCATTTAAAACCTAAAAGATAGTAGATTTTATTCTCTACTTGACTCTTTTAATGGATTGCATATTCATACCGCAGCTTAAACCGGTTGTCTATTGTATTTTATCGGTTTAACTTTGTTGAAGGCTAATGATAATTTATTCTCGCATTATCTTAGTCATAATATTTCTTATCGGGCTAGTTGAGCTCACCCTTTTTCTTTCACCGTTTTTCTGTGAAATGAGAACATAAATTGGGACGAGCCTGGGGAATGGAGTAATGGTCCGAGAGGATAGCATTAGTAGTCCTCACTATTCGTGAAATAGTGTGATAATAGTTGTAATGAGGACTCCTTTTGAGTTTGTATAATATCTAGTAGACAATATTTGTATTCAAACTCACGCTTTATGTCGTATTGTACACTACAGTTAGGTTAGTAAGTTGTATTTGAATTTATGTACCATGTAAGTGGCGACCCAAGATGGGTGGACGATACCTAATTTTGGGGCGCCACGGTTGGTATCAAAGCTTAGGGATATGATCCCGGCTAAGAGGTGAGAATAGTACTAGAGGGGAGAGACGGGAATACCTTCGCTAGAATGACCTACCTAAGTTTATGTGCTATTTTATTGGGCTCATTAGAATATAGGATAATATGTGATATGTTAATTAACCCTTGTTTTTGTGACGGTGTTTGAGAATGGCATCTGAAAATGCCTTTGAGATAAGCAATGAAGCACATGAGAGTGTTGATTCAAATTTCAAACAAAAGGTAACGCACCAACAACACGATAATAATCATATTGGTGGCAACTACATCGTAACAATGATAACCATCGTGGGGAAATTATCATGCTAAGAATGGTAACCACTTGGTGGTAATCATGGCAAAGATAATAGAAGTGGAAATTTCAAGAAAGAAGGTCATTTAGCTCGATTTTGTCGTATAGTGAAGTCAAGTCCAATTTGGGATAGTGGCACCAAAGGCGGATACTTGACAAAACAAAGTCGGTGATTCGGGAAGAGCGTTTTTTCGTGACTTTCAAAAATGGATAACCCGAACGAAGTTAGCACGGGTTAGTTAATTATAAATTCTTGCGAAGTCTATACCTTATTAGATACCGGTTCTACCCATTCTTTATCTCTCTTGCTTTGCGTTCAACGTTTAAATTTGACTCAGGAGAAATTAGACTTTGATTTATCTATTGAAACTTCGTTGGGAGAAACCTTCGTTACCTCACCATTTATTAATCTTGTTGTTTCAAATAAACACTTTCATGTTTACTGTCGATCTTATCTCTTTGAAAATACTTGCCTTTGAGGTAATTTTTAAAACGATTGATTAACTACTCATTATTTTTTTTGTAAGGTTGTTAGCTTTCATATTCCTAACCAACTCGTTATACTAATTCAAAGTAACCAAATCCTAAAGTTAATCAACGTTATATCAAGCCATAAGTAAAGAGCCCGATCCTTTCGTTGTTGACTTCCTTGTGTGGAATGCACCGAAGCCAGATTTCGTAGAGGCGACGTCGTGGATTGAAGATGGCAAGTTGATAGGTATCATTGTGAGGTCTTTATCTGAGGTTAAGGATAGAAGTCACAATTGGTATTAATGTGACGTATTATCCAAGTCTTGGACGAGAGTAATGATTTTGAATGATATTTCTATCATTAATAAATTTCTTGGCGTATTCTTGAAGACTTCCTAGCCTACCCTAGAGCGTGAAATCGAATTTTGTATTGACCCCAAAGATAAAACCCATTTCTTAAACCCTCAAATATTTCTTCAACTAAAGTAAACAGTTTACGTGGTTTATAATGAAAGTCATAATAAAAGCATTGGACTAATGAAAATCATGGGTATTCGTGGTATTAGTAAGTGTTATTATGAGTTATATTGGTTAGTATGTGAAAACATGAAAGTTTTTTAGAAATCACAAAGAGTTGAAAATCAGATTTTGGTGAAAAACGTAACATAAAATTCAATTGACCAAATCTCTTATTATATTTTGAATTTTTGAGTGTGGTCAAGTCCTAGAGTTAGATCAATGAGTTACCTAACTAATCCAAGTGGAATTACTGGAAAAGGTGTTGTAGATTTTTGTGTGGACTGATTTTAGCAAAGTAGTGCAAAGCTGCAAAAAACCGAAAAAGCTGCTGCTATGATTTTAGAGGGGCTGTTTCGGCCACTTAAATTATGAGAAAAATTCTGGCCTTTTGGGACATGAAGAAATATGGTATAAAGTACCTCCTGTCCAAAAATGAGCTCATTCTGACTTAAAATGAGCATGTTATGACTATTTCAATATTTAGGTTTTTCTGACGAAAAATGCTATAACCGGAGTTCTATAACTCCGATGACCATGAAATTTAAACTAGAAGCTCACGTTAACATGTGTAAGGTCCTGCCAAGATTTGGGAATTTTGGAGTTAAACTTGAGGTAGCTAATTTCTTAAGGAATTAATTAGAAATTAATTTTTTGAAAATAGTAATTGAATTTTAAAAATTCGAGAAAAATATATTTTCATTATGGGACTATATTATGCTAAATCTCAGAAAAGAAATATTTTTGGGACTAATTTGGTATTTTTCATGAAAATAGTTTAGTTACTGAACATATGAGTTAAATATGTTATGTGAAGTAACAAAGTTGAAAATAGGATTTTATGGCTAAAGAATCCTATATAGAGTATATGCATATTTTTTTTGATGAGGATTTGATAATTGGTGATGATATCTTATGAGTATGGCATTTTGAATGATTAAATGCATTATATGGTAAAGCGTAAACAATTGAGATAAATTGTTTATAAATTTAAGAAGTGATTAAAATATTGTTATAATATTAATGATATTAGATTATGAGATTATTAAGTGATTGATAACATGGGGATATTCTTGAATCTCGGATAAATTATATTATAAATGTTTAATATTTATCCTTTATCTCATTTGATTGATTCTTTATATCATTATCCTCACGCTTATATTATGTTGAAAGTCATCTCGTGGCCCTGTAGTGCATAGATGGACTTGGTATGATTATGACCGTGGATTGTTGGGTATAATCATAACAGTAATTGAATACACAATTATCTTCGTCAGTAGTGCATGGATAATTTGTGGTCGTGATACTAATGAATACACAATTATCTTTGGTAGTAGTGCATGGATAATTTGTGGTCGTGATATTAATGAATACACAATTATCTTTGGTAGTAGTGCATGGATAATTTGTGGTCGTGATACTAATGAATACACAATTATCTTTGGCCGTAGTGCATGGATAATTTGTGGTCGTGATACTAAGGAATACACAATTATCTTTCGTCAGTAGTGCATGGATAATTTGTGGTCGGATCTTAATGAATACACAATTATCTTTCGCCGTAGTGCATGGATAATTTATGGTCGTCGGATCTTAATGAATACACAATTATCTTCGTAGTAGTGCATGGATAATTTGTGGTCGTGATACTAAGGAATACACAATTATCTTTCGTAGTAGTGCATGGATAATTTGTGGTCGTGATACTAATGAATACACAATTATCTTTGGCAGTAGTGCATGGATAATTTGTGGTCGTGATACTAATGAATACACAATTATCTTTCGCCGTAGTAGTGCATGGATAATTTGTGGTCGTGATACTAATGAATACACAATTATCTTTCGTAGTAGTGCATGGATAATTTGTGGTCGTGATCTTAATGAATACACAATTATCTTCGGTAGTAGTGCATGGATAATTTGTGGTCGTGATACTAATGAATACACAATTATCTTCGGTAGTAGTACATGGATAATTTGTGGTCGTGATACTAATGAATACACAATTATCTTTTCGTAGTAGTGCATGGATAATTCGTGGTCGTGATACTAATGAATATCCTTGCCACGTAGTGCGGGGATGATTCGATGATATGGATTAATTATTGAAATTTGAGTCTCAAAGAATGAAATATTAATTCATGGATGTGGTAAAAGTCATCTTTGGTCAGTAGTGCATTGATAGACTTGGTATGATTATGACCACGGATTATTCGGTATAATCACGATCAGATTGAAAACACGAATATCCTTGGCCAGGTGCATGGATAATTCGTGGTCGTGATACTATTAAGCTGAGTCTCAGCATTATTGGTTTTACAGTTATATATCTTTGGCCTGTAGTGCAAAGATGAATTGTTAATGAATATCTTCGGCCGGATTGCAAAGATGAATTTAATGTTTTCAACGATAAAGGTATTCAAGGTATCCTCACCTCTTTATCATACTGTGTACGCACCCTAATTTCGAGGGGCTTAAATTCCATAAGGAGGGAGATTGTGAGACCCCAGATTTTATCAATAAAGATTTAAATTTAGTCGAAATAATTTTAATATTATAGTGTGAATTTGAGATAATATTATAGTTGTGGGTAGTATTTATAAATTTTGCAAAGTATGCAAGTGGTTATATTATATTCGATTGGGTGGGGAATATTCGGTTTAGAGGGAATATTCGTACAACTACTCAATCATTGGTGGACCCTAATGTAATTATTTCGGATTGATCGAGAAAACGACAAAAATATTTTATTGAAATAACGGCGGAAGTTTTACTAGTGGTTACTATTGAACTACTCGGTAGTAAAAGTACGAGAATACGTGTGGTTGCGCATATAAGAATACACCAGTATTGATTATTGATGCTTATGTGAGAAGTCACTCGGTTTGATTCCATTATTGTCGATTAATAATATGAATTATTATAGCGATAATGACGTTTTGTTTTATTTGTATTATTAACGTAATAAAAGCGTAAACATCTTTTATATAAAATAGAATACTTTATTAAAGTTATTCTATAAATAGAATATATTATATTTTATTATGCATAGTGTTGCATAGTATTTTTGCGTAGTGTTTTGCATAGTATTGCATAGTGTTTGCATAGTAAAATGTTTTTATATAAATAGAATATATTATATTTTATTTAAAAGATTTTTCTTTAAATATGGACCGTCAGATTAAAGTAAATCAACTGGACCGTTCATGGATTAATTACTTATGCATTCCATTTTCCTATAAATAGAAGCTCATTCCTTCATTATTTTCTTATTTAATTCATTGAAACTCTAGAGAGAAATTATAGAGAGAAGCTATAGAGAGAAAATTATAGAAAGAAGAAGAGTATTCTACTTACTTCACTACTTCTATATTAGGTTCTTTTACGGTAATGGGTGTTATTCTTTCTTCTTGAAGAGAACTTACATTATTCCATTCATTATTATTCATTGGAATAACTCGTAAAAGTGGCATACCCTATACATAACCTTCGTATACGCAGATACCATATACTTGGTGAAATCCTTATGTTATTCCATTGCTTATTATTCATTTGAATAACTTTGTATAATGGTTTACCCTATACTTGGTGACATTCTTCTATTATTCTCGTTGGAACATCACATCTGTGTGTTTTACTGGGACTGGTTCCGCTTTTTATTATTTCGTTGGAACATCACATCGTGTGTTTTACACAGGACTCGTTTAAAATCTTTATCATTCTCGTTGAATATCCTATCTGTGTGTTTTACACCGGATCCGTTCCATCTTTATTATTACATTGGAACATCCCGCTTGCGGTGTGAATTTCACCTAACTCGGTTCCGTTATTATTATTCTGTTGAATAACTCGTCATGCGCATGGCACCGCATGCATGGTGATTTCTTTTGTTATTCCATTCTTTATTATACCCAGTTGGTTAAAACTTTGACTTCTATACTCCATGAAATTAGTAGAATATCCTTGATATTTGCGTTTCATCCAAAGATCTTTTATGGAAATATTCTTCCGATCATTCTTGAATTTTACTCTATTTAAACAAAGATCATGTTGACAATTTGGACGTTAATAATTCATGGATTAAATAATTCTTGAACTTGTTTTATTGAATTACTATGTCATTGTCATCATCCTCATGTTATATTATGTTATCTTTGGCTTACGTGCATAGATGAACTTAGTATGATTATGACCGAGGATCATTCGGTATAATCATGGCTTGTTATAAATAATGTGATAAAAGTCCTCGGTGGCACGTAATGCGTTGATGGATAGTTTTTGGTATGATTATGACCGGGGTGATTCGGTATAGTCGCTGACCATTGATAATTTGATGAAAATCCTTGGACTGCGTGGTACGAGGATGATTAGATGTGGTGGTTTATTTATTGTCGAGTCTCAGCGTGATAAAAATTGATGAAAACCTTTTAAAACCTAAAAGATAGTAGATTTTATTCTCTACTTGACTCTTTTAATGGATTGCATATTCATTGCAGTTAAAAGCGGTTGTCTATTGTATTTTATCGTTTAACACTGTTGAAGGCTAATGATAATTTATTCGCATTATCTTAGTCATAATATTTTTCATTGGGCTAGTTGAGCTCACCCTTTCTTTCACCGTTTCTCTCGTGAAATGAGAACATAATTTGGACGAGTCTGGGAGCGGAGTAATGGTCCGGAGGATAGCATTAGTAGTCCTCACTATTCGTGAAATAGTGTGATAATAGTTGTAATGAGGACTCCTTTTGAGTTTGTATAATATCTAGTAGACAATATTTGTATTCAAACTCACGATTTATGTCGATTGCATACTACAGCAGATTAGGTTAGTAAGTTATATTTGAATTTATGTACCATGTAAGTGGCGACCCAAGATGGGTGACGTATACCTAATTTTGGGGGCGTCACATTATATCTAGAATTATCATCATTGTTCACCATCTTTGTCACATGAACCAAATTAACATAAAATAATAGAATATAAAAACAGAAGAAAGACTTCGTCAGGCTTAGGAAACACAATCCATATAAATGCTCAATTATTTACCATTAACCTTTCAGCTCATAAGGCGTGAATTTAGGTAATAATTCAATTAAATTACTAAAACCTAAATCACCTCACTAGGAACAAGGGTACATGTGTTATTACAACATGGTAATTTAATTCCAAGCACCAACAATCAATATTTCAAAAATATTAACACAGGAATTAAATGACAGACAATATTACTCAATTAATATTCCAAGTATGCTATAAACACATTCAAAATACTTCAAAAAAAAAAAATTTACAACAAAGATCTTATCATCACCAAAGGTTCTTTGTAATTTTTCGAATTTTTTCAAGATCGTGCAAATTATCACAATTAATTAACTATTGCATAATTAAATTAAATTTTAACTAAAATTATCCAAATATATTAATTTCCCAAAACTTGATTGGAAATAATAATTTTATGCCAATAATTAATATCTCGCTAAATTTTTAGAATTTAATAATCATAATAACTATTTATTAATTGATTTCCATGATTAAACAATTAATAAAACATTTTCTAAAATTAAATAAAATAAAAATCTGTCAATCATTATAGACATACACTTTAAACTACCATTTTTGGCAAAGAGGACCAATCATTTGCTACAGTAGTTAAAGAAGAAGAAAAAAAAATATTCTGATAATCTCATGCTAAAAATTCTATGATAAGTGAATACTGAAATGCTCTTTAAGTCTATGCAAGACAAATAAGGTGGATTAGAACTATGCAATAAATCAACTAGTAATTGTGACTTGTGGTGAAGTTGAAAATTCTCATTTTATGCATGAGGGAGTATTTTTTTATAACTCAAACTCTGGTATTGAGATATAATTTGAGGCACAATCAGCAAGTTATTAAACACTTCACCTATTAAGGGACCCATTATCCTGTTAAGAAGCATACTTCGTTGCTAGCAACAACATATGGCTGCATAGTGTATGTTAAAACATCAAGTACATGGGCCCAAAAGGTATCTGTATATTTTCATACCCTCCTTGTTTCCATAACCAAAGACTCAGACTTCCTTTTTGAGACACCTCATAATAAGATTCACATTGAAAATCAAGATACCAAATCTCATGCCTGTAAAAAATACTACAAATAACTCTCTCTCTCTCTCTCTATACTCTGAAATCTATTTATTTATTTTCCTTCCCCCCTCAAGTCAGCTTTACATGTATAGAAGAACAAGTGTTTGTTTGGCAAGAGAAAAAGCCAATACCCGATACCCATCCATCCATCCGAATAATATTCAGGGGAGCGTCCCACAAGCAGAAAAAACAAATATATATCAGCAGGGGAGAAAGGAACAACCTTACAGTGGGACAAAGACATAATAATTAGAAACTGTTGCTATTAATTGCATCTACAACATACAACTCGCCATCTTGCGAAACACGAATTGAACAAGGCATGACTCTCAATTCATTCCGTTCCACCACAATTTCTATTAGGTAACTGTATTCAAATCGAAGAACATCTCATAACTCAAAAGAACTCAGAAAAATAAATCCACATATGTAAACATACATATACATTCAAATATATATATATATATATATATATATTATTATTTATTTTTAACATACAAATCCGATTGAACCCAAAATGTGCACATCATATACACTATATGCAGGCTACTACATACTGTAATTTTATCCACTAATATTCCAAATTCATAGTTTCTAACTAAAACAACATGTATTCTTGTTAATAGATTAAATCACTTTTTAGATTGTTGGAAAATATAGCAATTAACAAGACGAATAATATAGTAAATTAGAACAACTTAGCTGAAAAACCGAGGCGTAGCGTAGCTACTGTCCTAAAAAGTGATTTCGCCCCCACTGATAATAATCATAGGTACAAATGGGCTACTGGCCGGTCACTCTCCAGGATTCAAACAAGTCTCCGATCGTGTACTCACTGAAGGGATCTGATTGATTTATCATGTGGATTGCTTGATTAATGAGTATAATAATATGGAGAAGAAGAATAAAACTGTTATTGTTGGTATTGTTGGAAGAAGACGAAGAAGGTTGCAAAGAGTTTTAAAGGAATGCTTGGGAGTTACAGAAATAAAAATACCAATTAAATTGGGAGTTACATAAATAAATAGCCGATGTGGGATTTTGATAAAACCATAATTTTGAAGCATAACCAACAAAACTAAGTAGGAGTGAATGTCGAACAATAGTCTCTATAGATTCTAAATAACAATTTTCATAAACTAAGTACTACTTACTTAGTTTATCATTATTGGCAAAATAAACTAAGTAGGTAGGACTGAATGTCGAACAGTAGTCTTTATAGATCCCAAATAACAATTCTTATAAACTAAGTACTACTTACTTAGTTTATCATTGGCAAAATAAACTAAGTAGCATTTGCTTAGTTTGCGACAATTTTCAATAAATGCAATAATACTCTCCCTACATATATGTACTCTTTCTTGTATGCAGGTTTCGACATAGTAGTTGTAGCTAATAGTACTCCAACCGGTTCCTCGGCAACAATTAAAAAAAAAAAGAGTCGTAGTTCCTGTTAGTATCCTAAACTCGAATAAATTGTTAACATACTTATCTTAATATTTTTTCCACCCAAGCATAGAAAACAAAATAAACATGAGGTGTACATTGACTACTTTCATGTGGTTATACCAAGTAGAACACCAAGTTCTAAATTACTGAGCTTATCTAAGGTTTTCTTGAAACTTAGATAAACTCAGTAATCATTTTCTGATATCTATTTAATCAGTTCCTCTGATGACTAAACGATATAATCAGTTTCTTAGTTAAGAGCTGCAGAAACTGATTAAGTAGAAACTGGAACAACAAAAGGTTTGAGCATTTGCATGTTAAATAGATATGTCTTGTATAGTATACATACCATATGTTATCCCAAGGTAAAAATCACGGGCATCAGAAATTTCTTTCAAATTATCAGTTGAGGAAACAAAAGTTTCCACAATATCTTTTACTGGTTCAGGAGAAATCTCTGCAGCTGCATGTGGACAAATATTCTTCACTGACTTCCTTTGCAATCACACTCAAATCTTGTCTTGCCTTTTCTGCTTGAATTTTAACTGCTTACAAGTTTCTTTTAGAACGATCACTGCTTTCTTTGAATAGTATTGCTCATATTTCAGAGGGGAGAGGAGGGGAGGAGGAGCTCCGGTTAATACCTGCATACATACAAACAAATGCAGGTGCACACACGAATTAATAATGTTCTGTTGGGCTGGTTATTAATTTTAACAATAAAAGATGTAAATTATTAGGATCAAACTCAATTTTTTTTTTTTAACTTAAATAGATGATAACAGAAATACTATTATACAATCATAATGTTTGATAAAATCAATATTATTACTTTAATATCTTATCCAGTAGGTCATGTATTCATACTAATGGCAATGTATGCATTTTATATACATTAAGAATAATTTGTAAGTATAAATTATGTATTAAAACTGATTTCGACAAGTGTGCAGCCAATTCTCGCCACCGTCACCATAAATTATTTCTTAGAGTTTGTTTAGCAGTGCGGTGGAAAAAGAATAATCTTAAATAATGATGCAATAGATAACTTGATTACAAATGTAAGTGATAATGAATCAGAATTCATTATATATTATAATTTGCAAAATAATGAATTGAATTCGTAAATACAACACGCGGAATCATTATCGCAATAAATAAACGAAAACAGATTTACGTTAAAGGTTTCACTCAAAAGGAAGGTGTGGATTATAATGAAACTTTTTCTCCAATACCCAGACACTACAAGAAAATGCTCTAACAGCAACCAAACATATCAGCGACCGCACCTCCGGTCGCAGATAGAATTATTAGCGACCGACAGTAGCGACAGCCCTCTCATATGGTCGCTAGATTATGGTAGCAACCGACTCCGATCACTAAGCGGTCGCTGGTTCAATTTTGCTTCCAAAAAAATTGGTAGGAAATGTTAGCGCGCTAGCTGTTTGCGACCAATAACAATCAGCGACCGCATGCGGTCGCTGATAGCGGTCACTGATCAAACTTAATGTTACCAGTTTCAGTCATTCGCTTGACGACACAGGCAAAGAAAAAAAAGAGGGAAGAGCAGAATAGAGAGAAGAGGGAGAAGGGGAGAAGAGAAGAAGGGAAGAGGGACGCCATCTCGCGTCACGCCGCCCACCGACGCCATCGCCGCCACGCATAGCCAATCGACGTTGTTGACAATACCCACGATTTCGGTTTCTACCCAAGGTATGAACTATCAATTTATTTCGTCTCTCCAATATATTTAGGGTTTTAATTTGTCTTGTTTTAGGGCTATTTGATGATTTTTAGAACATTAATTTTTTTCTCTCTTTCGGGTTTTGTTGATTTGCTCATTACGGTAATCTTATGCTCCATTACTCTCTAATTTGTACAAAGTGATTTTGGAGGAATTATTTGATAATTTGTTGATTTGCTCCTTATTTGATATATCATGGTCATGGATTTCTAATTATACGAGAATCTCTCCAAAGATTCATTGCTCCTTATTTTTTACAGTGATTTTTGGAGGAATTATTTACTAATATTAAAAATATTAATTATTTTAGAAAATAAGAATAAGTGTAAATATATTACATTTGCTGTATATTGAATGTTAGGAACTGGTTTGTCCAACCAAGTCAAGTGTACTACCTCTCTATTATTATTATGCTACTTTCACTTGCTCACTAAATCAAAAAATATGGTTTGAATACATAATAATATTATTAAGTTGTCAATACTAGGAACTAGGAAGGCTACCAACGGAGTTTGCTGGATATTATCCAGACAGGCACATGGGGGGTTTCCACATTAACCATCTAGCGATTTATTACATTAATAATGTGGGAAATTGGTCATGAAACATTAATATATAGTTGTTGATGCCTTGTTTGTTCTCTAAAAGCAAATTAAATAATTGGATGCAAAGATAAAATGCGAGGTTTACTATAATTGTATAACATGCACTCAGATTTGTTGTGTGAGAAGAGATGCACCCATGTACCCCACAAATACATAGAGATCTGCAAACTAATATACTAATGCACAATCCAAAAACATGGCCACGGGTCACCAATGCCATAAAAGTGTATGTCTATCGAAAGAATTCGGGATGGAAAGTAGCCACACAGGTTAGGAACCTATATAAACGAAAGCAACCAATTTTTACAGGTTAGCAACCTATATAAACAGGAATTTGTATATTTCTCTTGGTTTGTGTCTTGGGTGCCTAGAAATGACCTTATATACATGTCGTCGTGCATGTGGCTAGTCCATATTATAGGGGAGACTCTGGCAAAAAAAATTTATTGGTCGGGTCGTTGCGAACATTTATACTATTAACGAGCCTATTGGTGATCTACTAGAGCCTATTAAGGGGATGTTGGAGCTGATGGATTGGGCTTGGGGCCGCGAGGCCACATGAGGCCACGCCAAGCTTAGCCAAGCCTCACGGGGCCAAGCCAAGCTTGGTTGTTAGCATGGTAAGCTATTAGGGGGCTGTTAAGCCAAAATAGGCAGTGCTTGGGAACTATTAGTGCAACAGAGAAGGTAACTAGACACACTTGGTGTTAAAGAGACTGTTTTGGCTATAATAGAAAAACAAGGGTATTTAACACTTATGTATACAAGAATAAAGCTACAAAATGTTATAAAAGCTATAAATTGCTCAACCAAGTTGTGACTATCCTAAAACATAAAATATTATAGAAAGGGACCGTGAGGGGTATAATCTTAAAACATGTTAGGCGCCTTAGCACACTAGTTGATATGAATGAATCTCCAAGATACTCATATGCTTACAAGTATGCTTAAATGTTAATCATATGCATGCTTACAAGTATGCTCAAGTCATATGTTAACATTTATAATGTTGTCTGTAGTAGGTACCATGAAATCATGGACCTCTATTCAGACCGTAGTTGGATGGCACGACGAAAGTCAAGTGCCCAGATAAATCTTATAAATTTGAATTTAGAATTTGGTTGCCAAGTGTTTTTGGAGTATGCGTATAGTCACCCGGAATGTATGAATGGTAAGTTGCAGATACGATGTCCATGTTTGAAGTGTAAGAATGTAAATTATTTAGACGGAGACATTGTAAACTATCATTTACTTGTTTCTAGGTTCATGAAAAATTACGAAGAATGCTGGTGGGCACATGAGTAGAGAAGAGATGGTAGCATCACAGAAGTACACAATTCGGGCAGTAGTACTCATCGAATGAATGAAATGGTTCATGATATTGCAGGGCCAGATTTTGATTGGGAACAAGGCAGAGATCAACCTATGAATTCTGATGCCAAAGACTTCTTTAAGCTGTTAGACGAGGGTAGCGAGCCATTATGGCATGGTTGCACCAAACACAGTATATTGTCTGTAGTGGTGACATTACTTAACATCAAGGCTGATCACAACATGAGCCATGACTGTTTTGAGTCTCTCTTGAAAGCCATTAAGAGTATGTTGCCTAATGGTGAGAAATTACCTGGTAACTATTACTTTTGTAAGAAAATGGTGAAGAAGTTGGGTCTTGGATACCAAAAGATCGATGCATGTCCCAACGATTGCATGTTGTTTTATAAGGAAAATGAACAGATGACAAGGTGCACGTTTTGCAGTTATGATCGGTTTAGGCCTAATAAAGAGGGTGTGACTACAAAAAAATCAAGTATACCGTTTAAGATTCTAAGGTATTTTCCAATAACACATCGGCTAAAAAGATTGTACATGTCTTCAAGAACAGCTGAACATATGAGTTGGCATGCGAAATCTCTAGCTAAAGATGGAGAACTAAATCATCCCGCAAATGGGCAGGCTTGGAAAGATTTCAACTTAGCACATCCTGGGTTTGCATTGGAACCTAGAAATATGAGGCTTGGATTGTCCACCGATGGTTTTAATCCGTTTGGCCACTCAAATTGCTCCGTACTCATGTTGGCTCGTGATTGTTACTCGCATAACTTGCCTCCTTGGATGTGTATGAAACAGCCATACTTGTTTCTTTTACTCGTGGTTCTTTATCCTAAGAGTCCCGGAAAGAACTTAGATGTTTACTTGAGACCTCTTATAGGCGAAAGTGAAGGTATTGTGGGAGGATGGAGTATGGACTTGGGATGTTGCAACGAAAACAAATTTTAACCTTAGAGGCGTGGTTATGTGGACTATAAGTGACTTCCCGACTTATGGTATGTTATTTGGATGGAGTACACACGGAAGTTGGCTTGTCCGTATTGTATGGAGCATACAAAGTCGTTTAATCTATCAAAAGGTCGAAAGCCTTGTTGGTTTGACTGTCATCGTCGGTTCTTTCAGGTAGAGATCCCGTATATACAAGATGATTCTGAATCAGACATTGACACTTGAACAAATGAAATGTATGTTTAACGTCATTTTATATTCATATATATACATGTTTATATCACTATCATGTTTATGTACTAAACTATTTAAATGCAACTTTTGTTTATTGTCATTTTATATTCATATATATACATGTTTATATCACTATCATTTTTATTGTCATTTATACATGTAATCAAATATGACTCATAATAACATCTTGAAATTTGTAATATACAGATGGCTTCAAGCAAGCGGTATGAGAAAAAGCTTGACTTGGGTGGGGGGCCTAATCATGTGCCCTAAGGCCCTACTAATCCGGATGATCGGATTCTTATTCAGATTCACCCTCCTCCGAATAGCATGTACGTCCCGGATATATCATTTATATATAAGCATTTAAGATTCTATTTATATAAGATATATAGAACTTAGATGTAAATTGCTTTAATATATTTACTTATCGTTGATGTAAATTGTTGTATATTATAGTGATTTTTTAGGATAATAAGATCGTCAAGATCAACAAAACCATGAACATGAGTATGACATAAAAACATAACTAGGAATTAAGTATATGGGTAATGTATATGATATTATATTGGTAATGTATATGGGTCCAATTTTTCTTTGCTTTAATTTGCATTCAATCGTTATTGTTTTGGTCTTATTGTATTGAAAATTTATATATTTCTCTTGATTTGTGTCTTGGGTGCCTAGAAATGTCCATATATGCATGCCGTCGTGCATGTGGCTAGTCTATATTGTAGGGGAGATTCTGGCAAATTTTTTTTAAGTATTATAAGTATAAGTTTGAAAAATGTTCATAAGTATTATAACTTAGATGTAAATTGCTTTAATATATCTACTTATCGTTGATGTAAATTGTTGTATATTATAGTGATTTTTCAGATAATAAGATCGTCAAGTGCATATCACGGTTGTGTTTACTGTAATTGGCTACACACTCGTGATTACGTGGACGAAAGCACACCTATCGCCCACAAGGATGTTGTTTGAAATTTGAATTTCGGTATATTTTTTTTAATTATGACAGATAATTATATAATATTCTAATTAAGGATAATTGTTTAGTAATGTTATTATTGTTGTTTTATTTGCAGAAAAGGTATAGATGGGAGGACGCGCAGGCTTCAGTGATTCAGACATTATTCTGGCAGAAGTGTGCGGTCCGCACCAAGGACAACATGAATAAAGAACGACAAAAAGCCATTCACAATGCCGAGATCGACCATCCAGGCCAGGGAGAGGATTATATGCACGAGCATAGCCCCTGGTGGTGCACCCAGTCCATATGGGCTGAGATGTGTGCCCAAAGGAGAGCTGAGAGCTAGGTGAAAAGACGAAAGACTGCCGCTACCAACAGAGCCTCAAGTGTATCCGATGGCGAAAAGGTTAAAGGAACATACTGAGTATGACAAGATATTTCACGATTGCAACATATATTTGCTGAGGTACATATTTACAAGTTTTAATATGTTTACAATCATGAATTGTAGAAAATATATCCCATTTTACTTAGTAATATTGTGTTTATTTTTTGTATAGAGTCTCAGTCTCAAGGTCAGCCTATCCATTGGTTTGGATGTTATACGTGGCCACCCGTGATGGTCTGCCTGATGTTATCCAGATAGAGGTAATAAGTTTTAACAACTTGATCTTGTTTATCAATTTATTTTTAACTATTTAATTGTTAACATGATGTCGAGGATACTTATAAGCGTTTATTGAATGAGCCTTTATCCTCGAAGGCACTCCACGTCCGCTTTATTGATCAAGAGTTGTGGGAGAGAGGCGTCATTGTGAAGAAGAACTACATTAAAGGTCGAGGACAACGACAACGCCCATCCTTGATGGCTCAGTGACTCTGCTACCCCAGTCTTCTGATCATCGAGTCATCCATTTGCTCATACTCCTAATTTGTTGTGAGAGCTATATGTCGAGATCGAAATCTTACGAAGATCTTTGGCGGGCACACGGGGGCTCTTGATCTCGAGGAGTTTCTTTGAAGCGATGGCAGCAGCAGCAATAACGTGACATGGGGATGGCGACGAGGTATAAAATCAATTTGTTGTATATATTATCGTAATATATATCAGTATCAACATAGTTACTATATTTGTAACTTATTTTATTATTTTGTTAATTACAGGGTGATCAAGGAGGTCATCGATGATGCTTGACGTACTTGCTTTAGATCAGTTTTGTAGTTATAGTATAAGCTTGTACTTGTATATTCATTATTTGGATGTATGTATGTTACTTAAACAAGTTTTGATTTGTTTATATTTATTCAAATCATATTGGTGTTTAAAGGTTTATATAGTTTATATACTAGTTTTGGTGTATGTACGTCGGTGGACGATGGATGTTTATAGTGTTGTGTATGCTGTTTATCTTGTTGTGTATGTGTGTTGGGATAAAAAACAGGTACAAAACAGGTACAAGTTTTTGGGAATTTTGTAAAACAGCAAAAATCTAGTTTTCAATTTTTTATATCAATCATGACGCATGCGATCATTTGATGAATAATGTGACAGCTAAACAATTAAAGGTATCATTGTGCATAGCGATCGGCACGAAGTGGTCGCCGCCGTATGGACCACGTCGACTTTGACCACGGGCCGTCTTGACTCAGATTAGCGACCAGATTTGTCATTGCGGTCGCTCATAGCGGTCGCAGATAAGTCGGTCGCTAATAGTGGTCGCTGATGTGCATCCCAGCGACCAGATTTTATGCGACGACTATCAGCGACCACAGTCAGTCACTAATAGTCATCTGCGACCATGTGTGGTCGCTGATATGCGGTCGCTGAAAGCCCTTTTTCTTGTAGTGAGAAAAGATTAATTTACAATATTCATGGCTCAAGTAATTCATTATGATTTAGAGTTACATCAAATGGATGTTAAAACTGCATTCCTTAATGATAATTTGCATGAGAATGTCTATATGGCACAACGAGAATGTTTTCTGGTTAAGGTAAGGAGCATATGGTTTGTAGACTTAAGAAGTCCATCTATGGGTTAAAGCAGGCTTCTCGACAATATATGATATCTTAAGTTTCACGAGGTGATGAGTAATTTTGATTTTAAGAAAAAATAGTGAATCAATGCATATACTTGATCATAACATTAAAATCAATTAATCATAACATTAATTACTTACATGAATTGAGAGAAGTCATCATGCATGTATGTATTACGCTTCCACTACGCTTAAGGGTGAAAGTTTTCAATTGTCTCTCTCAATCTTATGATGGATGTATAGATGTGTATAAAGTTCTTGATATGACAATTGAGAACAAACCCTAACTGTTTTATTTATTGAATAGCTAAGGGTCAAAATCGTTCATCAAGATTATCCTAGGGCCCATTATGCCAAATTAAATATTAGTAATAATATTTATGAGCCACATAATTACCAAACTCATAAATAAGTTGATTAAATTAATACATTATGTAAGCCCAATAATTACATAAATAGTAGAGGCAACATAAGGAAATAAAATATTTTAACAGAAATTAAGTGCATGCAATGGTAAGCCACCAAGCAATAAAAGTGAATAGCTTAGCAAAAACATGATCTCCAATGATGTTAACATTATATGTTAACATCTTTATACTAAGAAATGATCCACGAAACTCAAGTCCATCCATTATTGTCAACAGCTGGGAAATAATCATTCTTTCAACTTGTCTGTGGGCCTTCTCTCGCTTCAGAGTAATTAAATCGATCTCATCAATAAAGATAATGAATGGAGCATATGTTTTTCTGCTTTTTTAAATGCTTTCGTGAGATTGCTTTCACTTTTCCTAGTAAACTATTTGAAGTAAACTCACCTGGGATAATATGGGGGCAGAAGTTGGTACTTGAGCTTTGCCGTAAGATTCCAAAATGTATCTCCATTAACAGCTATCAATACTTCTTCCTTAACCACTGCCAACTCTATTTTGTTTAAGCAGCTCTTTGGCATGCACCACAAGTAAGATATTTCCGACATCGCTGTCTAGTGAATGACCACCATTATCCTTGGCCCTAGAGTTTACATTTCCAGTTAGTTAAGAAATTTGATCTCTTAGCTCTAAAAAGAGTTGTAATCCCCCTGAAACCTTCAAAAAATCATAGGTGCTCATTGATAGGCTTCGTTATAACATGTTCACCATATCACCATTCATTCCATGCCCAGTAAAATTTCCACAAGAGATTTCAATTTCAATTCCTTGCAAAACATATTTAAACTCTGACTTTGGATGAAGTGTAGTTATGCATTATTGTTTTTACTCTAGAGTACCTTTAACAAACACTTTACACTTAACACAACGACCCGTCAAATGTGCTACTCCTTGTCCATCCTCAAGTGCTTGCAGCTATTCAAAATAAAATACTATAATGTGGGCTTGTATTTCATTGCTAAGAAAAACATTGATGACATTGTTATAATATATATTGTGCTGCAACATGATCTTTGGTTTTATGTAATATATTTTATTAATTTAATATCTTTGTTTTTTTTTATGTAATATTTTATTTTCAGATTTTTTTTTAATATCTTTACCATTATTATATGTATTCTTAATATTAGAATTTTTAAAAATAAAAACTAAAAATAGAAATTAAAATACAAAAAACTTTAAAAGATAAATAAAAAATTAGTTCAATTTGTTTAAAAAAATAAGTTAAAAAATTAAAAATAATAATTATTTTCGGGAATAAATATTTTTATTTTTTAAAAAATGAGTAAAGCTTTATAAAATATATATTCAAAAAAATAAACTTTATTTTCATAAAACAAAAATAATTTTTTTTAAAGAAGTGTAAATTTCATAAAAATAATTAAGATTTAAAATTTTTAACTTTAATTTTTTGAATCAATATTTTATGAAACTTTAGTCATTTTAAAAAAAATAAAGTTTCTAATATTTTTCATTAAAATAATAATTATTTTTAAAAATAAAATAATAATTTATTTTAAATATAAAATAATTATTATTTTAAAAAGAATATTTTATTTTAAAATATTAAATTAAACTATTATTTTAATTTTTTTAAAAATAATATTTTCTTTTAAAATATTAAAAATAATAATTTATTTTAAAATATTAAATATAATTATTATTTTAAAATATTAAAAACATTTATTTTATTTTAAAATATTAAAAACTGGGGTTGGGTCGGGCTGGGTTACATATCATGTTTTATGAATTGTTAAAGTCAAAATATGACTAAGTTAATTTGGTTATGGAACTCAATTTATATGTGATATGTCATACCACATGTTGTATGATGTAACTCGATAAATTAGAAATGAATAATGCATGAATGTATGCTTTGTGATGAATTATTGATGCATGTAGGATATGCAAAGTAAATAATATATGTTGCATGCGGATATGCATAGTAAAGGAAATATAGTGCATATGGAATTGTGTGCTATGTGAAACATGATAGACTGTTAAATTTGATGGGCTATCGAGCTCAATCTTGCAAACAAACTTTTTGCAGGTTAATGATGTTATGCAATATTACTTGCTATGTAAGACCCCAAATTATTAATAAATGAAATTTATTTTCCTCTATTTATTATTTTGAAATAGTAAGGGTTGATTTGATTAATGTGGTTAGTTATGGGTAAAATCATGCAAATATTTTAAATAAGCAAGTGGTGATAAAATATTCATTATTGTCGGGAATATTCGTTTGGTGTGGTGGAATATTAATCTTTGTGGGGAATATTAATGCATACTTAGTAGCGATCTTTTGTGGGCCCATAACTGAAAGCGATTGGATGAAGAAAATGACAAATATAAGTTGTTTTTAAATAACGGCGTAGTTATTATCGTTATCTTGTTGGAATACCGGTGGTTAAAACACTACTATCTGGCGTTGTTGAAGAGTGGCGCACGGTATTGCACCAATTATTGATTCTTACGTGAAGGCACTACTCGATAATTATTACGGTAATTCTTTATTCGATATTTTATTTTATTGATTCAATAATTGTTGTATTGATATTTTATATTCTTGTTGTTTGATAAATTGTCATTACAAGTATTTTCCATTATCGAAGCAATAATTCATATTATATCGAATAATATTATTAGATAACATTATTGGCAATGTCTACAAAGTTACATCTAAGGAGAGGTTTGGTCACCTAATTGCTTGCGCCCGAGTAAGGAGAAATTCTTATTGGAAAGCCCCTCTTTCTGAGAGCTACACGTCAGTTAAAGATCTTGTGATTCTGTAATATTATTTGTGAATAATTAATTATTGATTTATATGATGAGGAAAATATTGATTTTATGTGGATATAGATGGAGAAAAATTTTAATGTGACAATTGTTGAAAATTAATATTTTATCTTTTTTTTACGATAAAATAATTCATTTAAATATATTATTTTAATAATATATTAATGGTGATATTTTATAATGAATGTGGGATATATGAGTATATGAGGAGGAAGAGTATTTTGTGACATTAAATGATTAACACATGTTTTTTGTGTGTGGTGGACCCCATTTCTTGGTGAAATTTGATTATAGCTTTGTAAAATCGCTTGGTTTGTGGATTTGGTTAATTTACATTTGGAATTTGGAAAAACTTTCTTTTGCAAAGTTGTAGAGAATTGAATTTCCTACAAAAATTCACGAGATTGAATTTTTCGACAAAAGGGCTATTTATTATGAATTATTGAAGTTTTGAGTTAGAAATAATTGATTTTGGGAGTTTTAATTAATTATTTTGAGAAAAACGTTTTTGGTGAGTTTGTGAACCTCATTTAACATGTGCTATGGCTGAAATCATATTTCAAAGGTGGGCTAAGGAATTTTGTTTATAAATAATATTATTATATTCAATTTTCTACTTTGGTGTTAAGCATTTTCCTATAAATAGGGAGCTTAGGTTAGAATTGAAAATTACACGGCTGAAGTTTTTCTCTATATCTCTCTCGATATTTTGGCGTATTCTTGTGAGTATTTTGAGTATACTTTGAGTATTGCTATATACGGTGAGTTCAAGTTCAGTCATGCTTTATATCAGGTGTTTCAACTAGAAATCTTGTCTTTTCGAGGTAAGGGATGTTATTTTCTTATCAAATGATATTATTTCTTCAATATCATTATGCTGAAATATTGGTTGGAACTTTTTATTAAATTTGGAACTTTTTCATGTCGGGGTTACTATTCATGAGTTCTTATTCACGAGTTACTATTCATGAGTTATTAAGAGAGTTCTTATTCACGAGTACTATTCACGAAGCGTGAAGATGTTTTTTGTGAAATTTCTATCTTTTGGTGTGGAGTTACTATTCACGATACGGATTTATTCACGTGTATCGACCTTTATTCACGAATCGGTCTTATTCACCAAAAAATGAAATTTCTTCTTTTCGTCCAAAATATCTATTACGGATACTAGCTTTGATTGTATCCATGTTTTGATCATTCTTGAATTTTACACCACTATGATTATTTTTGAGGTATTGTTGGACATGGATAAAACAAAGTACGAATCCTTAATCCTTAATCCTTGTCATTTTGTTTCACTAGATTCGTTTCTTTAAAATATTTTCATCATCCTCGGTCTTAAATGATGATATTCTTGAATATCTTTGGCTGTGAGTGCAAAGATGAATGATTTCTTGATGAATATCTTTGGCCCGTAGTGCAAAGATGAGCAGTGTTGAGATGAACATGACCAATGATGAATATCTTTGGCCGTAGTGCAAAGATGACAGTGTTGAGATGAACATGATTGGTGATGAATATCTTTGGCTGTAGTGCAAAGATGAATATTTGATTCGGATATATATTGATTGATGTTCTGAGGATAAAATATCGACGATGAACTTTTAAATTCATATATAGAAGATAGTAGTTTACATTCTCTACTTAACTCTTCTAATGAATTATTATTTCAGCTGCGAATATTGATTTAAAATTTGTTGTCTATTGTATTCTATTAGATTTTTCCTGTTGGAGACTAACGATAATTTGTTGTATATTATCTTAGTCATAATATTCTTTCTTGGGCTAGTTGAGCTCACCCTTTTCCTTGTTGTTCCATTTTTCTTCTCGGGAGGTGAGAATGTAGCAAATCTTAGTCGGGGTATGGAATGAAGGTTTAGAGAGAGTTGTTTAGTAGTCCTCACCATTTTTGTAAAATAATGTATCAATAATTATGATGGGGATTTATTTGCGTGTGGATATTGTCTAGATGGCAATATCTGTATTTAAACTCACAGTTTATATGATGTATTAATAAAGTTGTAGTTATTTCTGTACCATGTATTTGGCGACTCAGAATGGGTTGGATGGAATGGACCTATTTTGGGGGCGTCACAGTTGGTATCAGAGCTTAGGGATATGATCTCTGGCGGAGATCGGGGAATAGAACTAGGAGGAGAGGCGAGTAAATCCTTCGCTAGTGTGTCCTACCTAAGCTTATTTGTTAGTTGGTCGGTATATAGGGATATTATGTGATATATTGATTTCTTAATTAACCCTTGTTTTATATGGTATTTGAGAATGTCGATTGAGAATATTAATGATGGAGTAAATGAGACCAGTGGAGATGCTGTACTTTACCAGCGAGGAGAGCGTGCAACAGTGGCAATGTACCTCTGTGAACAACACCATTGAAGCGAGATGATGAGCGAGGGGATGTTTAGAAGCTTTTTGCGATTCATGCAAAATCAGACGAGGAGACTCGTGTTCAAAATCTGAGGAGAAATGATAGCAATTCACGGGGTGGTCATGATGCAAGCGATTCAAAGAGTTGGGACCACGAATGCAGGGAAAGCGGATCCGATTAAAGCGGAGACTTGGGTCAAACAAATTACCAAGATATTCGATGTCTTGGGATGCGGAGAACAGAAAGTTCCATTCGCTACTTTTATGTTCCGTAACGAGGTAGATTCTTGGTGGGAATCGTGAAGCGTACCCATCTATTGCACTCGGCATGTCGTGGGAGGCGTTTGAAGCAGTTCAATGACAAGTACTTCCGAAAGTATTAAATCGTATGAAGGAAGTGAAGTTTATTAGGCTGAGGAGAATAACATGGCGGTGTCCCGATGACGAGGCGAAGTTCGCGGAGTTATCGAGTTTGCACCTCATTTGGTGGAGAATGAGGAGCGTATGACGCGGATGTTTACGAGAGGTTTGAAACCCAGATACGTCGGTATCTCATTTCTCATAAATTTTTTCTCTATTCGGATGTTGTCAATGGGCTCGGTTGTTAGAAGCGAGATACTTGAGTACGTTCAATGAGGGACCATAACCGAGGATCATACAAGAAGATAGTAATCAACAAAATAATGATAACCAATGGAGAAAGAAGAATCTGAGACAAAGCGGTAACCACTCTGGTGGTAATCGTGGCCATGAAAATAGAAGAAGCGAGTCGGGAGGAGATTTTAAAAGAGGAGATTCAAAAACGACCATGTGAAAGCGCGTCGGCCTTGATGTGGCTGGTTCAAGGAGGAGAAAGACCACCTTGGTCGTATGTTACAAAAATTGGGGAAAGAGGACATATCGTACCAAAGCGCCCCACAACGGTTTAAGGTATGCTATAATTATGGAAAGAAGGACATATCGCTTCGAGATTTATGCAGTATCGAAACCCGATCCGGTGGGAATGGTGACTCGAAAGGATGTCCTGAAAAGTCAAAGTCGGCGATTCTCGGAAGAGCGTTTGTCGTGGCCGGTCAAAATGCGAGGAACCCGAACGAAGTTAGCACGGGTTAGTTAATTATAAATTCTTGCGAAGTTTATACCTTACTTGAATCTGGGTTCTACCCATTCTTTTATCTCTCTTGCTTGCGCTCAAGCGTTTGAACTTGACTACGGAGAAATTAGACTTTGACCTATTTATGGAGAATTCGTTAGGAGAAACTTTCATTACATCCGTTGTTTAGAAATCTTGCTTGATTCGA
This sequence comes from Panax quinquefolius, assembly GCA_020205615.1. NCBI lineage: Eukaryota > Viridiplantae > Streptophyta > Magnoliopsida > Apiales > Araliaceae > Panax > Panax quinquefolius. The sequence goes on along the minus strand of CM035158.1, from coordinate 106,746,443 downwards.
GTTGGCACTATCACATTACACATTAACCTTATTTCTATAGAGATATTTGCTTTTGATGTGATTTTAAGGTTAACTACTCATCATGCAAAATTGATTACTTTTCGTAAGGTTGTTAGTTTTCATATTCCTAACCAACTTTGTTATTCAATTCAAGCAACCAAACCATTGAAGTCAAACTCTTTCATATTAAGCCATAAAGCCATTCGTTTATTGAAAAGCGGATGTCAAGTTTTCTTAGCCATGTCATGGACTTAAAAAAAATAAGTCGATTTGAATGATATTTCATTTGTTAGTAAATTTCACGACGTGTTTCTGAAGAATTTCTTGGCTTACTCCCAAAGGCGATATTAAATTTTGTATCGACTTTGAACCGGTACAAAACTCATTTCTAAAATCTCATATCGAATGGCTCTATTGAACTTGAGGAGTTAAAAATTCAACTATAAATTTGGTACACGAGCCTTTATCCGGTGACTTCCTTTGTGGAATGCACAAGCCGGACTCTCGTAAGGGACACCATATTCGTGCGATATTAAACCGATAGGTGTCATTGTAACGTCTTTATCAAGGTTGGGATATGAGTCACGATTGAGAACAACCTAAGTCGATAATCGAAATACGTAGCTTTCTAGGCTTAGTTGGTTATTATCGGAGATTCGTTGAAGGATATTCTCAAATCGTTATTCCATTACTTATGGTGACTCGTAGAGATAAAAAATTCGAATGGAGCAAGGAATGTGGGAAGAGCTTGAAGAACTCAAGAGGAGACTCATTTCAAAGACACGTATTACGACCATACCATCCACGGAAAAGCGAGCGTGGTAGGCGGCGTGTTGAGTAGAAGATCGTATACAAGTACGAGTACGATATTGTCAAAGACTCATTTCGTATAATTTACAAATAATAGAGATGGAGATAAAAACTCTAGGTACCCACGTGATGATATACGAGTATAATCGACTTTAATCGATAAAGTTAAAGCTGTTCAAGCTACACACCGGAGCTGATGAATTTGAAGAAGGAGGTGCAAGAAGTTGTTATTTCAAAAGCGAGAATCGGTGAGGTGAGGAAAGCTCAAACCTTCGATTTATTAATCCATTTGAAATTCTCGATCGAATAAGAGCGTGGCCTATAGACTCGTTTTTACCAAGTAAGTGGCGACGTGTTCATAACGTTTTTCACGTATCGATGTTACGTAAATATGTGGACGACCCGAACTACGTCATTGAGTTAGAACCGGACGAGATAGCCGAAGACTTAACGTACGAGGAGGTACCTGTCAAGATCTTGTAGAGGAAAGAACATGTCTATGTGTCTTGCGGTTATACCACAAGTTAAAGTTTTGTGGAGAAACCATGCTTTATTGAGGAAATGACACAGGGAGTTGGAAATGAAAATGAAAGCGAGGTATTCTCATCTTTTCGAAACACCAGGTACGTACGTTAATTTCGAGGACGAAATTTCATAAGGAGGGGAGGTTGTAAGACCCCAATTATTAATAAATGAAATTTATTTTCCTCTATTTATTATTTTGAAATAGTAAAGGTTGATTTGATTAATGTGGTTAGTTATGGGTAAAATCATAAATATTTTAAATAAACAAGTGGTGATAAAATATTCATTATTGTAGGGGAATATTCGTTTGGTCGTGGAATATTAAATCTTTGTCGGGGAATATTAAATGCGACGTAGTGATCTTTAATGGGCCCATAACGGAAAGTGATTGGATGAAGAAAATGACAAATATAAGTTGTTTTTAAATAACTTGGCGTAGTTGTTATCAAGAATATATCTTGTTGGAATACCGGTGGTTAAAACACACTAATACGCGTTGTTGAGCAGTAGCACTGCGGTATTTGCAACAATTATTGATTCTTACGTAAGAAGGCACTACTCAATAATTGTTACGATAATTCTTATTCGATGTTTTATTTTATTGATTCAATAATTGTTGTATTGATATTTTATATTCTTTGTTGTTTGATAAATTGTCATTACACGGTATTTTCCATTATCGAAGCAATAATTCATATTATCTGAATAATATTATTAGATAACATTATTGGCAATGTCTACAAAGTTACATCTAAGGAGAGGTTTGGTCACCTAATCAAGGCTTGAAGAAGAGAAATTCTTATTGGAAAGCCCCCCTCTTTCTGAGGAGCGGCACGGTTGTCGATCTTTGTGATTACGTAATATTATTTGTGAATAATTAATTATTGATTTATATGATGAGGAAAATATTGATTTTATGTGGATATAGATGGAGAAAATTTTTAATGTGACAATTGTTGAAAATTAATATTTTATCTTTTTACGATAAAATAATTCATTTAAATATATTATTTTAATAATATATTAACGGTGATATTTTTATAATGAATGTGGGATATATGAGTATATGAGGAGGAAGAGTATTTTTGTGACATTAAATGATTAACACATATTTTGTGTGTTGGTGGACCCCATTTCTTATCGAAATTTGATTATAATTTTGTAAAATCGCCCTTTTGTGGATTTGGTTAATTTTTGTTTGGAATTTGGAAAAACTTTCTTCTGTAAAGTTGTAGAGAATTGAATTTCCTTTAAAAAAGTCATGAGATTGAATTTTTCCGACAAAAGGCTATTTATTATGAATTATTGAAGTTTTGGAGTTAGAAATAATTGATTTTGGGAGTTTTAATTAATTATTTTGAGAAAAACGTTTTTGGTGAGTTTGTGAACCTCATTTAACATGTGCTATGGCTGAAATCAGATTTCAAAGGTGGGCTAAGGAATTTTGTTTATAATAATATTATTATATTCAATTTTCTACTTTGGTGTTCAAGCATTTTCCTATAAATAGGAGCTTAGGTTAGAATTGAAAATTACACGTAAGCTGAAGTTTTCTCTATTTCTCTCTCGATATTTTGGCGTATTCTTGTGAGTATTTTGAGTATACTTTGAGTATTGCTATACTGATGCAAGTTCAAGTCATAGCCTTTATATCAGGTGTTTCAATTAGAAATCTTGTCTTTCGAGGTAAGGGATGTTATTTTCTTATCAAATGATATTATTTCTTCAATATCATTATGTTGAAATATTGGTTGGAACTTTTATCAAATTTGGAACTTTTTCATGTCGGGGTTACTATTCATGAGTTCTTATTCACGAGTTCTTATTCATTGAGTTACTATTCATACTAGTCTTATTCACGAAGCGTGAAGATGTTTTTTTGTAAAATTTCTATCTTTTGGTGTGTGAGTTACTATTCACGTATCTGATTACTATTCACGTGTTCGACACTTTATTCACGAATCTGACCTTTATTCACGAAAAATGAAATTTCTTCTTTTCGTCCAAAATATCTATTCGGATACTAGCTTTGATTGTATCCATGTTTTGATCATTCTTGAATTTTACACCACTATGATTATTTTTGAGGTATTGTTGGACATGGATAAAACAAAGTACGAATCCTTAATCCTTAATCCTTGTCATTTTGTTTCCTTTGGATTCGTTTCTTTTAAAATATTTTCATCATCCTCGGTCTTAAATGATGATATTATTGAATATCTTTGGCTGTAGTGCAAAGATGAATGATTTCTTGATGAATATCTTTGGCCCATAGTGCAAAGATGAGCAGTGTTGAGATGAACATGACCCGGTGATGAATATCTTTGGCCCGTAGTGCAAAGATGAGCAGTGTTGAGATGAACATGACTTGGTGATGAATATCTTTGGCACGTAGTGCAAAGATGAATATTTGATTCAGAGATATATATTGATTGATGTTACGGGGATAAAATATCGACGATGAACTTTTAAATTCATATATAGAAGATAGTAGTTTACATTCTCTACTTAACTCTTCTAATGAATTATTATTTCAGCTGCGAATATTGATTTAAAATTTGTTGTCTATTGTATTCTATTAGATTTTTCCTGTTGGAGACTAACGATAATTTGTTGTATATTATCTTAGTCATAATATTCTTCTTGGGCTAGTTGAGCTCACCCTTTTCCTTGTTGTTCCATTTTTCTTCTCGGGAGGCGAGAATGTAGCGAGTCTTACTAGTTGGGGTATGGAATGAAGGTTACAGAGAGAGTTGTTTAGTAGTCCTCACCATTTTTGTAAAATAATGTATCAATAATTATGATGGGGATTTATTTGCGTGTGGATATTGTCTAGATGGCAATATCTGTATTTAAACTCACAGTTTATATGATGTATTAATAAAGTTGTAGTTATTTCTGTACCATGTATTTGGCGACTCAAAATGGGTTGGATGGAATGGACCTATTTTGGGGGCGTCACATGCTATATTATACGGATGATGAAGATTGAACGATGTGCAAAATGAATACATTTCTTTGAATTAGAAATGATATAAAACTATGATTGATAGTTTTGCTAAATATAATTGGCAGTTATGTATAGTTTGAAATGTTGAATAGATAAAGAATGTTTATTCGATATGAGAATAGATATGATTCTGAAATAAGTGAATATTCAATAGAAAAGATATGAAGTATTAAGATTTAAGCTTTTAATACGTTTACTCAGATTATACAAATCATATAATAAATATGATTTTAGTATAAAGAAGAATCGTAAAGGTTGCGATTCAGGGAATGAATGAATGGAAAGAAAAAAAAAATTATTACGCATTTTTAGCTATTTGAACATTAAATAATGTTTTAAAGCCAGAACAAGATAATATTAACGCAAAAGATCGGGAAGGAAAATAGTCCCGATTTTGAGGTCGTTTACGTTGGTATCAAAGATAAGGGTTATAAATCTTAGGTAAGTGTACCCTAGGCTATAACCGTAAGCAAGATAGATGAAAAAGAAAGAAGATGTCAATTATAAACTTGAATGATCGAGGTTTATATGATCTTAAAATGAATTTAGAAATTCATAAAGAATGCGTTAAGATAATACTCAAAGATTCAAAGAAAAATCTTTAAAGGCAAGAAGTAAAGGATCAAGGGATACCTTATTCTAATAATCATAAGACAATATGATTGGAAAGAAGATAATAAGATCGTAAAAATAAAACGATCTTAGAATGAGAAATAATCGTAATATAACACGATTATAAGATAAGATCACAGCGTGATCTGATCGAGTCAAAGAAAAACAGGTAATCATTCGAATGATTGAAAGTTATAGCAGAATGGCTATATGGAAATGGTATTATGTGATAGTACAAAGAATAAAAATCGGAAAGATTTATGAATGATGAAATAAAAATTAAATAAAATTTGTATTGAGCAAAGAATAAGATAAGATTTGATGAGATTAAATGGGATTTCAATTGAGGACACTCATGTGGTAACTTAGTTGAACAAACTTTTGTATGGGCAGGAGTTTTGTGCTTGGTTTAACGACCACTTAGTTTATCACACTGATAATCATTGAAATGTTGGTGACGTGCTATCGATATACATATGGCGAGTATGTGATTCTTTTCTCATATTTATATTTGATAGCTAGAGAATGTTAAGAGTAGGTGTGAGTTCTTAAAACTCATGCTTATGATAAGTTTGTGACTCATAATCATATGGTATGTTTTTGAGTCCCTAAGTGTATGGACAGTCCCTGATTAGTTCTTGGACTACGTATTGCTAGGACAAGTTCCTAACCTCATATTTTTATGGCAAGTTCCTGAATATATAATGTGTGGTAAGTTTGATGAACTATATCAAGGTATAGAAATATTATAGAATAAAAGCTAATTAATTATAGTAGATTGAGCATTGATGGTGCTAGAAATAGATAGAATTGTTTCATGGTAAGACAATGGAAGAAGTTGAAGCTGTTGAATGAAAAACTGGATATTCCCAAATCATCTAGCTATGCTAGATTTCAAAATTTATTAGAATCGGGCTAACAATCACATTATTGTGTTTTGAAAAAATATATTGAGTCAAATTCTTAAACCAATAAATTTTAAAATGTTCGGTTGTTTCTTATGTCTGTGCTAATTGTTTCGGCTAAACAAAGTTGAAAATACCAAAATGTATTTTATATAGTCATCAATTCATCATTAATATGTAGATATGACAAACGATGGAGTCATCAATGCAGCTTAACCAAGTGTTGGAGGTGATCTAAGGATCGTGAACCCACTATGGTATGATGTAGTATGACAAAGTTATAAAATGATTTTCAGTATTTTAATAAAGAAAGAAGTGTCAAAAGTCATTTGCATCGGCTAGACACAGATTCAGATATTACTTATATTAAGCTTTTGAATTGTCCAACTAAATTGATTAAGTATGGACTCCAGACCGGATATGAACATCCCTAATTTGGGACAAGATGTTCTATGTGCTAAAGACAGATGATGAACACAAATGTCATTCATTTATATTAAATCACAGGGACGGCAAAGAGGAACTGAAAGAAATTGTTCCGTCAAGATAGTGTTGATCAACACAGAATACCCTTGAATTAGGAATTTTGTTTGCGCGAAATAGCGGTAAAGATATTATGGATCAACACAGGGCATAAATAGGCTGATCACATATATGTCTGTAAGATATGTCGGTTTACAGATGAACTTCTGTTGAAACCTTTTTAGAAACAAAGTTTATGGTCTTTATGACTTTAACATGATACATAAAGCTATTTCTAAGCGAATCTTTTGAATTCTTGAATTATTCATATTACTTCACAATTATTAATCAATTGTGGAGAATATCTATTTCTGAAAATTGGGTATAGAAAGAATGAAGTTCCTTAAGAGGAACTAGGTTGTCGAGTACAACAATGGTTGATAAATCCTTGAGTGAGGAAGGAAAAAAAAGGTAGAGTTATGAGAAATAAAGATTTTCGGATAATGAAATTGATTAAGGAATAGTCACGTGAAGATTAGAAACGTGAAAGAATGAAAAAGAATTGATCAAAGAAAGAAAAGAGATAAGTGATATAAAACTTAAGGAAATGGTACGTTGAAATAATTTAACGATAAGGTTACGAGAAAGAATAAGATCTAAACTGATTAAGAACGATTCGGTATTGTGATTCTGGGGACGGAATCCTTATAAGGGAGAAGAATGTAGTGATTCAAAATTTTCATATAAATAAAATAAGAATTTAATAAAAATAAATATCTTATTTTATTATGTGTTCTATTATACTGCATATATTATTGTGTGCGGTGGGATATGTGAGTATATGTGAGATGTGAATGTGTATGGTAAATATAATAATTTATATTTACTATAATTAATAAATTGTTTTAAACAATTTTATAAAGTGAAAGAAATAAAATAATTATTTTATTTAATTTGTTATACTACTTTTAAAAATAATTGCGGTATAATGTATTTATGGAATGCAAGGTAATAAATATATTAAAATATATTTATTACATAAATAATTTTGGAAGTAAATTATTTAGTGAAGGATATATTTTTTGGGGTATTAAAGTAATTTATGAAAAATATTATTTTAATATAATAAATTAATTTATTAAATAAAATATTTTTATTTAATAAATTTTATGGAAATAATTTATCGATATTTTATTGTGATATTTAAGGAATATTATGTAAATATAATATGGCGCCCCCAAAATAGGTATACATCACATATTACGAGTTGCCAAAATAATGTGGTATGAATACAAATACAATCTTAAATATACAACATGAGTTGTGAGTTTTAATACAAATATTGTCTTCCAGACAGTATTCAAACTCAAAATAAGTCCTCAATACATTTATTATCACACTATTTTATAGAATAGTGAGGACTACTAATGTTATCATCTGGACCGTCACTCCGTTCCCCGACTAGTCCCTGCTACGTTCTCATTTCCTGAAGAGAATAATGAAAGCAAAAGGGTGAGCTCAACTAGCCTAGTAAGAAATATTATGGCTAAGATAATGCAGAATAAATTATCGTTAGCCTTCAACAGTGTTAAACTGATACAATATAACAAACATCAAGTTTAACTGCAGCGGAACAAGCAATCCATTAGAAGAGTTAAGTAGAGAATAAAATCTGCTATCTTCTATGATTTAAAAGGTTTTTCATCACTTTTATCTCTGAGACTCAACTTATTAAATAAACCACGTCATCCCTGCACTACGACCAAGGATATTCATTAGTATCACGACCACAAATTATCCATGCACTACGGGCCAAGGATATTTGTGTTTTCATCAATGGTCATGATCATGCCAACAACTGTCCATCAATGCACTACGGGCCAATGAGGACTTTTACCACATCATTTGTAACATTACGGTCATGACTATACCGAATAATCCCTGGTCATAATCATACCAAGTCCATCTATGCACTACAGGCCACAGATGACTTTCAACATAATATAAACATGAGGATGATGACAATGACATAATAATTCAATAAAACAAGTTCAAGAATTAAATTTTAAAGATTTATAAGTTAATTTATCCTGAACTCAAAAACGTCCAAATTGTCAACATGATATTGCTTTGTGGAGTAAAATTCAAGAATGCTCAGAAGAATATTTCCATGAAAGAGATTGGATAAAGCGCAAATATCCAGGATATTCTACTAATTTCATGGAGTATAGAAGCCAAAACTTTAACCAACTGAGTATAATAGAATATATGAACCTGCAAATGGATTTTTTCGTCATTATGCGGTAATCCACGTGAGATGAGATCATTTCCACAATTTAATAAGGAATGAATACAAAGGATCATTCACCATGCATGTGGTAATCCACATAGACAGGTTATTCCAACAGAATAATAAAGAATGGAATAATAGAAGAATTCACCATGCATGCGATAAACCATACAGACAGGTTATTCCCAACAGAATAATAATGAATGTAACCAGGTCATGCAAAATCCGCACAGACAGGATATTCCAACAGAATAATAAAGAATGGAATAACAACATAATTCACCAGGCATGCGATAGACCGCACAGGCAGGTTATTCCAACAGAATAATAAATAATGGAACCAGGTCATGCGTAATACGCACAAACTGGATATTCCAACAGAATAATAAAGAATGGAATAACAGAAGAATTTCCCCATGTATGTGGTACTTCGCATAGACAGGTTATTCCAACAGAATAATAAATAGTGGAACCAGGTCATGCGTAATACGCATACACAGGCTATTCCAATATAATAATAAAGAATGGAATAATAGAAGCTCTTTTCATGAAAATGAAAGAAATAATACCTCTTACCTTAGAATAAAGTGGATCTTTGGAATAGAGGTAGTGAGATTTCTTCTTCTTTCTCTCTATAATTTCTCTCTATAATAATTGCTCTATAGCTTTAGTGAATTGGTGAGAAATGAAAGAAGAATGAGCTTCCATTTATAGAAAAATATAGTTTCAATAATTGCACCTTTTGGGGATCGAAAAATTATAGTACAATACCTCCAACTTTTCTTTCATTTTTAATTTAGTCCTTCAAGGATTATCAAACTTGCACCACCTCCCCTAATAGTAAATAATGTGAATCAATAGTTTAATCATGTGATTCAATAGTTATAATCATATGAAAATACGAATAACAGTATAGTACCTCCATCTATACCTCCATCTTTAACTTAGTTATGCAAGTATTATCAATCTTGCACCAACTCCCCTAATAGTTCATGAATGTGAATCAATAGTACACACATGTGAACAAATAGTTATAATCATATGAATTAATAGCAATTAATTCCTCATTTATCCGATTAATTACCCGATAACTTCCAGACATCAATTATTATCAAAATAAATGTCAATTTTCACTAACACTAATAATTCCAACACAATGGAACTATCAATTTCATCTTTAATGAACACGAACTTATTCATCATTAATATTATAACTTATAATATTTAACAACCAGGTCGTTCCCAGGAGAGAGGGGGCTTTCCGATAAGGATTTCTCCTTATTGGCGCGTAATTAGATGACCAAACCTCTCCTTGACAGAACTTCTAGACATTATAAATATTGCAATTTAATAATATGAATAACTTTGTCGTCTCAATTATTGATTTAATAATATATCATATTATACAAATGATAATCTTGTGTGACAATAATCGAATCAATAATATGAGAGATATGATCGCAAAGAATTATCGTAGCAATAATTGAGTATAACTGAGTGACTTCTCACGTAAGCATCAATAACCAATACTGTGTGCTACTATGCAATCACGCCAGACATTCTTGTACTTTTACTAATAGGGTAGTTCAACAGTTTTAATGGTAACACTTCCGCCGTTATTTTTATAAACAGATAATTCTGACGTTTTCTTACTACGACAATATTTACGTTGTGGGGTGCACCAATGATTGTGCCGTCGTACGAATATTCCCTGTTAAATGAATATTCTCCGCCTAATCGAATATTATATAACACTTGCTTACTTTGCAAAATTGATAAATATTACCCATAACTATAACATTATATTATATCCACACCATAATATTAAAAAATATATTTCGAGAGAAACTAATCTTTATTCATAAAAGTTGGGGTCTTACAACCTCCCCTTCTTATGAAATTTCATCCTCAAAATTAGGGTGCGTACCTGGTATGTCGAAGAGGTGAGGATACCTTGATTTCATTTCAGATTCTAACTCCTAGATCATTTCCTCAACATCATGGTTTCTCCACAAAACTTTGACTTGAGGTATAACTTTAGAGCGTAGAATATGATCCTTCTTATCCAAGATTTTAATAGGTACCTCTTCATACGTTAAATCTTCCGCTATCTTGTTCGGTTCTAATTCAATAATGTGGTTCGGGTCTTTCACATATTTATGTAACATAGATATGTGAAAAATGTTATGAACACGAGACATACTTGGCGGTAAGGGGAGTTTATAGGCCACAGTTCCTACTCGGTCGAGGATTAAAAATGGGCCAATGAATCGAGGATTGAGTTTTCCTCTCTTTCCAAATCTTGTAACTCCTTTCCATGGAGCAACACGTAACAACACATGATCTCCAATATCGAATTCCATGCCCTTTCGATGAAGATCAGCATAACTCTTTTGTCGATCTTGTGAGATTTTTATACGTTGTCGGATCGTTTGAATCTTTTTCGTAGTCATACGTACCAAATTCGGTCCCAACAACATTGCTTCACCCACCTCATCCCAGCATACTGGAGAATGACACTTTCTTCCATACAACGCCTCAAATGGAGCCATGTCAATACTTGCTTAATAACTATTGTTATAGAAAAACTCCACCAATGGTAAGAACTTGTCCCAACTTCCCTTGAAGTCAAGGACATAGAGTCTTAATAAATCCTCAAGAGTTTGAATAGTCCTCTCTGATTATCCGTCCGTTTGAGGATGATACGCCGAACTAAATCGTAAATCCATTCCCATAGCTTTTTGCAAACTAACCCAAAATCTTGAAGTGAATCTTGGGTCTCGATCAGAAACTATGGATACTGGCATACCATGCAATCTTACAATCTCGTTTATGTACATACTAGCAAGACGTTCAAGTGTATAAGTTTCTCGTATCGGTAAGAAATGAGCAGACTTGGTCAATCTATCAACAATGACCCAAATCGCATCTATGCTTTGAGAAACCTTGGGAAGACCAGTAACGAAATCCATGGTAATGTGCTCCCACTTCCATTTTGGAATTTCAAGTGGTTGCAATGGACCTTTTGGCACTTGATGCTCCGCCTTGACTCGTTGACAAGTTAGACACCTTGAGATAAACCCCGTTATCTCTCTCTTCATATTGCTCCACTAAAATGTATGTCAAAGATCACGATACATTTTGGTACTCCCAAGATGGATTGCAAACGGTGTGTTATGCGCCTCCGTCATGATTTTATACTTCAAGTCAAAATCGTTAGGAACACAAAGTCTGGAGTTGACTCAAAGTATTCCTTCTTCATCGATTCTTGCTTCTGGAATAACAACTTCTTGTACTTTCTTCCTCATACGTATCAGCTCCAGGTCTGTAGCTTGAGCAGCTTTAACTTTATCGATTAAAGTCGGTTCCACTCGTATATTCGCCATCATCACATGGGTCCCTGGAGTATTTAACTCTATTTCCATCCTTTTCAAGTCATACACAATGGGTCTTTGCATTGACAATAATGCACTCGTGCCCGCATATGATCTTCTACTCAATGTGTCAGCTACTACGTTCGCTTTCCCAGGATGGTATTGGATGGTATGATCATAATCTTTCAACAGCTCAAGCTAACGTCGTTACTTCATGTTGAGTTATTTTTGAGTGAAGAAATATTTGAGGCTTTTATGATCCGTATAGATCTCCACCTTCTCTCCATACAGTTAATGCCTCCAAATCTTAAGTGCAAAAATGATAACGGCCAACTCTAAATCATGAGTAGGATAATTCCTCTCATATTCTTTGAGTTTCCGAGAGGTATAGGTTATGACTTTCCCATGTTGCATGAGAACACATCCTAACCCTTTGCCCGAAGCATCACTGTAGATGACAAATCCCTCCGAGCCAGATGGTATTGTCGTAAGCAGTCTTTGAAATAAGTCTCCTCTTGAGTTCTTGAAAACTCTTCTCACATTCTTCGCTCCAATGAGACCTTTGTATCTTTACGAGTCAATTTGAGTTAATGGAGTAGTGATTCGAGAAAACCCTTCTACGAATCTCCGATAATAACCAGCTAAGCCGAGAAAGCTACGTACTTCAGTCACTGATTTAGGTTGCTCTTAGCTTTGAATAGCTTCAATCTTTGCTAGGTCAACAGATATTCCATGACTTGATACTACTTGCCCAAGGAATGTTACTTCCTCAAGCTAGAACTCGTATTTCTTTAACTTGGCATAAAGCTTGTTTTCATGAAGCTTTTGGAGTATCAGCCTCAAGTGTTGCTCATTATCTTCATGGCTTTTGGAATATATGAGGATGTCATCAATAAAGACGACCACAAAGTGATCTAAATATTCCTTGAATACTCGGTTCATCATGTCCATGAAGGCAGCAGGAGCATTAGTCAATCCAAAATACATGACTAGGAATTCATAATGCCCGTACCGAGTTCTGAAAGCCGTCTTTGGAATGTCATTGGTTCTAATCTTCAATTGGTGATATCCAGAACGAAGATCAATCTTTGAAAAGAATTTGGCGCCTTGAGACTGGTCAAATAGGTCATCAATGCGAGGCAATGGATATTTATTTTTGATAGTGACATGGTTCAACTCCCGATAATCAATACAAAGTCGCATACTCCCATCTTTCTTCTTCACGAATAGAACAGGAGCACCCCAAAGAGACGTACTAGGATGAATGAAACCGATGTCTAACAATTCCTGCAGTTGGGTCTTTAACTCCTGAAGTTCAATAGGAGCCATTTGATATGAGGCTTTGGAAATGGGTTTTGTATCGGGTTCAAGGTCGATACAAAATTCAATTTCACGCTCTGCGGGTAGGCCAGGAAGTTCTTCAGGGAATACGTCAGGAAATTTATTAACAATAGAAATATCATACAAAACTGGCGTATTTTTGTTTAAATCTGTGACATGAGCTAAGAAAGCTTAACATCTATTTTTCAATAAACGAATAGCTTTATGGATTGAGATGACAGTGATTGATTTTAATGGTTTAGTTGCTTGAATTCGCATAATAGGTTGGTTAGAAATATGAAAGCTAACAACCTTACGAAAATAATCAATTTTTGCATGATGAGTAATTAACTAATCAATCCCTAAAATCACATCAAATGTAAGTATTTTCAAAGAAATAAGATCAACAGGTAACGTGCGGTTGCCGATTTGAACTAAACAAGACTTATAAATAGTGGATGTAATGAAGGTTTCTCCCTATGGAGTTTCAACAGATAAGTCAAAGTCTAATTTCTCCGGAGTCAAATTTAAACGTTGAGCGCAAGTAGGAGAAATAAAAGAATGGGTAGAACCGGTATCAAATAAGGTATAGACTTCGCTAGAGTTTATGATAAGCTTACCCGTGATGACCTCGTTGGGTTCCTTGCTTTACGGGAGGTCACAACAAACGCCTCCTTGAACTATCGACTTTGACTTTTCGGGACTACTTTTGGTGCCTCCATCCCAGTGCAGAACTTCCTTTCCGGACCGACAAAATTGAGCTAGGTGACTTTCTCTTCCGTAATTGTAACAGGTTTTGGAGTGCTGCGTACAATTTGGACTGATATGTCCCTCCCCTCCGCATTTGAAGCATATGATAGGTGGTCGTTCTCCTTCTTTAATAACGGGTGCTGATGCTGACGTCTTTCCATCATTGTTGAATCTCCTCTTCTTAAAATGTCCATTCTTATTATTTTGACCATGATTACCACCGAAGTTGTAAGACCCCGAAATTTTTTAAATAAAAAGGAATTTCCTTTATTTATTATTTTGAAATAGTAAGGGTGGATTTGATTAATGTGGATAGTTATGGGTAAAATACGCAAATATTTCGAATAAGCAAGTGGTTATAAAATATTCATTATTGTCGGGAAATATTCGTACGACGGCGCAGTGTTTTGTGGGTCCCATAACGGAAAGCGATTGGATGAAGAAAACGACAAATATAAGTTGTTTATAAATAATTACGTAGTTATTCACAGATTATCTTTGTTGGATTACACGGTGGTTAAAACACACTAATCTGGCGTTGTTGAACAAAGAAGGCATGCGGTATTGCACCAATTATTGATTCTTACGTAAGAAGGCACTACTCAATAATTGTTACGAGAATTACTATTCAATATTTTATTTTATTAATTTAATAATTGTTGCGTTGATATTTTATATTACTGTTGTTTCAATAAATTGTCATTACACAGTATTTTCCATTATCGAAGCAATAATTCATATTATCTAAATAATATTATTAGATAACATTATTGGCAATGTCTACAAAGTTCTGTCTAAGGAGAGGTTTGGTCACCTAATTGCGAGCCAAGAAGAGAAATTCTTATTGGAAAGCCCTCTTTCCAGGAACTACACGGTTGCAAGATCTTGTGATTCTGTAATATTATTTGTGAATAATTAATTATTAATTTATATGATAAGGAAAATATTGATTTTATGTGGATATAGATGGAGAAAATTTTTAATGTGACAATTGTTGAAAATTAATATTTTATCTTTTTCTGATAAAATAATTCATTTAAATATATTATTTTAATAATATATTAACGGTGATATTTTTATAATGAATGTGGGATATATGAGTATATGAGGAGGAAGAGTATTTTTGTGACATTAAATGATTAACACATGTTTTGTGTGTCGGTGGACCCCATTTCTTGACTGAAATTTGATTATAGCTTGTAAAATCGCCCGTTTGTGGATTTCGGTTAATTTTTGTTTGGAATTTGGAAAAACTTTCTTCTGTAAAGTTGTAGAGAATTGAATTTCCTATAAAAAGTCGCGAGATTCGAATTTTCTGACAAAAGGGCTATTTATTATGAATTATTGAAGTTTGAGTTAAAATAATTGATTTTGGGAGTTTTAATTAATTATTTTGAGAAAAACGTTTTTGGTGAGTTTGTGAACCTCATTTAACATGTGCTATGGCTGAAATCAGATTTCAAAGGTGGGCTAAGGAATTTTGTTTATAAATAATATTATTATATTCAATTTTCTACTTTGGTGTTAAGCATTTTCCTATAAATAAGGAGCTTAGGTTAGAATTGAAAATTACACCGTAAGCTGAAGTTTTTCTCTATTTTCTCTCGATATTTTGAGCGTATTCTTGTGAGTATTTTGAGTATACTTTGAGTATAGCTATACGGTCTGCAAGTTCAAGTCATGCTTTATATCCAGGTGTTTTATTTAGAAATCTTGTCTTTCGAGGTAAGGGATGTTATTTTATTGAAAATGATATTATTTATTCAATATCATTATCTCGAAATATTGGTTGGAAATTTTATCAAATTTGGAACTTTTTCATGTTTGGAGTTCTTATTCATGAAGTTCTTATTCACGAGTTACTATTCAGCGAAAGTTTCTATTCATGAGTTCTTATTCACGAGTTACTATTCATTTAGTACTATTCATGAAGCGTGAAGATGTTTTTTGTGAAATTTCTATCTTTTGGTGTTTGAGTTACTATTCACGTATACAGTGATTATTCACGATATCTGACCTTTATTCACAAATATCTGACTATTCATTCATAGAAAAATGAAATTTCTTCTTTTTGTCCAAAATATCTATTATGGATACTAGCTTTGATTGTATCTATGTTTTGATCATTCTTGAATTTTACTCCACTCGATTACTTATGAAGTATTTTTGAACTTGGATTGTTTAAAATATGAATCCTTAATATTTGTTCTTTTGTTTCTTTGGATTCGTTTTCTTTAAAATATTTTTCATCATCCTCGGTCCTAAATGATGATATTCTTGAATATCTTTGGGCCTCGTAGTGCAAAGATGAATGATTTCTTGATGAATATCTTTGGCCCAGAAGTGCAAAGATGAGCAGTGTTTAGATGAACATTTAATAATCGATGAATATCTTTGGCACTGTAGTGCAAAGATGAATATTTGATTCGGATATATATTGATTGATGTTACAGGATAAAATATCGACGATGAACTTTTAAATTCATATATAGAAGATAGTAGTTTGCATTCTCTACTTAACTCTTCTAATGAATTGTTGTTTTCACATTGCAGATTGTTGATTTAAAAGCTGGTTGTCTATTGTATTCTATTAGATTTTTCCTGTTGGAGACTAACGATAATTTGTTGTATATTATCTTAGTCATAATATTCTTTCTTGGGCTAGTTGAGCTCACCCTTTTCCTTGTTGTTCCATTTTTCTTCTCGGGAGGCGAGAATGTAGCGAGTACTTAGTGGGGTATGGAATGAAGGTTCTAGAGAGAGTTGTTTAGTAGTCCTCACCATTTTTGTAGAATAATGTATCAATAATTATGATGGGGATTTATTTGCGTGTGGATATTGTCTAAATGACAATATCGTATTTAAACTCACAGATTTATATGTTGTAATAATAAAGTTGTAGTTATTTTTGTACCATGTATTTGGCGATTCGGAATGGGTTGGATGGAATGGACCTATTTTGGGGCGTCACGGTTAAGTATCGAGCTTAGGGATATGATCTCTGGCGGAGATGAGAGGAAACGAACTAGGAGGAAGAGACGAGTAAATCCTTCGCTAGTGTGTCCTACCTAAGCTTATTTGTTAGTTGGTCAGTATATAGGGATATTATGTGATATATTGATTTCCTTAATTAACCCTTGTTTTATGATAGTATTTGAGAATGTCGACTGAGAATATTAACAGTGGAGTAAATGAGACCGTGGAGATGCCTGTACTTACCAACGAGGAGAACGTGCAACAGGCTGGCAATGTACCTCCTGTGAACAACACCACTGAGCAGATAATGAACGAGGGGATGTTTAGAAGCTTTTTGCAGTTCATGCAAAATCAGACGAGAGAGACTCGTGTTCAAAATACAGGAGAAAATGATAGCAATTCATGGGTGGTCACAACCAAGCAGTTCAAAGAGTTAGGACCACCAGAATTCTGGGGAAAGCCGGATCCGATTAAGGCGGAGATGTGGGTCAAACAAATTACCAAGATATTCGATGTCTTAGGATGCACGGAGGAACAGAAAGTTCCATTCGCTACTTTTATGTTCCGTAACGAGGCAGACATGGTGGGAATCGTGAAGCGTGCATCCGCCCATTACTTTTCAAAGATGTCATGGGAGGCGTTTCAGAAATAGTTCAATGACAAGTACTTCCCCGAAAGTATTCGTCTATATGAAGGAAGTGGAGGTTATTAGATCGAGAGCGAATAACATGACGGTGTCTAAGACGGTAAGTTCGCAGAGTTATCCGAGTTTTGTACCTCATTTGGTGGAGAATGAGGAGCGATGACGCTGGATGTTTCGAGAGGTTTGAAACCTCGCGATACGTCGGTATCTCATTTCTCATAAATTTTCTCTCTATTCGGATGTTGTCAGCGAGGCTCGGTTGTTAGAAGCGAGATAACGAGTACGTTCAACCGAGGGACCATAACCGAGGATCATATCAAGATAGATAGCGATCGTCGAATAACGATAACCCGGCGGAGAAAGAAGAATACGGACAAAGGCGGTAACCACTACGGTGGTAATCGTGGCCATGAAAATAGAAAGAAGCGAGTCGGGAGGAGATTTTAAAAGAGGAGATTCAACAACGACCATGTGAAGGCGTCGGTATTAGTAGTGGCTGGTTCAAGGGAGGAGAAAGACCACCGGTCGTATGTTACAAATGCGGAAAGAGGGATATCATCAAACCGCCCACAACAGTTTAAGGTATGCTATAATTGTGGAAAAGAAGGACATATCGCCGAGATTATGCGGTATCGAAACCAGATCCGGTGAGAATGGTGACTCAAAAGGATGTCCGTAAAAGTCAAAGTCAACGATTCACGGAAGGCGTTTGTCGTGGCCGGTCAAAATGCGAGGAACACGAACGAAGTTAGCAGGTTAGTTAATTATAAATTCTTGCGAAGTTTATACTTTACTA
The DNA here is from genome assembly GCA_020205615.1 of Panax quinquefolius. NCBI lineage: Eukaryota > Viridiplantae > Streptophyta > Magnoliopsida > Apiales > Araliaceae > Panax > Panax quinquefolius. The sequence continues at coordinate 106,727,970 of CM035158.1, read as the reverse complement.
GATCTGGGGTTCTACCCATTCTTTTATCTCTTGCTTGCGCGCTCAGCGTTTGAACTTGACTACGGAGAAATTAGACTTTGACCTATTTATGGAGAATCCGTTAGGAGAAACTTTCATTACATCCGTTGTTTAGAAATCTTGCTTGATTCAGGTTGGCACTATCACATTATCTGTTGACCTTATTTCTTTAAAGATATTTGCTTTTGATGTGATTTTAAGGTTAACTACTCATCATGCCAAAATTGATTGCTTTCGTAAGGTTGTTAGTTTTCATATTCCTAAGCAACCTGTTGTTCGAATTCAAGCAATCAAACCATTGTAGTCAAACATTTTCATATCATGCCATGAAGTCATTCGTTTATTACGGATGTTAAGTTTTCTTAGTCCATGTTATGGATTTGAATAAAGACACGTCAGATTTGAATAATATTCCTGTTGTTATTGATTTTTCCTGATGTATTTCCTGAAGAATTTCTTGGCTTACTCCCAAAGACCGATATTAAATTTTGTATCGACTTTGAACCCCAGACAAAACTCATTTCTAAAATCTCATATCGAATGGCTCTATTGAACTTCGTGAGTTAAAAATTCAACTATAGAATTTGGTACCTTAGCCTTTATCTGGTGACTTCATTTGTGGAATGCAAGCCGGACTCTCGTAGGGGACACCATATTCGTGCGATAGTAAAGCGATAGGTGTCATTGTAACGTCTTATCCAAGGTTGGGATATGAGTCACGATTGAGAACAACCTAAATTCCAGAATCGAAATCGAGCTTTCAGGCTTAGTTGGTTATTATCGGAGTTTCGTTGAAGGATATTCTCGAATCGCTATTCTATTAACGCGGTGACTCGTAGAGATACAAAATTGAATGGAGCAAGGAATGTGGGAAGAGCTTGAAAAACTCAAGAGGAGACTCATTTTAACACATGTTACGACCATGCCATCCTCGAAAAGCTTAACGTGGTAGGTGGCGTGTTGAGTAGAAGATCGTATACAAGTATGAGTACGATATTGTCAATGACTAATTTCAGTATAATTTACAAATAATAGAGATGGAGATGAAAACTCTAGGTACCCACGTGATGATATCTGAGTATAATCGACTTTAATCGATAAAGTTAAAGTCGCTCAAACTACAATAATCTGAGGTGATGAATTTGAAGAAGGAGGTGCAAGAAGTTGTTATTTCAAAAGCGAGAATCGGTGAGGTGAGAAAAGCTCAAATCTTTGATTTATTAATCCATTTGAAATTCTCGATCGAATAGGAACCGTGGCCTATAGACTCGCTTTTATCGCCAAGTATGATAATGGCGTGTTCATAGCGTTTTTCACGATCGATGATACGTAAATATGTGGACGACCCAAACCACGTCATAGAGTTAGAACCATACGAGATAGCCGAAGACTTAACGTACGAGGAGGTACCTGTCAAGATCTTGGATAGGAAAGAACATGTCCTATGTACCGAGGTTATACCACAAGTTAAAGTTTTGTGGAGAAACCATGCTATTGAGGAAATGACCTGGGAGTTGGAAACGAAAATGAAAGCGAAGTATTCTCATCTTTTCGAAACACCAGGTACGTACGTCAATTTCGAGGACGAAATTTCATAAGGAAGGGAGGTTGTAAGACCCCGAAATTTTTTAAATAAAAAGGAATTTCCTTTATTTATTATTTTGAAATAGTAAGGGTGGATTTGATTAATGTGGATAGTTATGGGTAAAATACGCAAATATTTCGAATAAGCAAGTGGTTATAAAATATTCATTATTTCGGAAAATATTAAATGCGACGGTTTTAGGTGTTTTGTGGGTCCCATAACTGAAAGCGATTGGATGAAGAAAAGCGACAAATATAAGTTGTTTATAAATAACAGTAGTGGTTATTACAGATTATCTTGTTGGAATACCCGGTGGTTAAAACACACTAATCTGGCGTTGTTGAAGGTAGCTGCGGTATTGCACCAATTATTGATTCTTACGTGAAGACACTACTCAATAATTGTTACGATTTACTATTCAATATTTTATTTTATTGATTTAATAATTCTTTGCGTTGATATTTTATATTATTGTTGTTTGATAAATTGTCATTACACGGTATTTTCCATTATCGGAGCAATAATTCATATTATCTGAATAATATTATTAGAAAACATTATTGACAATGTCTAGAAAGTTACATCTAAGGAGAGGTTTGGTCACCTAATTGGCGTCGTCAAGAAGGAGAGATCCTTATTGGAAAGCCCCCCTTTTTCGGGAACTACACGGTTGCACAAGATCTTGTGATTCGTAATATTATTTGTGAATAATTAATTATTGATTTATATGATGAGGAAAATATTGATTTTATGTGGATATAGATGGAGAAAATTTTAATGTGACAATTGTTGAAAATTAATATTTTATCTTTTCCTCGATAAAATAATTCATTTAAATATATTATTTTAATAATATATTAACTGGTGATATTTTATAATGAATGTGGGATATATGAGTATATAAGGAGGAAGAGTATTTTTGTTGGATTAAATGTTTAACACATGTTTTGTGTGTTGGTGGACCCATTTCTTGACCGAAATTTGATTATAGCTTTTGTAAAATCAACCGTTTGTGAATTTGATTCGATTTACATTTGGAATTTGGAAAAACTTTCTTCTGCAAAGTTGTAGAGAATTGAATTTCCTATAAAAACACGCGAGATTCAAATTTTCTGATAAAAGGGCTATTTATTATGAATTATTGAAGTTTCAGAGTTCTGAAATAATTGATTTTTAGGAGTTTTAATTAATTATTTTGAGAAAAACGTTTTTGGTGAGTTTGTGAACCTCATTTAACATGTGCTATGGCTGAAATCAGATTTCAAAGGTGGGCTAAGGAATTTTGTTTATAAATAATATTATTATATTTAATTTTCTACTTTGGTGTTCTAAGCATTTTCCTATAAATAGGGAGCTTAGGTTAGAATTGAAAATTACACCAGAAACTGAAGTTTTCTCTCTATTTCTCTCTCGATATTTTGAGCGTATTCTTGTGAGTATTTTGAGTATACTTTGAGTATATAGCTATACGGTGCAAGTTCAAGTCATAGCTTTATATCCAGGTGTTTCAACTAGAAATATTCTTTTCGAGGTAAGGATGTTATTTTATTCAAAAATGATATTATTTCTTCAATATCATTATGCTTAGAAATATTGGTTGAAAATTTTATCAAATTTGGAACTTTTTCATGTCGGGAGTTCTTATTCATGAGTTCTTATTCACGAGTTACTATTCATGAGTTACTATTCACGAGTTCTTATTCACGAGTCTATTAGTACTATTCATGAAGCGTGAAGATGTTTTTTTGTGAAATTTCTATCTTTTGGTGTCGAGAGTTACTATTCACGATACTCAAGACTTTATTCACGATATCTGAAGACTATTCAATTTAGAAAAATGAAATTTCTTCTTTTTGTCCAAAATATCAATTATGGATACTAGCTTTTATTGTATCTATGTTTTGATCATTCTTGAATTTTACTCCACTCTGATTACTTATGAAGTATTTTTGAACTTGGATTGTTTAAAATATGAATCCTTAATATTTGTTCTTTTGTTTCTTTGGATTCGTTTTTTCTTTAAAATATTTTTCATCATCCTCGGTCCTAAATGATGATATTATTGAATATCTTTGGCACTGTAGTGCAAAGATGAATGATTTCTTGATGAATATCTTTGGCCCAGTAGTAAAAGATGAGCAGTGTTTAGATGAACATGACGGTCGATGAATATCTTTGGCTCAGTAGTGCAAAGATGAATATTTGATTCGGATATATATTGATTGATGTTACTGAGGATAAAATATCGACGATGAACTTTTAAATTCATATATAGAAGATAGTAGTTTGCATTCTCTACTTAACTCTTCTAATGAATTGTTGTTTCACCGCATGATTGTTGATTTAAAAGCGGTTGTCTATTGTATTCTATTAGATTTTTCCTGTTGGAGACTAACGATAATTTGTTGTATATTATCTTAGTCATAATATTCTTTACTGGGCTAGTTGAGCTCACCCTTTTCCTTGTTGTTCCATTTTTCTTCTCAGGAGGCGAAAATGTAGTGAGTACTAGTCGGGGTATAGAATGAAGGTTCTAGAGAGAGTTGTTTAGTAGTCCTCGCCATTTTTGTAGAATAATGTATCAATAATTATGATGGGGATTTATTGCGTGTGGATATTGTCTAGATGACAATATCTGTATTTAAACTCACAGTTTATATGTTGTAATAATAAAGTTGTAGTTATTTCTGTACCATGTATTTGGCGACTCGGAATGGGTTGGATGGAATGGACCTATTTTGGGGGCGTCACAGAAGTGGTTAGCATTTCTGGCATGTTAATTCCCTCCACGCTTATTGTCACCGCTTCGATGACTGCTATCACTAGTATTATCATTTTAAATTTGCTCTTCTTTTGGTTGGGTTGACTCATTATCGCTCCAACAACCTGAGCCCTATTAACAACATCCGAATACAAACACAATTTATGAGAGATAAGATATTAACGTATCTCGGGTTTCAAACCTCTTAGAAACATTTAGCGTCATTCTCTCCTCATTATCAATCAAATGGGACTTAAAAGGACAACTAAGCAAACTTAGCTTCATACTTGACACTGGCCATGTTGTTTTGCTTCGATTTAATGAACTCTACGTCTTTCATGTGACGAATACTTTCGGAAAGTACTTATCATTGAGCAGTTCTTGGAACTTCTCCCAAGACATCTTGATCTGGCGAGTTGAGTACGCTTTACTGATTCCCACCGATGTCGCCTCCGCCCACAACATGAAGGTGGCAAAGGGAAACTTTTGCTCCTCGGAGCATCCCAAAACATCAAATATCTTGTTGATCTGCTTTATCCACATCTCCACCTTAAGTGGTTTTGGCTCTCCAAAAAACTCCGGTGGTCCCAGCTCCTTTGGCTGTTTAGCGATGACCGTCCGAGAGTTGCCGGTGTTTCCACCGCATTTTGGGATGTGAGAGCCGCCTCTACTTCGATGTTGCATGAATTGCATAAAGCCTCTTAACATTCCATCGTTCGGTCAGTGTTGTCGTTTCCATGAGGATTGTCGCTTTCCTGATGCACATTATCCTGATTATTGATCTGTGGAGACTCAACAGTCTCCTGTGCTCCATTGCTATTTTCAAAATTCTCGGATGTCATTTTCAAATACTGCCACAAAACAAGGGTTAATTAACATATCACATATTATCCCTATACTCAGACCGACCAATTAAATACCAAATAAAATTAGGTAGGTCATACTAATGAAGGAATTTCCCGTCTCTCCCCTCCTAGTTCTTGTCTCACATCTCAGCCAAAGATCATATCCCTAAGCTTTGATACCAACTGTGATGCCCCCAAAATAGGTATACATCACCTATTCTGAGTTGCCAAATACATGGTACAGAATACAAATACAATCTTAAATATACAACATGAGTTGTGAGTTTTAATACAAATATTGTCTTCTAGACAGTATTCAAACTCAAAATAAGTCCTCAATACATTTATTATCACATTATTTCATAGAATCGTGAGGACTACTAATGTTATCATCTGGACCGTCACTCCATTCCCCGACTAGTCCCTGCTACGTTCTCATTTCCTGAAGAGAACAATGAAAGCAAAAGGGTGAGCTTAACTAGCCCAGTAAGAAATATTATGGCTAAGATAATGCAAAATAAATTATCGTTAGCCTTCAACAGTGTTAAACTGATACAATATAACAAACATCAAGTTTAACTGCAGCGGAACAAGCAATCCATTAGAAGAGTCAAGTAGAGAATAAAATCTACTATCTTCTATGATTTAAAAGGTTTTTCATCACTTTTATCGCTGAGACTCAGCTTATTAAATATACCACGTCATCCCTGCACTACTGTGATGCCCCCAAAATAGGTACACATCACCCATCTTGGGTCGTCAGATACAAGGTACTGAATATACAAATACAACTTAATAATACAGCTGTCGTGTAAAATATGACAAAACATAAATTGAGAGTTTTAATAAGAATATTGTCATCTAGACAATATCCACACTCAAAGGAGTCCTCAATACATTTATTGTCACACTATTTAACAGAATAGTGAGGACTACTAATACTATCATCGGACCGTCACTTGCGTTCCCTAACTAGTCATGCCACGTTCTCATTTCACAAGAGAACAATGAAAGAAAAGGGTGAGCTCAACTAGCCTAAAGAAGAAATATTATGACTAAGATAATGTAAAATAAATTATCATTAGTCTTCAACAATGTTAAACTTATAAAATATAACAAACATCAAGTTTAACTGCAGCGGAACAAGCAATCCATTAAAAGAGTCAAGTAGAGAATAAAATCTACTATCTTTTATGATTTAAAAAGTTTTTCATCACTTTTATCATTTGAGACTCAAATTTTAATAAATAATCCACATCATCCCCGCACTTTTCTGCCCAAGGATATTCATTAGTATCACAACCACAATTATCCATGCACTACGGGCCAAGGATATTCGTGTATTCATCAATGGTCATGATCATGCCAACAACTGTCCATTAATGCACTACGGGCCAATGAGGACTTTTACCACATCATTTGTAACATTACGGTCATGATTATACCGATTAATCCCTGATTATAATTATATCAAGTCCATCTATGCACTACAGGCCACAGATGACTTTCAACATAATATAAACATGAGGATGATGACAATGATATAAGAATCCAATAAAACAAGTTCAAGAATTAATTTATCCAGAATTCAATAACATCCAAATTGTCAACATGATCTTTGCTTTGTAGAGTAAAATTCAAGAATGCTCGTAAGAATATTTCCATGAAAAGATCTTTGGATGAAGCGCAAATATCAAGGATATTCCACTAATTTCATGGAGTATAGAAGTCAAAACTTTAACTAAGCGATTATAATAGAATATATGAAAGCGCAAATGGATTTTCACGCCGATACGCAGTAATCCACGATATCTGAGATCATTTCCATAATTTAACAAGGAATGAATACAAAGGATCATTCACCATGCATGTGGTAATCCACATGAGGCAGTTATTCAAATGAATAATAAAGAATGGAATAATGAAGGATTCACCATGCATGCGATAGATCGCATGCACGTGTTATTCCCAATGAATAATAAATAAAGAATAGAACGGTCGTGCGTAGAACGCACGCACGGGATATTACGGCGAATAATAAAGAATGGAACCGAAGTCACGTATAAACGCGTAGGCAGGATATATTCGACGAATAATAAAGAACGGAATAACAACGAGAATTCACCGTGCATGCGATGTAGGCGCATACAGACGCATGGTTATTCCAACGAGAATAATAAAAAGAATGGAACCGTGTCCAGCGTAAACCGCATGCACGAGGATATTCCAACAGAATAATAAAGAATGGAATAACAGAAAAATTTCATCATGTATGCGGTACTTCGCATAGACAAGTTATTCCAACATAATAATAAAGAATGGAATAACAGAAGAATTTCACCAAGTATAGGGTAGTCCGCGTATACAGGTTATTCCAAAAGAATAATAAAGAATGGAATAACAGAAGTTCTCTTCATGAATACGAAAGAAATAATACCCCTTACCTTAGAAGGAACTGGATATAGGAGTAATGAAGTAGCAAAATACTTTTCTTCTTTATCTCTATAGTTTCTCTCTCTAGAGTTTCAGTGAATTCGTAAGAAATAATGAAGGAATGAGCTTCTATTTATAAGAGAATGGACTGAATAGTAACTAATTCATGAACGGTCCAGATTGATTTATTTTAAACGGACGGTCCATATTGATTTACTATCCAGTATTAATAAAATATTCTAATAAAACAAAATCTTTTAAATAAAATATAATATATTCTATTTATAGTCTAATAAAATAAATAACTTTATAAAAGTATTACATTTTATATAAAAAGATTTTACTATACAAACACTATGCAGTAGCCTTTATATACAAAACACTATGCATAATAAAATATAATATATTCTAATTATTTTCTAATAAAACAAATAACTTTATAAAAGTATTCTTTTTTATATAAAAAGATTTTACTATCTGCAAACACTACGCAGAGCCTTATGCAAACACTATGCATAATAAAATATAATCTAATCTAATTATTGTCTAATAAAACAAATAACTTTATAAAAGTATTCTGTTTTATATAAAAAGATTTTCTGTTTTATTACATTAATAATACTAATAAAACAAAATTTATATATATATATATATATATATATATATATATAAACTTCCGTGACTTCATAAAAAGACACCTCAATATATTTAACAACATTTATCATCATTGTTATAATTCATAATATTAATCGACCAGGTCGTTCCCAGGAAAGAGGGGGCCTTTCAATAAGGATTTCTCCCTATTGGTGCGCAATTAGGTGACCAAACCTCTCCTTGGCAGAACTTCTAGACATCGTTAATATTGTAAATAATAATATTAATAACTTCGTCGTCTCAATTATTGATTTAATAATATATAAAATATCGATAATAATTGAATCAAATAACGTGAGATAATATGCAACAATTACTATAGCAATAATTGAACAAAACTGAGTGACTTCTCACGTAAGCATCAATAATCAAAACCGTGTGCTACTATGCAACCACGCGTATTACTGTACTTTTAACACCGGGTGTTTCAACAGTTAATGGTAAAACTTCCGCCGTTATTTTCATAAAAATATTTTATTTATTTTCTCAAACTGACAATAATTTCATTGCGGGGTCCACCAATAATTGCGCAGTTGTACGAATATTCCCTGCTAAAATGAATATTCCCCGACCAATCGAATATAATACAACAACTTGCATACTTTACAAAATTTATAAATACTACCTATAACTATAACATTATCTCAAATTCACACCATAATATTCAAAAAAATATTAAGAGAAAATTAAATCTTTATTCGTAAAATTTTGTGGTTTTACAATTACGGCCAAGGATATTCATTAGTATCACGACCACAAATTATCCATGCACTACGGGCCAAGGATATTCATGTTTTCATCAATGGTCATGACCATGCCAACAATTGTCCATCAATGCACTACGGGCCAATGAGGACTTTTACCACATCATTTGTAACATTACGATTAACATGACTATACTAATAATACTTGGTCATAATCATACTAAGTTCATCATGCACTTCAAGCCACGAGATGACTTTCAACATAATATAAACATGAGGATGATGATGATGACATAATAATTCAATAAAACAAGTTCAAGAATTAAATTTTAAAGATTTATAAGTTAATTTATCCCGAACTCAAAATGTCCAAATTGTCAACATGATCTTTCGCTTTGTGGAGTAAAATTCAAAAATGCTCGGAAGAATATTTACATGAAAAGATCTTTGGATGAAGCAAATATCAGGATATTCTACTAATTTCATGGAGTATAGAAGCCAAAACTTTAACCAACTTAGTATAATAGAATATATGAACTACAAATGGATTTTACCGTCATGCGGTAATCCACGTGAGATGCATCATTTCCACAATTTAATAAGGAATGAATACAAAGGATCATTCACCATGCGTGTGGTAATCCATATGGGACGAGTTATTCCAACAGAATAATAAAAATGGAATAATAGAAGAATTCACCATGTATGCGATAGGCCATCGCGCATGCACGAGTTATTCCCAACAAAATAATAAAGAATAGAACCGGTGTCATGCGAAATCCATGCAGACGGGATATTCCAATGAATAATAAAGAATGAAATAACAATGAGAATTCACCGGGCATGCGATAGATTGCGCATGAGATAGGTTATTCTAACGAACAATAAATAATGGAAACCGAATGAATACGTAATACGTAATATTCCGAATATTCAACAGAATAATAAAGAATGGAATAATGGAAGAATTTTACCATGTATGCGGTACTTCAGATAGATAGGTTATTCCAACAGAATAATAAATAGTGGAACCAGGTCATGCGTAATACGCACAGACAGGATATTCCTACAGAATAATAAAGAATGGAATAACAGAAGCTCTCTTCATGAAAATGAAAGAAATAATACCCTTACCTTAGAATAAAAAGTGGATCTTTGGAATAAAGAGGTAGCAGACTTCTCTTCTTCTTTCTCTCTATAATTTCTCTCTATAATAATTGTTCTATAGCTTTAGTGAATTGGTGAGAAATGAAGGAAGAATGAGCTTCTGTTTATAGAAAAATATAGTTTCAATAATTACACGTTTTGGGGCTCGAAAAATTACAGTACAATACCTCCAACTTTTCTTTCATTTTTAATTTAGTCCTGCAAGTATTATCAAACTTGCACCACCTCCCCTAATAGTAAATAATGTGAATAAATAGTTCAATCATGTGATTCAATAGTTATAATCATGTGAAAATACGAATAACAGTATAGTACCTCCATCTATACCTCCATCTTTAACTTAGTCATGCAAGTATTATCAATCTTGCACCAACTCCCCTAATAGTACATGAATGTGAATTAATAGTACACACATGTGAACAAATAGTTATAATCATGTGAATTAATAGCAATTAATTCCTCATTTATCCGATTAATTACCCGATAACTTCCAGACATCAATTATTATCGAAATAAATGTCGATTTTCACTAACACTAATAATTCCAACACAATGGAACTATCAATTTCATCTTTAATCAACACGAATTTATTCATCATTAATATTATAACTCACAATATATAACAACCGAAGTCGTTTCAGGAAGAGGGGCTTTCGATAAGGATTTCTCCTTATTGGTGCGCTGTGATTAGATGACCAAACCTCTGGATGTAACTTCTAGACATTGTAAATATTGTAATTTAATAATATGAATAACTTTATCGTCTCAATTATTGATTTAATAATATATCATATTATCCGAGATGATAATGTGACAATAATCGAATCAATAATATGAGAGATATGATGCGCAATTACTGTAGCAATAATTGAGTATAACTGAGTGATTTCTCACGTAAGCATCAATAACCAATACCGTGGTCCTCTTAAGAAACCACGTGTATTCTTGTACATTTTACTACTAGGGTAGTTCAACGGTTTTAACGGTAACACTTCCGCTGTTATTTTTATAAACAGATAATTCTGTCGTTTTCTTACTACGACAATATTTCCGTTGTGGGGTCCACCAATGATTGTGCCATCGTACGAATATTCCCTGTTAAACGAATATTCCCTGACCAATCGAATATTATATAACCACTTTCTTACTTTGCAAAATTTGTAAATATTACCCATAACTATAACATTATATTATATCCACACCATAATATTAAAAAATATATTTCGATAGAAATTAATATTACCCATAACTATAACATTACAACATCCCCTTCTTATGAAATTTCATCCCCGAAATTAGGGTGCGTACCTGGTATGTCGAAGAGGTGAGGATACCTTGATTTCATTTCAGATTCTAACTCCCAGGTCATTTCCTCAACATCATGGTTTCTCCACAAAACTCTGACTTGAGGTATAACTTTAGAGCATAGAATATGATCCTTCTAATCCAAGATTTTAACAGGTACCTCTTCATACGTTAAATCTTCCGTTATCTCGTCCTGTTCTAATTCAATAATGTGGTTCGGGTCTTTCACAAATTTACGTAACATAGATATGTGAAAAAAGTTACGAACACGAGACATACGTGGCGATAAGGCGAGTTTATAGGCAACAGTTCCTACTCGATCGAGGATTAAAAATGGGCCAATGAATCGAGGATTGAGCTTTCCTCTCTTTCCAAATCTTGTAACTCCTTTCCATGGAGCAACACGTAACAACACATGATCTCCAATATCGAATTCCATGCCCTTTCGATAAAGATCAGCATAACTCTTTTGTCGATCTTGTGAGGTTTTTATACGTTATCGGATCGTTTGAATCTTTTCCGTAATCATATGTACCAAATTCGGTCCCAACAACGTTGCTTCACCCACCTCATCCCAGTATACTAGAGAACGACACTTTCTTCCATACAACGCCTCAAATGGAGCCATGCCAATACTTGCTTGATAACTATTGTTGTAAGAAAAATTCACCAATGGTAAGAACTTGTCCCAACTTCCCTTGAAGTCAAGGACACAGAGTCTTAATAAATCTTCAAGAGTTTGAATAGTCCTCCATGATTGTCCATCCGTTTGAGGATGATACGCCGAACTAAATTATAAATCCTTGCCCATAGCTATTTGCAAACTAACCCAAAATCTTGAAGTGAATCTTGGGTCTCGATCAGAAACTATGGATACTGGCATACCATGCAATCTTACAATCTCATTTATGTACATATTAGCAAGACATTCAAGTGTATAAGTTTCTCGTATCGATAAGAAATGAGCAGACTTGGTCAATCTATCAACAATGACCCAAATTGCATCTATACCTTGATAAACCTTGGGAAGACCAGTAACGAAATCCATGGTAATGTGCTCCCACTTCCATTCTGGAATTTCAAGTGGTTTCAAATGACCTTTTGGCACTTGATGTTCTGCCTTGACTCCTTGACAAGTTAGACACCTTGAGATAAACCCCGCTATCTCTCTCTTCATATTGCTCCACCAAAATGTATGTCGAAGATCACGACACATTTTGGTACTCCCAATATGGATTGTAAATGGTGTGTTGTGCGCCTCAATCATGATTTTATACTTCAAGTCAGAATCGTTAGGAACATAAAGTCTGGAGTTGACTCGAAGTATTCCTTCTTCATCGATTCTTATTTCTGGAATTGCAGCTTCTTGTACTTTCTTCCTCATACGTATCAGCTCTAGGTCTGTAGCTTGAGCAGCTTTAACTTTATCGATTAAATTCGGTTCCACTCGTATATTCGCCATCATCACATGGGTCCCTAGAGTCTTTAACTCTATTTCCATCCTTTCCAAGTCATACACAATGGGCCTTTCCGTTAACAATAATGCACTCATGCTCGCATATGATCTTCTACTCAATGCGTCAGCTACTACGTTCGCTTTCCCAGGATGGTATTGGATGGTATGTTCATGATCTTTCAACAGCTCAAGCCAACGTCATTGCTGCATGTTGAGTTCCTTTTGAGTGAAGAAATATTTGAGACTTTTATAATCCGTATAGATCTCCACCTTTTCTCCATACAGGTAATGCCTCCAAATCTTAAGCACAAAAACGACAGCGGCCAACTCTAAATCATGAATAGGATAATTTCTCTCATATTCTTTGAGTTGTCGAGAGGCATAGGCTATGACTTTCTATGTTGCATGAGAACACATCCTAACCCTTTGCCCGAAGCATCACTGTAGATCACAAATCCCTCCGAGACAGATGGTATTGTCAGAACATGTGCTGAAATAAGTCTCCTTTTGAGTTCTTGAAAACTCTTCTCACATTCTTCGCTCCAACCGAACTTTGTATCTTTTCGAGTCAGTTGAGTTAATGGAGTAGCGATTTGAGAAAACTCTTCTACGAATCTCCGATAATAACCAGCTAAGCCAAGAAAACTACGTACTTGATCCAGCGATTTAGGTTGCTCTAGCTTTGAATAGCTTGATCTTTCTTTGGGTCAACGGATATTCCATGACTTGATACTACGTGCCCAAGGAACGCTAATTCCTCAAGCCAGAACTCGCATTTCTTCAACTTGGCATAAAGCTTGTTTTCACGAAACTTTTGGAGTATCAGCCTCAAGTGTTGCTCATGATCTTCACGGCTTTGGGAATATATGAGAATGTCATCAATAAAGACGACCACAAAGTGATCCAAATATTCCTTGAATACTCGGTTCATCATGTCCATGAAGGCAGCAGGAGCATTAATCAATCCAAAAGACATGACTAGGAATTCATAATTCCCATACCGAGTTCTGAAAGCCGTCTTTGGAATGCCATCGGTTTTAATCTTCAATTGGTGATATCCGGAACGAAGATCAATCTTTGAAAAGAATTTGGCGCCTTGCAAATGGTCAAACAGGTCATCAATGCGAGGCAATGGATATTTATTTTTGATAGTGACATGGTTCAACTCCCGATAATCAATACAAAGTCGCATACTCCCATCTTTCTTCTTCACGAATAGAACAGGAGCACCCCAAAGAGACGTACTAGGACGAATGAAACCGATGTCTAATAATTCCTGCAATTGGGTCTTTAACTCTTGAAGTTCAATAGGAGCCATTCGATATGGGGCTTTGGAAATGGGTTTTATACCGGGTTCAAGGTCGATACAAAATTCAATTTCATGCTCTGGGGGTAGGCCAGGAAGTTCTTCAGGGAATACGTCAGGAAATTTATTAATAACAGATATATCATTCAAAACTGACGTATTTTTGTTTAAATCCATGACATGAGCTAAGAAAGCTTGACATCCGTTTTTCAATAAACGAATAGCTTTATGGCTTGAGATGACAGTGATTGATTTTAATGGTTTGGTTGCTTGAATTCGCATAATAGGTTGGTTAGGAATTTGAAAGCTAACAACCTTACGAAAATATTCAATTTTTGCATGATGAGTAGTTAACCAATCAATCCCTAAAATCACATCAAATGCAAGTATTTTCAATGAAATAAGATCAACAGATAACGTGCGGTTGCCGATTTGAACTAAACAAGACTTATAAATAGTGGATGTAATGAAGGTTTCTCCCAACGGAGTTTCAATAGATAAGTCAAAGTCTAATTTCTTTGGAGTCAAATTTAAACGTTGAGCGCAAGTAGGAGAAATAAAAAAAATGGTAGAACCGGTATCAAATAAGGTATAGACTTCGCTAGAGGTTATGATAAGCTTGCCCGTGATGATCTCGTTCGGGTTCCTTACTTTCTGGGAGGTCACAACAAACGCTCTCCCTTGAACTACCGGCTTTGACTTTTCTGGGATGGCCTTTGGTGCCTCTATCCCAGCTGAACTTGCCTTCCCTGAATGAAAAAATCGAGCTAGGTGACCTTCTCTTCCACAATTGTAACAGGTTTTGGACTGCTACGTACATTTTGGACTGATATGTCCCTCCCCTCCACATTTGAAGCATATGATAGGTGGTCGTTCTCCTTCCTTAACAACGGGTGTTGATGCTGACGTCTTTCCATCATTGTTGAATCTCCTCTTCTTGAAATGTCCATTCTTATTTTTTTGGCCATGATTACCACCGAAGTGGTTACCATTTCTGGCATGTTGATTCCCTCCATGCTTATTGTCACCGCTTTGATGACTGCTATCACTGGTATTATCATTTTGCCGGTTGCTCTCTTTTGGTTGGGTTGACTCATTATCGCGCTCCAATAACTGAGCCCTATTAACAACATCTGAATACAAACACAATTTATGAGAGACAAGATATTAACGTATCTCGGGTTTCAAATCTCTTAGAAACATTCGTGTCATTCTCTCCTCATTATCAACCAAATGGGACGCAAACTGGGACAACTCGGCAAACTTAGATTCGTACTGCGACACGGTCATGTTGTTTTGCTCCAGTTTAATGAACTCTACCTCTTTCATGTGACGAATACTTTCAGGAAAGTACTTGTCGTTGAACAGTTCTTGGAACTTCGCCCAAGACATCTTCAGTGCGGCAGGTTGAGTACGCTTTACAGATTTCCACCAGTAATCTACCTCTGCCCGCAATATGAAGGTGGTAAAGGGAACCTTTTGCTCCTCGGAGCATCCCAAGGCATCAAATATCTTGTTGATCTGCTTTATCCACGTCTCGCCTTTAAGTGGTTTTGGCTCTCAAAAAACTACGGTGGTCCCAGCTCCTTGAGGCTTTTAGCGATGACCGTCCGAGAGTTGCCATTGTTTCCACTTGCATTTTAGATAGGGCTGCTCTCTCTTTGATGTTGCATGAATTGCATAAAGCCTCCGAACATTCCATCGTTCATCATTTGGTCGGTGTTATTAAATGCTCTGCATGAGGATTATCGCCTTCACGATGCACATTATCACGATTATTGATCGCAGAGAGACTCAGCGGTCTCTCTGTGCTCCATTCATTGCTATTTTCAACATTCTCGGATGTCATTTTCAAAATCTTGCCTCAAAATAAGGGTTAATTAACATATCACATATTATCCCTATACTTTGTGACCAATTAAATACCAAATAAACTTAGGTAGGTCATACGAATGAAGGAATTCCCGTCTCTCCCTCCTAGTTCTTGTCTCACATCTCACCGAGGATCATATCCTAAGCTTTGATACCACTTGTGACGCCCAAAAAGGTATACATCACCTATTCTGAGTCGCCAAATACATGTTACAGAATACAAATACAATCTTAAATATACAACATGAGCTGTGAGTTTAATACAAATATTGTCTTCTAGACAGTATTCAAACTCAAAATAAGTCCTCAATACATTTATTATCACATTATTTCATAGAATAGTGAGGACTATTAATGCTATCATCTGGACCATCACTCTGTTCCCCGACTATTCCCTGCTACGTTCTAATTTCTTGAAGAGAACAATGAAAGCAAAAGGGTGAGCTAAACTAGCCCAGTAAGAAATATTATGGCTAAGATAATGCGAATAAATTATCGTTAGCCTTCAACAAAGATGTTAAAGCGATACAATATAACAAACATCAAGTTTAAGCTGCGGTTGAACAAGCAATCCATTAGAAGAGTCAAGTAGAGAATAAAATCTACTATCTTCTATGATTTAAAAGGTTTTCATCACTTTTATCATTTGAGACTCAACTTATTAAATAAACCATGTCATCCACACTACTTACGAGGATATTCATTAGTATCACGATTACAAATTATCCATGCACTACGGCCGAGGATATTCGTGGTTTCATCAATGGTCATGATCATGCCAACAATTGTCCATCAATGCACTACGGACAATGAGGACTTTTACCACATCATTTGTAACATTATGGTCGTGACTATCTTAGAATAATCCACGGTCATAATCATACCAAGTCCATCTATGCACTTCTGAGGCCACAGATGACTTTCAACATAATATAAACATGAGGATGATGACAATGACATAATAATTCAATAAAACAAGTTCAAGAATTAAATTTTAAAGATTTATAAGTTAATTTATCACGAACTCAAAAACGTCCAAATTGTCAACATGATCTTTGCTTTGTGGAGTAAAATTCAAAAATGCTCGGAAGAATATTTCCATGAAAAGATCTTTGGATGAAAGCTTGAAATATCACGGATATTCTACTAATTTCATTGAGTATAGAAGCCAAAACTTTAACCAACTGAGTATAATAAAATATATGAACCTGCAAATGGATTTTCGCCCGCCATGAGGTAATCCACGTAGACAGATCATTTCCATAATTTAATAAGGAATGAATACAAAAGATCATTCACCATGCATGTGGTAATCCACATAGACAGGTTATTCCAACAGAATAATAAAGAATGGAATAATAGAAGAATTCATCATGCATGTGATAGACAGCACAGACAGGTTATTCCCAACAAAATAATAAAGAATGGAACTAAGTCATGCGAAATTCGCACATACAGGATATTCCAACAGAATAATAAAGAATGGAATAACAACAGAATTCACCAGGCATGCGATAGACTGCAGAGATAGGTTATTCCAACAGAATAATAAATAATGGAACCGAAGTCATGCGTAATACATATGACACAAGATATTCAGCGAGAATAATAAAGAATGGAATAACAGAAGAATTTTACCATGTATGCGGTACTTCGCATAGACAGGTTATTCCAACAAAATAATAAATAGTGGAACCAGGTCATACGTAATACGCACAGACAGGATATTCCAATAGAATAATAAAGAATGGAATAACAGAAGCTCTCTTCATGAAAATGAAAGAAATAATACCCCTTTGTTAGGTTTGTTGTGACGCCCCCAAAATAGGTCCATTCCATCAAACCCATTCTGAGTCGCCAAATACATGGTACAGAAATAACTACAACTTTACTATTACAACATATAAACTGTGAGTTTAAATACAGATATTGCCATCTAGACAATATCCACACGCAAATAAATCCCCATCATAATTATTGATACATTATTTTACAAAATGGTGAGGACTACTAAACGACTCTCTCTAGAACCTTCATTCCATTACCCAACTAGTACTGCTACATTCTCGCCTCACGAGAAGAAAAATGGAACAACAAGGAAAAGGATGAGCTCAACTAGCCCGGTAAAGAATATTATGACTAAGATAATATACAACAAATTATCGTTAGTCTTCATGAGGAAAATCTAATAGAATCTGATAGACAACAAATTTTAAATCAATATTCGCATGCGTGAAATAATAATTCATTTGAAGAGTTAAGTAGAGAATGCAAACTACTATCTTCTATATATGAATTTAAAAGTTCATTGTCGATATTTTATCCTGTAACATCAATCGATATATATCTGGAATCAAATATTCATCTTTGCACTCTGAGCCGAAGATATTCATCGATTGGTCATGTTCATCTAAACACTGTTCATCTTTGCACTACGGGCCAAAGATATTAATCGATCGGTCGTGTTCATCTCAACACTGTTTATCTTTGCACTACTGGACCAAAGATATTCATCAAGAAATCATTCATCTTTGCCTACTGGGCCAAAGATATTCCATAATATCATCATTTAAGATGAAGATGATGAAAAATATTTTAAAAAAGCGAATCCGATTGAAACAAAATGACAAGGATTAAGGATTAAGGATTCGTACTTTGTTTTATCCACGTCAAAAATACCTCAAAAAAATAATCATAGGGGTGTAAAATTCAAGAATGATCAAAACATGGATACAATCAAAGCTAGTATCCGAATAGATATTTTAGGCGAAAAGAAAAATTTTCATTTTTGATTGAATAGTGTCGTATTAAGTGGATAGTCTCAGTATCGTGAATAGTCTTAGTATCGTGAATAGTAACTCAAACACCAAAAGATAGAAATTCCATAAAAAACATCTTCACGCTTCATGAATAGTACTCGTGAATAGTAACTTCGTGAATAGTAACTTTCATGAATAGTAACTTCGTGAATAGTAACTCATGAATAGTAACCCGACATGAAAAAGTTTCAAATTTGATAAAAGTTCAACCAATATTTGAAGATAATGATATTGAAGAAATAATATCATTTGAGAAGAAAATAACATCCCTTACCTCGAAAAAGCAAGACTTTAGTTGAAAACAGGATATAGGCTATGACTTGAACTTGCAGACCAGATAGCAATACTCAAAGTATACTCAAAATACTCACAAGAATATTTCGATAATATAGAGAGAAAACTTGATTTACGGTGTGATTTTCAATTCTAACCTAAGCATCCTATTTATAGGAAATTGCTTAGAACACCAAAGCAGAAAATTGAATATAATAATATTATTTATAAACAAAATTCCTTAGCCCACCTTTGAAATCTGATTTCAGCCATAGAACATGTTAAATGAGGTTCACAAACTCACCAAAAACGTTTTTCTCAAAATAATTAATTAAAACTCCCAAAAATCAATTATTTCGGAACTCCAAAACTTCAATAATTCATAATAAATGGCCATTTTATCAGAAAATTCGAATCTCGCGAATTTTTATAGGAAATTCAATTCTCTACAACTTTGCAGAAGAAAGTTTTTCCAAATTCCAAACAGAAATTGATCGAAATCCACAAGCAGACGATTTTCTGTTATAATCAAATTTCGATCGAGAAATGGGGTCCATCGACACATAAAACATGCTTTAAATATTTTGATAACAAAAATACTCCTCCTCCACATATACTCATATATCCCACATTCATCGTAAAAATATCATCATTAATATATTATTAAAATAATATATTTAAATGAATTATTTTATTAAAAAGATAAAATATTAATTTTCAACAATTGTCATTTTAAAATTTTCTCCATCTATATCCACATAAAATCAATATTTTTCTCATCATATAAATCAATAATTAATTATTCACAAATAATATTACAGAATCAAGATCTTTGGCAACCGGTAGTTCCCGGAAAGAGGGGCTTTCGATAAGGATCTCTCCTTCTGGTAGCGCAATTAGGTGACCAAACCTCTCCTTGAAGCAGAACTTTCTAGACATTGCCAATAATGTTTTCTAATAATATTATTAGGATAATATAAATTATTGCTCAGATAATGGAAAATTGTGTAATGACAATTTATTGAAACAACGATAATATAAAATATTAATGCAACAATTATTGAATCAATAAAATAAAATCTTGAAGCAGTAATTATTGTAACAATTATTGAGTAGTGCCTTCTTACGTAAGAATCAATAATTGGTGCAATCGTGTCTTCTTGTTCAACAACGGCGTATTAGTGTGTTTTAACCGGGTATTCCAACAAGATAATTGGTAATAACTACACGCAATTATTTATAAACAACTTATATTTGTCGTTTTCTTCATCCAATCGTTTTTCCGTTATAGGGCCCACAAAAGATTTGCGCCATCGATACGAATATTTCCGACAAGCGATCTGAATATTCCACGACCAAACGAATATTCCCCGACAATAATGAATATTTTATCACCACTTGCTTATTCGAAATATTTGCGCATTTTACCCATAACTAACCACATTAATCAAATCCACCCTTACTATTTCAAAATAATAAATAGAGAAAAATAAATTAATAATTTGGGGTCTTACATTTGTAATATTCAAGAACGCAATCAAATTGCATAAATTAAGCGGAAGCGAGATAAATCAGAGTTTAAAAAAAAATTACAAACCATATACTCGGATCAGCCTTTATGCACAATTATTAATTAAACGAAAAGATAAAGAATAAAATCATACCCTTGAAGATCGAGCTTCCTCAGGTACAAGTTCACCTCCAAATCCTTTCGCGTTCAACTTGAATTCACTGGGTTTTGTTCCTTCCTCTGATCAACATTAGCCACCCAAATGTTTGGCCTCTAAAGGTGATCCACCAAGGAAAAATAAAGATTCAAGAAGAAGGGGTATTGGCTCAAACCCTAGTTTTTCCTATCTGTATAGAAAAAGGGGGCGTACTCTCCAACTTTTGGAATTGCGTATATTTTGATATCTGATATAAGACTCCTCTTATAAAGATATCAGGTAACCTTATTTAATAAAATAAGGTATTATTTAATTAAACTCTTTTAATTAAAATGGGCTCCCTAATCTTATTAGGGATAATTAATTAAATTCCTTTAACTAATTTTCCCTCCTAACCCTATTAAGAATAAATGAGAGTACTTATATTAAATTAATTCCTAAACTCTTTTAGAAATTAAAATAATAATAATTGTAATAATATTAATAAGACTCCTCTTATTAATTTATATTTAATATTTCTAAAATATTAAATAATAAATATTAAGCTATTTAATTTATTCTATCAACATAGATTAAATTAAATATACTTAACTATATTATTACGATTATGCCATTAACTTCTTAAATAATTATTCTTCCTTTTATGGTGTGACCCTTTAGGTTCTCCATATTAAACCGGTTGTGAATAAATCAATTAGAACAATTCTAATCTTATTTAAATAAATAAATTAAACAATTAATTTATTTAAATAAATAATATTTATTCTCTGATAGGGATAAGCCTCCTAGCGATCAGCGACTTTCCGGATAATATAGATTTCAACATTAATCATAAAAGAACCTTTGAGTAAATAGTTCTTAAATAATTCAATCCTTTCACCATCTGATGTCCCAATTAAATATAAGGCATGGAATTCTTGTCAAGTCTTATTTTATTTAATTATATGTATTTCGATCCTTAAATGCCTGACTCCAAATAATGCAAATTAGAAACTCCTTTCTAATTTCATATACGCCTATAACCAAGGACTCTTTGGGTTGTCATTTATCGAATCACATAGGACATTCTCTTCTTTTATTAGAAGTGGTAGATTCTTTATTGATCATATATTATCTCCATGTACAACTTGTTATACCCAAGCATACCCTTTGATATACCCTAAGGGTCTTAAGGAATAAGTCAAAGTATAACTCATCATACACGAATCTTATGATGATCTCAAGTCCAAGGATCACTTGTCTTACTATCACTTCTGAGAATTCTATTGACAGCAAGTAAAACTCCATTAGGTATTCCTTAGCGAGCCACGTTCGATTGAACTTATTCTCTAATAAGCACCTACATACTTGCTTTAGTGTCTCCACACAAATGATCGTGAGATCAATCATCCTCATCCAATGAGCAAGCAACGTATGTACCAATCTATCCGGATTCACTAATCCCCGATTTAGTAATCAATGATTGGGAACTATTTTAGTTTTAAGCTTTCTAAGAATTTAGATCTCATTAGAATGATCATCATCATTATTCTAAAAGCATTGCTTAAAACTATGGGTTTATCACATATTATAAAAGCGACATCATGTAGATAATTAAAAGCCCTTAATAAATTAATACTTTTTATTAATAAATGAATAAGATTATTACAAAGTATATGCTTTATCATCAAACATGATTGGCTTGTGTGCATATTACTTTCAATCTCCCACTTGCACTAAAGCCAATCGTCATTGTATATTATACTCTTCTTTCTCTAAGTGGCGATTATCCTGCTTAACATTGGATAAGCTTTAGTTAATGGATATGTAATGTTGTTCTTGAGAGTCCACCATCTCTATAGTGATTTCCCATCTTTCAATGATTCTTATAATCAAATGAAAGTGCCACAACACATGTTTAGATCCAAGATGAGACTTATGAACTATTCTAGTTACGTAATGAACTTTTAATCCAAACAATCAACTTGCGACTTCATTTATAGCTATATACTTTGTCTTTATCACTAAACCAACAACTCTTTCTTTGTTTGGAACCTTTCAATTCCTTTGCACCTTTATTCAAGATAACGCTTTACCTTAAAATGGATTTTTACGTCATCTTGGTGCATGCGAAAAACTTGAGTCATTAAGCCCTCTAGTTTTAATTTAGACCCACCATGAATATGATCACATCCTTAGTCTTGGGTTAAGCACTTTAAGATGTTTTTTACTGACTCATAGTGATCTTCTCCATAATATGACTGATCAACATCAGGTCTCGTACATTTTATTGCATACATGATTGTCACTCATGCGACCTCTCTTTTCAGGAGTCTGTGGAGACTATTAAGAGAGATACACTCCATAGATCATCGACATGAGACATCTCTTGGAGTTTTCCATGCTAAACGACTTTAGCATCAAATTAATATACGTTCCTTGGGTTAAGTCGAGCATCCTCTTAAATCTATCTATATAGATTTATATCCCCAATTAAGATACTCTTCCAAATCATTCATGGAGAAATGTTTAGACAACTTTATCTTTACTGATTGTAGCATTGGTATGTCATTCCTTATCCGTAGTATATCAACATATAGTACTAGGAATGTCACGATGCTCCCACTGACCCTTTTGTACACACTAGGTTCATTCTTATTTTTGATAAAATCAAACTCTTTTGATTGCCTCATCAAAACGAATGTTCCATATTTGAGAATCTTACTTCAATCCATTTCTCTGAGTGTCTACAACACTTACCTCATCATATGTAACTGGATCATCATCTTCTATGATGTGTACCTCATCATCATCATCTATGATGAATCCATACCTCCTAGGTATCTTTGGTACTATTCCAGATTTACGATTCGGTTGTGGTATAATAGGTCTATCTACAGGTTCCTCTTATTTGACTTATAGTATTTTGTGGTTCTTGAACTCTTCAAATCTATTATCCTCCCACTAGCCCCTTTTAATGATAAACACCTTTATTTTGGAAGGCAGCGTGTTTCCTAACAAACACCTTTTGCTAAGTAGAATTATAGAACATATACCCTAAACTTACTTTAGGATGTCCCACAAATCTGTACATGTCAAATCTTGTCCCAAGCTTATCCTTCGAAACCTTTTCACATAAGTTGGACAACCCCTTATCTTAACATACTTAAGATTAGGAATCCTCCCTGTCCATAACTTTTATGGAGTCTTGGGGCCGGATTTTTAGGTTACCATTTTCGTAGATATGCAGCCATTTCTAGGACATGACCTTAGAAGGATACTGGAATGTCGGTAAAATCATTATGGACCGCACCATGTCCAACAAGGTACAAATTTTCCATTCAGATACATCAATCAATTATTGCGTATCAGGATGTGTCCATTATGAGAAAACCATTTGAGATGATCTAGAAATTTATTGCACAAGTATTTATTCCTTGATCCGATCAAAGAATTCTAATACTTTGCCAATTTGTTTCACTTATGAATTCTCTGAACTTTTCAAATAATTCACACTTGTATTTCATCAAATACACACATTTAACTCTTTGAATGATCATCTCTTTTTCTTATACTAATTTGTTCGATATGCAAAATTATTTTCATGTAAGTCAGTATACAAAATTTATTAAGTAATATTCGATTCTATACAAAACATTATTATTATAAATAGAACAACAATTGTTCTTAATTATAATACCAAAGATTTCATTGTCCAACAATAAAATGGAAATAATATTTTTAACAAGAAGCTGGAATACAATAACAACTTATTGACTTAATAGATTTGCCGTAGGCATTGCTAAACTATAAGTTTCTATAGCTAATGCAAAGACCTTTGCTTCATTTTCCCACATAGGATTACTTATCTTTGTTTAACTTTCTACTTCTTCTTGGTCCCTTCATAAATCTATATTTATGATAACCAAAGTCGGTATCCAATACCAAAGTAGAACCTTGACTTAAAGAAAAATTATTTTAAATCATGAACAAATTTGTATTTGTAACCGAAACTTCACTAAGCTTCTTTGGTTAACCTCTGCAAGATGCTTCTCGCAGTTTCTTTCCAGTGTCCTGGATTATTGTAGTGGAAGCAAACTCCTTTGTTATCCATATCAGTTTTGTTCTTATTATCCTTTGTTTTTGCCTTTCTATATACCTTCTTTGAATCGTTCTTCTTTTCAGAAGATCCTTTGGCCCCTACCAGTAAGACATGGTCTTTCTTGATTGGAAAGTGACTCTCATCATTTTTCCACATGTTAAGCAAATCAACGAAGCTGATATCTAGCTTGTTTATATGAAAAATTCACAACAATTGTGAAAGGAGTCCGGGAGTGAGTGCAAGATCAAATCTTGGCTCAACTCTCCATCCATGACAAAACCAGTTGTCCTAATTGATCAATCAAATTGATTATGTTAAGAACTTTTTATGCACTTATAGTGTCATTGGTCATTCTAGATTGGAAGAGCTCCTTAGATATCTAATATCTATCAGTCCTACTTTCCTCACCATCAACTACTTGATGTGCAGGAATATAGTAGGACCATCCATAGTTTCATCTTTGGTGAAGCTCGTTACTTTCGTGGATGCGAGCATGATGCATTGAGCCAATTGTGCATCATCTTGCCACTTTCTAAAAGTAGCAATCTCTTCCTCGGAGGCATTATGCGCAACCATTGCGAGGATAGGCGTATTAAGGACATAAGATAGCTTTTTACCCATGAGAACTATTCTCAATTCCTTAACCAATCAGATTAAATTTGGTGGGTTAATTTAGCATCTAATATGCTTTATGATGATAGTAATTTTAGACATTGTAAAATTACGTAAATGAATTTGTAATTAACAACATTTTAACATACATTCTTTTATTAATTACCAAAATAAATTAGGTCTTGTTTTTAAATTGGTATCTCCCACTATTTTCTTCAAACTATATTACCCTCACTTATATAGTTGGCAAAATCTAATTAAAGATTTGCTAGTGAGAATAAGGATCCCATTTCAAATGTATATAGCCTTGTGGTGACACAACAAACTATATATAAATAAATAGGTAGACAACTTTTGTCAATTACATCAACTATCAACTCCTTTTCTTTTGCCTCTTAGATTATTTTGATCAAGTGGTGGCACATCAGAATCAAAATTATTCAAGTTAAGTCCGACCTAGCACTCCATATATTCAAAAAAGAAAATATCATCCTTGTGGTGACACAACAAAACAATATTGTTCAATTTTTTTTATAAGCATCAAATGTGATAAATTAACATCTTAAATACTTAATACTTGCCTTGTGGTGACACAACAAACTCATATTAAATATTTAATACTCTATTAATTTTATCATGCTAGAAGGCTGACGTTCGATATTTCAAATATCTTTGAATGCTTAGGACTTAATATAAAAAAATTGAGGGGTTTGTTATTAATTTGTCTCATCTTGTTTAAGCATGCATTATATATATATATATATATATATAAACGCGTCGTATATTAATTAACATGCGAAGCATGTTTGCATAATATATAATATATATAGTATAAGCATGCACATATAGAATACTATATTCTACCCGGATTGATTATGGACTTTTATTCTAGTTTGGTTCACTAGAGCCACCAAGTGAACCGAAAAGGTCAAACTCCCCAGGGGTGCGAAATAATATTTAAATATAACTATTACATTTAAACTTGGGCCCCATTACAAAGCGGGTCTTCAAGCTCCTTGTTCCTTGATCTCCAATTCTTCAAAATTAATTCTAACTATTCCTATTACAAAACTATTTAAAATAAATAGAAACCTTAATCGTGATCGAGGGAAATACATAGGAGGAAGATAGAATTTACATTAAGAAAAAATTAGAAGGCGAGTACATGAGACCCCATTTAATAAAACTCATACATTAAATGCATCCAACTAAAATAAAATCCAATCATATTGGTGATAGTCCATAATCAATCCCATTTATTATCATACACATCACCATATGCATCGATAAATAACATTCATCTCATGAATAATAAACATTCAATATATATATTGATATCATTTAATGGGCAAATTTAGTTAGTATAAAATCTAATTTTGAATCAAAATAAACTCCTTTATTTTAATCCAAATTTAAATCAAAATAAACTTCTTTTATTTTAATTTATCCAATTTTGAATAAAATAAACTATTTTATTTTAATCAAAATTTTAATCAAAATAAACTCCTTTATTTTAATTAATTATGGAATCGATTCCATATATATATAAAAAAAATTATTAAAGGAAATACGGATTTTCTTTCCTATTCACAAATAAACTCCTTTATTTTGAATAATATGAAATCTTATTTCATATCTAAATAAACTCCTTTATTTAAGGAAATTAGGATTCTTTTCCTATTCACAAATAAACTTTTTTATTTTGAATAATATGAAATCTTATTTCATATTTAAATAAACTCCTTTATTTAAGGAAACATGGAATCCAATTTCAACTCCAATTAGTTATCATGGAATCCAATTCCAACTCTAATTAGTTAGCATGAAATCTAATTTTAAAATTAAAATAAACCTATTATTTTAAAATTAAAATAAACTTTTATTTTAAAATTAAAATAAACCTTTTATTTTAATTATAAAATTATTGAGAATAATATTATATATATATATATATAATATATATAATATATTATAAAATAACCGAATATATATATATATATATATATATATAAAATCAAATATGATTATAATATATATATATATATATATATATATTATATCAAATGCCTTCCTTTTAAAAAAGAATAACTTGTAACCTTTTTCAAAAAAAAAAATAAAAATAACTTGCCAATCGAGTTTTTTAAATGCGGTATCCACCAAGATTCACCATAAATCTTTTGAAAATAAAGTCACCACATACTTAAGAACATAAAAAAACGCTATGAAAAAAGATTTACATGAAAATAATTATTTTTTTTTTTTTTAAATTTTATATAACAAAATTATGCCCAATTAAATTGTTTACAAACACATATCAATATACATATCAAATCACGAACAATTAATAATTAGCATAAAGGTTTGGCTCGATGCCCTTTATTAGGTTTTGTAATATTCAAGAACCTTGATCAAATTGCATAAATTAAGCGAGCGAGATAAATCGAGTTTAAAAAAAATTACAAACCATATACCCGGATCAGCCTTTATGCACAATTATTAATTAAACGAAAAGATAAAGAATAAAATCATACCCTTGAAGATCGATCTTCTTCAGGTACAAGTTCACCTCCAAATCCTTTCGCGTTCAACTTGAATTCACTGGGTTTTGTTCCTTCCTCTGATCAACATTAGCCACCCAAATGTTTGGCCTCTAAAAGTGATCCACCAAGGAAAAATAAAGATTCAAGAAGAAGTGGTATTGGCTCAAACCCTAGTTTTTCCTATCTGTATAGAAAAAGGGGGCGTACTCTCCAACTTTTGGAATTGCGTATATTTTGATATCTGATATAAGACTCCTCTTATACAGATATCAGGTAACCTTATTTAATAAAATAAGGTATTATTTAATTAAACTCTTTTAATTAAAATGGGCTCCCCTAATCTTATTAGGGATAATTAATTAAACTCCTTTAACTAATTTTCCCTCCTAATCCTATTAGGAATAAATGAGAAGTACTTATATTAAATTAATTCTAAACTCTTTTAGAAATTAAAATAATAATAATTGTAATAATATTAATAAGACTCCTCTTATTAATTTATATTTAATATTTCTAAAATATTAAATAATAAATATTAAGCTATTTAATTTATTCTATCAACATAGATTAAATTAAATATACTTAACTATATTATTATGATTATGCCATTAACTTCTTAAATAATTATTCTTCCTTTTATGGTGTGACCCTTTAGGTTCTCCATATTAAATAGGTTGTGAATAAATCAATTAGAACAATTCTAATCTTATTTAAATAAATAAATTAAACAATTAATTTATTTAAATAAATAATATTTATTCTGATAGGGATAAGCCTCCCTAGCGATCAACGACTTTCCGGATAATATAGATTTCAACATTAATCATAAAAGAACCTTTGAGTAAATAGTTACCGTACAATTCAATCCTTTCACCATCTGATGTCCCAATTAAATATAATACATGGAATTCTTGTCAAGTCTTATTTTATTTAATTATATGTATTTCGTTCCTTAAATGCACAACTCCAAATAATGCAAATTAGAAACTCCTTTCTAATTTCATACCGCCAAGGACTCTTTGGGTTGTCATTTATCGAATCACATAGGACATTTCTCTTCTTTTATTAGAAGTGGTAGATTCTTTATTGATCATATATTATCTCCATGTACAACTTGTTATACCCAAGCATACCCTTTGATATACCCTAAGGGTCTTAAGGAATAAGTCAAAGTATAACTCATCATACACAAGATACTATGATGATCTCAAGTCAAGGATCACTTGTCTACTATCACTACTGAGAATTCCTATTGACAGTGCAAGTAAAACTCCATTAGGTATTCCTTAGCGAGCGCGTTCGATGAACTTATTCTCTAATAAGCACCTACATACTTGCTTTAGTGTCTCCACACAAATGATCATGAGATCAATCATCCTCATCCGATGAGCAAGTTAACGTATGTACCCAATCTATCCGGATTCACTAATCCCCAATTTAGTAATCCAATGATTGGGAACTATTTTAGTTTTAAGCTTTCTAAGAATTTAGATCTCATTAGAATGATCATCATCATTATTCTAAAAGCATTGCTTAAAACTATGGGTTTATCACATATTATAAAACAAACATCATGTAGATAATTAAAAGCCCTTAATAAATTAATACTTTTTATTAATAAATGAATAAGATTGTTACAAAGTATATGCTTTATCAGTCAAAAACATGATTGGCTGTGTGTGCATATTACCTTAGAATAAAATTTGGATCTTTGGAATAAAGAGGTAGCAGACTTTTCTTCTTCTCTCTCTATAATATTTGCTTGCTCTATAGCTTTAGTGAATTGGTGAGAAATGAAGGAAGAATGAGCTCTATTTATAGAAAAATATAGTTTCGATAATTGATGCGTTTTGGGGCTCGAAAAAATTCTGATCAATACCTCCAACTTTTCTTTCATTTTTAATTTAGTCCTGCAAGTATTATCAAACTTGCACCACCTCCCCTAATAGTAAATAATGTGAATCAATAGTTCGATCATGTGATTCAATAGTTATAATCATGTGAAAATACGAATAACAAATTATAAGTACCTCCATTTATACCTCCATCTTTAACTTAGTCATGTAAGTATTATCAATCTTGCACCAACTCCCCTAATAGTACATGAATGTGAATCAATAGTACACACATGTGAACAAATAGTTATAATCATATGAATTAATAGCAATTAATTCCTCATTTATCCGATTAATTACCCGATAACTTCCAGACATCAATTATTATCGAAATAAATGTTAATTTTCACTAACACTAATAATTCCAACACAATGGAACTATCAATTTCATCTTTAATCAACACGAACTTATTCATCATTAATATTATAACTCATAATAATTAACAACCAGGTCGTTCCTAGGAAAGAGGGGGCTTTCCGATAAGGATATCTCTCCTTATTGGCGCGCAATTAGATGACCAAACCTCTCATTGACATAACTTCTAGACATTGTAAATATTGCAATTTAATAATATGAATAACTTTGTCGCCTCAATTATTGATTTAATAATATATCATATTATACAGATGATATTGTGACAATAATCGAATCAATAATATGAGAGATATGATGCAGCAATTACTGTAGCAATAATTGAGTATAACTGAGTGACTTCTCACGTAAGCATCAATAACCAATACCGTGTCCTACTAAGAAACCACGCGTATTACTGTACTTTTACTACCGGGTAGTTCAACAGTTTTAACGGTAACACTTCCGCCGTTATTTTTATAAACATATAATTCTGTCGTTTTCTTACTACGACAATATTTTCGTTGTGGGGTCCACCAATGATTGTGCCGTCGTACGAATATTCCCTGTTAAACGAATATTCCCCGGCCAATCGAATATTATATAACCAATTGCTTACTTTGCAAAATTTGTAAATATTACCCATAACTATAACATTATATTATATCCACACCATAATATTAAAAAATATATTTCGAGAAAAATTAATCTTTATTCATAAAAGTTGGAGTCTTACATAATATACATAATTTGGAATGCGATAAGTACTGAGGGTATAAAATATGTGTATATGAATTATGTATTATGTAATATTATGCAGTAAGTTTTAAGTATGAGAGTTATGGGTTAAAGTATGTATGATCAATAAGTCTTGGCAGATATGTTTATTGGACATAAATATTGGACATTTTCAATTATTTTTTTTGCTTGTGACTCTCAAAAAATGTATAGTATTTATTACAATTAGAATTTTTATAAACTATAGTGTTTTAGGTGTAATTTGGATTGTATATGTATCCAAATTACACTAAAAACACTATAGTTTATAAAAATTCTAGCTAGAATAAATACTATACATTTTTTAAAAATTACAAGCAAAAAAATAATTAAAAATATCCAGTATTCATGTGCTATAAACATGTCCATCTATAAGGACTCATTTATGATATATACACAAGTGCTGAGTCAAATGCTTTTAAGCATGAGGTGTTAAGTTGTGAGCTAATTAAGAGACACGAGACATTCTTTAGCTGATGAATAATAAGAGCTAGAAAAGCAGCTTTCTATCCTTCTTCATTTCCTTACTCTTCTCTCCATTTCCGTTTCAAACCATATATTGTACAAGTCTTTGTACATTCTATGCTATACTCTTTACGTTTCCAATATAAATAAACCCTCACTAAAAGCTAAAACAAATAATTAGTAATTGATGTGCTAAGAAGGAATTGAAGAGGAATTAAAGCAAGATTTCAAGAATACATCAAAATAAAGGTAATTCATATACTTTTTCACTGTTCATAAAAATTGGGTGAATATATATATGTGAATATTGATGTAATTGTTTGTGTGCTTGGTTGTGAATCTGTTTGGGGTAAAGGAAGGATCATTGTGAAAACTTATGGCTAAACCATGCACCAAACTCTTTGAAATCTGATTTTTACAACTATGCACAGAGAATGTTCGACAAAATGCCTAACAGGTTGTTATGTTTAAAAAAAATGAAGATATTTCACTATTAA
The DNA here is from genome assembly GCA_020205615.1 of Panax quinquefolius. Taxonomy (NCBI): domain Eukaryota; kingdom Viridiplantae; phylum Streptophyta; class Magnoliopsida; order Apiales; family Araliaceae; genus Panax; species Panax quinquefolius. Next base: position 106,695,885 of record CM035158.1, on the reverse strand, counting down.
TGTATAAAAAAATAATAATTAGCTTGTCCTGTTATATAAAGAAAGCTGCATTTTGTGTTGAGATACCTGCAACCAAATAAAGTAGGTATATGTATCAAAGATTGTAGTAACTTTGAAAATTATTATACAACCTACCTAAAGAAGGATTTTATTGTGATAGAGAAATTATATTCAGTATTCTATCATATATAAACATATTAATAATTCTTGAAAGATGTTAAATAATTTTCAGCTGAGTAAGCAGTTCATTTTCCATGTTAGCTAAAAAGCCTCATTTTGGAATAAAACATGGAAAGGAAGGTAAACACTTTTCTTATGACTCTAATTGTTAAGGCAATATGATTTTCTTTAGAGAGATAAACTTAAGTTCAGGTAGCAAGCTATTTCTATACTATTCCCATAATAGTGTGATTGCTGCGTTGAATACTTAATACCCTTGTGCCTTAACAGCAGATACAATTTTGTTTAAATGAAGAATTGGCCAATGTTGTGAGTAAAGTAGCTTATATATATATAATATGATGTTACCCAGGTGGCTTAGCTAAATTATAAACGGTTTAGCAGCAAGTTTATGAGAATTGAACAAATTTAGTTTAGGTTGGATTGTGAGGAGTAATAAGGTGGAAAAATGAGGCTAAAACACAAACCAAACTCTATGAAAACTGAATTTTAAAGCGATGCACACTATGCGTTCGCTAAAAGTCCTCTAAGGACTGTTTTTGTTAAAAAATGAAAATTAAGCGAAGCCAAGACCCGAGTTATATATATATATATATATATATATATATATATATATACACACACACACACATATTATATATAACTAATTAGAGGGTTTGGGTGAATCAAATCAAGAGAGGAAACATTTTTGAGACAAAAACAAAAAGTTGAAAACTAGTTTGGCTACTGACTTTGAGGCCAATTTCGGGTCTAGTATATGTTTCCAGAAAATTTTGGGCTTTTAGGGATGTGTAGTACGCTGAATAAGCTTTCCATAGACTCTGGAACGGACTAATTCTGACTTTAGAGCAAGGAGTTATGACAGTTCAAAGTAGTCGCGTCGAATCTGCCAAAAATCTGGAAAACAGATTCGAAGCATCCCCTTACACGAATTTTCTGGAATTCTGTGTTTAAAATTTGAAAATGGTCAAAGAATAAAAGTTGTAGTTCCGGAAGTTAGCTTCGCGTGGGCTCAAGAATCGCTCAAAAATGTTTTGAAACGAAGAAGTTATGACTATTTTAGCGCAACAGGGTCAGTCCGGAAAAAAATTTGAAAACTGTTACGAGTGGACATTTTTGGGGCCTGTTTTAGGCTCTATATGAGGTCCGAAATGGGTGGTATGTATTTTTTAAAAATATTTTACTATGGTATTTATATCATATCAATTTGCAATCCAAACTACGAGCGAAAAGTTAAAAATGCACAAACTAGTCATTTCGTTATGGGGGGCAGCAGCCCAGCTGGGCATGCATTGCACCAGCCGCGCGCGCACGCCGTCCGGCGCTGTGCTGTGCAGTTCGCCCAGCTGGTTTTGGCTCGTGGTTTTGGCAATTTGGGTTTCTTGTAATGCTTGGATTATAATTTTTATAATTAGATAGATATATTACTTAAAACATATCCAAAATTCAAAGCATATGAACTAGTGGTTTAAAAGATATAACATCACGAAACGAGTGTCGAAGCAAGGGGATTGACCAGCCAACGACATGAGCCGGTTGAGCCATTACGAGAACCCATGTGAGGCCCAAATTTGCTAGCAAAGCGTTAATTTTATTTGGCGATTGGTTCCACGATGCGATTTTTTGTTAGCTTTAATAATTTGACATGTAACAAGACACCGGAATGGAAGTAAAAATGTAATATAACAACTTTATGCCATGAAAACTCATCTTGAGCGTAAGGAAAACAATAAACATGTAATGTAAACATAAGTTTACATGTTTACATAAACGAAGTTTAGAAATAATATGCAAAACGAGTATAAAGCTAAATGAAATGCACGAACCCGTTTAAAATTATATTGGACATAAAAGTGTTAAAACGAAGGTGTCCAGAGTTCAAAATGGAGATTTTGAACACAAAATTACATAATGCTATATGTATTTTAAAGTACAAGCGAAGCGAAAATGAAAGTTATTCGCGGGAATAAATGCGAAGCTAAGCTACAAATAAAGCTAAGCATTCGCGTACGTGGTGATAACGTGATTTAACACATGAACTATCGAAAAGGTATGAAAATTACCGAAATTAAAGAAATGATGTAGTAAGCCATGTTTGTGCAGTAAAAACTATTCATAAACCATATGGTTCCGAGTTTACTATAAAAGAGAGGAATATTCTTAAAATAGGATATAAGTGGTTTATGTTTCAAGATGTAAAGTATTTATACACTAAAGTCATGTGAGAACCTTACTATGCATAAAAAGGTTAAAACGAACAAAGTTTCTAAAGAAACCGAGAATGGTTATAAGACAAGAATAAAAGATTATAGGTTATGGTAACTAATGATCATGACTTATATGATTATTTAATATGCACAGGTCATGTGACATAATTGGTTATTTAATATGCGTGTATGTGAACACGATTGTGTAGGATTCGTGAGGAGAAATTAAAGTAAACTATAGCGGTAATCTTCAATCAAGGCAAGTTTTTCAGTTCTATTATGTTTGTGGATTAAATATGATTATGCGGTGTGTTACATACCATGCTTTATGAATTGTTAAAGTCAAAATATGACTAACTTAATTGGGTTATGGAACTCAATTTATATGTGATATGTGATACCACATGTTGTATGATGTAACTCGATAAATTAGAAATGTATAATGCATGAATGTATGTTTTGTTAGGAATTATTGATGCATGTAGGATATGCATAGTTAAGAATATATGTTGCATGCGGATATGCATAGTAAAGGAAATATACTGCATATGGAATTGTGTGCTCTCAATATATCTTGCAAACACAAAATTTTTGCAGGTTAATGATATGCAATATTACTTGCTATACGGATGATCAATATCGAACGATGTGCAAAATGAATACATTTCTTTGAATTAAAAATGGTATAAAGCTATGATTGATAGTTTTGCTAAATGTAATTGGCAGTTATGTATGGTTTGAAATGTTGAATAGATAAAGAATGTTTATTCTGAAATGAGAACAGATATGATTCTGAAATAAGTGAATCTTCAATAGAAAAGATATGAAGTATTGAGACTTAAGCTTTTAATACGTTTACTCAGATTTTACAAGTCATATAATATAATAAATATGATTTTAGTATAAAGAAGAATCGTAAAGGTTGCGATTCAGGGAATGAATGAATGGAAAGAAAGAAAGAAAAAATTATTCCGCATTTTTAGCTATTTTAACATTAAATAATGTTTTAAAGCTAGAACAAGATAATATTAACGCACAAGATCGGGAAGGAAAATAGTCCCGATTTTGTGGTCGTTACACCTTACACTTAACACAACGACCCGTCAAATGTGCTGCTCCCCGTTTTTGAAACATTTAGGAACAATGCTGCTAAGATATGGGCTCTAAGGAAAGCCAAATCTGACTTGAAAAACTACTCTTTGATTGGAGTTAGATCCCATGACAAGAAGGAAACAACATTAAGTGCATAAGTGATGAAGTATCTAGAACCTCAATACTCCCTGATATTCTAGTATACCCACCAAGGAATGGGAAAGAGCAGCAGCCCAATGTCCCCAACACTATATTACAACCTGCTATGTTCAGTAATTTGTTCTCATTAAAGGTAGATCTGTAGATATATTTTTTGGAGCAAATATCAACATATGGGCTGAATGTTTATTAAGACCTTGCTCCTCCATATCCATCCTCAAGTGCGTGCAGCTATTCAAAATAAAATACTATAATGTGGGCTTGTATTCCATTGCTAAGAAAAACATTGATGACATCATGTTATAATATTGTGCTGCAACATGATCTTTGGTTTTATGTAATATATTTTATTAATTTAATATCTTTGGTTTTTTTTATGTAATATTTTATTTTCAGAATTTTTTTTAATATCTTTACCATTATTATATGTATTCTTAATATTAGAATTTTTAAAAATAAAAACTAAAAATTGAAATTAAAATACAAAAAACTTTAAAAGATAAATAAAAAACTGATTCATTTTTTAAAAAAAAACAAGTTAAAAAGTTTTAAAATAATTATTATTTTCGGAAAAAATATATTTTTATTTTTTAAAAAATGAGTAAAGCTTTATAAAATATTTATTCAAAAAATAAAACTTTATTTTCATAAAACAAAATAATTTTTTAAAGATGTAAATTTTCATAAAAATAATTAAGATTTAATAATTTTAACTTTAATTTTTTTGAATCTATATTTTATGAAAATTTACTCATTTTAAAAAAAATAAAGTTTCTTATATTTTTTCATTAAAATAATAATTATTTTAAAAAATAGGGTTAAGTTCAGATGACCACCTGGGGTTTGAGCGGTTTCCCACTTAACCACCTGTAGTCAGTAAAGCTACATTTAAACTCCCGACTTTTTGAGTTGAAGTGAATAGCTGCTTTCTGTCATAACTCTGTTACTTAAGTTGAATAAAGACTTAATTACCCTCCTTATATATAAACGACAGATGCTGGAACATGCGAGGGAAGAAAAAACACATCTACTTGTTCATCTTTCTCTCTCTGTTTTTCTAACAAACAAAAAACAAGAGCTCATATAAATTCCCAAAAGGCAAATGGGGATATCAAAATCACCCCCTTAACATCATCAATGTCTAAATTGAAAACAGGTATCCCCAAAACTCAAATACAGAAGTACTATAATGTCTAAATTGAATGCATATTCCAGTAAATGCATGAAATGGGTTCCTCTGAACAGAAATAGCAACAACAAAACAAAGAGAACCCACTACAAAAGGAAGTTTACAGAACCATTTATTATGTAAATTTTGCACAAATAGAAAGTCAGAGAAATATTTTGATAATATTTCCTAATATTTTCCAAAGCATAACAAAAAAAAAATACAAATGTTTTCATCAAATAATTCTCACAATCATTCAAATCCCCAGGAACCAAATCATATCATAAAAAAAATGAATGATTCGAGAATACCCAAAATGGGTATTCACAAGATTACTAAAAACTAAGCAATTCTATCAAAACTCTGTATTGAAGTTATAAAGCATATATACTGCAAATATTTTTCTTTTTCATCCATCTAATAAAAAATTCAGTTTCACTGTATACATACAAACATATACAGAGAAAAATGATCAAAATTGGATATTGAAGGAACCCCCCGTAAGCCATAAATTCTACATGCCAACATAGTGGGAATTAAAGAAGTAGAATATATTCTACATGCCCACTCGTACAGTTCATTTTTCTCAATCATACTTCTCAACATCTCAAATGTAAACCTAGAACCATCCCTAACTTTCTGCCTGCAGTATCATCCCTAACTTTCTGCCAATTATTGCTAAATCTTCCGATTAGAATATTTAAGGGAGGCCCAAAACAGAGCAAATAAAATCTAATACCAATTGAATAGCTCTATGGTATAGTCAATTACCCTTCTGATAAGAAATTATATCCCAAATATGTCTCCATTTATTAGCAGTATTTGTGCCCATTTCTTTGTTGAGGGTTTTATTTGAACTATCTTTCTCTCTCTATTTTTCTAAAGCTTTACAAAAGTTTTTATCTCTCTCTTCCTTCTTAAACTCTCGGATGGAGTATATATTGTTGGTGTATCTTCCTTTGCAGCATTGCTGCCTTTTTATAGCCAAAGAAAGGAGAAGAGGAGTAAATGAGTAGGGCAACAATTCAAGGGGCAAGTAGGAATAAAAAATTCAAGGGTAGGTAGAAGGAGGAAAAATCAATGGGCGGTGGAGTGGGTGAGGACTTTTGACTAACAATCTCCCCCTCCGAACCCATTAAAGGAGGTGATCTCTGTGACCCCGTCACTTGGAGTCCATCCCGGCCAATTCCTTGCAAAATTCCAGCTTGTCGCGAGTGATAACTTTTGTTAACATGTCTGAGGGATTTTCGTCGGTATGAACTTTCTTCACTTTCATCAATTTCTTTTCCATCACTTCTCGAAGCCGGTGATAACGAACATCGATATGCTTGGTCCGATTATGATCGTAGCATTCTTGGTCAAGTCAATCGACTCGACTATCCTGATAAACCACATACTCATCTTGTTTTAAACTCAACTCTTGGAGAAACCGTTTCAACCATTAACATCTCCTCGCACGCTTGATAAGCGTAATGTATTTCGACTTCGATTGTAGACAAGAAAGCAACACACTTTTGCAACTTGGACTGCCATGATATTGCTCCCCCTGCAAAATTAAACAAATACCCCGAAGTAGACTTCTTCTTTCGAAACGCCGTATACGCAGAGATTCAAAACCCTCCAAGACTGGACTCGTACTACCAAAAACCAAACACAAACTGGAAGTAGCTTTCAAGTATCTGAGAATCCACTTAACTGCTTCCCAATGTTCTCTGCCAAGATTTGACAAATACCTGCTCACAATGCCAACTACATGAGCAATATCTGGCCGTGTACAAACCATTGCATACATAAGACTTCCTACAGCAGAGGAGTAGGGAACTGCTGCCATATCATCTCTCCCTTCCTTGGTAGAAGGACACATGCACTTCGTCAACTTAATATGACTAGCCAGTGGTGTGCTAACTGGTTTAGCATCACCCATGTTGAACCTTGCAAGCACCCGCTCAACATACTTCTCTTGTGACAACCACAACCTCTTGGCTTTCTTGTCACGAACAATCTTCATACCCAAAATCTGTTTAGCTGGACCTAAGTCCTTCATATCAAAGGACTTAAACAACTCACCCTTGAGCTTGCGAATCATATCATCATCACCCCAACAATCAAACATATCATCTACGTATAGCAGCGAATAACGAAGTTACCATCAGGGAACCTCTTGGCATACACATGTTGATCTGCAATCGTTTCTATTGTAACCTTGATCCACCATAAATGAATCAAATTTCACGTATTTGCCTTGGGGCTTGTTTCAGCCGTCTGAACTTTTTCTTGACTTGCAAACCAAGTGTTCTTTCCTTTAACTTTAAATCCCTCTGGCTGTTCCATATAGATTTCTTCCTTGAATCACCACCGAAGAAAAGCGGTCTTCACATCCAACCGCTCAAGCTCAAGATCCATACTAGCTACTAACCTTGACCTTTACTCGAATAGAAGTCATCTTCACAATTGGAGAAAAAATCTCATCGAAGTCGATACCTTGCTTTTGAAGCAAAACCCTTGACGACTAATCGAGCTTCAGATCTTTGCACTAGTTTTTCATCATCCTTCTTAAGCTTAAACACCCATTTGTTCTTGATGCTTTCACGCCTTCGGAAGTGTAGTCAACTCATAGGTGTGATTCTTGTGCAAAGAATCCATCTCATCCTGCATAGCTCTCAGCCAATTGCTTTTCTCCTTATGAGTCTTGACTTCCTGAAAATCCTCTGGCTCCCCCTCCTCAGCAACTAAAAGATATTCAGATGAAGGGTATCTGACTGATGGCACACGTTCTCTAGTGAATCTTCTTAGCTGAGGTTCTTCAATATCAGGTTGCTCCCCCTTATCAATACTCTCTGCATCTGACCCATCACCATCGTGTAGATCTTCATTCTGACCTCCTTCTCCAACTGTGGCATCCTGTACTGGAGATGGAACTTCGCTGAGGTCTGGAACTCTATTATCTCTGGGCTATATAGCATTATCAAAATGCTCATAATTCTGGTGCTCATGAAACACCACATCTCTGCTCCTGAATAATTTCTTCTGCACTAGATCCCATAACCGGTATCCAAACTCGGCATCTCCATAGCCAACAAATACACATGGAGTAGACTTGTCACCAAGTTTCGATCTTTGTTCCTTGGGGATATGTGCAAAAGCCTTGCACCCAAATACCCTCAAATAAGAATAAGACAAATCCTTACCTCTAAATCTTTTCTGGAATCTGAAAATCCAACGGTGCTGATGGAGATCTATTAATCAGGTAACAAGCAGTACGAACAGCTTCACCCCAGAATGACTTAGGCAGTTTAGTCATTCTCAACATGCATCGCACTCTCAATAATAGTGCGGTTCATTCTCTCAGCCACACTATTATGCTGTGGAGTACCAGGAACAGTCTGCTCATGCCGAATGCCATGCTTACTGCAATATTCAGCAAACTCTTCAGAAGTGTATTCCCCTTCGTTGTCGCTACGAAGACACTTCAACGATTTTCCGCCTCCTTTCAACCATAGCATGAAAACTCGAAAATCTTTGGAATACGGTCTTTTGTTCTCAACAAAATACCCACACCTCCTTCCGCTAAGCATCATAAATAAAGGTAACAAAATACCTATTTCCACCCAAAGACTCAACCTCAATAGGTCCACATACATCGAATATACTCTCTCTAGTAGCTCGATTTTCTTTTAATTTGAACTACTATAAGAAACTCTATGTTGTTTCCCCAAACAAACAATAATCACAAGGGCTTAAAAGCGGTATCTTTAGCAAATGGAATGAGTGACCTTTTTTTGCTAATAAGCGCAACCCTTTCTCTTTCGTGTGGCCGAGCCTCTTATGCCCGTAAGTTTGGTGAAGAGTCATCCTCAATCGCATTCAACTCACTAGAACACACCTTGGCATGATGTCTTCAGACAACGAGCAAGCGCCTCTCTCTGCAATCACCATAGAGCCCTTAGTAAGTTTCCACTTTCCTTTGCCGAAGTGATTCTCATAGCCTTCTCTGTCGAGGTCATACCACAAATCAAGTTGAGACGCAAATCTGAACGCGTGTCCAACATCCCTCGAGGTAAAGGTCTGACCAACACATGTCGAATGCAAACATCACCGATTCCGATAATCTTGGGTGATCGGTATTTCCCATTCTCACGTACCCAAAGTCTCCAAACTTTGTAAGTTATGAAAAATTCTCTCTTAGGTGTAGCGTGATACGAGGCACCGATGATCGACCACCCAATCAACTTTTCGATCATCAACACGCAAGCATTCTTCTTCCCCAAATGAAAGAATCTGGCGTCTTCGGTGGTGATCGCCATTTGCGGTGTTCTTCTCCTCAACCTTTCCTCGCTCACCATTTTTACGCTTATTATAACCAGTTCTGTAATTTCTCTTGTAATGACCTTCCTTATTCTGATGGAAGCATCGACACGTTTCACTCATTCGGTCTTTGACTTGCTCCTGTGATTTTTGCTTTTCTTGACTTCAGTATCTCCTTTGTGAGATCCCTAAAATCGCTTACACTGCTCTCTCGTGACAAGAGTATGTGTCTCAAAATTTACGCCTTGCTCCTTTCGCGCTTGTCTCCTCATTATGAAGATTGTCCTTGACCATCTGTGATAGTCATTTTTCCTCTCGGAGTGAATTGCTTAGAGACACAACCAAAGTCTCCTAGCTGTTTGGCAACTAACTGAGAAGCAAAAGAGCCTGAATCTCATCATCAAGATTCAACTTCATGGTGGTCAGCTGGTTCACCAAACCTTGGAACTCACTCATATGCTCAAACACATTTGCTCCCGAATCCTTGTACTTTAGATTCACAATTTTTCGAATGACAAAAGTTTTATTTTGTGCATTCTTCTTCTCGTACATAGACTCTAGTGTTGTCCATAAAGTGTGAGCATCCGTCTCCTGCGAAACATGGTGGAACCAGATTAAATTTGTAGTTCCACCAAAATAATATGATACTGCAGGTAGAAAGTTAGGGATGGTTCTGGGTTTACATTTGAGATGTTGAGAAGTATGATTGAGAAAAATGAGTTGTACGAGTGAGCATGTAGAATATATTCTACTTCTTTAATTCCCACTATGTTGGCATGTAGAATTTATGGCCTACGGGGGGTTCCTGTTGGGAAAAAATCACCTCCCAAATCCTGTTGTCTTTGATAAATTAGACGGATAAAATATCAGCACATGCCAACCAGATTAAATTTGTAGTTCCACCAAAATAATAACCATTGCAGGAAATAATAAGTAGAAAAAATATCCAACTATTGTTAGTCAAAAGTCCTCACCCACTCCACCGCCCATTGATTTTTTCTCCTACCTACCCTTGAATTTTTTATTCCTACCTGGCCCTTGAATTGTTGCCCAACTCATTTACTCCTCTTCTCCTTTCTTTGGCTATAAAAAGGCAGCAATGCTACAAAGGAAGATACACCAACAATATATACTCCATCCGAGAGTTTAAGAAGGAAGAGAAAGATAAAAGCTTTTGTAAAGCTTTAGAAAAATAGAGAGAGAAAGATAGTTCAAATAAAAGGGTGTTTTATTTGGGTTCCATTACATAGTTATTGTGGTGAAGTAATTTGGGTTTGTACTCAAATTAAGATATCTTTGTATTCTCTCAAATTATTCTAGTGAATTGTTCGGAGTTTGTCCCGTGGTTTTTATCTCTTAGTTTTAGAGGGTTTTCCACGTAAAATCTTGGTGTCGTGGTTGGATATTTTTTCTACTTATTATTTCTTGCAATGGTTATTATTTTGGTGGAACTGCAAATTTAATCTGTTTAGCATGTGCTGATATTTTATCCGTCTAATTTATCAAAGACAACAAGATTTGGGAGGTGATTTTTTCCCAACAGGAACCCCCCGTAGGCCATAAATTCTACATGCCAACATAGTGGGAATTAAAGAAGTATAATATATTCTACGCCACGTCTAACTCATTTTTTCTCAATCATATTTCTCAACATCTCAAATGTAAACCCAGAACCATCCCTAACTTTCTACCTGCAGTATCATCCCTAACTTTCTGCCAATTATTGCTAAATCTTCCGATCAGAATATTTAAGGGAGACCCAAAACAGAGCAAATAAAATCTAATACCAATTGAATAGCTCTATGGTATAGTCAATTACCCTTCTGATAAGAAATTATATCCCAAATATGTCTCCATTTATTAGCAGTATTTGTGCCCATTTCTTTGTTGAGGCATTTTATCAAACAAGTGGAGACTATGAGAGCCAAAAAATGAAGCAGAGCAAAAATCAAGACAGTGATGAACGTGAAAATTCAAGCCCAAAGAGAAAAACAAAGCCCGGAGGTGGAAGCAACACTTCCCAAGCACGAAGCAAATACCAGACAAAGCCCGTCGCCATTCACGAAGTGCAAATCCTTCCTCTTGCATTTCTCCAGGAGGTGGAAGCACCGGTCCATCGGAACTGAAAATTCCATCAGTATCTTCTCCAATATCGTAGTTTCTTGCCATTCCTGATTCGACGATGGGGACCGAAGAGCCAAACGGAGTGGATTCAGGGGGTAGTTAGGGCTTGGATCCAAGCCGAATCCATAAGGAACGGAATGTCAACGGAGTGAGAAAGCGTGATCTCTGAGTGACCTTATTATCCGGGAATGCTCCATCGCCGAACGGGCGGAGGAAGCGATTGCGGAGGAAAAGTTGGAGTATGTTGAGTCGTCGAAGCCAGAGCCGTCGTCGAAAGGACGAGAGGACGGGATCGTAGAATCTTCGCCGTCGATCTTTGAATGTATCGAACGATGACGACATTCTCTCTCTCGCTTTGTGTTACTGGCAAAGAACTCAATCGACCTCGAATCAGCCCAAATCTTAGTGTTTACAACTACCGCACGGACTGAATCTTCATTTTCTTCCAAGAAATCTCTGTGAATCTTTTGCTTGAAATGAGAGAGAAATGAGAGAGAGAGAACGCATGATTTGAGGAGTGAAAAATGATTGAGAAGATTTTGGTTTGAGGAAGAAGAAGGGTATTTTAGACATTTTCTAGTTTTTTTTTACTGTTATACCCTCTTTTCACGCGTTTTTGGCGTCTGACATGCACGCGCAGTTAATTTGGATGGAAAATGTAACGTTTTCACTTCAACTCAAAAAGTCGGGAGTTTAAATGTAGCTTTACTGACTACAGGTGGTTAAGTGGGAAACCGCTCAAACTCCAGGTGGTCATCTGAACTTAACCCTAAAAAAATATATAAAAAATATTTTATTTTAAAGATAAAAAATATTTTATTTTAAATATAAAATAATAATTATTTTAAAAAGAATATTTTATTTTAAAATATTAAAAATAATTATTATTTGAAATTATTTTAAGAAAATATTTTATTTTAAAATAATAAATTAAATTATTATTTGAATTTTTTTTAAAATAATCTTTTCTTTTAAAATATTTAAAAAAATATTTTATTTTACAATATTAATATAATTATTATTTTAAAATATTAAAAACATTTATTTTATTTTAAAATATTAAAAATTGGGGTTGGGTCGGGCTGGGTAAAAATTTGGTCAAAATGGGTCGAGTTGAGGTCAAATCGAGTAGGAGGAACGGGAACCTAACAGACGAAAAATGAATTTTAGGGACGACTTTGAAAGTGAGTGCTAACTTAGAGGGATAGAAGTATCATTCAGCCCAATACCTCCCATCTCTCTAAAAGTAGAAACCTATTTATAGGAAAAATAAATTTGTGTGCCTTAATTTAGATTAATTGAACTTGGTCTCTTTTGTTCACTTTTCATCATCTTGTGCCATAATTTAGATTCATTGAACTTGGTCTATTTTGTTCTCTTTTATTCTCTTCTTTCCTTTTTAGCTTCAATCTCTACATGATAATCTTCCAAGAGTCCTTTTCTATATTTAAAAATGAAAACAATTATCTTTTACTCATTCACCTTTTTTTTTTAATACTACTATTTCTCTTACAATTCTTGGAGAGCAATGGGTTCTCATGTAGAAGCAGGAGATACTAATGCAATGTTTGATGATGATGGTCATCCAAAAAGAACTGGTATGTCTTATATATATATATATATAATATTAATTTTTTTTAATTTGATTTTGGAATTGTATATACAGGAACACTGGTGACTGCAATTGCACATATAATAACAACAGTGATTGGGTCAGGAGTGTTGTCTTTGCCATGGGCCGTAGCCCAACTGGGGTGGATTGCTGGGCCCATTGCAATTCTCCTATTCTCTCTCATCACTTGGTTTACTTCTCTTCTGCTAGCTGATTGTTACAGATCTCCACACCCAGTCACTGGCCAGAGAAACTACCATTACATGGATGCTATCAAGGCTACTCTAGGTATATTCAATTCAATTCAATGAAATTTTTGTTTTTATTTTTAATTTATTACTACTCCCTCCGTTCCTAAATGATTGTCATTTTAGAAGAAAAAATTTGTTTCAAAATATTTGTCGTTTACAACTTTCTAGGAGAATAAATTATTTACTTTCCTATATTACTCTTACTTTCTCTCATTGTCCCAAGAAATTCTCTCTTGTATTAATAGTTTTCAATTTCTCATAAAGGGGTAGTGATGGAATTTCAAACAAATTTTAATTATTAAATTGTAGTATTAAATGACTTTCAATCTTTTAGGAACAGAGAGAGTACTATACTCCCTCCGTCTCTATTAATTACATATGTACTAGTAGTCGTGTGTGTATATATATATATATATATATATATATATATATACCACGGATCAGTCCGGAGTGGGACCGATCAAATCCTAGGACCTATTTTATTTTTTTTGGCTTCCTTTTTAGAACTAATTTTTTTTAATATTTTATGGGAACTGAAAATTTTCTATAATCTGATATTTCAGTAGTGATTTGGATACCTATACCAAAAATGTATGTCACAGTACCGCATGCATCGCATGCAGACTGCTTTTGTTATACATATCCAAATCACATCCAAAACACCGTATTATATAAAAATTCCAGTTCCATAAAATATTAATTTTTTTTTGTTGTTTTAAAAAAAAAGCAAAAAAAAAAAGTCCATATTTTAAGAAAGTTCGGGAATCCGGATAGGAACCGGACTTATATATATATATATATAACACACGACTAGTACATATGTAATTAATAATTTACTCGTATTACTCGTACAATATATGACCTAATACGAGCGAATTATTAATTTGGATGAATTTGATAAGCTTCGTGGTGCAGTTTGGAAGTGCAATTATAAGGTTTAGGGGGTGTTTGCTAAAAACTGAATGAATCTGAATCTGAATGAGCTGAATCTGAATCTGAATGAATCTGAATGAAAAAAGTTGTTTGATAATTGACATATCTGAAACATCTGATTAACATATTTTTATTATTTTTCCCCTCTAAAAAAATTCAAAAAATTGTTATGAATTTATTTAATATTACTTATATAATAGTGAATATTGTAAAAAAAAAATCATTCAGCCAAAAAAATTGGACTATACCATTCAGCTCAAAATCGTCTGAATGGCTGACCGGTTCAACCATTTAGACGATTCTTTTTCAAAACAAACACACTGAATGGCTGAATCGGTCAGTCATTCAGCTGCAATCAAACAGCCCCTTAGTCTTTTTGTCAGCTATTTTCTTGCTTGGTGAATAAGTGGTAGTAGTGGAATCCTTATTTTTAGCAGTTGTGGCCATGAGTTTAGGAGAGAGTAGTTTTTCCTTTTTATATATTTAAATTACTTCAGTATGCAGAGAAATGGTAGTTCAGTCAATAATAAATTATTGTTGTTTATTCTCACCCCGAGTAGAATACTATTCTACAAAAATCCTACAGTTTTGATTAGGATTTATCAGAATTATTTTCCCTTTTTAACTTTAATCTCAAATAGAGGTAGTTTATTTTTTTCAAAAAAAAGGTTGGTAAATTAACTAACCAAAATTTTCTGATTCTATTGCCTGCATACAGGAGGAGTTAAAGTTAAGCTTTGTGGAGTAGCTCAGTATGGGCTTCTTGTTGGAGTAACTACTGGATACACTATCATAACATCAATTAGCATGGGGTAAGCATTTTATAACTTGGACAATTTTATTTTATTTCTTGGCAAAATAAAATTATTTTAGTATTGAAAGCCTAAATCCAAAAGGTATGGATTAAGACGATAATACACTGTCATTGGCATATAAACATAGAGCCAATTAAATAAATTAAAATTTAATAAAATAAATCGCAAAACTAAATAATGTTCAAATACTATTAACAATAATATTTTTTGAGATTTCATTGCTTGAAATTGTTGTGGCGGAGTTGATGTCTTGTCGATGTGAAATGTGAGGGTTGACGTTGTTTGATGTAATTGGAGGTGCATGAGAGAGAAATAGCGGAAAGGGTAGAAGTTTTAATTAAGAAAAATTATACTCGTTGAAAATTCAGTGGGGTCAACTCCCTCGCCCCGGGCCTCAGGCCTCAAGCAAGATTATCTGTAGGAAATAAAAGACTTGTTCTAGATTTTTTGTCAGAAACTATTGAGTCTTATGAAGTATTGAGTCATGTATTTATCTAAATATTTGTCTTAATTATATGTCTTGATCAAATATGCCAGGGCTATTAAAAGATCGAATTGTTTTCACAACCACGGCGTGCGTGAGGGGTGCCATACATCAAACAATGGCTTTATGTTATTCTTTGGGATGGTTGAAATTGTTTTAAGTCAAATACCAAACTTTCACAAGTTTACTCCTCTCTCCATAATTGCTGCTGTCATGTCTTTTGCCTACTCTTTTATTGGCATTGGCCTCTCCTTAGCCAAATTAATTGAAGGTAATTAATTAACTTTCATGCAATTTAATTTTTTCTATTTTTAGCACTCCTATTATTAAATAGGTATGATTCACAGTTAGTACTGGTTATGAAATTTTCCAGTCAAACACATGTGTAATCATACATGCATCTTTTCTTCGATGGAACAGTCACGATTAAAAATGAGTCTTTCGTCATGTATTCTTAAAAAGAATAGATTATTAAAGAGAACTCATATTTCCACACTATCCATGTCACATGAATAGTGGGTGGGTCCCACCTCTATGTGAGATAGACTCGTGTGAAAATATTATTTTAACATGTGGAAATATTAGTTTCATTATTAAATCGTGATAGTTTTGATATCGAAAGATGGACAGTCAAAGATGAGAGCAGATTCTCTGTTCCCATTTTTCTGTCCCCTTGTGTCCCTCCACTTAAATTTTGACATCTGATCTTTTATTTAATTTTAGAATCAATTGATGTTAAATAAGAGATTAGGTGTCAAAATTTAAAAAATTTAAGAGGAGGATAGAGGATCTGCTCTCGTCAAAGATACGCGGGCTAGACCTAATTCATATCTAGCCATTGTTGATCGATTTCTCTTTCTTTCTCTATATGGTTTGATTGGTTACTTTGGTTTCTATATAACATGAAGGAAATGGACATGTTGAGAAAAGCCTAACTGGAATACCTGTTGGGAGTGGCCTAACACAAGAAGATAACATGTGGAACATTTTCTCCGGCCTTGGAGACATTGGTTTTGCATATGCTTTCTCTATTGTTCTTACTAATATTCAGGCAAGTTTAATCTTTTTTTTTAAATCAACTATTCTCTCCGTTTCTAAAATTAGACATACAGTTTGACTTTTGAGGTCAAACAATCAAACGACGGTATATCAAATTTCAAAAATTGGTATAACTCATAAAAGTTTAGAATGAAATAAATTTTGTGATTAATAGTTTTTGTTATATACTGTACAATTATAATAATTGGATCAACTAAAATTAAATAAATTTACATCAATTTAAAGTTTAATAGGCCGTCGTTTAAACACAAAAGTTAAATTGTATCTCTAATTTTGGAACGGATGAAGTATATTTTAAATCAAATTGAATAATTAAAAAAAATAAAATTTTGATTTTTTTCCTTTATCAGGATACACTAAAATCAAGTCCACCTGAAAATAAAGTGATGAAAAGGGCTTCATCTATTGCAATATTGATAACTACCATGTTTCTACATGCTATGTGGGCTGACTGTGTATGCTGCATTTGGAAGCAAAGCACCAGGAAACATGTTAACTGGATTTGGTTTCTTTGAGCCTTTTTGGCTGGAGGATTTTGCTAACATTTGCATTATAATTCATCTTATTGGAGCTTATCAGGTAATTAATTAAGCTTCTTTGGATTCACTTTTGACTTATGCTTATTATTTTTATTTTGTTTATTGTGATTGTATAGGATTCAGTTACTTGAAACTGGAAAAAGATTAAAATTGTTTGGATTCAATTATTTATGTCACTTTTGTACTAAAAAGGTGAAATGAAACCAAATAATCGAATCCAAAATTCTATATTTAATAAATTTTCTTCTTAAAAGAAGCAAAAATCAAATTTAAAAATGCAAATCCTATCAAGATCATAACTATTAAGTTGGAGGAATAGTCATCTGCGTGCACAGTATTAGTACATCCCAGACAGAAGTGGAATGATATTTTCAGTGTTGAATTAAAATACCAGTTCAACATAATAATTATACACAGTTTTAAATTCATATTACATTTTGTAAAATACAATTAATTTCTCGATCTGGTTAAAACCAATAATAATACAAAAAGGAAACAATACCTTATATAAATTGAAAATCAATAAATCTTATTTCACTTAATTGACCTAGGGAGAAATTAACTAATTAAGTTCCTATACAGAAATGTATATAATTCTGCTACATATAAATATCTGAGCTCTTGTATGTAATTCATGCATAACTAAGCAGGTATTATGCCAGCCATTATTCGCATTTGTCGAAAGTTGGAGCAACAAAAAATGGGCAGGAAGTAAATTCATCACAAGCGAATTATACGCTATAAACTTGCCATTTTTGGGCAGTTTGAACATCAATTTTTTCAGGCTGGTATGGAGAACATTATACGTAATTTTTACAGTCGTATTTGCGATGTTATTCCCATTTTTCAATGATTTTGTTGGCCTTCTTGGTGCCATAGTATTTTGGCCACTGACAGTGTATTTCCCCATAGAAATGTACATTGCACAAAGAAAAGTTGGCAGGTTTTCTCGTGCATGGAATTGCATGCAGATTTTGAGCTTTTTTTGCTTGATAGTTTCCCTTCTTGCTGCTGCTGGATCTATTCGAGGTCTTGTCAAGTCTGTTCAGACATTTAAGATTTTTTCATTCTGTATCTTGATTTAGAGACTAGCCGTAAGACCCTAACTTTTATGAATAAAGATTAATTTTTTTAAAATATTATTTTGAATAATAAGGTGTGGATTTGTTATAATGTTATAGTTGTAGATAATATTTATAATTTTTGCAAAGTAAGTAAGTTGTCATAAAATATTCGTTTGGTCAGGGAATATTCTTTTTATCAGAGAATATTAAATGCAGATGACGGCACAATCATTGGTGGACCCCACAACGGAATTACTGTCGAATTTAGAAAGCGACAGAAATAACTTTTTATAAAAATAACAGCAAAAGTTTTACCGTTAACTATTGAAATACTCGGTGATAAAAGTATAGTAATACGCGTGATTGTATAGTAGCACACGGTATTATACAATATCTTTGATTATTGATGTTTATGTGAGAAGTCGCTCAGTTTTATTCAATTATTGTCATAGTAATTGCTGCATAGTATCTCATATTATCTGCATAGTTTAAGTAAGCTTTGAGTGTAGAAAACAGTATAAGTTTTATTCAATAATATCTTTGCTATACTAGTAAGAAATACTCTCTTTTTAAGTTAAGAGATATTATTTTTGTTCAATATTCGTATGAAATAATATTTTCTTTCATACTCTGTAGTATGTAAGTAATAGTATTTCGTTTTAGATTTCGAATTCTACACTCATTTTGTTAAGTATTACTTCTATACTCCTTGAAATTAGTAGAATATCCTTGAAATTTGCGCTTCGAGTATCTTTTCACGAAAATATTTTTCCAAACATTCTTGTTAAATTTTAATCTTTTTATGTCGGGGTACTATTCACAAGGTACTATTCACGGGATACTATTCACTTGGATACTATTCACCCGGGGTACTATCACCAATACAAAGTACCTAATAGACAACACTTAAACCACAACGTTCTTTATAAAAGCGTTGTGGTATTTTTTTTTACAACGTTTTTAAAAAAAACGTTGTAGATATATATGCAAAAATGTTATCTATTTAAAAGGGCATTTTTTTGGTTTTAATTAGATAACGTTTTTTTTAAAAACGTTGTCTATCAAGAAAAACACGGAGCATGAACTGAACACTTCAAATTAAAACATTCCGTCTTTTTCTCTCCAAGGCACGTCAGTGCAGAGCTTCGGTTTCCTTCGTGTAGATCTACTCTTTATCTGCTCTCTTTCGCTCACAAAACCAAAACCTTAGTTATTCCTCCCCTTTGAAGTTCCTTTCTTTGCTCTCTTTCGGTCCGTTTGCCAGTACAAGTTCGGTCCTTACGCAATTAGGTCTTTCTAAGCAAGGAAAGGAGTTTAGTGAGTGCTTGTTGTACGCCTTTCGCCATCTAGCTCACAAGGTAAAGAAATTATTCTCTTTATCGCTCCTCCTTCAATTATATTACGCTACTCTACTTGATTTTTATGCTACGCAAACAATTTTCCTTTTTCCAGCACTCATCCGTACTGCACAAAATCCCCAAATCGAACAGGAGAAGAAGGTATTCCTATTTTAGATGTTGTATAAATCCCCAAATTTGTGAGTTGAAGTTAACAACAACCACTGTGCAGGTCGTAGGCTTTCAAACTTTGTGAAACTATGGGTTCTGAACGACAATCTGCAGCGATAAAATTGGAACTTTTACTCGAATCGAGGTTAGGTCTTACGCACTTTTAGGTTTTATTCTCTTATATGAATTGATAATATTGTGCGGTTTTTCATTCCATTTCTTATCATTCTGGATTGTGTTAATCAATTGTTTGAAATCCACGAAACTTAGTATTTTGAATTTTTAGTTTTATATATCCGATAGTTTTGGGATTTCTATAATTTCATACCTGAGATGACCGTAGTTGAGGCTTATGTTGGGAAAAAGAAGATTAATCCACCTGAGGACCGATCACAATTACATGCAGAGGTTTCCACTCTGCTTAATGAGGGTATTGCAGAGAATACTTCAGGCAGTTTGTTTTTCTCGAAGGTAATCTCTGAGTGTGTGCATAACTCTTTTTCCCCCATTCATCCCTTGATTATCATTTGAGTTGTACTACTTCCATGAGGTTATTATCTTTTGGATATCAGTTTTGTGACATTTTGTATACTCCATAAGAGGTTTTATTTTATTTGTCCTAATTTCTTCATTAGTTGTCATATGTGAATCAATTGGAATCTGTCTTTCATAATGTTTATATTGATAGGATGGTGGAGGTATAGAGGTTTCTGGATCTCCCATGGAAAAGGCTATTCTTTATTGGGGTGTCAAGGTATATCTCTTTATGTTTTTCTATATCTATTTCTTGTTCAAATCCTACATAACCAAAAAAGAAATAAGATATGTCTTTTTAATTAATTTTCGCTGTTGATGCGGACAATTATTGTCTCTTTGTGCTGCAGTCTGGAATGAAGTTTGACCTTGTCAGACCAGAATGCACACTCTTGCATGTATCTCCTTTTAATTCCTTGAAAAAGCGAGGTGGTATTGCATTACGGCGGGTATTTGAGTCATTCTCTAGTGTAGGGAATGTTATATATGTGAATTCTAAGGCTATATTATCTGAATTATATTATTTGAACATCTCTTGCAAATAACCTGCAAAACTACTGATGTTCCTTTATAGACTGTTATTGTTATTGTAATTTGTTTCTGAATTCTGATGTTTCAGCCCAATCTAAAATTTTCACATTATTTTTTTCTATAGCTGACAGATTCTCAAGTTTATATACATTGGAAGGGAGCATCAGAAATAGTTCTAGCCTCATGCACAAGATATCTTGACACAGATGGTTGCTTGCAGTCCATTGTTAATGAAGTGGTCAGTAATAAGCAGTGTCTTAATAGCTAAAAGAAACAAATATGTCAATTAAGTTACAGAAGCACCAAATCAAGGAATTTATTTTAGTTGTTTATACGTTTTTGAAAAGTAAAACATGGGAAATACACTATTGTTGGGTCCATCCGAATATTAGTGTGTTTGGATTATACCTAATGCAACTAACATATATTTAAATCGGTATAAATCATCATCGAACTGAATTTTGAAATTATACTTCTCTTGTAGGGTATTTTTAAGGATGCAATCGAAGATATGACTGCAAAAAGCTTGCGGTGTGTTGCCATTGCATATAAAACATATGAAATGGACAAAGTTCCAAATGATGAAGAGCAACTGGCACAATGGGTTTTACCTGAAGATGACCTTGTGTTGCTTGCTATTGTTGGTATAAAGGTATAATTTATGAGCTGATACTATGTGATTGTCATTTTGCATTCTTTTTTCTCCACTTTAATCAGTCTGGGAGTAGCATCTGACTGTAACTTGTGTTTCTAGTTTCTTATTATTGCTAGTGTTAGATAAATTGCTGCTATACCTCGATAAAATTCTTACGCCATTAGTAATTGCCTTTCTTAATTTTCTGAGGATTGTACTTTCAGTTACTTTTTTCCCCATCAAATGTCGTTAGTATCTTATTAATTAAAATATGTGATCCATGGGCAGGATCTTTGTCGCCCAGGTGTCAAAGATGCAGCAAAACTATGCACGGATGCTGGTGTAAAGGTAAAAGTTATTTTTACAAATTGTTCGATATATGTGAGTTATGCATATATGATTATCCATATTGAAATAAAATTGATATGGTAACTTTCATATTACTATTCATGAAGTGAATATTTTACTTATTGTCCTAATATATTAGATTTAACTGTTATAGAAAGTAGTTTTAACTACTTATATAAGATTTATGATGTTGGTATGTCCATGTCACGTTCATTTTCATGCTTCACAGCACGGTGAAGGCATTGATTTGTCTGCTCATGTAAACCTGTTGGCTGACCATACAAATGAGTGTGCAACCGTACTTCCATGTTTATTTTTTGGTGTATGGCGTAGAAAAGCCAAAAAGAGAGAAGGAGAGACTTCGTGTAGAGATTTGTAGTTCCATAAGATTCCAGATAAATTTGTGATCAATTCTCATGTTACTTTGAATTTTATTCTCTTTATTGCTTTAATTCATTGAAATAGGATCGATGCAACAACAAAGAACAATTGTTGCGATCTATGCCACCCAAGGCAATGAGCCCATTTGTAGCGCAACAACAACAATTTGATTGAGACAACGACTTCAACAACGGGGTGTGCGATCTGCATGTGGGGTGAAGCGCCCCAATGATAGTTGTTGATTATTGTGGAAAGCTTTTACGTGTCTTGTTATAGTCATATAGTTTGGTTTATCTTGTGGATTGAAAAGTGAATTTGAGATGTATATATAGATAGTTTGGTATATATTTTGTGGATGTAGTAATTTGAAACTGTAAACGAATGGTATTATTGGGATGTATTTTGAATGGTTGATACATTTTGGCTATATATCATGGCATTTAGCATATTGCAGGTGCATTGGTAATATAGGTGAACTACATCTTTTTTTTTCCTTTTTCTTTTATCTACAACATTTAAAAAATGTTGTCTGATATACTAAACAACATTTTTATCCAAAAAACGTTGTTAAATCATACCTTCTACAACGTTTTTAATCATCTGCTAATTTTTGAAAAATAAATCTACAACATCTTTTTTCCTAAAAAACGTTGTGTATTGTGCTTAACTACAACGTTTTAAAAATGTTGTGTAAGGGTGTCAAATAGATGACACCCTTAACCACGACGTTTTTCTGACTGAAATCGCAACGTTTTTTTCGCGTTGTATATTTACTATTTTGTAGTAGTGTATTCATGACAAAAATTAATTTTTTTTTGTCCAAATTATTTTTGATATATGAATATATATTATTCTTGAATTTTATTCCACATAGCAGTTATCATGTTGACAATTTGGACAATATTCTTGAACTCTGGATAAATTAAATTATAAATTTTTAAAATTTATCCTTACTTTCACTTAATTAAATTCTTATATCATTGTCATCATCCTCATGCTTATATTGTGATGAAAGTCATAGTCATCTTTGGCCCGTAGTGCATAGATGGACTATTGATTGGTATGATTATGACCAGAAATTATGTCGGTATAATCATGACCCGTAATGTTATAAATGATGTGATAAAAGTCCTCATTGGCCCGTAGTGCATTGATGGATAATTGTTGGCATGATCATGATTACTTGTGGTAATAACGAATATCCTTGGTCCGTAGTGCATGGATAATTCGTGGATGTGATACTAATGAATATCTTTGGCCCGTAGTGCATGAATAATTCAGTGATGTCGATGATTTATTGAGCTGTGTTACAACGATAAAATATTGATGATGAACTTTTAAATCATAGAAGATAGTAGATATCATGCTCTACTTGACTCTTCTAATGGATTGTTTGTTCCGCTGCAGTTAAACTTGTTGTCTATTGTATTCTATCAGTTTAACACTATTGAAGGCTAAAGATAATTTATTTTGCATTGTGACGCCCCCAAAACAGGTATACATCACCCATCTTGAGTCGCCAAATACATGGTACAGAATACAAATACAAACTTAATTATACAAACGTCGTGTAATATACGACAAAACATAGTTGAGAGTTTAAACAAGAATATTGCCTTCTAGACAATATCTATTCTCAAATAGAGTCCCCATTACATTTATTGTTACACTGTTTTATAGAATAGTGAGGACTACTATAACACCAACTCGGACCATCACTCCGTTCCCCGACTAGTCCCGGCTACGTTCTCATTTCCTGAAGAGAACAATGAAAGCAAAAGGGTGAGCTCAACTAGCCTAGTAAGAAATATTATAACTAAGATAATGCAGGATAAATTATCATTAGCCTTCAACAATGTTAAACTGATAAAATACAATAGACGTCAAGTTTAACTGCAGCGGAATAAGCAATCCATTAGAAGAGTCAAGTAGAGCATAATATCTACTATCTTCTATGATTTAAAATGTTTTTAACAATTTTTATCGCTGAGACTCAGCTTAATAAATAAACCACATCATCGAGTCATCCCTGCACTACGGGCCAAGGATATTCATTAAATCATCAATGGTCATGACTATACCGAATAATCCTCGGTCATAATCATACCAAAAACTGTCCTCAATGCACTACAAGCCACCGAGGACTTTTACCACATCATTTATAACATTACAGTCATGATTATATCGAATAATCCCTGGTCATAATCATACCAAGTCCATCTATGCACATAAGCCAAAGATGACTTTCATCACAATATAAACATGAGGATGATGACAATGACATAATAATTCAATAAAACAAGTCCAAGGATAAATTTTAAAGGTTTATAAGTTAATTTATCCTGAAATCAATTACGTCCAAATTATCGACATGATCTTTGCTTTGTAGAGTAAAATTCAAGAATGCTTAGAAGAATATTTCCATGAAAAGATCTTTGGATGAAGCTTGAAATATCCGGGATATTCTACTAATTTCATGGAGTATAGAAGCGAACTTTAACCCACTAAGTATAATAGAATATATGAAACTTCAAATGGATTTTTAGCGCATATGCAGTAATCCACGTCAAGCAGATCATTTTCACAATTTAATAAGGAATGAATCTGAAGGATCATTCACCATGCATATGGTAATCCACATAGACAAGTTATTCCAAGCGAATAATAAAGAATGGAATAATGAAGAATTCACCATGCATGCGATAGAGCGCATGCATACGGAGTTATTCCCAATGAGAGTAATAAAGAATGGAACGTGTAAATGCGTAAATGCAAGACCGACAAGATATTCCAATGAATAATAAAGAATGGAACCAGTCATGCGTAATCCGCGCATGCACGGGATGTTCAGCAGAATAATAAAGAATGGAATAACAACAGAATTCACGAGGCATGCGATAAGCCATGCAGAACGAGTTATTCGATAGAATAATAAATAATGGAACCGAAGTCATATGTAATCACGCAGACGAGGATATTCCAATGAATAATGAAGAATGGAATAACGGAAGAATTTCACCATGTATGCGGTATTTAGCGTAAGCATTATTCAACATAATAATAAAGAATAGAATAACAACTCTTACGAGTATTGAAAGAAAATAATTCTCTTCATGAATACGAAAGAATAATATCCCTTACCTTAGAAAGAAGAGTATTCCGACTGGTAGGACGAGGATATTCTTGAAGAAAACTTATACTGTTTTCTACGCTCAAAGCTTCTTAAAACTCTAAAGAAATACGCTCAAGATTATAGAAGAAGAATTCTCTGAATTTCTGGTATGTTTTCAATTCTAACTAAGCATCCTATTTATAGGAGAATAAAATGATACTATACAATAAAATATAATATAATATATATATATATATGTATATATTTTATTTAAAATCTAATAAAACAAATAACTTTATAAAAGTATTCTGTTTTATATAAAAAGATTTTACGATGCAAACACTATGCAGACACTATGCATAATAAAATATATTATATTCTATTTAAAATCAAATAAAACAAAACTTGATAAAAAGTATTCTGTTTTATATAAAAAGTTTTCTATTTTATTACATTTATAATAATAATAAAACAAAACTCATCATCATTATTATAATTCACACTATTAATCGACCAGGTCGTTTCCAAGAAAGAGGGGGCTTTCCAATAAGAATTTCTCCCTATTGGCGCGTAATTAAGTTGTGACGCCCCCAAAACAGGTATACATCACCCATCTTGAGACATAAGATACATGGTACATAAATTCAAACACAACTTAATTATACAACAGTCGTGTAAAAATACGACAAAACATAGCTGAGAGTTTAAACAAGAATATTGTCATTTAGACAATATCCACACTCAATGGTGTCCTCATTATAATTATTATTACATTATTCCGTATAATAGTGAGGACTACTAAAGCCATTTATCCTAGACCATCACTCCATTCCCCTACTCATTCCAGCTATATTCTCATTTCCTGAAGAGAACAATGAAAGAAAGGGTGAGCTCAACTAGCCCAGTAAGAAATATTATGACTAAGATAATGCAGAATAAATTATCCTTAGCCTTCAACAATATAACAACTGATAGAATACAATAGACAACAAGTTTTAGATCAACAACTGCAGGAAAAATAAGCAATCCATTAGAAGAGTCAAGTAGAGCATAAAATCTACTATCTTTTATGATTTAAAAAGTTTTTCATCAACTTTATCGCTGAGACTCAGCTTAAAAAAATAAACTACATCATCGAATCATCCCTGCACCACGGCCAAGGATATTCATTAAATCATCAATGGTCATGACTATACCGAATAATCCCTGGTCATAATCATACAAAAAATTGTCCATCAATGCACTACAGGCCAATGAAGACTTTTACCACATCAATCGTTACATTATGGTCATGATTATACCGAATAATCTCTGGTCATAATCATACCAAGTCCATCTATGCTCGTAAGCCAAAGATGACTTTCATCACAATATAAGCATGAGGATGATGACAATGACATAATAATTCAATAAAAACAAGTTCAAGGATAAATTTTAAAGATTTATAATTTAATTTATCCAGGAATCAATAACGTCCAAATTGTCAACATAATACTGCTTTGTGGAGTAAAATTCATGAATAATATTCTTGTACCAAAAATAATTTGGACCTCAAAAGAAATATATTTTTCGGGTGAATAATACCCCGTGAATAGTACTTCGGGAATAGTACCCCGTGAATAGTATCCCGACACAAAAAGTGTCCCGAATACCCGAGTGAATGATACTAGAGTGAATAGTAATCGGGTAAATAATAACCCGTGAATAGTAACTCGTGAATAATACTCCGGCACGAAAAGTGCCCCGAATACCCGAGTGAATAATACTAGAGTGAATAGTAACTGGGTGAATAGTAACCCATGAATAGTAACTTGTAACAAAAAATATCAAAGAAAATGATATTTCATGACGAGTACAAAAAAAAATGATATCCCAGATGAGTATAATAGAATATACGAAACTGCAAATGGATTTTCACCCGCCATGCGGTAATCCACGTAGACAGATCATTTCCACAATTTAATAAGGAATGAATACAAAAGATCATTCACCATACATGCGGTAATCCACATAGACATGTTATTCCAACAGAATAATAAAGAATGGAATAACAGAAGAATTCACCATGCATGCGATAGACCGCACAGACAGGTTATTCCAACAAAATAATAAAGAATGGAATAACAGAATAATTTCACCATGTATGCGGTACTTCGCATAGACAGGTTATTCCAATATAATAATAAAGAATGGAATAATAATCCTTACGAGTATTGAAAGAAAATAACTCTCTTCATGAATACGAAAGAATAATACCCCTTACCTCAAAAGTAGATTGGATACTGGAATAGTGAGGTAGCAGACTTCTCTTCTTCTTTCTCTCTATAATTTCTCTCTATAATAATTGCTCTATAGCTTTAGTGAATTGGTGAAAAATAATGAAGGAATGAGCTTCTATTTATAGGAAAATATAGTTTCGATAATTTACGTTTTGGGGCTCGAAATATTACGATTATAATACCTTCCTCTTTTCCTTTATTTTTAATTTAGTCCCGCAAGTATTATCAAACTTGCACCATCTCCCTAATAGTAAATCATGTGAATCAATAGTTCTAGACATGTGAAAATACTGAATTACAAAGATAGTACCTCCATTTACACCTCCATTTTTAACTTAGTCATGCAAGTATTATCAATCTTGCACCAACTCCCCTAATAGTAAATGAATGTGAATCAATAGTACACATGTGAACAAATAGTTATAATCATATGAATCAATAGCAATTAATTGCTCATTTATCCAAGTTAATTACTCAGATTGGTCAATATAACCTCCAGACATCAATTATTATCGAAATAAATGTAGATTTCCACTAACACTAATAATTCCCACACAATGGAATTATCAATTTCATCTTTAATCAACACGAACTTATTCATCATTAATATTATAACTCACAATATTTAACAACCAGGTCGTTCCCAAGAAGGATTTCTCCTTATTGGCGCGCAATTAGGTGACCAAACCTCTCCATGACAGAACTTCTAGACATTATCAATATTGCAAATAATAATATGAATAACTTTGTCGTCTCAATTATTGATTTAATAATATATATTATGCGATGATGATCTTGTGACAATAATTAAATCATTAATATGAGAGATATGATCGACAATTTTATCAGAGCAATAATTGAGTATAACTGAGTGACTTTTCACGTAAGCATCAATAATCAATACCGTATGCTACTATGGAACCACACGTAGTACTGTACTTTTACTACCGAGTAGTTCAACAGTTTTAACGGTAGCACTTTCGTCGTTATTTTTATAAAATGATAATTCTGTCATTTTCTTACTACGACAATACTTCCGTTGTGGGGTCCACCAATGATTGTTCCATCGTACGGATATTCCCGACAAAAAGAATATTCCCCGACCAATCGAATATTATATAACAACTTGCTTACTTTGCAAAATTTATAAATACTACCCACAACTATAACATTATATCAAATCCACACCATAATATTCAAAAAAATATTTCGCGAAATTTAAATCTTTATTCATAAAATTTGGGGTCTCACAATCTCCCCTCCTTATGAAATTTCACCCTCAAAATTTATGTACGTACCTGGAATGTCGAAGAGGTGAGGATACCTTGACTTCATTTCAGATTCTAACTCTTGAGGTATAACCTTTGAGTGTCGAATAGGATCCTTCTTATCCAAGATTTTAACATGTATCTCCTCATACATTAAATCTTCTGTTATCTCGTCTAGTTCCAATTCAATAATGTGGTTCGGGTCATCCACATATTTATGTAACATCGATACGTGAAAAATGTTATGAACATGCGACATACTTAGCTGTAAAACGAGTCTATAGGCCACAGTTCCTACTCCATCGAGGTTTTTAAATGGGCCAATTAAATCGAGGGTTGATATTTCCTCTTTTCATTGACTCTTACTTCTAGAATAACGCCTTCTTGAACCTTCTTCTTCATTTTCATCAGCTCCAGGTGTGGAGTTTAAGCGGCTTTAACTTTATCGATTAAAGTCGATTCTACTCGTATATTCATTATCTTCACGTGGGTCCCTAGAGTCTTTAACTCTATATTCATAATTTGTAAGTTATACGAAATGGGTTTTTGTGTTAACAACATCGCACTCGTAAGCGCATACGATCTTCTACTCAACGCGTCAGCTACCACGTTCGCTCTTCCACTATGATATTGAATGGTATAGTTGTAATCTTCAACAGCTCGAGCCAACATTTTTGGCGCATTATACGTTCGTTTTGGTTGAAGAAATATTTAAGGGTTGAAGAAATGGGTTTTGTACTGGGGTCAATACAAAATTCGATTTTACGCTCTGGGGTAGGCTAAGAAGTCTTCAAGAATACGTCAGAAAATTTATTAACAATATAAATATCATTCAAAACTGTGACTCTCATCCAAGACTTGGATAGTACGTCACATTGATACTATCAACTTGCCATCGTTATTCACGACGTCCCCTACGGATATTACGGCGATTGTATTCCAAGACTTGGAAGTCACCAGCGTAAGGCTCGGGGCTCTTTACTTATGGCTTGATATGATAATAATTGTCTTTAGTGGTTTGGTTGCTTGAATTCGCAAAACAGGTTGGTTAGGAATATGAAAGCTAACAACCTTACGAAAAGCATGATGAGTAGTTAACCAATCGATTCCTAAAATCACATCAAGGGCAAGTATTTTCAAAGAGATAAGATCGACAGGTAATGTGAAAGTGTCAATTTGAATCAACAAGATTTATAAACAGTGGAAGTAACGAAGATTTCTACTAACGAAGTGTCAATTTAGCCTCGTATTGCGACACGGTCATATTATTTTGTTCCAACTTGATAAACTCCACCTCCTTTATGTGACGAATACTTTCGGGAAAGTACTTGTCGTTGAACAGCTCTTGGACCTTCTCCCAAGACATCTTGAGTGCGTCAGGCTGGGTATATTTTACAGATTCCCACCAGTAATCTGCCTCTTCACGCAACATAAAGGTGGCAAAGGGAACCTTTTGCTCCTCGGAGTATCCCAATACATCAAATATCTTGGTGATCTGCTTTAACCACGTCTCCGTCTTAAGTGGTTCTGGCTTTCCCAAAAACTCCGGCGGTCCCAACTCTTTGAACTGCTTAGCAGTGACCAGCTGTGGGTTACCAGTGTTTCCACCTGCATTTTGGACAGGAGCCGCCCTCACTTGATGTTGCATGAATTGCATAAAGCCTTTGAACATCCCATCGTTCACCATTTCATCGGTGTTATTGTTTACATGAGGATTATTGTCTTCCTGTTGCACATTACCCTGAGTATTGATCGTTGGTGACTCAACGGTCTCATGTGCTTCATTGCTTATCTCAACATTTTTAGATGCCATTTTCAAACACTGTCACAAAAACAAGGGTTAATTAACATATCACATATTATCCCTATTCTCTGACCGACCAATTAATTACCAAATAAACTTAGGTAGGTCATACTAGCGAAGGAATTCTCCGTCTCTCCCCTCCTAGTTCTTGTCTCACATCTCAGCCAGAGATCATATCCCTAAGCTTTGATACCAACTGTGACGCCCCCAAAACAGGTATACATCACCCATCTTGAGTCGCCAGATACATGGTACATAAATTCAAATACAACTTAATTATACAATAGTCGTGTAAAAATACGACAAAACATAGCTGAAAGTTTAAACAAGAATATTGTCATCTAGACAATATCCACACTCAATGGTGTCCTCATTACAATTATTATCATATTATTCCGTAGAATAGTGAGGACTACTAAAGCCATTTATCCTGGACCATCACTCCATTCCCCTACTCGTTCCAACTATATTCTCATTTCCTGAAGAGAACAATGAAAGAAAGGGTGAGCTCAACTAGCACAGAAAGAAATATTATGACTAAGATAATGCAGAATAAATTATCCTTAGCCTTCAATAGTATAACAACTGATAGAATACAATAGACAACAAGTTTTAGATCAACAACTGCAGCGAAAATAAGCAATCCATTAGAAAAGTCAAGTAGAGTATACAATCTTAGGGGTGCTCATCGGTAAAAAACTGAATCGGTACCAAAAAAACCGAATCGATCGATGCGCAACCAGAAAAATCAAGAACCGCATTAGAATAATAGGTTAAATTTACAAATCGGTACCCATTTTTTTGATTTTCGGTTATACTGCAATAATTAAATAATTTTTTTTTTATATTAACAAATTTTTTTCAATCTAACAAGATGGTTCAGGAAATAAATCTCTTCATAAAAGAAAGGAAATTTAAAGCTAAAAATTGAGCACCACGTAAACCAAAAGGGACTTTAAAGCAAATAAGAGATTTCTAATTTTCATTAATAAGCACTAAGCAGTTAAGGTGTGATCATCAAATAAAAAATGCTAGAAAAATCTAAGACTAGAAGAGCACTCTTGAAGAAATCCCTATTAATTACTCCATATTTAATTTGTGTGGAAATTCCCCCTGAATAAATAATAATACTACTACTTAATGGTCATCAGAACCTAAGGAGATGGTAATATTCGCAGATCTACTTATTTGGGTCACCCTTTTACCAGATGAGCAAAAGGAGAAAAATAGCAAGTGTAGTGTGTTACTATTAAATTACAATAAACATGTGTAATGTGACTGCATTTATTAAAATTGAAGTATGAATATTGAACGAGATGGGTCAAAAAGAAGCTTAAATGTAAACCACTGACATATGATTCCAAGGATATGTATCAACCCACTTTAGCTAGTATGTCAAGGCAAGGCAGCCAATAGGACCACTTTTTCTATTCTTTTCTTCTGGGTGAGGTGGGGGTTGGGTAGGGTTCACATTATTAAAAATATTAACTGATTGATATTATCACCAAGGCGGATAAGCGATCAAAACCTGTTTTGACAATGCGCAAGTTCGGTTCGACCAAAAATTATTCGTTCAAATCTACTACTAGCACTCATCATATGAGTTACAAAAAGCGCCCAAACTTCATTCGATCAAACCACTAGATAAACAATTTGAACATTTCGCTTTTTTTTTGGTTTTTCGGTATTTACCGAATTTAATTTTAATTACCATAATCGATGCGAAAATGATAAAAAACCAAAAACCTGTCATCGAAAAAACCGAATCGAAAAACCTAAGAATGCCATGCGTGATGCGGTTTCAACCGATTCGATAAAAAAACAAAAAAACCAAATTTTTGAGCACCCTATAAAATCTACTATCTTCTATGATTTAAAAAGTTTTTCATCAACTTTATCATTTGAGACTCAAATTTAAAAAATAAACCACATCATCGAATCATCCTCGCACTACGCCCAAGGATATTCATTAAATCATCAAAGGTTATGACTATACAGAATAATCCACGGTCATAATCATACCAAAAAGCGTCCATCAACGCACCTTCTGAGCCAATGAGCACTTTTACCACATCATTCGTTACATTACGGCCATGATTATACTTAGAATAATCCACGGTCGTAATTATACCAAGTCCATCTACGCATACGTAAGCCAAAGATGACTTTCATCATAATATAAGCGAGGATGATGACAATGACATAATAATTCAATAAAAACAAGTTCAAGGATAAATTTTAAAGATTTATAATTTAATTTATCCAGGAATCAATAACGTCCAAATTGTCAACATGATACTGCTTTGTGGAGTAAAATTCAAGAATAATATTCTTGTACAAAAAATAATTTGGACAGAAAAAAAATATATTTTTTGGGTGAATAGTATCCCGTGAATAGTATTTCGGGAATAGTACCACGTAAATAGTACCCCGACACGAAAAGTGTTCCGAATACCCGAGTGAATAATACTAGAGTGAATAGTAATCGATTGAATAGTAACCCGTGAATAGTAACTCGTGAATAGTACTCCGACACGAAAAGTGCCCCGAATAACCGAGTGAATAATACTAGAGTGAATAGTAACCGGGTGAATAATAACCCGTGAATAGTAACTCGTAAAAGAAAAATACCAAAGAAAATGATATTTCATGACGAGTACAAAAAAAATGATATCCCAGATGAGTATAATAGAATATACGAAATTGCAAATGGATTTTCACCCGTCATGCGGTAATCCACGTAGACAGATCATTTTCACAATTTAATAAGGAATGAATACAAAGGATCATTCACCATGCATGTGGTAATCCACATAGATAGATTATTCCAACAGAATAATAAAGAATGGAATAACAGAAGAATTCACCATGCATGCGCGATAGTATCGCAGCATACAAGTTATTCCAGCGTAATAATAAAGAATGAAATAACGAGAAGAATTTTACCATGTATGCGGTATTTCAGCATAGGCGAGTTATTCAACATAATAATAAAG
Organism: Panax quinquefolius; assembly: GCA_020205615.1. NCBI lineage: Eukaryota > Viridiplantae > Streptophyta > Magnoliopsida > Apiales > Araliaceae > Panax > Panax quinquefolius. The sequence goes on along the minus strand of CM035158.1, from coordinate 106,662,498 downwards.
AATGGAATAACAACCCTTACAGTATTGAAAGAAAATAAGTCTCTTCGTGAATACGAAGAATAATATACCTTACCCTCAAAGGAAGCTGGATCTTTGGAATAGTGAGGTAGCAGACTTCTCTTCTTCTTTCTTTCTATAATAATTGCTCTATAGCTTTAGTGAATTGGTGAAAAATAATGAAGGAATGAGCTTCTATTTAAAGGAAAATATAGTTTCGATAATTGCACGTTTTAGGGCTCGAAATATTACGGTATAATACCTTCCTCTTTTCCTTCATTTTTAATTTAGTCCTGCAAGCATTATCAAACTTGCACCATCTCCCCTAATAGTAAATCATGTGAATCAATAGTTCTAAACATGTGAAAATACGAATTACAGTATAGTACCTCCATCTATACCTCCATTTTTAACGTAGTCATGCAAGTATTATCAATCTTGCACCAACTCCCCTAATAGTAAATGAATGTGAATCAATAGTACACACATGTGAACAAATAGTTATAATCATGTGAATCAATAGCAATTAATTGCTCATTTATCTGGTTAATTACCCGATTGGTCAATATAACCTCCAGACATCAATTATTATCGAAATAAATGTCAATTTCCACTAACACCAATAATTCCCACACAATGAAATTATCAATTTCATCTTTAATCAACACGAACTTATTCATCATTAATATTATAACTCATAATATTTAACAACCAGGTCGTTCCCAAGAAAGAGGGGGCTTTCCGATAAGGATTTCTCCTTATTGGTAGCCTTGATTAGGTGACCAAACCTCTCCTTGATGAACTTCTAGACATTATCAATATTGCAAATAATAATATGAATAACTTTACCGTCTCAATTATTGATTTAATAATATATATTATGCAGATGATACTGTGATAATAATTGAATCATTAATATGAGAGATATGATGCATCAATTACTGTAGCAATAATTGAGTATAAGAAAGTGACTTTTCACGTAAGCATCAATAATCAATACCGGTGTGCTACTCTTATGCACCATGCAGTATTATGTCATTTCTTTACTACCGAAAGTAGTTCAACAGTTTTAACGGTAACACTTTCGTAGTTATTTTATAAAATGATAATTACTGCTTTTTTTCTTACTACGACAATACTTAGTTTGGGGTTCACGATGATTGTTAAAATAAATACGGATATTCAAAACAAAAAGAATATTCTGACCAATCGAATATTATATAACAACTTGCTTACTTTGTAAAATTTATAAATATTACCCACAACTATAACATTATATCAAATCTACACCATAATATTCAAAAAAATATTTCGAGAAATTTAAATCTTTATTCATAAAATTTGGGGTCTCACATAAGTGACCAAACCTCTCCTTGACAAAACTTCTAGACATCGTTAATATTGCAAATAATAATATTAACAACTTTGTTATCTCAATTATTGATTTAATAATATATAAAATATCGACAATAATTGAATCAAATAACGTGAGATACTATGCTGATAATTATCGTGTAGCAATAATTGAACAAAGCTGGTGACTTCAACGTAAGCATCAATAATCAATACCGTGTGCTACTATGCAACCACGCATATTACTGTACTTTTAACACCGAGTGTTTCAACAGTTAACGGTAAAACTTCCGTCGTTATTTTCATAAAAATATTTTTGTCATTTTCTCAATCCGACAATAATTCCGTTGTGGGGTCCACCAATGATTGTGCCGTTGTACGAATATTTTCCGACAAAAAGAATATTCCCCGACCAATCGAATATTATATAACAACTTGCATATTTTTCAAAAATTCTAAATATTACCCATAACTATAACATTATCTCAAATCCACACCATAATTTTGAAAAAAATATTTCAAGAAAATTAAATCTTTATTCGTAAAATTTGGGATTTTACATGCATTATCTTAGTCATAATATTTTTTTTACTAGGTTAGTTGAGCTCACCCTTTGCTTTCATTGTTCTCTTTAGGAAATGAGAATATAGATGGGACTAGTCAGAGAATGGAGTGACGGTCCGAGATGGTGGATGTAGTAGTCCTTACTATTTTTATAAAATAGTGTGATAATAATTATAATGAGGACTCCATTTGAGTTTGGATATTGTCTACGAGACAATATTCGTGTTAAAACTCTCAGTTTATGTTTTGTCGTATTTTACATGACAGTTGTATAATTAAGTTTGTATTTGAATTTTGTACTATGTATTTGGTGACTCAAAATAAATTATGTATTCCTATTTTGATGAGCGTCACACTAGCTGTTTTGTTCTTTTTTTTTTCCTTCTTTGATTAACTGTATGATAGTTCAACAGAGATGATCATGGATTACATTTAATGGGAAAGGGTTTGCTGTTAATAGTAAATATTTGCCTTTTTTAGTAATTTAATTAATTTCATTGCAAATTAATTATTATATACTCCATTTGTGTGTCAAAATTGTATTGATTAATTGACCAATTTATTTTAAAGTTAATTCATGATAATTAGATTCATAAATGAGTATTAGTTAAGATTGACACTAAATGTACTACGTGCAAATGGGTAAGATTAAAGGTTGAAGAGTCTTGTTATATATTTTAAAAAAAATTTAATCGAAATATAATTGTGACGTATGTTTATTAATGTAATAATTAAGAAAGGTTTCACTTTAATTTATTATATCTTATCGCATACATATTTTCATGTTAGTCGCAATTCAATTTCATCAAATATTTGTCGATCTTTTTCTAAGGTTAAAATAGTGTTTAATTAGCGCAAAGATATATTCGTTCTCCTATCATATTAAATTATAAAATGGGATATAAACATCAAACTTTCTAATTAAAATTGATTTTTAGTGGAAAGAGTTGATCTTAATCATTATATTTTAGATTTACTTTCTGAAATTATTTAATGTAAAATTAAAATGTGGCTTTTTCATGAAAGGATCAGAAAATATATCATAGCAAATGGTATCCAAAAAAATATATAATATTCAGTATAGAATGTCAATTTAAAAGTATTATTTCTCCAAAAAACAATAATTTAAAGCTGGATATAACTTAAATAAATGAAAAAAAATATTCAAGTGAAAACTTAGCTTTATGTGTCTATCTATTAATTAAAGTTTTAATCAAAATGTTTGGCAAATAAGAGGAAGAAGAGGAATATCAAATGTACATTCTTATCCAACCAGAAAGTAAATTAATAGTTCATTCTTTAATTGTTAAGACATTGCCAGCACGAAAATTCTTATTTGATTATTTGATGTTTTAAAATAAAATTGATATTTTCATAAGTTAAATTTAATATTTTTATAAATTCTTTTTTATATGAGTGTGGAATCTATTCATATTTAGAAGTTGTTTGATTAGCACTAAATAGTTGACCGATTTAGCCATTCAGTGCATTTATTTCAAATAAAAATTATTTGAATGGTTGAATTGGTCAGCCATTCAGACGATTTGGACAGAATAACTAAATCCTATTTTTTTGGCTGAATGGACTCAATGACGGCTGAATAAATTTTTTTTATATATAATATTAACTATTATATAAAGTAATATTAAATAAATTTATAACAATTTTAAATTTTTCAGAGGGGTAAAATAATAAAAATTTATTATTCAGATGTTTCAGATATGTCAATTATCAAATAATTTTTTCATTCGAATTAGTTCATTCAAATTCATTTAATTTTTATTAAATACTCCCTTAATGTGAGATAAAATTTATAAAATTATTATTTTTATTTGTAAAAATATAAATCTCGTTTAGAATCTTTAATCAACTCAAAAGCAAGACTAAACGAATATTAGATTTAGGAAAATTAAGCTGAGCCAGAAACCAATAAATAAGTTTTCTATGACATAAATTCATGTTTCCAAGAATAGCACCGACTTTTCCAATTTTCCATGTAGATGCATGCTTCCATTCTCTTCTAAAGAGCAAAAGATTCAAGGGCTCAAATTTCAATATATATATATATATATATATATATATATATATATAGAGCGGAGCAGGTCAGACTCTATAATTTTCTTAAAATACGAATTATTTTTTTTTCTTTTTTTTAAATAACTAAAAAAAGATACAGTTTTTTGGGTGTGATTTAGATACATATATCAAAATTGGTAAAAAAAACTGTATTATATATATATATAATTCAGTTTCATAAAATATTAAACTTTTTTTTGTTATTTTAAAATTTTTTCCAAATTTTAACAAAATTCGGACTCCCGAACCTGATCCTCATTGTGTATGTGTGTGTGTGTGTGTGTGTGTGTGTGTGTGTGTGTGTGTGTGTATATATATATATAAAGTATGATTTGAGTTCAATTGGGATCGCTCTCTTCTAATATTATTTTATTTTTTAAAAGAATTTTTAATACAAAGTAGTTTTAATATAAATATGTTATTTAAGAGAGATATTTTAGATTCGCACTCTCTCTCTCATATATATATATATATATATATATATATATATATATATATATAGGGGACCGATCCATAATAAACGTTGTAAAAAAGAATTTAGCCTTACCACACAACGCGACCCTCCGTTCGAAGATCGAACAGATTAATCGAACTCTCGTCTCATAATTTAGTTTTGATATTCGCGATCAGGTTCTTGGAACTATAATATTTTTAGAGAGGGGACAAAATACATCAGTAAAAAAAATTCATTTATTAACGCTTGAAGTGCTTCTTTCAAATTCATTTTGCCCAATTATAGTATTTCACATCCTATTCTAACCCTTATCAACCTTTGAATTGTGAGTTTAATTACTTTAAATACATATACATACATACATATATACATACACACACACACACACACACACACATATATATATATATATATATATATATATATATATATATATCTGATCAGAATCTTAAGTTATTTGCTTTATCTAGCTTGCTTGCTCACCCCCGCTTTATGACGAATAATGACGATTTATCTCTCGTCGCTATATATAGAACCATCGCTATATGTAGTGGTCATTATATATGTTGTCGTCATCGCTAAAAGCTAAGGCGACGGTTCTATATATATGCGATTTTAATCTAATTGGTCCAATTGTCAGCTAAAAGGGGTGAGCAAGGTGAGCTAGATAAGGGGTGAACTTAAGATCCGGACCATATATATATATATATATATATATATGTGTGTGTGTGTGTGTGTGTGTATACAGTCCGCTTCTCCAGCGAACTGGAAGGAGCGAAGAACGAATCGGCTATAGCGACGATTTTTACTGTCGCCATAGTATAGAAAGCCGATTTTTTATGCTATAGCGACGGTTGAAAAAATCGCCATTATAAATGGATTAAATTCTTAGTTCGCTCCCTCCAAGTCATTTGAAAATATCATCGCTATATATACACACACACACACACACACACATTTTAATTTTCTCAAAACTATGAGACTATTAATCACACTTTGAAGTTTTTAGTTAACTGATTAGTTACTTTTATAGATAAATTATAAATTATAATATTATATATTCAAAACCTTATATTGTGGTTCATGGGATTAATTAGCTTGAAAGAAGGAATTCCAACAACAACAAAAAAAATAAAAGAAGAGAGATTTAATAATATTGATAAGATAGAACTATGGTGAACTTATGGTCATTATAGTGAAATTCAAAAAAAAATTATTTTATTTCTTTAGCTTTTTATTTTTAATTAGTTTATAATGAGAATTGCTACCACCTTTTTTTTCCTAACTTTGATGATAAACTAAAAGCAAGAGAAAAGAAAATACATAAACGAAAAAAAGAAGGGAAAGGAAAATAAATAACCCCCGGAGATTCCAGGGTGGGGGGTCATATAACCCCTCGGACCCCCTGGTTCCGCTTCTGTCCGCAGTTTAATACTGTGAACGGATAGAAGACCAAAATTCCCCTCCTTATAAAAATCAAACGACATCCGCAGTATTAAGCAGTATTAAACTGCGGAGCCTTTCCATTTTCAAATTCATTGCAGTTTTTTCTCTCTCCTCTACCATATCTTCTGCAGTATATCTTCTTCAACCATTCTTTTTGATTAAAAATACTTTTAATCAAGAACAAAATAATATTATTATTAAAATTATTAATAATGTTATAGCTATTATGGGCTATTGGGACCACTCTCTTCTAATATTATTTTATTTTATAATTTTTTTTAAAACGAAATAGTTTTAATATAAATATGTTATTTAAGATATATATTTTAGATCTGTCCTCTCTCTCTCTCTCTCTATATATATATATATATATATATAGGGGACCGATCCATAGTAAACGTTGTAAAAAAGAGATTTGCCTTACAAAACATCGCGACCCTCCATCCGAAGATCGAACAGATTAATAGAACTCCCGTCCGCAATTTAGTTTTTAGTATTCCACAGTCAGTTGCAGAACTAGAACATTTTTAGAGGGGCGTCAAAATACATCAGTAAAAAAAATTATTTATTAACGCTTGGAGTGTTTCTTTCAAATTCATTTTGTCAATTATAGTATTTCACAACATCTTATTCCAACCCTTGTCAACCTTTGAGTTGTGAGTCTAATAGTTTTATATATATATATATATATATATATATATATCCCGAACTATGAGACTATTATTCAGACTTTAAAATTTTTAGTTAACTGATTAGCTAATTTTATAGATAAATTACAAATTATAATATTATATATTAAAAACCTTATATTGTGGTTCATGAGATTAATTAGCTTTGAAGAAGGAATTCCAGCAACAAAAACAAAAAAATATAAAAAGAGAGATTTAATCATCTTGATAGGATAGAACTATGGTGAACTTATGGTCATTATACTGGATTCCAAATTTAATTTTTTTTTATTTCTTTAGCTTTTTATTTTTAATTAGTTTACAATGAGAATTGCTATCACCTTTTTTTGCCTCACTTTGATGACTAAGCAAAAGCAAGAGAAAAGCAAAGGAGAAAAGAAAATAAATAAAAAAAAGGAAGGGAAATAAAAGCAAATAACCCTCGGAGATTTCGAGGGTGTGGGTCATATATATACATTCTTCAGCATCCTGCATGCTCCACCGTTCTTTCTCATGATTTAATAATACGGATTTGATTTTGAAGATCAAAATGTCCCTTTTTATAAAAATCAAACGACATCCGCAGTATCAAATTGCGGAGCCTTTTCATTTTCAAATTCACTGCAATTTTTTCTCTCTCCTCTACCATATCTTCTGCATTATATCTTCTTCAACCAATCCTTTTGATTAAAAAATAAATTGCCAAGGGATAAGGATCTCATCATCTAATCTTATAATGAGTCAAGTGAGAGCTAGAGGTTTGGCGATGATGTCCCACCCTTATTGCTTTTGCTGTCGAGTTTGTGTGTATATAAAGGCTTTTCAAGATCTTCATCAAATCATGTCTCAAGTGCAGCCATATCCTTTTTCATACATGATCCATGAAGTAAACAAAGATTAAATTTTTTTGTTAACTTCAGGAGTTGGGATTCGGGTTCGGGAGACAATAACGGATGTCTTCGGGACTTGGTTTCGGGATCGAGTTCTTACGGTTCGGCTTCGGGATGGCGAATGGCTCTGGATCAGATTTTGAATTTTTTCAACTTCAGATGTCTTCGGACTCGAATTCGGATGGCGGAAAGCTTAGAGGTCAGATGGTCGGAAGGCTTCAGGATTAGATGTCTTTGTTCCTTGATTTTGAATTTTTTAGGCATGCTCTGTGCTCAATTAGATTTCTTCCTCTCATAACACTAGTTTCAATTCCATCAGATTTGGGTCTCAGAATCCTCACTAAATATTCTCAAGGAAAATGGGATTTTTTGAACTGGGTTCTTGCTAATCTCCCATTTAGTTGAAGAATTATTGGTTTTATTGAAGTGATTTTGGTTAATTTTTGTGTCTTTGGATGTAAAGATGTAATTTTGCAATTGAAATTTTGGGTTGTGATGATTTCGTTGGTTTATGTATTGGTTCTTTTTCTATGTTATTGAATTTGAAGTAGAGAGAGGGGGAGGGATTATTTGTTCTGTTGAAGAGAAAAGCTCAACCCAGCTGGGTTGATCAATGGGGCACTTTACGATAACATTCTCTAATTTGTATTAAATTCATATTCCATTATTCGTAGTTTGTATTAATTCATAAATTCAATCTTTCAGAATTCAATCATTCATAATTCTACCCAAACAAATTACTTCCGACATTTCCAAATCGAGCTGTCTGCTTAGTCAAATAGAGGAGAGAGGAAAAATGCAGTGAATTTGAAATTGGAAAGGCTTTGCAGTGTAATAGTGCAGATGTTGTTTGTTTTTTATAAGAAGAGGTATTTTGGTCTTCTGTCCCGTCCCAGTATTAACTTGCGGAATACTGAAAATTAAACATTAATCCCTTCAATCTTCGGATGGAGTGTCGCAATGTATTGAAAGGCTATACTCTTTTTTACAACGTTTGCTATAAATGGGAAAAATGTATATACACAACTTTGTAGTACACAGTCGCCTATGACGACGGTTTTTTGGGCTATAGTGACGATTCACCCGTCGTTATAATTATTTTGGTCTATGGCGACGGTTGTGTCGCCCCAAAATTTGGGTTCCTTAACCTCGGGTTTGGTGCTCACGATCCATCATACATATCACATCTAATTACCCATTCATTATGAATTACATCGTTCATTACATAAATATAACATTATCCTAGGTTAACTAACCTTAACATTATATGCCCTATAATACAAAAGGCTTAAACCAAAGTATAATATAATAATCATTACACAAACTGATACTACTCGGTCACCTTCGCTTTGCCTTTATCATTCTTAGATGCTTCGGCTACCTTGACTATAGCTGAAATATTTTATTTAAGCAACACTACAAGAAAAAGGCCTTTCAGTAACTGACATCGGTTGCTGATAGTCGTCGCATAAAATCTGGTTGCTGGAATGCATATCAGCAACCACTATTAGAGACTGACCTATCTGCGGCCAAGACTGACATTAAGTCGAGTCGGCATGGTTCGTGGTCGAAGGTCGGCGTAATACGGTCAACGATCAAAGACCCATTACTAACTCCCTAATCCAATTAGCAGTCGCTAATAGGTATTAGCGACCGCATGCGGTCGATGATGTATAAAATAAAATAAAAAATATGTTTTTCTATTTTCTGTAATTCCCAAAAAACTGTACCTGTTTTGTACCTGCTTTATATCTCGACACACAACAAACAGTATATATAAACTTCCAACCAAGTTTTATATATCCCAATACATGCACAACAATATAAACATCCATCTATATACCGACACATACACCAAAACAGTATAAACTATATAAACATTAAAAAACCAATATGAACTGAGAAAATATATACAAATATAATCTTTAAGTAACATACAGTCATCCAAAGAATGAATATAAAGGTACAAGGCTTATATATAGCTAGAAAACAAGAGTAGGTCGGTTGTCATGCATCATCGTCTAAATTAGTTTCTCGTTGATCACCCTATAATTAACAACATAACAAAATAAGTTACATATATAGTATATATGATCTTTGGTATTACGACAATATACAACAAATTAAACATAGGTCTCAAGTATATATATATATATATATATATATATATATATATATATATATATATATATATATAAGGGACTAATTTGATTATAATAAATACTAAGATTACCTCGTCGCCATCCTCATGATGTGGTGCTGCTGCCGCCATTGCAGAAGCTAACTCATCAGGACTTTCAGCCGCCAAATGCCTACCCAGTATACGAAGAAGATCACGATCTCGACAGATCGCTCTCACACAGTCAGCAGAAGTATGATGAGCCAGATAGGTCGATGACTGTGTAGATTAGGTAGCAGAGCTGCTTGTGCTACTGATGGTTGGGCGTCGTCATTGTCCTTGGCCTTTGACGTAGTTCTTCTTCACAACTGATGCCCTCTCCCTCACTTCTTCATCAATCACAAGATGTGGGGTGCGTTCAGGATAACGCTCGTTCAATAAGATCTTATAAGTATCATGTCAGTAGGTTAACAATTAAATAGTTAAAAATAAATATTAAATTCTAAATAATAATGTAAACTCGATAAACAACATCAAAGTTGTCAAAACTTATTACCACTATCTGGACAATATCATGCAGACCATCACGGATGGCCACGTACACATCCAGCCAATGGATAGGCTGACTTTGAAACTGAGACTCATATACAAAACATACTCCCATATTACTAATTAAACATGTGATTTTTTACAAACCATGATTGTAAACATATTAAAACTATTTGTTAGAAATAAGCATGTGAATGATATTCCTATTTATGTACGATTTGATTATGATATAAATGAATGAATAAGCAAGTATGTTTGCATTAAGAAAACCTGTAAAGTCCTTTGATAGATAATAAGAATATATGTACAAGGACTTAGAATGAATTGATCAAATATGTTAAGTTGATCCTACATATGCAGAACAACTTTGTAAAGTTTTTAAAAAGAAATGATGTACAAGGACTATAAATATAGAAAGATCAAGCTTGTTAGGTTGATCTTATAATGTAATAGATAGGCTTATATGATCATCGAGCACTGCACCAAAAATCGTAGTCTGCCAGGAGAGTCAAGGAAAACTCGAGAGCTATCAAGGCAGAATTGTAGTCTGCAAGATAGTAGATCTCGAAGTTCGTATACTAAAAGAAGAGACGAGGAAGGATCGTAGTGTGTCGAGAAGAACTTCCTCGGAGCCGTAGTCTGCTGAGGAAGTCATGTTCAAAATCGTAGAGACAGCCTGTTTAAGAGTCGAACGAGAATTTGCCGAAGCCAAGTTAAGAATTGTAGACCACACTCGGAGTCGTAGAGTCTACTGATCACTTCAGAGGCAGAGATCGTAGTCAAGCAAGATCAGATGAAGACAACGAGCATAAAGACAGAAATCATAGAGTGTCAAGATCTGACCTCGGAGTTATAGTGTCTGCACAACCCAAGGCAGAATCGTATAGTGCAGAACTAAGGCTTCAACAGATGTGCTCAAAACGCCAAGGCAGAATCGTAGAGTGAAGAACTAAGGCTTCAACAGATATGCTCACAACGCCAAGGCAGAATCGTAGAGCAAATACGATTCTCAACAAATGAGCACTCCCAGAATATCCAAAGGATGAAGCCTCTGGTCAAAACTGCAAAGATATATGTGACGCCCCCAAAATAGGTCCACACGACCCATTCTGAGTCACCAAATAACATAATATAAAAATAAAATACAAACTTCATTTATATAAGCTGTTGAGCGTAAATGCGAATAATCGACCACAGTTAAACTGTGAGTTTTAATACAAATGTATGTAACTCTCATGGTGCCTTGACCACAACCTTACAATGGTACCTTACATAAAAGTACAGTCCATAACTATTTTAGAAATTAAAATCTTTGGGAAGTGCTCAAGGAAACCTTCGTACATAGGAGGCCATATGTCTAGGTTATGATGGATATCATATGTCCACAAAATTATCCTTGGTTGACCCAATAGTCCCTAAAGAAAAACAAGAAGATTACTATCATCTTCTTTCCAATGGTGAGTCTTCTCTTGACATATAATTATCTCTGTTGTCTCCAAGTGAGAATTATATTTCAAATAAACTCAAGATTATATAGGTAGTGCTGTCGTAGATATACTCAAAGAAGTGGATGTACACAACCACGTCTTATGATAACACGAGGTTGTATGTCATTTAGACATCTTGTATGATAGTGGCAAAACACCCTTCCAAAGTTGGATTCACCTCACCTATTCGTTTCACCAAAATTAAATATCAAATAGCGTACACAATCGACTACACTTATCTAAAGTTCTCAATAAAGTTATTTCCATACTATTTGAGGAGAAACTCACAGATATAGACACCGCTTTTATTCTCCTATTACCCCCCCGCTGACCCAACTACACACTTATTACAGAAAGGAATTGTGAGGCAAAAGGGTGAGCACAAATATTTTGATAAAGAATATCATGACTAAAGATAATTAAATTATCAATAGCCGCCGTCGATAATAAATCGGAGATTTAGAACATATGGTAGATGATAAAACTTTTCAACCATAGTTGTGGCGAACGAAAGCAATCCGATAGAAGAGTCGAATAGACCATCGGATCTATTATCTTCTCATGTTAAAATTCACCAATAATGTTTTATCCCGTAACATCAATCAACAATTTCGCCCACAATCATATGAATAACTCATAATCATAATTGTGATTCTAAATTTCTCTTCGCACCGGGACGAAGATAATTTTCATCACCTATCTTCACGAAACATCAAAAATCATGGTTATACCAAATCACAATTCACGCTTTCATAATCATACTAATAAATTCATCTTTTGCACTACTACCAAAGATATTCATTAACAATTCATCTTTGCACTATAGGGCAAAGAGCATACAACTGTATTTTAGAAGAGTCGAGTAGAGCATGATATCTACTATCTTTTACGAATTAAAAGTGTATAATCAATATTTTATCATTTGAGACTCAAATTTTAATAAATAATCCACATCATCGAATCATCCACACTTTCTACGTGAAGGATATTCACGTAATCATCAATGATCATGATTATACCGAATAATCCCTGGTTATAATCATACCAATAACTGTCCATCAATACACTACGGGCTAATGAGGACTTTTACCACATCATCTATAACATTACAGGTCATTATTATACCGAATGATCCCTGATCATAATCATACCAATAAATAGTTCATCCATGCACATAAGCCAAAGATACTCATCAGTCAATAGTTCATCTTTGCACTTAAGCCAAAGATATACAATTATAAAATAATAATCAACAGTCCATCTTTGCACGTAAGCCAAAGATATACAATTGTAAAATCAATAATCAACATTCCATCTTTGCACGTAAGCCAAAGATGACTTTCATCACAATATAAGCATGAGGATGATGACAATGATATAAGCATTAATCAAACGAAAACAAGGATAAATATTAAAGAATTTAAATTTATCCAAATATTATCAATCACTTAATAAACTCATAATCTAATATTATTAATATTATAACAATATTTTAATCACTTCTTAAACTTATAAACAATTTATTTCAATTATTTACACTTTACCAAATAATACATTTAATCATTCAAAAATGCCATACTCATAAGATTTCATCACCAATGATCAAATTCCTCATTAAAAATCTGCATACACCCTATATAGGATTCTCAAGCCATAAAATTCTATTTTTCAATTTTGTTACTTCACATAACATATTTAATTCATTTACTCATAACTAGTTCATTTTTATGAAAAATACCAAATCAGTCCCAAAAATATTTCTTTTCTGGGATTTAGCGAGAATATAGTCCCATATTGAAATATATTTTTTCTCGAAATTTTAAAATTCATTTACTATTTTTCATATGGCCAAAACTGCCGAATATTTAGACATTTATCATAAATTGTACTTTTGTCCAAAAATTCTGAAATTTACAGGGTATACTCCTGTTATATACATGTACTCCCAATAAAAATTTCACCAATTTTGGAGTTAACCACAAGGAGTTATAAGGGTTTACTTTTAAAATAGTCTTTTCCCATAAAATCCATAACTCTTAATCTATACATCCAAAAATCGCCATCTTTGGACACAATATAGAAAACTCATCAAATTATCATTTCAAATTTTTCCAGAATTTTTTGAGGGTCAGAAAAATTACGAAACTGCCCCTGGCAGAAACCCCTTTTGAATGAAAATACTATTCATATGAATACAAAGGATCATTCACCATGCATGCGGTAATCCACATAGACATGTTATTCCAACAGAATAATAAAGAATGGAATAACAGAAAAATTCACCATATATGCGATAGACCGCACAGACAGGTTATTCTCAACAAAATAATAAAGAATGGAACGGTGTGCGTAAATCGCATGCATGGATATATTCCAAAGAATAATAAAGAATGGAACCAAAGGTTATCGTAAAGCGCACGGACATGATATTCAAAGAATAATAAAGAATGGAACCAGGTCATGCGTAAACCGCACAGACAAGATATTTCAAGAGAATAATAAAGAATGGACTAACAATGAATTCACGAGCGTGCGATAAACCATACAGACGAGGTTATTCCAATGAGAATAATAAATAATGGAATAACAGAAGAATTTCACCATGTATGCGGTACTTCGTATAGACAGGTTATTCTAACATAATAATAAGGAATGGAATAACAATAGCTCTCTTCATGAATAAAAAAGAAATAATACGCCTTACCTTAGAAAAAACTGGATACTGGAATAGTGAGGTAGCAGACTTCTCTTCTATAATTTCTCTCTATAATAATTGCTCTATAGCTTTAGTGAATTGGTGAGAAATGAAGGAAGAATGAGCTTCTAGTTATAGTAAAATATAGTTTCGATAATTGCACGTTTTGGGGCTCGAAATATTACATTACAATACCTTCAACTTTTCTTTCATTTTTAATTTAGTCCTGCAAGTATTATCAAACTTGCACCACCTCCCCTAATAGTAAATCATGTGAATTAATAGTTCATTCATGTGACTTAATAGTTATAATCATGTGAAAATACGAATTACAATATAGTACCTACATCTATACCTCTATTTTTAACTTAGTCATGCAAGTATTATCAATCTTGCACTACCTCCCCTAATAGTACATGAATGTGAATCAATAGTACACACATGTGAATAAATAGTTATAATTCATGTGAATTAATAGCAATTAATTGCTCATTTATTCGATTAATTACCCGATTGGTCAATATAACCTCCAGACATTAATTATTATCGAAATAAATGTTGATTTCCACTAACACTAATAATCCCAACACAATGGAAATATTTTTCTAAAAAATTTCATTTTTGAAATTTTAAAGTTTGACTTTTTTTTGAAAAAGTCAACTGTTGACTTTTTTGACCAAAAAGTCAACCCCGACAAATTTTGTGTTTATAGTCTATTTCTACTAATTTCATTGTTCTGGATTCAAATATCACGTCCGCGTCTCCTAATTCAACTCCGAACTCAAATTCGATTTTTAATAACATTCATCATTAATATTATAACTCACAATATTTAACAACCAGGTCGTTCCCAGGAAAGAGGGGGCTTTTCGATAAGGATTTCTCCTTATTGGCGCGTAATTAGGTGACCAAACCTCTCCTTGATAGAACTTCTAGACATTTTCAATATTGCAAATAATAATAATATGAATAACTTTGTCGTCTCAATTATTGATTTAATAATATATAAAATATTATGCAGATGATTCTATGACAATAATTGAATCAATAATATGAGAGATATGATGCATCAATTATTGTAGCAATAATTGAGTATAACTGAGTGACTTCTCACATAAGCATCAATAATCAATACCGTGTGCTACTATGCAACCAATGCGTATTCGCATTACTTTATCAATTTAACCATTTACTAAATAAAATAATAATTATAAAAATTGAATACTTTCATTTCGTAAAATTCGGGGTCTTACAATATATTTCACCTAAAAGGAACCAGAGTGCACTCAACGAGCGGCTAACAAGCTAAAAGAAGATCTAAGGACCCACCTAATCATTATCAAGATTGAGTTGTAAAGCCATTCAAAATGAAGTCTTTTACAAGTAGATTAAAAGAAGACTTCAACAAAAGTAACTGACTAAGGAAAAGTCAGCAAGTGCAGTTGCTGTCAAATGAACATAAGACAAGAATCTTGGGGTCAACCAAGATTGTAGTGTTCGCCAAGCAAAGAAGGAACTGATGCATACACAGAGATACTGGTCGATTTCTGAGGAACAAGTCTAAAGAGATTAAGCATGGGTCAGTCCATTGATGATAAGTGAACGGGAGATCACAAGGAGAAAGAGAGCTGGGCATGCTGTGACGCCCCCAAAATAGGTATACATCACCCATCTTGGGTCGCCAAAAACATGGTACTGAATACAAATACAAACTTAATTATACAACAGTCGTGTAAAATACGACAAAACATAATCTAAGAGTTTTAATAAGAGTATTGTCATCTAGACAATATCCACACTCAATGGAGTCCTCATTACATTTATTGTCACACTATTTTATAGAATAGTGAGGACTACTAAAACAACCATCCGGAATCAGTCAATCCATTCCCAGGCTCGTCCCGACTATATTCTCATTTCAAGAGAACACGGTGAAAGAAAGGGTGAGCTCAACTAGCCAAAGAAGAAATATTATGACTAAGATAATGAAAAATAAATTATCCTTAGCCTTCAATAGTATAACAACTAATAGAATATAATAGACAACAAGTTTTAGATCAACAACTGCAGCGGAATAAGCAATCCATTAGAAGAGTCAAGTAGAGTATAAAATCGACTATCTTCTATGATTTAAAAAGTTTTTCATCAAATTTATCGTTGAGAATCAGCTTAATAAATAAATTCTAATCATCCCTGCATCACGGCCAAGGATATTCATGTAATCAATAATGGTCATGATTATACCGAATAATCCCTGGTCATAATCATACCAACAACTGTTCATCAATGAACTACAGGCCAGTGAGGACTTTCACCACATCATTCGTCACATTACGGTCATGATTATACCGAATAATCCCTGGTCATAATCATACCAAGTCCATCTATGCACGTAAGTCAAAGATGACTTTCATCACAATATAAGCATGATGATGATGACAATGACATAATAATTCAATAAAACAAGTTCAAGGATAAATTTTAAAGATTTATAATTTAATTTATCCAGAAATCAATAACGTCCAAATTGTCAACATGATCTTGCTTTGTGGAGTAAAATTCAAGAATGCTCGGAAGAATATTTCCATGAAAAGATCTTTGGATGAAGCGCTTGAAATATCCAGGATATTCTACTAATTTCATGGAGTATAGAAGCTTAAACTTTAACCAACTGAGTATAATAGAATATCTGAAATCGTAAATAGATTTTTGCCCGCCATGAGGTAATCCACATGCAGATCATTTCCACAATTTAATAAGGAATGAATACGAAGGATCATTCACCATGCATGCGATAATCCATATGAGCGAGTTATTCAATAGAATAATAAAGAATGGAATAATGAAGAATTCACCCATGCATGCTTTCAAGCGTGAGACAAGTTATTCCAATAGAATAATAAAGAATGGAATAAATGAAGAATTCACGAGCATGCGATAGATCGCATACGAACGTATTGTTCAGCGAGAATAATAAAGAATGGAATAATAATGAATTCACGGGCATGCGATAGGCATCGCATGAGATAGGTTATTCAACAAAATAATAAAGAATGGAATATGAGAAGAATTCACCGGGCATCACGATAGGCCAAATGCAGACGGAGTTATTCAGCGAGAATAATAAAGAATGGAATAATGAGAAGAATTCACGGGCATGCGATAGACGCACAGACGAGTTATTCAATGAATAATAAAGAATGGATTAATAACCACTTACGAGTATTGAAAGAAAATAACTCTCTTCATGAATCTGAAAGAAATAATACCCTTACCTTAAGAAAAGCGGATCTTTGGAATAGTGAGGTAGCAGACTTCTCTTCTTCTTTCTCTCTATAATTTCTCTATAATAATTGCTCTTGTGAGACTTAGTGAATTGGTGAGAAATGAAGGAAGAATGAGCATCTATTTATAGGAAAATATAGTTTTAATAATTGCACATTTTGGGGCTCGAAATATTACAGTATAATTCCATCCTCTTTTTCTTCATTTTTAATTTAGTCATGCAAGTATTATAAAACTTGCACCACCTCCCCTAATAGTAAATCATGTGAATTAATAGTTCATTCATGTGAATCAATAGTATAATCATGTGAAAAAATTAATTACAGTATAATACCTTCATCTATACCTCCATTTTTAATTTAGTCATGCAAGTATTATCAATCTTGCACCAACTCCCCTAATAGTATGGTGTGAATTTGATATAATGTTATAGTTGTGGATAATATTTACAAATTTTTCAAAGTAAGCAAGTGGGTATATAATATTCGATTGGTAGGGGAATATTCGTTTTCATTGGGGAATATTAAATGACACAGACACAATCATTAGTGGACCCCATAATGAAAGTATTGTCGTAGTTAGAAAACCATGTAATTATCTTTTATAAAAATAACGGCGAAAGTGTTACCGATTAAAAGCTGTTGAACTACCCGGTAGTAAAAGTAAAGATGTCTGGCGTGGTTGTATATAGTAGCACGATATTGATTATTGATGCTTACGTGAGAAGTCACTCAGTTATACTCAATTATTGCTACGATAATTAACGCATCATATCTCTCATATTATTGATTCAATTATTGTCACAGTATCATCTGCATAATATGTTATATTATTAAATCAATAATTGGGACGACAAAGTTATTCATATTATTATTTGTAATATTGACAATGTTTAGAAGTTCTGTCAATGAGAGGTTTGGTTACCTAATTGCGCGCTAATAAGGAGAAATCCTTATCGGAAAGCCCCCTCTTTCCTGGAAACGACCTGGTTGTTAAATATTGTGAGTTATAATATTAATGATGAATAAGTTCGTGTTGATTAAAGATGAAATTGATAATTCCATTGTGTGGGAATTATTAGTGTTAGTGGAAATCAACATTTATTTCGATAATAATTAATCTACGGAGGTTATCTTGACCAATGAAGTAATGCTTAGGATAAATGAGCAATTAATTGCTATTAATTCACATGCTTATAACTATGTGTTCACATGTGTGTACTATTGATTCACATGATTTACTATTAGGGGAGTTGGTGCAAGATTGATAATACTTGCATGACTAAATTAAAAATGGAGGTATAGTTGAAGGTACTATACGGTAATTAGTTTTTTTCACATGATTATACTATTGAGTCATATGAATGAACTATTAATTTACATGATTTACTATTAGGGGAGGTGGTGCAAGTTTGATAATACTTGCAGGACTAAATTAAAAATGAAAGAAAAGATGAAGGTATTGTACTGTAATATTTCGAGCCCCAAAATGTGCAATTATCAAAACTATATTTTTCTATAAATAGAAGCTCATTCTTCCTTCATTTCTCACCAATTCACTAAGTCTCATAAGAGCAATTATTATCGAGAGAAATTATAGAGAGAAAGAAGAAAAGAAGTCTGCTACCTCACTATTCCAGCATCTAGTTTTCTTCTAAGGTAAGGGGTATTATTTATTTCGTATTCATGAAGAGAGTTATTTTCTTTCAATACTCGTAAGGGTTGTTATTCCATTCTTTATTATTCTGTTAGAATAACGGTTCTGTTGGGACTATCGCAATACCTGGTGAATTCTTCTATTATTCCATTCTTTATTATTCTGTTGGAATAACCTGTCTCTACGGTCTATCGCATGCCTGGTGAATTCTTCTGTTATTCCATTCTTTATTATTATGTTGGAGTAACCTATCACATGCGGTTCCATCGCATGCCAGTGAATTCTTACGTTATTCCATTCTTTATTATTCATTGGAATAACACATCATGCGGATCTATCGCATGCCCGGTGAATTCTTACATTATTCCATTCTTTATTATTCTCGTTGAATAACTCATCACGTATGGACTATCAGCATACATGGTGAATGATCCTTCGTGATTCATTCCTTATTAAATTGTTGAAATGATCTGTCTACGTGGATTACCGCATGGCGAGTGAAAATCCATTTGCAGTTTCATATATTCTAGTATACTCATTTGGTTAAAGTTTTGGCTTCTATACTCCATGAAATTAGTAGAATATCCTGGATATTTGCGCTTCATCTAGTATCTTCTCATGGAAATATTCTTTTGAGCATTCTTGAATTTTACTCCACAAAGCAGTATCATGTTGACAATTTGGACGTTATTGATTTCTGGATAAATAAGATTATAAATCTTTAAAATTTATCCTTGAACTTGTTTTATTGAATTATTATGTCATTGTTATCATCCTCATGCTTATATTATGATGAAAGTCATATTTGGCTTACGTGTATAGATGGAATTGGTATGATTATGACCAGGGATTATTCGGTATAATCATGACCGTAATGTGACGAATGATGTGGTGAAAGTTCTCATTGGCCTGTAGTTCATTGATGGACAGTTGTAGGTATGATTATGACCAGAGATTATTCGGTAAAATCATGAACATTGATGATTACATGAATATCCTTGGCCGTGATGCAGGGATGATTCAATTTTATTTATTAAGCTGAGTCTCAGAGATAAAGTTGATAAAAAAACTTTTTAAATCATATAAGATAGTAGATTTTATGGTCTACTTGACTCTTCTAATGGATTGCTTATTCCGCTGTAGTTGTTGATCTAAAATTTTTTTCTATTATATTCTATTAGTTGATATACTGTTGAAGGCCAAGGATAATTTATTCTTCATTATCTTAGTCATAATATTTCTTATTGGGCTAGTTGAGCTCACCCTTTCTTTCACTGTTCTCTTCAGGAAATGAGAATACAGCTGGGACGAGTCGGGGAACGGATTGACGGTCCAGATGGTTGTTTTAGTAGTCCTCACTATTCTATAAAATAGTGTGAATAAATGTAATGAGGACTTCATTGAGTGTGGATATTGTCTAGAAGACAATATTCGTGTTAAAACTCTCAGCTTATGTTTTGTCGTATTTTACACGACAGTTGTATAATTAAGTTTTTATTTGTATTCTGTACCATGTATTTGGCGACTCAAGATGGGTGATGTATACCTATTTTTGGGGCGTCATAGTTGGTATCAAAGCTTAGGGATATGATTCCTGGTTGAGATGTGAGACTAGAACTAGGAGGGGAGAGATGGGAAATTCCTTCGCTAGTATGACCTACCTAAGTTTATTTGGTATTTAATTGGTCGGTCAGAGTATAGGGATAATATGTGATATGTTAATTAACCCTTGTTTTGTTGCAGTATTTGAAAATGGCATCCAAAAATGTCGATTTAAGCAATGAAGCACATGAGACCGTTGAGTCACCAACAATCAATACTCAGGATAATGTGCAACATGAAGACAATAATCCTCAGGTAAACGATAACACCGATGAAATGGCGAACGATGGAATGTTCAGAGGCGTTATTCAATTCATGCAACATCAGGCGAGAGCGGCTCCTGTTCAAAATGCAGGTGGAAACACTGGCAACTCTCGGATGGTCACCGCTAAACAGTTCAAGGAGCTGGGACCACCAGAGTTTTTGGAACAAAAAAACCACTTAAGGCAGAGACGTGGATAAAGCAGATCACCAAGATATTTGATGTCTTGGGATGCTCCGAGGAGCAAAAGGTTACCTTTGCCACCTTCATGTTGCGAGCAGAGGCAGATTACTGGTGGGAATCTGTAAAGCGTACTCAACCTACCGTACTGAGATGTCTTGGGAGAAGTTCCAAGAGATGTTCAACGACAAGTACTTTCCCGAAAGTATTCGTCACATGAAGGAGGTAGCGTTTATCAAGCTGGAGCAAAACAATATGACTGTGTCACAGTACGAAACTAACTTTGTCGAGTTGTCCCGGTTTATGTCCCACTTAGTTAATAATGATGAGAGAATGACGCAGATGTTTTTAAGAGGTTTGAAACCCGAGATACGTTAATACCTAATTTCTCACAAACTGTGTTTGTATTCAGATATTGTGAATAGGGCTCAGTTATTGGAGCGAGATAATGAGTCAACCCAACCAAGATAGAGCAGCCGACAAGTCGATAATACCAGTGGTAGCAGTCATCGAAGCGTTGACAACAAGCGTAGAGGGAATCAACATGCCAGAAATGGTAATCACTTCAGTGGTAATCATGGCTATGACAATAAGAGTGGACATTTCAAGAAGACGTCAACACCAGCACCTGTTGTTAAGGAAGGAGAACGACCGCCGGTAGTATGTTACAAATGCGGAGGGGAGGGACATATCAGTCCAAACGGCGTGATGCAGTCCAAAGCATGTTATAATTGTGGAAGAGAATGTCACCTAACCCGATTTTGTCGTACACCAAAGTCAAGTCCAGCTGGGATGGAGGCATCAAAGGCCGTCCCAGACAAGACAAAACCGGTAGTTCAAGGGAGAGCGCTTGTCGTAACCTCCCAAAAAATGAGGAATCCGAACGAGGTGATCATGGGTAAGCTATTCATAAACTCTAGTGAAGTATATATCTTATTTGATACCAGTTCTACCCATTCTTTTATTTCTCCTACTTGCGCTCAACGTTTAAATTTCACTCCGGAGAAATTAGACTTTGACTTATCGGTTGAAACTCTATTGGGAGAAACTTTCATAACATCCACTGTTTATAAGTCTTGTTTGATTCAAATCGGTAACCGTACGTTACCTGTCTATCTTATTTCTTTGAAAATACTTTCATTTGATGTGATTTTAGGGATTGATTGGTTAACTACTCATCATGCTAAAATCGATTGTTTTCATAAGGTTGTTAGGTTTCATATTCCTAACCAACCTATTATGCGAATTCAAGCAACCAAACCACTAAAATCAATCACTGTCATATCAAGCCATAAAGCTATTAGTTTATTGAAAAATAGATGTCAAGCTTTCTTAGCCCATGTCACGGATTTAAATAAAAATACGTCAGATTTGAATGATATTTCTATTGTTAATAAATTTCTGACGTATTTCACGAAGAACTTCTGGCCTACCCCAGAGCGTGAAATTAGATTTTGTATCTACCTTGAATCCGGTACAAAACCCATTTCCAAAGCCCCATATCGAATGGCTCTTATTGAACTTCAGGAGTTAAAAACCCAACTACAGGAATTGTTAGACATCGGTTTCATTCGTCCTAGTACGTCTCCTTGGGGTGCTCCTGTTCTATTCGTGAAGAAGAAAGATGGAAGTATGCGACTTTGTATTGATTATCGGGAGTTGAATCATGTCACCATCAAAAATAGGTACCCGTTACCTCGTATTGATGATCTGTTGGACCAATTGTCAGGCGCTAAATTCTCTTCAAAGATTGATTTTCGTTCTGGATATCATCAGTTGAAGATTAAAACTGATGACATTCCAAAGACTGCTTTCAGAACTCGGTACGGGCATTATGAATTCTTAGTCATGTCTTTTGGATTGACTAATGCTCTTGCTGCCTTCATGGACATGATGAACCGAGTATTCAAGGAATATTTGGATCACTTTGTGGTCGTCTTTATTGATGACATCCTCATATACTACAAAAGCCGTGTAGACCATGAGCAACACTTGAGGCTGATACTTCAAAAGTTTCGTGAAAATAAGCTTTATGCCAAGTTAAAGAAATGTGAGTTCTGGCTTGAGGAATTTGCATTCCTTGGGCACGTGATATCAAATCATGGAATATCTATTGACCCAGCGAAGATTGAAGCAATTCAAAGTTCGAGCAACCAAAGTTAGTTAATCAAACGTAGCTTTCTTGGCTTATTTGGATATTATCGGAGATTCGTGGAAGGATTTTCTCGAATCGCTACTCCATTAACTCAGCTGACTCAAAAAGATACAAAGTTCAGTTGGAGCGGAGAATGTGAGAAGAGTTTTCAAGAACCCAAGAGAAGACTCATTTCAGCACCTGTTCTAACAATACCATCGGGCTCGGACGGATTTGTCATCTACAGTGATGCTTCAGGCAAGGGGTTAGGATGTGTTCTCATGCAACACTGGAAAGTCATAACCTATGCCTCAAGACAACTCAAAGAATATGAGAGGAATTATCTTACTCATGATCTAGAGTTGGCAGCAGTCGTTTTTGCGCTTAAGATTTGGAGGCATTACCTGTATGGAGAGAAGGTGGAGATTTATACGGATCATAAAAGCCTCAAATATTTCTTCACTCAAAAGGAACTCAACATGCGGCAACGACGATGGCTTGAGCTGTTAAAAGATTATGATCATACCATCCAATACCATCCTGAAAAAATGAATGTAGTAGCTGACGCATTGAGTAGAAGATCATATGCGGGTACGAGTGCAATATTATCAACGCAAAGACCCATTTTGTATGACTTACAAAGGATATAGATAGAGTTAAAGACTCCAGGGACCCATGTGATGATGGCAAATATACGAGTAGAACCGACTTTAATTGATAAAGTTAAAGCTGCTCAAGCTACAGACTTGGAGCTAATGCACATGAGGAAGAAAGTGCAAGAAGGTGTTATTCCGGAAGTAAGAATCGATGAAGAAGGAATACTTCGAGTCGACTCCAGACTTTGTGTTCCTAACGATTTTGACTTGAAGTATAAAATCATGATGGAGGCACACAACACACCATTTGCAATCCATCCTAGGAGTACCAAAATGTATCGTGATCTTCAACATACATTTTGGTGGAGCAATATGAAGAGAGATATAACGGGGTTTATCTCAAGGTGTCTAACTTGTCAACGAGTCAAGGCGGAGCATCAATTGCCAAAAGGTCCATTGCAACCACTTAAAATTCCAAAATGGAAGTGGGAGCACATTACCATGGATTTCAATTCATTGGTCTTCCCAAGGTTTCTCAAGGCATAAATGCGATTTGGGTCATTATTGATAGATTGACCAAGTCTGCTCATTTCTTACCGATACGAGAAACTTATACACTTGAACGTCTTGCTCGTATGTACATAAACGAGATTGTAAGATTGCATGGTATGCCAATATCCATAGTTTCCGATCGAGACCCAAGATTCACTTCACAATTTTGGGTTAGTTTACAAAAAGCTATGGGAAAGGATTTATGATTTAGTTCGGCATATCATCCTCAAACGGATGGGCAATCGGAAAGGACTATTCAAACTCTTGAAGATTTATTAAGACTCTGTGTCCTTGACTTCAAGGGAAGTTGGGACAAGTTCTTACCATTGGTGGAATTTTCCTACAACAATAGTTATCAAGCAAGTATTGGCATGGCTCCATTTGAGGCGTTGTATGGAAGAAAGTGTCGTTTTTCTAGTATGGTGGGATGAGGTGGGTGAAGCAACATTGTTAGGACCGAAGTTGGTACGTATGACTACAAAAAAGATTCAAACGATCCGACAACGTATAAAAACCTCACAAGATCGACAAAAGAGTTATGCTGATCTTCATCGAAAGGACGTGGAATTTAATATTGGAGATCATGTGTTGTTACGTGTTGCTCCATGGAAAGGAGTTACGAGATTTGGAAAGAGAGGAAAGCTCAATCCTCGATTCATTGGCCCATTTATAATCCTCGATCGAGTAGGAACTATGGCATATAGACACGCCTTATCGCCAAGTATGTCTCGTGTTCATAACGTTTTTCACATATCTATGTTACGTAAATATGTGAAAGACCCGAACCGTATTATTGAATTAGAACCAGACGAGATAGAGGAAGATTTAACATATGAAGAGTTACCTGTTAAAATCTTGGATAAGAAGGATCATATTCTACGCTCCAAGGTTATACCTCAAGTCAAAGTTTTGTGGAGAAACCACGATGTGGAAGAAATGATGTGGGAGTTAGAATTTGAGATGAAGTCAAGATATCCTCATCTCTTCGATATACCGGGTACGTACCCTAATTTCGAGGATGAAATTTCACAAGAAGGGAAGGTTGTAAGACCCCAACTTTTATGAATAAAGAATAATTTTCTCGAAATATATTTTTGAATATTATGGTGTGGATTTGATATAATGTTATAGTTGTGGATAATATTTACAAATTTTGCAAAGTAAGCAAGTGGTTATATAATATTCGATTGGTCGGGAAATATTAACAGAGAATATTAAATGACGATCGATACAATCATTAGTGAACCCCCTGGCGGAAGTATTATCATAGTTAAAAAACGCACGTAATTATCTTTTATAAAATAACTACGGTAAATCTATCACAATTAAAGCTGTTGAACTACCAGTTGTAAAAGTAAATACGATGTCTGGCGTGGTTGTATAGTAGCACACGGTATTGATTATTGATGCTTACGTGAGAAGTCACTCAGTTATACTCAGTAATTGCTGCATCATATCTCTCATATTATTGATTCAATTATTGTCACAATATCATCTACATAATATGTTATATTATTAAATCATTAATTGAGACGACAAAGTTATTCATATTATTATTTGCAATATTGACAAAGTCAGAAGTTACATCGAGGAGAGGTTTGGTCACCTAATCATTGCGCGATAAGGAGAAATCCTTATCGAAAAGCCCCTCTTTCCTGGGAACGACTTGGTTGTTAAATATTGTGAGTTATAATATTAATGATGAATAAGTTCGTGTTGATTAAAGATGAAATTGATAATTCCATTGTGTGAAAATTATTAGTGTTAGTGGAAATCGACATTTATTTCAATAATAATTAATGTCTGGAGGTTATATTGACCAATCGGGTAATTAACTGGATAAATGAGCAATTAATTGTTATTAATTCACATACTTATAACTATGTGTTCACATGTGTGTACTATTGATTCACATGATTTACTATTAGGGGAGTTGGTGCAAGATTGATAATACTTGCATGACTAAATTAAAAATAGAGGTATAGTTGAAGGCACTATACTGTAATTAGTTTTTTCACATGATTATACTATTGAGTCACATGAATGAACTATTAATTCACATGATTTACTATTAGGGGAGGTGGTGCAAGTTTGATAATACTTGCAGGACTAAATTAAAAATGAAAGAAAAGATGAAGGTATTGTACTGTAATATTTTGAGCCCCAAAACGTGCAATTATCGAAACTATATTTTCCTATAAATAGAAGCTCATTCTTCCTTCATTTCTCACGAATTCACTAAGTCTCACAAGAGCAATTATTATCGAGAGAAATTATAGAGAGAAAGAAGAAGAGAAGTCTGCTAACTCACTATTCCAGTATCCAGTTTTCTTCTAAGGTAAGGGGTATTATTTCTTTCGTATTCATGAAGAGAGATATTTTCTTTCAATATTTGTAAGGGTTGTTATTCTATTATTTATCATTTTGTTGGAATAACATGTATGTGCGGTCTATGCCTGGTGAATTCTTCTGTTATTCCATTCTTTATTATTACATTGGAATAACTTTTATGCGATTATCGCATGCATACGGTGAATTCTTACATTATTCCATTCTTTATTATTACATTAGAATAACTTAAAATGCATCTTGATCTATCGCATACTGTTGAATTCTTCTGTTATTCCATTCTTTATTATTCTGTTGAAATAACCTATCTGTGTGGACTACCGCATGCATGGTGAATGATCCTTCGTATTCATTCCTTATTAAATATGAAAATGATCTGTCTACGTGGATTATCGCATGACGGGTGAAAATCCATTTGCAGTTTCATATATTCTAGTATATTCATTTGGTTAAAGTTTTGGCTTCTATATTCCCTGAAATTAGTAGAATATCCTGGTGAATTCTTCTGTTATTCCATTCTTTATTATTACATTAGAATAACGTCTGTATGCGATGTCTATCGCATGTACGGTGAATTCTTACATTATTCCATTCTTTATTATTACGTTAGAATAACACATGCGGTGGTCTATCGCATGCCTAGTGAATTCTTACATTATTCCATTCTTTATTATTACATTGGAATAACTTTTTATACATGTGGATTACCACATGTATGGTGAATGATCCTTTGTATTCATTCCTTATTAAATTGTGGAAATGATGCATCTACGTGGATTACCGCATGGCGAGCGAAAATCCATTTGCAGAGTTCATATATTCTATTATACTCGGTTGGTTAAAGTTTTGGCTTCTATACTCCATGAAATTATTAGAATATCACGGATATTTAAGCTTCATCCAAAGATATCTTTTCATGGAAATATTCTTACGAGCATTCTTGAATTTTACTCCACAAAGCGATATCGTGTTGACAATTTGGGCGTTATTGATTTACGGATAAATTAGATTATAAATCTTTAAAATTTATCCTTGAACTTGTTTTATTGAATTATTATGTCATTGCCATCATCCTCATGCTTATATTGTGATGAAAGTCATCTTTGGCTTACGTGCGTAGATGGACTTGGTATGATTATGACCAGGGATTATTCGGTATAATCATGACCGTAATGTGACGAATGATGTGGTGAAAGTCCTCATTGGCCTGTAGTTCATTGATGGACAGTTGTTGGTATGATTATGACCAGGGATTATTCGGTATAATCATGACCATTAATGATTACATGAATATCCTTGGCCGTGATACATGGATGATTCGATTTTATTTATTAAGCTGAGTCTCAGAGATAAACTTGATAAAAAAAAACTTTTTAAAACATAGAAGATAGTAGATTTTATGCTTTACTTGACTCTTCTAATGGATTGCTTATTCCGCTGCAATTGTTGATCTAAAACTTGTTGTCTATTATATTCTATCAGTTGTTATACTATTGAAGGCTAAGAATAATTTATTCTGTATTATTTTAGTCATAATATTTCTTACTGGGCTAGTTGAGCTCACCCTTTCTTTCACTGTTCTCTTCAGAAAATGAGAATATAGCTTGGACGAGTCGAGGAACGGATTGATGGTCTAGATGGTTGTTTTAGTAGTCCTCACTATTCTATAAAATAGTGTGAATAAATGTAATGAGGACTCCATTGAGTGTGGATATTGTCTAGAAGACAATATTCGTGTTAAAACTCTCAGCTTATGTTTTGTCGTATTTTACACGACAATTGTATAATTAAGTTTTTATTTGTATTCTGTACCATGTATTTGACGACTCAAGATGAGTGATGTATACCTATTTTGGGGGCGTCACACACATGTGAACACATAGTTATAAGCATGTGAATTAATAGAAATTAATTGCTTATTTATCCGGTTAATTACCCGATTGGTAAATATAACCTCCAAACATCAATTATTATCGAAATAAATGTCGATTTCCATTAACACTAATAATTCCAACACAATGGAACTATCAATTTCATCTTTAATCAACACAAACTTATTCATCATTAATATTATAATTCAGAATATTTAACAACCAGGTCGTTCCCAGGAAAGAGGGGGCTTTCCAATAAGGATTTCTCCCTATTGGCGCGCAATTAGATTATCTAACTTCTCCTTGACAGAACTTTTAGACATTGTCAATATTACGATTATTAATATGAATAACTTTGTCGTCTCAAATATTGATTTAATAATATAACATATTATGCAGATGATACTGTGACAATAATGGAATCAATAATATGAGAGATATGATGCGATAATTCTTTGTAGCAATAATTGAGTATAACTGAGTGACTTCTTACGTAAGCAACAATAATCAATACCGTGTGCTACTATGCAACCACACGTATTACTGTACTTTTACTACCGGGTAGTTCAACAGTTTTAACGGTAACACTTTCCTCGTTATAAAAAGATAATTCTATCATTTTCTTACTACAACAATACTTCCGTTGTGGGGTCCACCAATGATTGTACCGTCGTACGGATATTCCTTGACAAAAGAATATTCCCCGACCAAACGAATATTTTATAACAACTTGCATACTTTGCAAAAAATTTCACATATCACCCTTAACTTTAACCTTTTATCAATTTAACCATTTACGAAATAAAATAATAATTATAAGAAAATTTAACACTTTCATTTCATAAAATTCGGGGTCGTACACATGCCACAAATCTGAGGTGTCTTGCTATTCAGAAGAGACCAGAATAAGGAGTCAAGCTATAAGTTCCTGAGATCAGTCAAGGCAAATAGAAGTATTGAAGCACTGCACAAATGAAGAAAAAAATTATTCTACATTAAAGATCCAATGAACACTCTTTAGGATCATAGTGTTGTCTCAATCGGTAGATGTGCAACATTTAATATTACACTACGATCAGGTCCAAGAACATAGGCATCAAAATCGTAGAGTTCTGTCATCTGAAGATTGAAGCATTGGCAACGGTTCAATCTGAAGACTGATATTTTAACATTGCTAGTTGAAGAGCATCGATGCAAAAAGACAATCTCTGATGTTCTAATTGAGAAATCAGAAAGAAGAAATAAAGAAGACTACCTGCCCGAGGCATCAAAGTGACATCTCTATCGGGGTAGGTGAAATAGTAGACTACAATGTCAGAAAAGTGAAAAAGGGGATGTCATGTCACATCTGCAGTCTGCACCAAATAACTCGAGATCTGCGAAGTAATTCAAATAGCTTTCAATGATTATATCCCAGCGAGAAGATTGGGAAGGAGTATAAATAAGCCAGAGCTTCAAGGATCAAGAGTTTTTGGTGTTGCAGAATCGTTGAGTTATTGGAATGCTATATTGTTGACTCTACGAGTTCCACCAGAACTAAACAGAACAAGTCTCAGTGACAGTGAGACTACAAAGGTGGAAGTAAAGAAACTTTGAAGAAGGACTCAAACAGACCAAAGCTTCACTAAACAAAGATGAGAATGCCACTGAAGATGGCAGCTAAGCTGAGAGCCGAGAAGGAAGAGAAGATAGCATTCAGAAAAGTGGCAGAGTACAAAGAAGATCAAGAGAGCCACTCTACAAATCACCATGAACCAAAAGCTGAAAAAGAAAAGATGTAGAATCAAGTCTGCAAAACATTCAAGAAGGGTTCAGGGATTGCTAAGTGTCAAACGAAGTCTACCAAAAGCTCAGAGACTTAGCAAATCCAGATGGTTATGGTGCACAGCTGACATCAGATGAAAATGAACAGAAAAGAGTAAAGATCAGCTGCACCAGAGAAGATGTGGTCCAGACTCGAAGCAGAATGCAAAGAGGACCACGCCAAGCTATTATGTACAAAAGATGTTCAAACTTAAAGACATCTTAGCTGCTCAGCATCAACAACAACAACAATAACTACAACAAGTAGTCAGGGCCTGAGGGGTCCTTGTTCAGAGGTACTAAATGAAGTTCCAAGCCTGTTGGGCTTGAAGAGTTCCTAGGGAACTAGAGGAGTTCCAAGCCTGCTGGGCTTGAAGAGTTCTTAGTGAACTGAAGTTGCAAGGCTGCTGGCCTTGAAGAAATCTTAGTGATTCAGGGTTCTGCCCTTCCTTAGTGGAAATCTTGCTAGTTGAAAGAAGAAGAATGGATTAAGAACTTGAGTCTTTGAACCACTTAAAATCCCTTGTGTTATTTACTTGCTGTAATTTACATTATGTACCTAACTGCTATAATTGCTATGTATGTATTAACTGTTTACAATTGAACTAACTCTACGAACAATGTATATATGTTCATAATTATATCAATGAAGGGGATCTATTATTTATTCCACTGTGCTTGAAAATATTCTTATGTTTGTCATATGCTAAGTCATTAGCAATATAAATAAATAAGGAAAAGTATTTGAAATTAAAAAGGATCTATTCAACCCCCCGATTCTAGATATATTATGTGCCTCTTTGGGAACTAACAATTGGTATCGAAGCGAGGTTCTCATGCTACATTCAACGACTAATCGCTTTGATTACGATCTCAGGCACAAACATTGTTCTAAATTTAGTTTAGTAGTAAGTCACTTGTAATCTGAGATGAGCTCCACAAGTTGGAAATATCGTATACAGTAAATGTGTATATACACTGAAAGTCGCTTTCAGATTGTTCCATGTTCTTAAATGCCATAACAAAAAGACCAATCCTTGCCCATAGTCAATCTTGTAGTCTGAAGAGAAGATATGGAATGCTCAAGAGGCATCAATAGCAAAGAGTTAAGCATCCACCAGACTAAAAGATGAAAAGGCCATATATGCTAAGAATTACTCATTCTGAGAAGAAAGAATAGTCTCTCAAATCTATATTTGGCCAACCAACAACTGGATGTGAACCTTGAGGACTCAAGGTTACCAAAGAACTAAAGATGTCAAGATTTTCTTAGCCTACATCTTCAAGACTATGACTGATTAATCAAAGGAAAACTGGAGCAACTAGATATCAGAAGTGAAGGAAAAAGTATGCACATCAATGCCTAACCTCAGTATATCAAGATAAATGACCGTCAAGAAATTGACAATGTAAAGGTACGGTTCCTCATCAGTATAAATGTGTACATCATATTGCATCACCTTATGCTCTATAATAGTATTCTATCAAGAGGCCATACTCTACCTAAAAAGAAAAAGAGAGAAAGTACACTGGAGTTGGAAACTCAAAGGCTAATAAATTTTCTCTCCATCCAAGTTTTAGGTTGAAGATAACATCTTAAAAGAAGTTTGAAATAGGTCATAGTCATACCAAGGTTTAATTATTCTTAAGTAGAGTAATTTGCTGATGGGTTAGTATGTATGTACAAACCTATGTTCTAAGTTTTTGATAACACATAGAATATGATCAGTTCTATAAGATTATCTTGAAGATTCGTAGAAACTGATCACCTCCATGAATCAACCAGATACAAATAAGTAATAGAGTTGATTCTCACTCTATGAACATTTAAACTCTGTGAACATAACCAAGCAAATGATGAAACCATCAAAAGAAAAGAGTGTTTTATTAAAATGATTAATCTTACACACACTCATCATCATGCTTCTAAAAATGTAATATCAAAATTGGATACATGCATGAATATGATTATTGGTGATCAATATGATGACAATTCAAATATATGAGGAATTGGGATTTTGAAGGCTAACCTGGCAGGACCCAGTTAACCATGGGTACCAAAAATAGAAATTTATCTAAACTGCAGGTACTTGGTCTATCTGACAACACTAAGGAATGCTGAAGCAAAAGACTTCAGTCAAGAAGATTCAACCAGCAAAAGGCTTAAGACAATTCAGAAATTATTTTGATAAAATTCCTATTTGTAAAACCTGTCCTTGAAGATTTGCAAAGCTAACATGAATGAAGATCACATGGTTGCTGATCTCTATATGGAAGCAGACCATTTAACCTAGGATGAAAAGGGTCTTATATGCTCAATTATCCAAAGCATATCAACTAAGAAGAACCCTCAAGGAACTCATCATAGAAGCAGAACTTCGCAAGCTCAAACTGACAAGGAAGACTACGTTAATAGTAATGTCAAATGACCGTAGAGCAATCAGTCCTGAAGATATGTAAGGCTTCCTTCTGATGCACATGAAGAAGAAGAACTCACACCGCTCTGAGAAGACAATATCAACCATGGGGGAGCAGTGATCTGTTAAGGAATAGCAGCAGTGAAAGTATCAGAAATACACTATGAAGCAATATACCAGTTACAAAGTCCAAAAACTTTGTGGCCGACGAACCAAATAAAGATCCATAGTCAATAGGAACATCTCAAAAACGTACTAATAATAACATTGTCTACCACCCAACTCAAAATCGTGGAGTGTCTACGATCAACCATCTGATTGCAGAGTGAGAGCATAGGGACACCACGATTACAACCAATGCAAATGTCTAGAGTTGGTTGATGAACTCCCCAGCAGAAAAGGTCAAATGAGATATCAGTGCTAATCGCTTCTAAAGTCTTTCATCTGAAAAGTACCTCAGGGACAAACCTGACCCTTAGTTCACTCTAAGAGGTTGGCCCTTCTTGAGCTACCTTAACCCAGAAGGAATTGTGACGCCCCCAAAATTAGGTATACGTCACCCATCTTGGGTCGCCACTTACATGGTACAGAATTTAAATACAACTTACTAATTTAAGCGTGTGGTATGCAATCACGACATAAAGCGTGAATTTGAATACAAATATTGTCTACTAGATATTATACAAACTCAAAAGGAGTCCTCATTACAATTATTATCACACTATTTCACAGAATAGTGAGGACTACTAATGCTACCCTCTGGACCATTTCTCCGTTCCCGACTTGTCTCCAAATTTATATTCTCATTTCTCAAGAGAACAGTGAAAGAAAGAAAGGGTGAGCTCAACTAGCTCAAGAAGAAATATTATAACTAAGATAATGCAGAATAAATTATCAATAGTCTTCAACAATGTTAAAGCGATAAAATATAATAGACAACCGGTTTAAGCTGCAAATGAATATCAATCCATTAAAAGAGTCAAGTAGAAAATAAAGTCTACTATCTTTTAGGTTTTAAAAGGTTTTCATCAATTTTTATCACTAAGACTCAGTTTAATGAATAAACCACAATATCTAATCATCCCTGTACCACGGTCAAGGATTTTCATCAAATTATCAATGGTCATGACTATACCGAATCACCCCTGGTCATAATCATACCAAAAACTATCCATCACTGCATTACAGGCCACTGAGGACTTTTGTCACATCATTTATATCAAGCCATGATTATCTTAGAATGATCTCTGGTCATAATCATACTAAGTTCATCTATGCATGTAAGCCAAAGATAACATAATATAACATGAGGATGATGACAATGACATAATAATTCACTAAAACAAGTTCACGAATTAATTTATTCAGGAACTAATAACGTCCAAATTGTCAACACGATCTTTGCTTTCAGAGAGTAAAATTCAAGAATGATCGGAAGAATATTTCCATGAAAAGATCTTTGGATGAAACGCAAATATCAAGAATATTCTACTAATTTCATGGAGTACGAAGTCAAAGTTTTAACCATTTGGGTATAATAAAGAATGGAATAACAAAGGAAATCACCGTGCATGCGAAGATTGTAGGCAGAGTTATTCCAGCGTAATAATAATAACGAACGAACCGGTCGGTGAAATTCACTGCAACGGGATGTTCAACAGAATAATAAAGATGGAACCAGATCCGGTGTAAAACACACAGATAGGATATTCCAACAGAATGATAAAGACGGAACCAGGTCCGGTGTAAAACACACAGACAGGATGTTCCAACAGAATAATAATAAAGACGGAACCAGGTCCGGTGTAAAACACACAGATAGGATGTTCCAACAGAATAATAGAAGAATGTCACCAAGTATAGGGTAAACCACGTATACAGATTATGTATAGGGTATGTCAGCGTATCTGAGTTATTCAACAGAATAATAAAAATAGAATAATGAGAGGATTTCACCAAGTATAGGGTATGGCGTATCTGAGTTATTCAAAAGAATAATAAAGAATGGAATAATGAAGTTCTCTTCATGAATAAGAAAGAATAACACTTTACAGGAACAACAAATAATATCCCTTACCTTAGAAGAACTGAATATTGGAAAAGTGAAGTAGCAGAATACTTTTCTTCTTTCTCTATAGTTTTCTCTACAGAGTTTCAATGAATTTAAGAAAAAAAATGAAGGAATGAGCTTTCTATTTATAGAAAAAGCGAGGGTGGCTCTTGGTCTTAATGAAGGGTCAAAATGACTCTTGGTAATATGAAGAGACAACTACTATTTCATGAAGGGTAATTAACCCTTGGAACAAGAGAAAAGCAGTTAACTCTTGGTAATATTGAAGGGACAACTACTATTTATTTGCGAAGGGGTAATTACTAGTGACGAAGGTAATTACTATTCACAAAGGTAAATACTATTGACGAAGGTAATTACTATTCACAAAGGTAATTACTATTCACAAAGATAAATACTATTGACGAAGGTAAATACTATTTACTATTGACGAAGAGACTCTTAGATGATGACATATGGGCCCCCCATAAAATAATCAAACTTACCACAAACGTCTCATAATAGACTCTTTATATATATCAAGGATTGAATAAATATTACCACAAATCATTTTATTTTTAATCAACACATATTTAATCTTTCAACAATTATTAATCATTTATAACTTGTCGTCTCAATTAATAATATAACATATTATCTGAGATGATCTTGTGACAATAATTGAATCAATAATATAAGAGATATGATGCAAAGCAATTATTGTAGTAATAATTGAGTATAGCTAAGTGACTTCTCACGTAAAGATCAATAATCAATACCGATTTCTACTATGCAACCAATGCGAGACATCGCACTTTTACTACTAAGGGTAGTTCAACGGTTTTAATCAGTAACACCTCTGTAGTTATTTTTATAGAAAGATAATTTTGTCGATTTTCTAACTACGACAATACTTCCGTTAATGTGGGGTCCTTGCTTGATTGAGCCGTCTGAATATTCCCTGACAAAAAGAATATTCCAGACCAAACGAATATTTTATAACAACTTGCTTACTTTGCAAAATTTATAAATATTACCCACAACTATAACATTATATCAAATTTATTCCATAATATTCAAAATAATATTTATAGAAAATTCATCTTTATTTATAAAATTTGGGGTCTTACAACCTCCCTTCTTATGAAATTTTCGCCCTCGAAATTAGGTACGACTGATATGATAAAGAGGTGAGGATACCTTGAATACCTTTATCGTTAAAAATATTAAATTCATCTTCGCAATCCGGCTAAAGATATTCATTAACAATTCATCTTTGCACCTTCTGCCAAAGATATACAATGTAAAACCAATAATCTTTGAGATGCGACTTAATAAGTATCATGACCACGAATTATCTATGCACCACTCGCCAAGGATATTCGTGTTTTAAATACTGGTCATGATTATACCGAATAATCCTTGGTCATAATCATACCAAGTCTATCAATGCACTACGACCAAAGATGACTTTTACCACATCCATGAATTAATTTTCATTGCTGAGACTCAGCTCAATAATTAATCCATATCATCGAATCATCCCTGCACTACAGGCCAAGGATATTCATTAGTATCACGACCACGAATTATCCATGCACTACGGCCAAAGATAATCGTGTATTCATTAGTATCACGACCACAAATTATTCATGCACTACGACCAAAGATAATCGTGTATTCATTAGTATCACGATCATAAATTATCCATGCACTACGGCCAAAGATAATCGTGTATTCATTAGTATCACGACCACAAATTATCCATGCACTACGGTCAAAGATAATCGTGTATTCATTAGTATCACGACCACAAATTATCCATGCACTACGGCCAAAGATAATCGTGTATTCATTAGTATCACGACCACAAATTATCCATGCACTACGGCCAAAGATAATCGTGTTTTCAATTACGGTTATGATTATACCGAACAATCCCTGATCATAATCATACCAAGTCCATCTATGCACTACAGGCCACAGATGACTTTCAACATAATATAAAAATGAGGATAATGATATAAAGAATCAATCAAATGAGATAAAGGATAAATATTAAACATTTATAATATAATTTATCCAGGATTCAAGAATATCCCTATGTTATCAATCACTTAATAATCTCATAATCTAATATCATTAATTTTATAACAATATTTTAATCACTTCTTAAATTTATAAACAATTTATCTCAATTGTTTACGCTTTTACCATATAATGCATTTAATCATTTAAAAATGCCATACTCATAAGATATCATCACAAATTATCAAATCCTCAAAAAATATGCATATACTCTATATAGGATCTCTCTAGCCATAAAATCCTATTTTCAACTTTGTTACTTCACATAACATATTTAACTCATATGTTCAGTAACTAAACTATTTTCATAAAAATACCAAATCAGTCCCAAAAATATTTCTTTTCTGGGATTTAGCATAATATAGTCCCATAATGAAAATATATTTTTCTCGGAATTTTTAAAATTCATTTACTATTTTTCAAAATTAATTTCTAATTAATTCCTTAAGAAATTTGCTACCTCAAGTTTAACTCCAAAATTCCCAAATCTTGGCAGGACCGTATACATGTTAATGTGAGCCTCCAGATTTAAATTTCATGGTCATCTGAGTTATAGAACTCCGGTTATAGCATTTTTTTGTCAAAAAAACCTAAATATTTAAATGGTCATAACTTGCTCATTTTAAGTCAGAATGAGCTCATTTTTGGACACGATGTTCTTTATACCATATAATTTTATGTCCCAAAAGGCCTGAATTTTTCTCACTAATTAAGTGGTCGATACAGCCCTTACAAAAACGTGGCAGCAGTTTTTTGGACATTTTGAAGTTTTGACTCCTTTGCTAAAATCAGTCCACACGAAAATCTACAACACCATTTTCATTGATTCCACTTGGATTAGTTAGGTAACTCATAGATCTAACTCTAGGACTTAACCACACTCAAAAATTCAAAATATAATAGGAGATTTGGTCAATTGAATTTCATGTTATGTTTTTCACCAAAATCTGGTTTTAACTCCTTGTGATTTTAAGAAACTTTCATGTTTTCACATACTAACCAACATAACTCATCATAACACTTACTAATGCCACATGATACCCATGATTTTCATTAGTCCAATGCTTTTATTATGACTTTCATCATAAACCACGTAAACCTATTCATTTTAGTTGAAGAAATATTTGAGGTTTAAGAAATGGGTTTTATCTTTGGGGTCAATACGAAATTCGATTTCACGCGCCTAAGTAGGCTAAGAAGTCTTCAAGAATACGCCAGAAATTTATTAATAATAGAAATATCATTCAAAAGCGTGACTCGTCGTCAAGACTTGGATAATACGTCACATTGATACCAATTGTTACTTCTATCCCTTAACCTAGATAGCACCTCACAATGATACCTATAAACTTGCCATCTTCATTCACGATGTCGCCTACGTAGAAAGTCCGCGGTGCATTCCACACAAGGAAGTCAACAACGAAAGGTTCGGGCTCTTTACTTATGGCTTGATATGACAATAATTGACTTTAGTAGTTTGGTTACTTGAATTCGCACAACAAAGTTGGTTATGAATATAAAAGCTAACAACCTTACGAAAAGCATGATGAGTAGTTAACTAATTGATTCCTAAAATCACATCAAAGGCAAGTGTTTTCAAAAGATAAGGTCGACGAAGTAACGTGAAAGTGTTTATTTGAATCAAACAAGATTTAAAATAGTAAGCGATAACGAAGGCTCCTACTAACGAAGTTTCAACCAATAAGTCAAAGTCTAACTTCTCCGAGTCAAATTTAAACGTTGAACGCAAGCAAAGAGAGATAAAATAATGGGCGTAAGGCCCAGGTATCTTATAAGGTATAGACTTTCGCAATTTATAATTAACTAACCCGTGCTAACTTCGTTCGGTTTACTCGCTTTTTGAGAAGTCATGAAAATGCACTTCCTAAAACCAACGACTTTGTTTTGTCCATATCCACCTTTGGTGCCACCGTCCCAGCCTAGACTTGACTTTGGTGCACAACAAAATTGAGCTAAATGACCTTCTCTTCTTGTAATTTCCACTTCTATTATCTTTGCCATGATTACCACAAAGTGGTTACCATTCTTAGCATGATAATTTCCCCACGATGGTTATCATTGTTACGATGGCCATGTTGCCACCAAAGATGATTATTATCGTATTGTTGGTCGTTACCTTTTGTTTGAAATTTAATCAACACTCTCATGTGCTTTATTGCTTATCTCGGCATTTTCGGATGTCATTCTCAAACACTTGTCACAAAACAAGGGTTAATTAACATATCACATATTATCCCTATACTACGACCGACCAATTAAATACCAAATAAATTTAGGTAGGTCATACTAGCGAAGGAATTCCCGTCTCTCTCCTCCTAGTTCTTATCTCACATCTCACCAGGATCATATCCTAAGCTCGATACCAATCGTGACGCCTCTAAAATTAGGTATCGCCACCCATCTTGGGTCGCCACTTACATGGTATGTAATTTAAATACAACTTACTAATATAATCTGTTGTGTACAATACGACATAAACTGTGAGTTTGAATACAAATATTGTCTACTAGATATTATACAAACTCAAAAGGAGTCCTCATTACAATTATTATCACACTATTTCACAGAATAGTGAGGACTACTAATGCTATCCTATGGACCATTTCTCCGTTCCCCGACTCGTCCCAGCTATATTCTCATTTCCTGAAGAGAACAGTGAAAGAAAGGGTGAGCTCAACTAGCTCAGTAAGAAATATTATAACTAAGATAATGCAGAATAAATTATCAATAGTCTTCAACAATGTTAAACTGATAAAATACAATAGACAACCAGTTTAACTGCAGCGAAATATGCAATCCATTAAAAGAGTCAAGTAGAAAATAAAGTCTACTATCTTTTAGGTTTTAAAAGGTTTTCATCAATTTTTATCACTAAGACTCAATTTAATGAATAAACCACAATATCTAATCATCCTCGCATGCACTGGCCAAGAATTTTCATCAAATTATCAATGGTCATGACTATACCGAATCACCCCTCGGTCATAATCATACCAAAAACTATCCATCAACGCATTACAGCCATCGAGGACTTTTGTCACATCATTTATATCAAGCCATGATTATACCGAATGATCTCCGGTCATAATCATACTAAGTTCATCTATGCACGTACGTAAGCGAAGATAACATAATATAACATGAGGATGATGACAATGACATAATAATTCACTAAAACAAGTTCACGAATTAATTTATTCAGAACTAATAACGCCCAAATTGTCAACATGATCATCGCTTTGTAGAGTAAAATTCAAGAATGATCGGAAGAATATTTCCATGAAAAGATATCTTTGGATGAAACGCAAATATCAAGAATATTCTACTAATTTCATGGAGTATGTAAGTCAAAGTTTTAACGAACTAGGTATAATAAAGAATGGAATAACAAAGGAAATCACCACGCATACATGCGATGCCTTGCATGACAAAGTTATTTCAAATGTAATAATAATAATGAGAACCGTGTCGGTGAAATTCACAATCGACGGATGTTCCAACAGAATAATAAAGATGGAACCGGATCAGGTGTAAAACACGAGATAGGATATTCCAACAGAATGATAAAGAGCGGAACCAGTCGGTGTAAAAACACACGATGACGGGATGTTCCAACAGAATAATAATAAAGACTTTTAACCAGTCCCGGTAAAAACCTGCATGACAGGATGAGTGTCACATCAAAACTTCGGTGCCCAAACTGTCTTGGGGTACATCAGTAGTTAAGCCATGCAACCTTAAGATGAGGATCAGTGTCAAATCATCTACTGAAGCCTCTCTTAGAAGATAATCGTTAAGTCGACAAAAAAAAACCGTAGACTCCACGAGCTACCTCATCAAGCTACTCTATATATTGAAAAGGTCAATGGTCAATCCACATCAGTAATGCCTATTTTCTTAAAAGAAATATGAAACTGAAAAGTTTATGGGGAGTTATAGTTTCTTACTAGGCATCGTGCAACCAATGACTGGCTGACACATCACAGCTTATGCAGAGTCAGAAGAAACTTTCATAAAGACAAATTTAAAATCTCCAAACAATTATTAGAAGCTATCAAACCTCTCTCCCTCTCTTTTTTAAACCCTAGAATCCTCTTCACAACCTAAATCAATCAACTCTCCAGAGCCTTGCCTAAATCACACTCAACTATCTTCCATAAACTTTCCTAAAAACAAATT
Source organism: Panax quinquefolius (assembly GCA_020205615.1). Classification (NCBI taxonomy): domain Eukaryota; kingdom Viridiplantae; phylum Streptophyta; class Magnoliopsida; order Apiales; family Araliaceae; genus Panax; species Panax quinquefolius. Next base: position 106,621,155 of record CM035158.1, on the reverse strand, counting down.
CCCATATCCTTAGAACTCTTCAAATGGCAGATTGGCGAGTAATCACTGGCATTCAGCTCGAAACCATGACGTTTGAGAAATCCGAGAAGAAGTTCAGAAACATTCTTGAACTCGTGAAGAAGGTTGGATTCTCAGAATGTCTTGAGGCAAACACTCGAGTATATGCTGAACTAGTTAATGAGTTTTTCTCAAATGCATCCATAAACTCCGAAACCCTTTCTACCAAGGTCAAAGGTCAGATTCTGAGGCTAAATTCTTCTGACATCAATCAATGCTTAGGCTTTCCAGACCGAGATCTGAAAATCCTGGAAGAGATCGACACTGAAAAAACTAAGAAGATTATGCAGTACAAAAGAAACCTTAGTCTGAAAGACATGAAGAAAAAGGAGTTTCCTAAAGAATTCGAGTTCCTTGCTGAAATAATGGATAAATGTATCTTATGCAAAGACACTGCACATGATACTATGATTGACCAACAGCTGAAGATCATGTTTGCTATAGTCCTGAACGAACATATCAACTTTGGAGCTATCCTGCTTGATCAAATGTCTAAATGGCTGGATAAGAAAGAAAAGAAAAGGTTAACTAAAAAACCACTCACAAAGGTTTTTCATGGAAGGCTTTTAAGTATCATCTTAAAGAAAAAGTTGAAGAATAAAATTAAGGATGATGAGGGCGAAATTCTTAATGTTCATAAAGTAATGTCTCCAAAGCTGTTTATAAACTGGAAGAAAAATTCCAAAGAGAACAAGAGGCAATAACAACTGGAAGCAGCAGCAAGGTCTCTGTCAAGAAAAGGAAAACATAAGAAGCGGAAAGCTCTCAATCTGATGACTCTGTATCAGTTGCTGCCAAACCAGCAGAGAAGAAGTCTAAGAATGTGAAGAATACAGAGGCTCCATCAAGCCATTTCTCCACTGACAAGAAAAAACGAGGAGCAGGAGAAGAACCAGCATTAACTGTTGATACCCCAAAAAGAAGGAGTAACAGACTACTCCAAGAGCCACCCAAGAAGAAAGCAAAGGTGATGAAGAAATCAGTTCCAGTTCCCCAAGAAAGTCCATCCAACAAAGAAGAGGACGTAGAGTCAGAAGATGGGAAGGGAACTGAAAGCTCTAAGATTGAACTCTCAAAGAGCAAGTCCAGCAATGAAGAAAAAGCTGAGTCTATGAAAGAAATAACCAAATCTGATGGTGAAGAAGAATATGCAAGCCCTATGGCTAACTCTCAGAGCATCCACTCTGATGATGAAGAAAGGTTGCAAGTTGACATAACTGCATCTCCTACTGCAAATGCTCCAACAAGCTCAAAAGATGTTGAGTCCAAAGAAGAAGGACATGCCCCTACTGTTGCTGAACATCAAGGAAGTCTGTCTGATGATACAGAAGCTTCGGATTCTGAAGAAGAAGAGGAGTCCAAAACTCCAATAGCTGAACCTCCAAGGAGAAGAAAGAGCAACAGACTGCTTGCCAGATCTGTTCTAAAGAAGAAAGGAGAATCCTCTACTGCTGTCATTGATTTGAGTGATGATAAGTCTGAATCCGATGGAGAAGATGCTGAAGAAGGCACTAATAATGAAAACCAGCATAAAGAATTCTCTGATGAATCAGATGAAAGGAGTCAGCATGATATAAGCTCAAAAGGTGAAAAAATGGAGAATGATGATAAAACAGAGGAACACGCTGATGAGTCTGATGAAGGAAGTTTACAAAGGTCTAAATCCAGTCCTAGACAAAATGAGGATGGAAAAGAATCCAGTTTTGAAACAGAAGAGACAGAAAACTTTCACATTCCTAATCTTGTAAATCGCAAGAGAAAGATTGTAGTGGAAATTGACGAATCACTGGATGTGCTCCCCGGCAGATGGATCAATCATGGGAATAAAAGGCTAAATGTCGTAATGATGACTGCAGAAAATGCGCTCAACAATCGTAAGGCTATGAAGCTAGACACCTCAATTATAATATATGAGCCTGAAGTTAAAAACCATACAATAAGGTGGTTTCACCCTCATTTTCCATGGGTAAAGACATCTCTCACTGGAGATAACAACTATCTAACATGGGTTTTCTCTCATCTTCCCAACCTAGAGCTGGTGTCACAGAACTTTCCAAGAATATAGAAGTTTACGATCAAGATGATCAAAGAACAGCCTCATTACAAAGTTTACTGACATGTTAGAAATCATTACATTCCCTATTATTGTAGAGTGGGTTCTGATGGCAGAAAGAGTATGCCCAAGGAGATGATCGTAGAGTCCCTTCACTCTACCATTGAAGATGTTCAAGTTCAGATTGAGAAGCTTCCCTCTGCCTAAGCACAGTTGTCTGATATTCCTTCATCCTCCACCAATGATTGGCACTTAACTATTTATCAGATTCTCACTGGTTTCAAAAATTAGTTCAAGAATAGAAATCATGGAGTCCAGTCTAGTGCTCAATATGAAGCTGAGAAATCAAATGACCAAACTCCTATAGAGCAGGAGTTAGTGAAGAATTCTGATGAATTAACTGAGAAGATATCAATCATCACTGAAGGGTCAAAGACATCGTCAAATACATGGTACAGAATATAAATACAATCTTAAATATACAACATGAACTGTGAGTTTTAATACAAATATTGTCTTCTAGACAGTATTCAAACTCAAAATAAGTCCTCAATACATATATTAACACACTATTTCATAGAATTGTTAGGACTACTAATGCTATCATCTGGACCGTCACTCCGTTCCCCGACTAGTCCTTGCTACGTTTTCATTTCTTGAAGAGAACATTGAAAGCAAAAGGGTGAGCTCAACTAGCCCAGTAAGAAATATTATAACTAAGATAATGCAGAATAAATTATCGTTAGCCTTCAACAGTGTTAAACTGATAAAATATAAAAACATCAAGTTTAATCATGCAATGAACAAGCAATCCATTAAAAGAGTCAAGTAGAGAATAAAATCTACTATCTTTTATGATTTAAAAAGGTTTTTAATTACTTTTATTGCTGAGACTCAACTTAATAAATAATCCACATCATCCTTGCACTACGGCCAAGGATATTCATTAGTATCACGACCACAAATTATCCATGCACTATGGGCCAAGGATATTCGTGTATTCATCATTGGTCATGATCATCCCAACAACTGTCCATAAATGCACTACGGGCCAATGAGGACTTTTACTACATCATTTGTAATATTACGGTCATGATTACACCAAATAATCCCTGGTCATAATCATACCAAGTCCATCTATGCACTACAGGCCACATATGACTTTCAACAAAATATAAACATGAGGATGATGACAATGATATAAGAATTTAATAAAACAAGTTCAAGAATTAGTTTATCCAGGAACCAATAACGTCCAAATTGTCAACATGATACTGCTTTATGGGGTAAAACTCATGAATGCTCACAAGAATATTTCCATGAAAAGATACTGGATGAAGCGCAAATCTCAAAGATATTCCACTAATTTTATGGAGTATAAAAGACAAAGCTTTAACCAACTGAATATAATAAAGAATGGAATAACAAACGAAATCACCAGGCATGCGATAGACCGCACAGATAGGTTATTCCAACAGAATAATAAATAACGGAACCGGTCGTGCAGAACGCTTACATAAGATATTCCAATGAGAATAATAAATAATGGAACTGTGTCATGCAGAACGCATGCATGAGGATATTCAATGTAATAATAAATAATGGAACCAGGTCATAAGTAAACGCACAAACATGATGTTCCAATAGAATAATAAAGAATGGAATACAGAAGAATTTCACCATGTATGCGGTACTTCGCATAGATAGGTTATTCCAACATAATGATAAAGAATGGAATAACAGAAGAATTTCACCAAGTATAGGGTGCCCACGTATATAGGTTATTCCAACAGAATAATAAAGAATGGAATAACATAAGAATTTCACCATGTATGCGGTACTTCGCATAGATAGGTTATTTCAACATAATGATAAAGAATGAAATAACAAAAGTTCTCTTCATGAATACAAAAGAAATAATACCCCTTACCTTAGAAGAAACTGGATATAGGAGTAGTGAAGTAGCAGAATACTTTTCTTCTTTCTCTCTATAGTTTTCTCTCAGAGTTTCAATTGAATTCGTAAGAAATAATGAAGGAATGAGCTTCTATTTATAGGAGAATGGACCTGAATAGTAACTAATTCATGAAGCGGTCCAGATTGATTTACTTTTAAGCGGATGGTCCATATTGATTTACTATGCAATTATTAATAAAATATTCTAATAAAACAAAATCTTTTAAATAAAATATAATATATTCTATTTATAATCTAATAAAACGAATAACTTTATAAAAGTATTCTATTTTATATAAAAAGATTTTACTATGCAAACACTATCGCAGCACTATGCAAACACTATGCATAATAAAATATATTATATTCTAATTATTTTCTAATAAAATAAATAACTTTATAAAAGTATTCTGCTTTTATATAAAAAGATTTTACTATGTAAAACACTATGCAGTACTTTATGCAAACACTATGTATAATATAATATAATATATTTTAATTATTGTCTAATAAAATAAATAACTTTATAAAAGTATTTTGTTTTATATAAAAAGCTTTTACATTTTATTACATTAATAATACTAATAAAACAAAATTTATATATATATATATATATAAACTTCCGTGACTTCATAAAAAGACACCTCAATATATTTAACAACATTTATCATCATTATTATAATTCACAATATTAATCGACCTGTGTCGTTCCTGTGAAAGAGGCGGCTTCAATAAGGATTTCTCCCTATTATGCGTATGCAATTAGGTGACCAAACCTCTCCTCGCGAACTTCTAGACATCGTTAATATTGTAATTAATAATATTAATAACTTTGTTATCTCAATTATTGATTTAATAATATATAAAATATCGACAATAATTGAATCGAATAACGTGAGATACTATGCAACAATTCATTGTAGCAATAATTAAACAAAACCGAGTGACTTCTCAGTATAAGCATCAATAATCAATATCGTGTGCTACTATGCAACCCGCCAGACATTCTTGTACTTTTAACACTGTGTGTTTCAATAGTTAACCAGTAAAACTTCCGCCGTTATTTTCATAAAATATTTTGTCGTTTTCTTTTTCAATCCGGCTAATAATTACATTAATAGGGTCCACCAATGATTGTGTCGTTGTACGAATATTCCCCAACAAAAAGAATATTTCCCGACCAATCGAATATTATATAACAACTTGCTTACTTTGCGAAATTTATAAATATTACCCACAACTATAACATTATATCAAATCCACACCATAATATTAAAAAAATTATTTTGAGAAATTTAAATCTTTATTCATAAAATTTGGGGTCTCACAAGCAGGAGACAATGCAGTTCAAGAAAGACTTCAATTCAATATGTCTGACATATCTCTCAAAATCAAAGAGAGAGATCAAATCTATCTGAAGGCTATAAATGATCAGAAGGCAGAAGCTTTACAAGCACGGAAGGCTAATGAAAAGCAAACTCAAGTCCTCTCTAACAAGATTGACAATCTAAATCAGTCTTTTTCCTTACAGCTTGAGCTGAGCCAACAAGAACTTAAAATGGAGGTTGGTAACTCATCTTACCTGATGGAACAACTAATGACCAACATGGAGCAGCTTTCACAAATGATTAATGACCAAAAGGGGGAGAAAAAGAGGCATAGAAAGAGGCATTCAAAGAATAGCAAGGAGAGCAGAAGAAAAGAAAACAAGAAGGCTAAGAAAAAGACAAAGAAGAAAATTACAGCAGCAGAAGAAGAATCAGCATCTGAGGGGGAGCCAGAGGATGATGATCCTACGAATAAAAAGTTTGAAGGGGAGCCAAATAAAGAAGAAGATCATAAGTCTGAGGGGGAGCAGGAAAAGAAATGAAGTCACCATCCTAGGGGGAGCAGGAGCAAAGAAATCAAGCAGATAAGTAACCAATCAACAGACATCCTGGAAACTTACATGGAGCCAAAGAGGTACATCTCTAACTAGTTAGGTATGTTCTAGATCCAGGATATAAAGTATCATAGTTTATGTAGAATATCATTATCAAATGACATTCATGATTATCTGTTTTTAGAAATAAAGCTGCTCACTGTACATAAGATTCATTCATAACATGCATATGCACTAATTATTTTTTTCATAATCAAATAGGGGAGATTGTTAGGAATAAGCATGTGAATGATATTCCTATTTATGTATGATTTGATTATGATATAAATGAATGAATAAGCAAGTATACTTGCATTAAGAAAAGTTGTAAAGTCCTTTGATAGATAATAGGAACATATGTACAAGGACTTAGAATTAATTGATCAAATATGTTAGGTTGATTCTACATAAGCAGAATAGCAATGTAAAGTCCTTAAAAAGAAATGATGTACAAGGACTATAAATATAGAAAGATCAAGCTTGTTAGGTTGATCTTATAATGTAATAGATAGGCTTATATGATCGTTGAGCGCTGCACCAGAAATTATAGTCTGCCAGGAGAGTGAAGGAAAACTCGAGAGCTATCAAGGCAGAATCGTAGTCTGCAAGATAGTAGATCTCGGAGTTCATAGACTGACAGGAGAGACGAGGAAGGATCGTAGTGTGTCGAGGAGAACTTCCTCAGAGCCGTAATCTACTGAGGAAGTCATGTTCAGAATCATAGAGACAGCCTGTCTAAGAGTCAAACGAGCATTTGTCGAAGCCAAGTCAAGAATCGTAGACCACACTCGGAGCCGTAGAGTCTACTGATCACTTCAGAGGCAGAGATCGTAGTCAAGCAAGATCAGATGAAGACAACGAGCATAAAGACAAAAATCGTAGAGTGTCAAGATCTGATCTCAGAGTCATAGTGTCTGCACAACCCAAGGCAAAATCATAGAGTGCAGAACTAAGGCTTCAATAGATGTGCTCACAACGCCAAGGCAGAATCGTAGAGTGTAGAACTAAGGCTTCAACAGATGTGCTCACAATACCAAGGTAGAATCATAGATCAAACATGATTCTCAACAAATGAGCACTCCCAGAATATCCAAAGGATGAAGCCTCTGGTCAGAACTGCAAAGATATATTTCACCTGAAAGGAACCAGAGTGCATTCAGTGAACGACTAGCAAGCTAACAGAATATCTAAGCACCAACCCAATCATCATCAAGATTGAGTTATAAAGCCATTCAAAATGAAGTCTTTTACAAGTAGATCAAAAGAAGACTTCAGTAAAAGTAACCGACTAAGGAAAAGTCAGCTAATGCAGTTGCTGTTAAATGAACATAAGACAACGATCTTGGGGTCAACCAGGATCGTAGTGTTTGCCAAGCAAAGAAGGAACTGATGCATACACAGAGATACTGGTCGGTTTCGGAAGAACAAGTCTAAAGTGATTAAACATGGGTCAGTCCACTGATGATAAGTGAACGAGAGATCACATGGAGAAAGCGAGTTGGGCATGCCACAAATCTGAGGTGTCTTGTTATTCAGAAGAGACCAGAACAAGGAGTCAAGCTATCAGTTCTTAAGATCAGTTAAGGCAAATAGAAGTATTGAAGCACTGCACAAATGAAGAAAAAAAGTGTTCTACATTGAAGATCCAATGAACACTCTTTAGGATCGTAGTGTTTTCTCAATCGGTAGATGAGCAACATTCAACATGACACTACGATCAGGTCCAAGATCATAGGTATCAGAATCGTAGAGTTCTGTCATCTGAAGATTGAAGCATTGGCAACGGTTCAATCTGAAGACTAATATTTGAACATTACTAGTTGAAGAGCATCGATGCAAAAGGACAATCTCTGATGTTCTAATCAAGAAATCAAAAAGAAGAAATAAAGAAGACTACCTGCCCGAGGCATCAAAGTGACATCTCTGACGGGGTAGGTGAAACAGTAGACTACAATGTCAGAAAAGTGAAAAAGGGGATGTCACGTCACATCTGCATTCTGCACCAAATAACTCGAGATCTGTGAAGTAATTCAAATAGCTTTCAACGACTATATCCCAACGTGAAAATTGGGAAGGAGTATAAATAAGCCAGAGCTTCAAGGATCAAGAGTTGATGGTGTTGCAGAATCGTTGAGTTGTTGGAATACTATATTGTTGACTCTACGAGTTCCACCAGAACTAAACAGAACAAGTCTCAGTGACAGTGAGACTACAAAGTTGGAATTGAAGCAACTTGTAAGAAGGACTCAAACAGACCAAAGCTTCACTCAACAAAGATGAGAATGCCACTGAAGATGGCAGCTAAGCGGAGAGCTGAGAAGGCCAAGAAGATAGCATTCAAAAAAGTGGCAGTATAAAGAAGATCAAGAGAGTCACTCTACAAATCACCATGAACCTAAAGCTGAAAAAGAATAGATGCATAATCATGTCTGCAAAACATTCAAGAAGGGTTCAGGGATTGGTAAGTGCCAAAAGAAGTCTACCAAAAGCTCAGAGACTTAGCAAATCCAGATGGTGATGGTGCACAGCTGACATCAGATGAAGATGAACAGAAAAGAGTAAAGATCAGCTGCACCAGAGAAGATGTGGTCCAGACTCGAAGCAGAATACAAAAAAGGACCACGCCAAACTGCTAGGTACAAAAGATGTTCAAACTTAAAGACATCTTAGCAGCTCAGCACCAACAACAACAACTACAACAAGTAGTCAGGGCCTGAGGGGTCCTTGTTCGGAGGGACTAAATGAAGTTCCAAGCCTGTTGGGCTTGAAGAGTTCCTAGGGAACTAGAGGAGTTCCAAGCCTGCTGAGCTTGAAGAGTTCTTAGTGAACTGAAGTTGCAAGGCTGCTGGCTTTGAAGAAATCTTAGTGATTCAGGGTGCTGCCCTTCCTTAGTGGAAATCCTGCTAGTTGAAAGCAGAAGAGTGGATTAGGAGCTTGAGTCTCTGAACCACTTAAAATCTCTTGTGTTATTTACTTACTTTCATTTACTTTATGTATCTAACTGCTATAATTACTATGTATGTATTAACTGCTTACAACTGAACTAACTCTAAGAATAATGTATATATGTTCATAATTATATCAATGAAGGAGATCTTTTACTTATTCCGTTGTACTTGAAAAGATTCTTATGTTTGTCATATGCTAAGTCATTAGCAATACAAATAAATAAGGAAAATTATTTGAAATTAAAAAGGATCTATTCAACTCTTCTTTCTAGATCTATTATGTGCCTACTGGGAACTAACATTATTCTATCAAATTCACAAGTTTACTATTCATACGTACCCTAACAGTGATATGTTGCAACTGTGATATATTGTCGCCCTTGTAGGTGCCTTTCACCTTTTCGTCATCACGTACACCCGAGGATCTGTTAGTGGCGACAGTCTTGCGTCTTTTGACCCAGCTCTCAGTTTTCCATTGGGCACACATCTCAGCCCATATGAACTGGGAGGACCACCAGGGGCTATGCTCCTGCATGTACTCCTTTCCTTGGCCTGGATGGTCGATCAATGTATTGTGTAGGGCTTTTTGTCATTCTTTGTTCAAGTTGTCTTTGGTGTGGATGGCGCACTTCTGCCAAAACAGTGTTTGTATCATTGAAGCCTGCGCGTCCTCCCATCTATACCTTTTCTGCAAATAAAAAAATAGTAATAATATTAAAACAGTACTATTAACATATAATCCAACACTACTAAACAATTTTAGTTTATTAATCTTATTATCTATTATAATTAAAAAAATATACCTGGAATTCAGCTCAAACTGCATCCTTGTGGGCGATAGGTGTGCTCGCCCACGTAATCATAGCTATCGGTCAATTCTGTAAGCACAACTATGAAATGCACTTAACTACCTTGTTATCTGAAAAATCACTACAATATACAATAATTTACATTAAAGATAAGTAGATTTATTATAATATTTAAAGCAATTTATATTAATATATATCTGCAACAATGGAAATCTAAAATGTTTATATATAAATGATGCGGACGGACGTGCTGTCAAGAGGAGGACGAATCTGTATAAGAATCTGATCATCCAGATTAGCAGGGGCCTTTGGCACATGATTAGGACCCCTTCTCAAGACGCATTTTTTTTGCGCTGATTCAGAAGCCATCTATATTTTACAAATTATAAGTAGTTATTATGAGTTATATTGATTACATGCACTCACAAACAATGAAGAATAATATCCAAGTGCTAACATCTAGTATGAAATTACTACAAGTTTTTCAAAATTACATATCCACTAACTACACATGCCCACACCAAATCAAACAATGAAGAACAATATCCAAGTGCTAATAAATTAAACTTGCACTCACAAACAATGAAGAACAATATCTAAGTGCTAACAAAGATACCTGTGAAGGTGGCGCTAGTGGTGGTGGTGGTCGCAGAGGCGGTGTTCCCCCCTTCTCCCCCTTCTCCCTCTTTTCTTTTCCCTCTTTTTCTTTCCTTTGTTGTGTCGCGAATGAAGGCCTTATACTAGTTAATTAAAATAGATCAGCGACCGCTATTAGAAACAGCATGCGACCACTGATTTTTAATGATGTGGACTTATTAGCGACCGCCAACTGATCGCTAATTATTACCGGTCGCAGACCGCCTACGCACCAACATTCCACACCAATTTTTGGGCGGTAAATTTATATCACCGACAGCTCAACGATCGCAGACGGTCGTTGATATGATCTAGCGACTGAATTCAGGCACAGTCGCTGATATCGGTCGCAATTACTAATAGTAGCTACCAAAAATTGCGGTCGTTGACAATGTTGGTCGCTGTTAGACCATTTTATTGTAGTGCAAGGGTGAGCAACTAGTTTGTTCAGCAAGTTAAAGCGTACAATAAAATATATATATATCATGAACAGTAGAGTCTAAATTTTATAGAACTTCAACAATATTCAAAAAGATTTCGAAGTAGCTAAATAATAAATCATTTTCAATAGCGACGGTTTCTGTCACTATAGACTTACAGCGACAGTTTTAAATAAAATTAATTTAAATAAATAGATAAATATTAAATAATTATTAATAATTAATAATTAAGTTTAAAAAAATATTTTAAGTTGTAATAAATGACTTTTAATATTTTGGCATAAAAGTCATTAAAATTTTAATATTAATGATAATTATTTAAAATCATTATAAATGTTTTAGAAATCATTTAAAGGTGATATTAAGGTTTTAAAAATATTTTGAGTTATTATAAATATCTTTTAATATTTTGACATGGATTTTATTAATATTTTAAATTATTTAAATATTTATGATAATTAAATTATTTAAAAATGATATTAATGTTTAAAAAATTATTATAAATGATAATAATTATTTAAAAAGTTATTATGAGCTTATGAAAAATATTATAAATGATAATGAAATTATCTAAAAAAATAATGAAGCTTTTAAATAGAGCTTTTAAATTATCCGATAACATATTTGGCACGCCGAATTAATACCAAAATCAAACCATATTGAAATAGTTTAACTTGATAATTGTTTTTATATGTTCTAATGACTGTTATGAATACGTGATAATGTGTTTAAGCTATATGATGACTGTAAATAGCAGTATTATTCGTTATGATGTATTATTCTAATTGAAAGAATAATCTTATTAATAATAGGTCTTTGTATAAAAGCTAAAATTAAATTGTGTAGCAGTAAGCAGCTATCAAGGCAAGTATCCTACCCTTTGCATTTACTTTATGTAATGGATATTTTTAAAGGAGTTTCTTAACTCTATCTTTTATTGAGCAAGTATCTAAACTTTATGCACTACTTTTATCTTATGCAAACAGGTATATGTTTATGCAAGTATCTGAACTATACTCTTTTATTGAGCAAGTATCTGAAACTTTGCATTTATTTTATATAATGGATCTTTGTTTGAGCAAGTATTCTTATTTTATTTATATTCAAGAAAATTTCTGAATTTCATTCGATTAGTTCATTGATTACAAGTATCCCAATATTGATTTCATGTGATTCATATATACTCAAATTTGTTCTGTTCTTTGCGTACTAAGTTTGATTATGCAAGTGTCCTCACTTGTATAAATTATTGTATTTAAGCAAGTATCTTTAAACTTAAAATTCTTTGATATAACAAGTTTTGATACATACTATTGAATCTTGGTATGTATACATGGTTTAAAAACTGTCTAAGATATTTGACTCGGCTAGACATAGTTTTAAATATTTTATTGAATATTATTGGTTATGATAGATTTGTCCAACTGAATTGCTTTGGTTCAGACTCCAGACTGAGTATGAATGTGACGCCCCCAAAATTAGGTATACATCACCCATCTTGGGTAGTCAGATACATGGTACAGAATTTAAATACAATAACTTAATATATAGTCATCATATATACAATACGACATAAACTGTGAGTTTAAATACAAATATTGTCTACTAGATATTATACAAACTCAAAAGGAGTCCTCATTACAATTATTATCACACTATTTCACAAAATAGTGAGGACTACTAATGCTATCCTCCGGACCATTACTCCGTTCCCCGACTAGTCCCAAATTTATATTCTCATTTCAAGAGAAAACGGTGAAAGAAAGGGTGAGCTCAACTAGCTCGAAGAAATATTATGACTAAGATAATGCGTAATAAATTATCATTAGCCTACAACAAAGTGTTAAACCGATAAAATATAATGAACATCAAGTTTAACTACAATGAAACCAAAGAATCCATTAAAAGAGTCAAGTAGAAAATAAAATCTACTATCTTTTATGATTTAAAAGGTTTTTCATCACTGTTATAGCTGAGACTCAGCTTTAATAAATATTCCACATCATCGAATCACCCCTGCACTACGGCCAAGGATATTCTTTAGTATCACGACCACAATTATTCATACACTACGGGCCAAGAATAGTTGTGTATTCATTAATGGTCATGATCATGCCAACAACTGTCCATCAATGCACTACGGCCACTGAGGATTTTTATCACATCATTTGTAACATTACGGTCATGATTACATCGAATAGTCTCTGGTCATAATCATACCAAGTCCATCTATGCACTACAGGCCACAGATGACTTTCAACATAATATAAACATGAGGATGATGACAATGATATAAGAATTCAATAAAAAAGTTCAAGAATTATTTTATCCAGAATTATTAACGCCCAAATTGTCAACATGATATTGTTTTGTAGAGTAAAATTCAAGAATGATCGTAAGAATATTTCCATGAAAAGATCTTTGGATGAAATGCAAATATCAAGGATATTCTACTAATTTCATGGAGTATAGAAGTCAAAGTTTTAACCAACCGGGTATAATAAAGAATGGAATAACAAAAGAAATCACCATGCATGCGATAGATCCTTACAGTGAAAAAGTTATTCCAACAGAATAATAAATAACGGAACCCAGTCCGCGTAAACGCACGCGCATGTGATGTTCCAAATGTAATAATAATAAAGAGCGGAACTAGGTCGGTGTAAAACACACGCATGAGGATGTTCCAATGTAATAATAATAAAAGCGAAACCAGTCGGTGTAAAACACACATGCATGGATGTTCCAACAGTAATAATAATAAAGAAGCGGAACCAGTCAGGTGTAAAACACACATGCACAGGATGTTCCAATGAATAATAGAAGAATGTCACCAAGTATAGGTAAATCAGCGTACAAAAGTTATTCCAATAGAATAATAAGCAATGGAATAACAACAGTTCTCTTCATGAATAAAAAGAATAACACCCTTTACGAAAGTACAACAAATAATATTCCCTACCTTAGAAGAACTGAATATTGGAAAAGTGAAGTAGTAGAATACTTTTCTTCTTTCTCTCTATAGTTTCTCTCTCTACAGAGTTTCAATGAATTCGTAAGAAATAATGAAGGAATGAGCTTTCTATTTATAGAAAAACTAAGGGTGGCTCTTGGTCTTCCTGAAGGGTGAAATGACTCTTGGTAATATCAAGAGACAACTACTATTCGCTGAAGGGTAATTAACCTTTGGAACAAGAAGAAGCAAAGTTAACTCTTGGTAATATGAAAGGACAACTACTATTTGTGAAAGGGTAATTACTATCGACGAAGGTAAATACTATTGACGAAGGTAAATACTATTGAAGAAGGTAATTACTATTGACGAAGGTAAATACTATTGACGAAGGTAATTACTATTCACAAAGGTAAATACTATTCACAAAGGTAATTACTATTGATTGAAGAGACTCTTAGATGATGACATATGGGCCCCCATAAAAAATAATCAAACTTACCACAAACGTCCATAATGGACTCTTTATATACATGAGGATTGAATAAATATTACCACAAATCATTTTATTTTTAATCAACACATTTTTAATCTTTCAACAATTATTAATCATTTATAACTTGTCGTCTCAATTAATAATATAACATATTATACTGATGATCTTTGTGACAATAATTGAATCAATAATATAAGAGATATGATCAAAGAATTATCACATGCTTAATAATTGAGTATAGCTAAGTGACTTCTCACGTAAGCATCAATAATTAATACCGTGTGCTACTATGCAACCACGCCATTCATCGTAGTTTTAGCACCGTGTAGTTCAACGGTTTTAACGGCAACACCTCCGCCGTTATTTTTATGAAAGATAATTTTATCGTTTTCTAACTACGACAATACTTAGTTGTGGGGTCCACCGATGATTGAGTCAGTCGTCACGAATATTCCCCGACAAAAAGAATATTCCCCACCAAACGTAATATTTTATAACAACTTGCTTACTTTTGCAAAATTTATAAATATTACCCACAACTATAACATTATATCAAATTTATTCCATAATATTCAAAAATAATATTTATAGAAAATTCATCTTTATTTATAAAAGTGGGGTCTTACAACCTCCCTTCTTATGAAATTTTAGCCCTCGAAATTAGGGTACATACTGGTATGTCGAAGAGGTAAGGATACCTTGATTTCATTTCAGATTCTAACTCCCAAGTCATTTCCTCAACATCGTGGTTCCTCCACAAAACTTTGACTTGAGGTATAACCTTGGAGCGTAGAATATGTTCCTTCTTATCCAAAATTTGAACAGGAACCTCTTCATACGTCAAATCTTCCGCTATTTCGTCCGGTTCTAACTCAATAATATGGTTCGGGTCTTTCACATATTTACGTAACATGGATATGTGAAAAACGTTATGAACACGAGACATATTTGGCGGCAAAGCGAGTCTATAGGCCACAGTTCCTACTCAATCGAGGATCAAAAATGGACTGATGAATCGAGGATTAAGTTTTCCTCTCTTTCCAAATCTTGTAACTCCTTTCCATGGAGCAACTCTTAACAACACATGATCTCCTATATCAAATTCCACGTCCTTTCGATGAAGATCAACATAACTCTTTTATCGATTTTGTGAGGTTTTTATACGTTGTCGGATCGTTTGAATCTTTTCCGTAGTCATACGTACCAACTCCGGTCCCAACAACGTTGCTTCACCCACCTCATCCCAAAGATACCGGAGAAGCGACACTTTCTTCCATACAACGCTCGAATGGAGCCATGCCAATACTTGCTTGACATTGTAGTTGTAGAAAAACTCCACCAATGGTAAGAACATGTCCCAACTCCCTTGAAATCAAGGACACAGAGTCTTAATAGATCTTCAAGAGTTTGAATAGTCCTCTCCGACCGTCCGTCAAATTCGAGGATGATATGCCGAAAGCTAAATCCTAAGTCTGTGCCCATAGCTTTTTGCAAACTAACCCAAAATCGTGAAGTGAATCTTGGGTCTCGATCGTAAACTATGGATACCGACATACCATGCGATCTTACAATCTCGTTTATGTACATACGAAGCAAGACGTTCAAGTGTATAAGTTTCTCGTATCGGAAGAAATGAGCGGACTTGGTCAATCTATCAACAATGACCCAAATCGCATCAATGCCTTGAGAAACCTTAGGAAGGCCAGAACGAAATCCATGGTAATGTGCTCCCACTTCCATTACGGAATTTCAAGTGGTTGCAATGGACCTTTTGGTACTTGATGCTCCGCTTTAACTCGTTGACAAGTTAGACACCTTGAGATAAACAATGTTGCTTATCTCTCTCTTCATATTGCTCCACCAAAATGTATGATTTAATATCATGATACATTTTGGTACTCCTGAGATGGATTGAAAATGGTGTGTTGTGCGCCTCCATCATGATATTATACTTTAAATTAGGGTCGTTAGGAACACAAAGTCTGGAGTTGACTCGAAGTATTCCTTCTTCATCGATTCTTGCTTCCGACATAGCACCTTCTTGCACTTTCTTCCTCATACGATCACCTCCGTGTCCGTAGCTTGAGCAGCTTTAACTTTATCGATTAAAGTCGGTTCTAATCGTATACTCGCTATCATCACATGCGTCCCTGGAGTCTTTAACTCTATCTCCATCCTTTGCAAGTCACACAAAATGGGCCTTTGTGTTGACAATAACGCACTCGCATTTGCATATGATCTTACTCACTCAACGTCGGCTACCACGTTCGCTTTTCGAGGATGGTATTGGATGGTATGATCATAATCTTTCAAGCAGATTCAAGCCAACGTCGTTGTCGCATGTTGAGTTCCTTTTGAGTGAAGAAATATTTGAGGCTTTTATGATCCGTAAAGATCTCCACTTTCTCCCCATACAAGTAATGCCTCCAAATTTTAAGTGCAAAGACAACATCTGCCAACTCTAGATCATGAGTAGGATAATTCCTCTCATATTCTTTGAGTTGTCGCGAGGCATAGGCTATAACTTTTCCATGTTGCATGAGAACACATCCCAACCCTTTGTTCAAGCATCATTGTTGATGACAAATCCTCCGAGCCGGATGGTATTGTCGAGCAGTCTTTGAAATAAGTCTCCTCTTGAGTTCTTGAAAACTCTTCTCACATTCTTCGCTCCAACCAAACTTTGTATCTTTTCGAGTCGGTGAGTCGATGGAGTAGCGATTCGAGAAAATTCTTCCTTAATCTCCGATAATAACCAAATTAAACCGAGAAAGCTACGACTTTGGTCATTGATTTAGGTTGTTCCCACTTTAAATAGCTTGATCTTTCTTTGGGTCAACAGATATTCCATGACTTGATACCACGTGCGGCCAAGGAATGCTACTTCTTTAAGCCGAACTCGCATTTCTTCAACTTGGCATAAAGCTTTATATTCACGAAGCTTTTGGAGTGTCACCTTAAGTGTTGCTCATGATCTTAACGGCTTTTGGAATAAATAAGGATGTCATCAATAAAGACGACCACAAAGTGATCTAAATATTCCTTGAATACTCGATTCATCATATCCATGAAGGTAGCAGGAGCATTAGTCAATCCAAAGGACATGACTAGGAATTCATAATGCCCGCATCGAGTTTCGAAAAAGTCTTTGGAATGTCGGTGGTTCCAATCTTCAATTGGTGATATCCTAACGAAGATCAATCTTTGAAAAGAATTTGGCTCCTTGCAATCGGGTCAAACAGGTCATCAATACGTGGCAATGGATACCTATTTTTGATGGTGACATGATTCAACTCCCGATAATCAATACAAAGTCGCATACTCCCATCTTTCTTCTTCACTTAATAGAACAGAGCACCCCAAGGAGAAGTACTAGGACGAATAAAGCCAATGTCTAACAATTCCTGCGGTTGGGTCTTTAAACTCAAGTTCAATAGAGCTATTCGATATAGGGCTTTGGAAATAGGTTTTGTCATCGGGTTCAAGGTCGATACAAAATTCAATTTCACGCCTGGGGCTAGGCCAGAAGTTCTTGAGGGAATACGTCAAGAAATTTATTAACAATAGAAATATCGTTCAAAACCGGCGTATTTTTGTTTAAATCGTGACATGAGCTAAGAAAGCTTGACATCCGCTTTTTCAATAAACGAATAGCTTTATGGCTTGAGATGACCATGATTGATTTTAATGGTTTGGTCGTTTGAATTAGCATAATAGGTTGATTAGGAATATGAAAGCTAACAACCTTACAAAAATAATCAATTTTGCATGATAAGTAGTTAACCAATCAATCCCTAGAATCACGTCAAATGCAAGTATTTTTAATGAAATAAGATCGACCGGTGTAATGTGAGGGTACCGATTTGAACCAAACAAGACTTATAAACGAGTGGATGTAATGAAGGTTTCTCCCAATGGAGTTTCCACAGATAAGTCAAAGTCTAATTTCTCCGAGTCAAATTTAATCGATGAGCGCAAAGTAGGAGAAATAAAAGAATGGGTAGAACCCAGTATCAAATAAAGTATAGACTTCATTAGAGTTTATGATAAGCTTACCCGTGATGACCTCATTCGGGTTCCTCGCTTCTCTGGGAGGTCACAACAAACGCTCTCCCTGCAGACTACTGGGTTTGACTTTTCCGAACTACCTTTGGTGCCTCCATCCTAGTTGAATTTATCTTGATGAAATGACAAAATCGAGCTAAGTGACCTTCTCTTCCACAATTATAACACGCTTTGGAATGACGATGCGTAGCGATTCGGACCGATGTGTCCCTCTCCTCCGCATTTGAAGCATATGATAGGTGATCTTTCTCCTTCCTTAACAACGGGTGCTGGTGCTGACGTCTTTCCATCATTGTTGAATCTCCTTTTCTTGAAATGTCCATTCTTATTGTTTTGGCCCTGATTACCACCGAAGTGGTTACCATATCTGGCCCGTTGATTCCCTCCACGCTTGTTGTCACCGCTTCAATGACTACTCTCGCTGGTATTATAATTTTGCCGGGATGCTCTCTTTTAGTTGCGTTGACTCGTTATCGCGCTTCCACTAATCGAGCCCTATTTACAACATCCGAATACAAACACAGGTTTATGAGAAATAAGATGTTGGACGTATCTAAACTTCAAACCTCTTAAAAACATTCGCGCGCCATTCTCTCTTCATTATCCACCAAGTGGGACGCAAACCGTGATAACTCCACAAATTTTGCCTCGTATTGCGACACTGGCCATATTGTTTTGTTCCAAATTGATAAACTCCACCTCCTTCATGTGGTGAATACTTTCGTGAAAGTATTTGTCGTTGAAACGACTCTGGAACTTCTCCCAAGATATCTTCAAGACAATGACGAGTTGAGTACGTTTTACCGATTTCCACCGAAGAATCGCCTCTCCACACATGAAAGCGTAAAGTAAAGGAACCTTTTGCTCCTCGGAGCATCCCAAGACATCAAATATCTTGGTAATCTGCTTTATCCATGCTTCCGCGAAGTGGTTTTGGCTCTCCCTTAAACTCCGGTGGTCCCAGCTCCTTGAATTGTTTAGCGGTGACCACCGAGAGTTTTCCGTGTTTCACTACGTTTTGGATAGAGTCGCTCTCTTTCTTTGTCGATAAATTGCATAAAGCCTCCGAACATTTGATCATTCATCATTTGGTCGGTGTTGTTGTTTTTGCATGAGGATTATCGCCTTCGATGCACATTATCCCGATTATTGATATGTGGTGAATCAACGATCGCTTTGTGCTCCATTGCTATTCTCAACATTCTCGGATGTCATTTTCGAGACATCGCCACAAAACAAAAGGTTAATTGACATGTAACAAATTATCTCTAAATTTCAATGAGACCAATAAAATAAGACATAAACTTAGGTAGGTCATACTAGCGAAGGTATTCCCTGCCTCTCCCTCCTAGTACTATTCTCATATCTTAGCCAGGATCATATCCTAAGCTCGATACCAACCGTGGACGCCCCAAAATTAGGTATACATCACCCATCTTGGGTAGTCGGATACATGGTGCATGTAATTTAAATACAACTTACTAATATAATTATGTGTGGTAATACGACATAAATCATGAGTTTGAATACAAATATTGTCTACTAGATATTATACAAACTCAAAAGGAGTCCTCATTACAATTATTATCACACTATTTCACGTAATAATAGTGAGGACTACTAATGTTATCCTCCGGACCATTACTCCGTTCCCCGACTCGTCCCAACTATATTCTCATTTCGATGAGAACGGTGAAAGAAAGGGTGAGCTCAACTAGCTCAAGAAGAAATATTATGACTAAGATAATGCGTAATAAATTATCATTAGCCTCAACAAAGAGTGTTAAACCGATAAAATATAATGAACATCAAGTTTAACTACGGTGAACCAAAGAATCCATTAAAAGAGTCAAGTAGAAAATAAAATCTACCATCTTTTATGATTTAAAAGGTTTTTCATCACTGTTATAGCTGAGACTCAGCTTTAATAAATATTCCACATCATCGAATCACCCCTGCACTACGGCCAAGGATATTCTTTAGTATCACGACCACAATTATTCATGCACTACGGGCCAAGAATAGTTGTGTATTCATTAATGGTCATGATCATGCCAACAACTGTCCATCAATGCACTACATTACCATCGAGGATTTTTATCACATCATTTGTAACATTACGGCCATGATTACAATCGAATAGTCTCTCGGTCATAATCATACCAAGTCCATCTATGCACTCTAAAGCCACAAATGACTTTCAACATAATATAAACATGAGGATGATGACAATGATATAAGAATTCAATAAAACAAGTTCAAGAATTATTTTATCCAGAATTATTAACGCCTAAATTGTCAACATGATACTATTTTTAGAGTAAAATTCAAGAATGATCGTAAGAATATTTCCATGAAAAGATCTTTGGATGAAATGCAAATATCAAGGATATTCTACTAATTTCATGGAGTATAGAAGTCAAAGTTTTAACCAACTAGGTATAATAAAGAATGGAATAACAAAAGAAATCACCATGCATACGATAGATCGCTTGCAAAAGTGAGTTATTCCAACAGAATAATAAATAACGGAACCAGTCCCACAGAAACGCATGCATGTGATGTTCCAATGTAATAATAATAAAGAGCGGAACCATGTCGTGTAAAACACACGCATGAGGATGTTCCAATGTAATAATAATAAAAAGACGGAACCAGTCCTGTAAAACACATGCAGGATGTTCTAACGAGTAATAATAGAAGAATGTCACCAAGTATAGGGTAAACCGCGTATACAGGTTATTCCAATAGAATAATAAGCAATGGAATAACAACAGTTCTCTTCATGAATAAAAAAGAATAACACCCTTTATGAGTACAACAAATAATATTCCCTACCTTAGAAGAATGAATATTAGAAAAGTGAAGTAGCGAGAATACTTTTTTCTTTCTCTCTATAGTTTTCTCTCAGAGTTTCAATGAATTCGTAAGAAATAATGAAGGAATGAGCTTTCTATTTATAGAAAAACCGAGGGTGGCTCTTGGTCTTAACGAAGGGTCAAAATGACTCTTGGTAATATCAAGAGACAACTACTATTCATGAAGGGTAATTAACCTTTGGAACAATCAAGAGGCGGTTAACTCTTGGTAATATTGAAGGGACAACTACTATTTACGAAGGGGTAATTACTATTAACGAAGGTAAATACTATTGACGAAGGTAAATACTATTGAAGAAGGTAATTACTATTGACGAAGGTAAATACTATTGACGAAGGTAAATATTATCGACGAAGGTAATTACTATTCACAAAGGTAATTACTATCGATTGAAGAGACTCTTAGATGATGACATATGGGCCCCCATAAAATAATCAAACTTACCACAAACGTCTCATAATGTAATCTTTATATACATCAAGGATTGAATAAATATTACCACAAATCATTTTATTTTTAATCAACACATTTTAATCTTTCAACAATTATTAATCATTTATAACTTGTCGCCTCAATTAATAATATAACATATTATATGAGATGATACTTGTGACAATAATTGAATCAATAATATAAGAGATATGATGCAAAAGAATTATCAGAAAGTAATAATTGAGTATAGCTAAGTGACTTCTCACGTAAGCATCAATAATCAATACCGTGTGCTACTATGCAACCACGCCAGACATATTCTTTTACTTTTACCAGGGTAGTTCAATGCTTTTAACGGTAACACCTCCTACCGTTATTTTTATAGAAAGATAATTTTGTCGCTTTTCTAACTACGACAATACTTCCGCCATGGGGTCCACTAATGATTGAGTAGTCGTATTTAATATTCCCCGACAAAAAGAATATTCCCCACCAAACTAATATTTTATAACAACTTGCTTACTTTTGCAAAATTTATAAATATTACCCACAACTATAAAGATTATATCAAATTTATTCCATAATATTCAAAAATAATATTTATAGAAAATTCATCTTTATTTATAAAAGCTGGGGTCTTACAGTTAGCTTTCATATTCCTAACCAACCTATTATGCGAATTCAAGCAACCAAACCACTAAAATCAATCATTGTCATATCAAGTCATAAAGTTATTCGTTTATTAAAAAATAGATGTCAAGCTTTCTTAGCCCATGTCACGGATTTAAATAAAGATACGTCAGATTTGAATGATATTTCTATTTTTAATAAATTTCCTGACGTATTCCCTGAAGAACTTCCTGGCCTACCCCCAGGCGTGAAATTGAATTTTGTATCAACCTTGAATCCTAAGATAAAACCCATTTCCAAAGCCCCATATCGAATGGCTCTATTGAACTTTAGGAGTTAAAACCCAACTACGTGGAATTGTTAGACATCGGTTTCATTCGGCCCTAAGTACGTCTCCTTGGGGTGCTCATGTTCTATTCGTGAAGAAGAAAGATGGAAGTATGCGACTTTGTATTGATTATCGGGAGTTGAATCATGTCACCATCAAAAATAGGTACCCGTTGCCTCGCATTGATGACCTGTTTAACCAGTTGCAAGGAGCCAAATTCTTTTCAAATATTTATCTTCATTCCGGATATCATCAGTTGAGATTAAAACTGGTGGCATTCCAAAGACAACTTTCAAAACTCGGTACGGGCATTATGAATTCCTAGTCATGTCTTTTGGATTGACTAATGCTCCTGCTGCCTTCATGGATATGATAAACCGAGTATTCAAGGAATATTTGGATCACTTTGTGGTCATCTTTATTGATGACATCCTCATATACTCCAAAACCCGTGAAGACCATGAGTAACACTTGAGGCTGATACTCCAAAAGCTTCGTGAAAACAAGCAATATGCCAAGTTGAAGAAATGTGAGTTCTGGCTTGAGGAAGTTGCATTCCTTGGGCACGTGATATCAAATCATGGAATATCTGTTGACCCGACAAAGATTGAAGCAATTCAAAGCTGGTAGCAACATAAGTCAAGGATCCAAAGTATGTAGCTTTCTCTTAAACAATTTGGTTATTATCGGAGATTCATAGAAGGTTTTCATTTAATCGCTACTCCATTAACTTTCGGTGACTCGAAAAGATACAAAATTTGATTGAGCGAGGAATGTGAAAAGAGTTTTCAAGAACTCAAGAGGAGACTCATTTCAAAGACTGTTCGACAATACCATACGGCTCGGAGGATTTGGCATCTACATCGATGCTTCGGGCAAAGGGTTAGGATGTGTTCTCATGCAACATGGGAAAGCCATAGCCTATGCCTCGCAACAACTCAAATAATATGAGAGGAATTATCCTACTCATGATCTAGAGTTGGCGGCAGTCATTTTTGCGCTTAAGATTTGGAGACATTACCTGTATGGAGAGAAGGTGGAGATCTATATGGATCATAAAAGCCTCAAATATTTCTTCACTCAAAAGGAACTCAACATGCGGCAACGACGATGGCTTGAGTTGTTGA
The DNA here is from genome assembly GCA_020205615.1 of Panax quinquefolius. Taxonomy (NCBI): domain Eukaryota; kingdom Viridiplantae; phylum Streptophyta; class Magnoliopsida; order Apiales; family Araliaceae; genus Panax; species Panax quinquefolius. The sequence continues at coordinate 106,597,424 of CM035158.1, read as the reverse complement.
AAGATTATGATCATACCATCCAATACCATCTTAGATAAGCGAACATAGTAGCTGACGTATTGAGTAGAAGATCATATGCGGGCACGAATGCAATATTGTCAACGCAATGGCCCATTTTGTATGACTTGGAAAGGATGGAAATAGAGTTAAAGACTCTAGGGACCCATGTGATGATGGCGAATATATGAGTGGAACCGACTTTAATCGATAAAGTTAAAGCTGCTCAAGCTACAGACCTGGAGCTGATACGTATGAGGAAGAATTTACAAGAAGGTGCTATTCCGGAAGCAAGAATCGATGAAGAAGGAATACTTCGAGTCAAATCCAGACTTTGTGTTCCTAACGATTATGACTTGAAGAATAAAATCATGATGGAGGCGCACAACAAGCCGTTTGCAATCCATCCTGGGAGTACCAAAATGTATCGTGATCTTCGACATATATTTTGGTGGAGCAATATTAAGAGAGAGATAGCGGGGTTTATCTCAAGGTGTCAAACTTGTCAATGAGTCAAAGCGGAGCATCAAGTACCAAAAGATCCATTGCAACCACTTGAAATTCCAGAATGGAAGTGGGAGCACGTTACCATGGATTTCGTTACTGGTCTTCCAAAGGTTTCTCAAGGCATAGATGCGATTTGGGCCATTGTTGATAGATTGACCAAGTCTGTGACGCCCCCAAAATAGGTATACATCACCCATCTTGAGTCGCCAAATACATGATACAGAATACAAATAAAAACTTAATTATACAACTGTCGTGTAAAATACGACAAAACATATGTTATGAGTTTTAATACAAATATTGTCATCTAGACAATATCCATACTCAATGGAGACCTCATTATATTTATTATCACACTATTTAACAGAATATTGAGGACTACTAATGTTATCATATGGACCGTCACTCCGTTCCCCGACTCGTCCCAGCTATATTCTCATTTCCTGAAGAGAACAATGAAAGAAAGGGTGAGCTCAACTAGCCCAGTAAGAAATATTATGACTAAGATAATGCAGAATAAATTATCATTAGTCTTCAACAATGTTAAACTGATAAAATACAATAGACATCAAGTTTAACTGCAGTGGAATAAGCAATCCATTAAAAGAGTCAAGTAGAGCACGATATCTACTATCTTTTATAATTTAAAATGTTTTCATCAATTTTTTTTTATCGCTGAGACTCAGCTTAATAAATAAACCACATCATCGAATCATCCCTGCACTACGGGCCAAGGATATTCATTAAATCATCAATGGTCATGACTATACCGAATATCCCTGGTCATAATCATACCAAAAACTGTCCATCGATGCACTACCGGCCAATGAGGACTTTTACCACATCATTCGTTACATTACGGTCATGATTATACCGAATAATCCCTGGTCATAATCATACCAAGTCCATCTATGCACGTAAGCCAAAGATGACTTTCATCATAATATAAGCATGAGGAAGATGACAATGATATAAGCAATAATCAAACGAAATCAAGGATAAATATTAAAGACTTTAAATTTATCCAAATATTATCAATCACTTAATAAACTCATAATCTAATATTATTAATATTATAATAATATTTTAATCACTTCTTAAACTTATAAACAATTTATTTCAATTGTTTACACTTTACCAATTAATGCATTTTAATCATTCAAAAATGTCATACTCATAAGATTTCATCACCAATTATCAAATCCCTCATCAAAAATTTACATATACCCTATATAGGATTCTCAAGTCATAAAATCCTATTTTCCAATTTTGTTACTTCACATAACATATTTAATTTATTTACTGATAACTAGTTCATTTTCATGAAAAAATACCAAATCAGTCCCAAAAATATTTCTTTTCTGGGATTTAGCAGAATATAGTCCCATATTGAACATATATTTTTCTCGGATTTTTTAAAATTTATTTACTATTTTTTCATATGGCCAAAACTGCCGAATATTTAGACATTTATCATAAATTATACTTTTGTCCAAAAATTCCGAAATTTACAGGATATACTCCTGTTATATACATGTACTCCCAATAAAAATTTCACCAATTTTGGAGTTAACCACAAGGAGTTATAAGGGTTTACTTTTAAAATAGTCTTTTTTCATAAAATCCATAACTCTTAATCTATACATCCAAAAATCGCCATCTTTGGACACAATATAGAAAACTCATCAAATTATCATTTCAAATTTTTCCAGAATTTTTTAGGGTCAGAAAAACTACGAAACTGCAAATGGATTTTCACCCGCCATGCGGTAATCCACGTAGACAGATCATTTCCACAATTTAATAAGGAATGAATACAAAGGATCATTCACCATGCATGCGGTAATTCACATAGACAGGTTATTCCAACATAATAATAAAGAATGGAATAACAGAAGAATTTACCATGCATGCGATAGACGCACAGACAGGTTATTCCCAACAGAATAATAAAGAATGGAACCAAGTCATGCGTAATCCGCACAGACAGGATATTCTAACGGAATAATAAAGAATGGAATAACAACAGAATTCACCAGGCATGCGATAGACCTTACGCACGTGTTATTCCATCGTAATAATAAAGAATAGAATCAGGTCATGCGTAATCCGCATGCATGTGATATTCCAACAAAATAATAAAGAATGGAATAACAACAGAATTCACACTGCATGCGATAGATCGCATGCAGAAAAGTTATTCAAAATGTAATAATAAAGAATGGAACTGTAAGTCATGCAGAATCCGCATGCATGTGATATTCCAATGTAATAATAAAGAATAGAAGAATTTCACCATGTATTTAAAGATTGCATAGCAAAGTTATTCCAACATAATAATAAAGAATGGAATAACAATAGCTCTCTTCATGAATACGAAAGAAATAATGTAAGAACCCAACTTTTTTTAATAAAGATGATTTTTCTATAAATATCATTTTTAAATATTATGGAGTGAATTTGATATAATGTTATTGTTATGGGTAATATTTATAAATTTTGCAAAGTACGCAAATTATCATATAATATTGGATTGGTCGGGGAATATTCATTTTAACAGGGAATATTCGTACGACGGCACAATCATTGGTGGACCCCACAACAGAATTATTATCAGATTGAGAAAATGACAAAAATATTTTTATAAAAATAATGGCGAAAGTTTTACCGTTAACTGTTGAAACTCCCGGTGTTAAAAAGTATAAAAATACGCGTGGTTGCATAGTAACACACGGTATTGATTATTGATGCTTACGTGAGAAGTCACTCAGTTTTGTTTAATTATTGCTTCAGTAATTATTGTATAGTATCTCACGTTATTTGATTCAATTATTGTCGATATTTTATATATTATTAAATCAATAATTGAGATGACAGAGTTATTAATATTATTAGTTGCAATATTAACGATGTCTAGAAGTTCTGTCAATGAGAGGTTTGGTCACCTAATTCCGCGCCAATAGGGAGAAATCCTTATTGAAAAGTCCCCTCTTTCCTGGGAACGACCTGGTCGATTAATATTGTGAATTATAATAATGATGATAAATGTTGTTAAAAATATTGAGGTGATTTTATGACGTAATTGTTGTAAATTGGCTTATTATTTGGATTCCCATTTACCCATTTTCCAAAATCGTCGGTAGAAAGTTGTCTCAGTTCTGTATTATTATTATTATTATTATTATTATTATTATTATTATTATTATTATTATTATTATTATTATTATTATGTATGTGTGTGTGTGTGCGCGCCATATTATATTAGTTATATATATTATATATAAAGTGTGTGGGATATTTTGGTGGGTGGTGGGAAGTATTATATATATATATATATATATGATTTTGGTGTATGTAAGATGTCGTGGGAGATGAAGTCAAAAAAGAATCACAAGTGGATTACCTTTTCAAACCAACATGTGGTTTATATATATATATATATATATATATATATATATATATATATATATATATATTTTGTTTTACTTGATTGATTTCATTGAATTTAAATCAACCAAATGTTGCGTATGAAGTCCGTGAGTCTTTGAATTATTTCATCCGTGAAGAAATCCTTACACAGTGCCTTTCCATTCTCCTATAAATAGAAGTTCATTCCTTCATTATTTTCTTTAATTCACCGAAACTCTAGAGAGAAAATTATAGAAAGAAAGTAGAAGAGAAGTCTTCTACCTCTCTTTTCCTATATCCAGTTTCTTTTACGGTAAGGGGTATTATTTCTTTTGTATTCATGAAGAGAACTTCTGTTATTCCATTCTTTATTATTCTGTTGGAATAATCTATATACACGGACTACCCTATACTTGGTGAAATTCTTCTGTTATTCCATTCTTTATCATTATGTTGGAATAACCTATCTATACGAAGTACCGCATACATGGTGAAATTCTTCTGTTATTCCATTCTTTATTATTCTGTTGGAACATCCATCGTGTATTTACACACATGACACGGTTCCGTTATTTATTATTCATTGGAATATCTTATACTGTATGCTTACGCATGACTGGTTCCATTATTTATTATTTCGTTGGAATATCATGTCCGCATGCGTTTACGTATTTGATTCTGGTATCGTTATTTATTATTACATTGGAATAACTTTTATGCATGGATTCATCACATGCCTGGTAATTTCTTTTGTTATTCCATTCTTTATTATAATCAGTTGATTAAAGTTTTAACTTCTATACTCCATGAAATTAGTGGAATATCCTTGATATTTGCGCCTCATCCAGTATCTTTTCATGGAAATATTCTTTTAAGCATTCTTAAATTTTACTCTACAAAGAAGTATCATGTTGACAATTTGGACGTTATTGGTTCTTGGATAAATTAATTCTTGAACTTGTTTTATTGAATTTTTATATCATTTTCATCATCCTCATGTTTATATTATGTTGAAAGTCATCTGTGGCCTATACTGCATAGATGGACTTGGTATGATTATGACCAGGGATTAATCGGTATAATCATGATCGTAATGTTACAAATGATGTGGCAAAAGTCCTCATTGGCCCGTAGTGCATTGATGGACAGTTGTTGGCATGATCATGACCATTGATGAATATACAAATATCCTTGGCCCGTAGTGCATGGATAATTTGCGGTCGTGATACTAATGAATATCTTTGGTCGTAGAGCAAGGATGATGCGGATTATTTATTAAGCTGAGTCCCAGCGATAAAAGTGATGAAAAACCTTTTAAATCATAAAAGATTGTAGATTTTATTCTCTACTTGGCTCTTTTAATGGATTGCTTGTTTCGCTGTAGTTAAACTTGAAGTTTGTTATATTGTATCAGTTTAACACTGTTGAAGGCTAACGATAATTTATTCTACATTATCTTAGTCATAATATTTCTTACTGGGCTAGTTGAGCTCACCCTTTTGCTTTCATTGTTCTCTTCAGGAAATGAGAACATAACAGGGACTAGTCAGGGAACGGAGTGACGGTCCAGATGATAACATTAGTAGTCCTCACTATTCTATGAAATAGTGTGATAATAATTGTAATAAGGACTTATTCTGGGAGTGGATATTGTCTAGAAGATAATATTTGTATTAAAACTCACAGCTCTTGTTGTATATTCAAGATTGTTATTATATTCTGTACCATGTATTTGGCGACTCAGAATAGGTGATGTATACCTATTTTGGGGGCGTCACAGTTGGTATCAGAGCTTAGGGATATGATCCCTGGCTGAGATGTTAGACAAGAACTAGGAGGGGAGAGACGGGGAATTCCTTCGCTAGTATGGCCTACCTAAGTTTATTTGGCATTTAATTGGTCGGTTAGAGTATAGGGATAATATATTGCATGTCAATTAACCTTTGTTTTTTGGCAGTATTTGAAAATGGCATCCGAGAATGTTGAGAATAGCAATGGAGCACATGAGACCGTTGAGTCTCCACAGATCAATAATCAGGACAATGTGCATCAAGAAGGCGAAAATCCTCATGCAAATAACAACACTGACCAAATGATGAACAATGGAATGTTCAGAGGCTTTCTGCAATTCATGCAGCATCAGGAAAGAGAGACTCCTGTCCGAAATGCATGTGGAAACACTGGCAACTCTCGGACGGTCATTGCTAAGCAGTTAGAGAAGTTGGGACCACCAGATTTTTTTGGAGAGTCAAAACCACTTAAGGCGGAGACGTGGATAAAGCAGATCAAAAGATATTTGATGTCTTGGGATGCTCCGAGGAGAAAAAGGTTCCCTTTTCCACCTTCATGTTATGCGGGAAGAGGCAGATTACTGGTGGAAATCTGTAAAGCGTACTCAACCTACCACACTGAAGATGTCTTGGGAGAAGTTCCAAGAACTGTTCAACGACAAGTACTTTCCCGAAAGTATTCGTCACATAAAAGAGGTAGAGTTCATCAAGCTGGAGCAAAATAACATGACCGTGTTGCAGTACGAAGCCAAGTTCGCAAAGTTGTCCCGGTTTGCGTCCCATTTGGTTTATAATGAGGAGGGAATGACACGAATGTTTCTAAGAGGTTTGAAACCTGAGATACGTCAATATCTTATCTCTCATAAATTGTGTTTGTATTCAGATGTTGTTAATAGGGCTCGGTTATTGGAGCACGATAATGAGTCAACCTAACCAAAAGAGAGCAGCCGGTAAAATGATAATACTAGTGATAGCAGTCATCGAAGCGGTGACAATAAGCGTGGAGGGAATCAACATGCCAGAAATGGTAACCACTTCGGTGGTAATCATGGTCAAAACAATAAGAGTGGACATTTCAAGAAGAGTAGATTCAACAATGATGGAAAGACGTCAGCATCAGCACCCGTCGTTAAGGAAGGAGAACGACCACCTATCACATACTTCAAATGTGGAGGGGAGGGACACATCAGTCCAAACTGCGCGATGCCATCCAAAGCATGATACAATTGTGGAAGAGAAGGTCACCTGGCCCGATTTTGTTGTGCACCGAAGACAAGTCAAGCTAGGATGGAGGCATCAAAGGCCGTCCCAGACAAGACAAAACCGGTAGTTCAAGGGAGAGCGTTTGTCGTGACCTCCCAGAAAGAAAGGAACCCGAACAAGGTCATCACGGGTAAGCTTATCATAAACTCTAGCAAAGTATATACCTTATTTGATACCGGTTCTATCCATTCTTTTATTTCTCCTACTTGCGCTCAATGTTTAAATTTGACTCCAGAGAAATTAGACTTTGACTTATCTGTTGAAACTCCGTTGAGAGAAACCTTCATTACATCCATTATTAATAAGTCTTGTTTAGTTCAAATCGGTACCCTCACATTACCTGCCGATCTTATTTCATTGAAAATACTTGCATTTGACATAATTCTAGGAATTGATTGGTTAACTACTCATCATGCAAAAATTGATTATTTTCGTAAGGTTGTTAGCTTTCATATTCCTAACCAACCTATTATGCGAATTCAAGCAACCAAACCATTAAAATCAATCACTATCATCTCAAGCCATAAAGCTATTCATTTATTGAAAAATGGATGCAAGCTTTCTTAGCTCATGTCACGGATCTAAACAAAAATACGTCAGTTTTGAATGATATTTCTATTGTTAATAAATTTCTTGACGTATTCCCTGAAGAACTTCCTGGCCTACCCCCAGAGCGTGAAATTGAATTTTGTATCGACCTTGAACCCGGTACAAAACCTATTTCCAAAGCCCCATATCGACTGCCTCCTATTGAACTTCAGGAGTTAAAGACCCAACTACAGGAATTATTAGACATCAGTTTCATTCATCCTAGTACTTCTCCTTGGGGTGCTCCTGTTCTATTCGTGAAGAAGAAATATGGGAGTATGCGACTTTATATTGATTATCGGGAGTTGAATCATGTCACCATCAAAAATAGGTACCCATTGCCACGTATTGATGACCTGTTTGACCAGTTGCAAGGCGCCAAATTCTTTTCAAAGATTGATCTTCGTTCTGGATATCACCAATTGAAGATTAGAACCTATGACATTCCAAAGACGGCTTTCATAACTCAGTACGGGCATTATGAATTCCTAGTCATGTCTTTTAGATTGACTAATGCTCCTGCTGCCTTCATGGATATGATGAACCTAGTATTCAAGGAATATTTGGATCACTTTATGGTCGTCTTTATTGATGACATTCTCATATATTCCAAAAGCCGTGAAGATCATGAGCAACACTTGAGACTGATACTCCAAAAGCTTCGTGAAATCAAGCTTTATGCTAAGTTGAAGAAATGCAAGTTCTGGCTTGAGGAAGTAGCATTCCTTGGGCACGTGGTATCAAGTCATGGAATATCTGTTGACCCGACAAAGATTGAAGCTATTCAAAGCTTGAAATTTCAGAATGGAAGTGGGAGCACATTACCATGGATTTTGTTACGGGTCTTCCTAAGGTTTCTCAAGGCTTAGATGCAATTTGGGTCATTGTTGATAGATTGACCAAGTCTGTTCATTTCTTACCTATACAAGAAACATATACACTTGAACGTCTTGCTCGTATGTACATAAACGAGGTTGTAAGATTGCATGGTATGCCAGTATCCATAGTATCTGATCGAGACCCAAGATTCACTTCACGATTTTGGGTTAGTTTGCAAAAAGCTATGGGCACGAATTTACGATTTAGTTCGGCATATCATCCTCAAACGGATGGACAATCAGAGAGGACTATATAAACCCTTGAAGATTTATTAAGACTCTATGTCCTTAACTTCAAGGGAAGTTGGGACAAGTTCTTACCATTGGTGGAGCTTTGCTACAACAACAGTTATCAAGCAAGTATTGGCATGGCTCCATTCGAAACGTTGTATGGAAGAAAGTGTCGTTCTCCAGTATACTGGGATGAGGTGGGTGAAGAAACATTGTTGGGGCCGGAGTTAGTACGTATGACTACGAAAAAGATACAAACGATCCTAAGAACGTATAAAAACCTCACAAGATCGATAAAAGAGTTATGCTGATCTTCATCGAAAGGACGTGGAATTCGATATTGGAGATCATGTGTTGTTACTTTTTGCTCCATGGAAATGAGTTACAAGATTTGGAAAGAGAGGAAAGCTCAATCCTCGATTCATTGGCCCATTTTTAATCCTCGATCGAGTAGAAACTGTGGCCTATAGACTCGCTTTACCGCCAAGTATGTCTCATGTTCATAACGTTTTTCATATATTCATGTTATGTAAATATATGGAAGACCCGAACCACATTATTAAGTTAGAACCGGATGAAATATCGGAAGATTTAACGTATGAAGAGGTTCCTGTTCAAATCTTAGATAAGAAGGAACATATTCTACGCTCCAAAGTTATACCTCAAGTTAAAGTTTTGTGGAGAAACCACGATGTCGAGGAAATGACCGGGAGTTAGAATCAAATGAAATCAAGGTATCCTTACCTCTTCGACATACTGTGTATCGCATCTTTAATTTCGAGGGCTAAATTTCATAAGAAGGGAGATTGTAAGACCCCAACTTTTTTTAATAAAGATGATTTTTCTATAAATATCATTTTTAAATATTATGGAGTGAATTTGATATAATTTTATAGTTGTGGGTAATATTTATAAATTTTGCAAAGTACGTTAAATTGTCATATAATATTCGATTGGTCGGGAATATTCGTTTTAACAGGAATATTAAATGCGACAAGACAATCATCAGTGGACCCCACAATAAAATTATTTTCGGATTGAAAAAAATGACAAAAATATTTTTATAAAAATAACGGCGTAAGTTTTACCGTTAATCTGTTGAAACACCGGTGTTAAAAAAATGCAGAATACGAGTGGTTGATAGTAGTAACATACGGTATTGATTATTGATGCTTACGTGAGAAGTCACTCGCTTTTGTTCAATTATTGCTTTCAAGAATTGTTGCACAAGATCTCACGTTATTTGATTCAATTATTATCGATATTTTATATATTATTAAATAAATAATTGAGATGACAGAGTTATTAATATTATTATTTGCAATATTAACGATGTATAGAAGTTCTGTCAAGGAGAGGTTTGGTCACCTAATTACGCGCCAATAGGAAGAAATCCTTATTGGAAAGCCCCCTCTTTCCTGGGAACGACCTGGTAGATTAATATTGTGAATTATAATAATGATGATAAATATTGTTAAAAATATTGAGGTGATTTTATGAGGTAATTGTTGTAAATTGGCTTATTATTTGGATTCCCATTTACCCATTTTCCAAAATCGTCGATAGAAAGTTGTCTTAGTTCTGTATTATTATATTTATATATATATATATATATATATAAATTATACATATATGTGTGTGTGTGTGTGTGTGCCATATTATATTAGTTATATATATTATATATAAAGTGTGTGGGAGATTTTGGTGGGTGGTGGAAGATTTTGGTGGGTGTTGGGAAGTATTATATATATATATATATATTATTTTATTTTACTTGATTGATTTCATTGAATTTCAATCAACCAAATGTTGCGTATGAAGCCCGTGAGTCTTTGAATTATCTCATCCGTCAAGAAATCCTTACACAGTTCCTTTCCATTCTCCCATAAATAGAAGCTCATTCCTTCATTATTTCTTACGAATTCACTGAAACTCTAGAGAGAGAAAATTATAGAGAGAAAGAAGAAGAGAAGTCTGCTACCTCTTTTTTCCTATATCCAGTTTCTTTTACGGTAAGGGGTATTATTTCTTTTGTATTCATGAAGAGAACTTCTATTATTCCATTCTTTATTATTCTGTTGGAATAACTTGTATACGCAGACTACCCTATACTTGGTGAAATTCTTCTGTTATTCCATTTTTTATCATTATGTTGGAATAACCTGTTTATGCGAAGTACCGCATACATGGTGAAATTCTTCTGTTATTCCATTCTTTATTATTCTGTTGGAACATCCTGTCTGTGCGTTTACGCATGACCTGGTTCCGTTATTTATTATTCTGTTCGAATATCATGTATGCATTTACGCATGACCTGGTTCCGTTATTTATTATTCTATTGGAATAACCTGTCTGTGCGGTCTATCGCATGCCTGGTGATTTTTTTTGTTATTCCATTCTTTATTATACTCAGTTGATTAAAATTTTAACTTCTATCCTCCATGAAATTAGTGGAATATCCTTGATATTTGCGCTTCATCCAGTATCTTTTCATGGAAATATTCTTCTGAGCATTCTTAAATTTTATTCTACAAAGAAGTATCATTTTGACAATTTGGACGTTATTGGTTCCTGGATAAATTAATTCTTGAACTTGTTTTATTGAATTCTTATATCATTGTCATCATCCTCATGTTTATATTATGTTGAAAGTCATTTGTGGCCTCAGAGTGCATAGATGGACTTGGTATGATTATGACTGAGGATTAATCGGTATAATCATGACCGTAATGTTACAAATGATGTGGTAAAAGTCCTCATTGGTCCGTAGTGAATTGATGGACGGTTGTTGGCATGATCGTGACCATTGATGAATACACGAATATCATTGTCCGTAGTGCATGGATAATTTGTGGTTGTGATACTAATGAATATCCTCGTCAGTAGTAGCGGGGATGATGTGGATTATTTATTGTCGAGTCCCAGCCGATAAAAGTGATGAAAAACTTTTAAATAATAAAAGATAGTAGATTTTATTCTCTACTTGACTCTTTTTTAATGGATTGTTTGTTCATTGCAGCTTAAACTTGATGTTTGTTATATTGTATCGGTTTAACACTGTTGTTGAAAGGCTAACGATAATTTATTCTCGCATTATCTTAGTCATAATATTTCTTCTTTGGGCTAATTGAGCTCACCCTTTTACTTTCATTGTTCTCTTCAGGAAATGAGAACGAAGCAGGGACTAATCGGGGAACGGAGTGACGGTCCAGATGATAGCATTAGTAGTCCTCACTATTCAATGAAATAGTGTGATAATAATTATAATGAGGACTTATTCTGAGAGTAAATATTGTCTAGAAGACAATATTTGTATTAAAACTCAAAACTCTTGTTGTATATTTAAGATTATATTTGTATTCTATACCATGTATTTGGTGACTCATAATAGGTGATGTATACCTATTTTGGGGGCATCACAGTTGGTATCAGAGCTTAGGGATATGATCCCTGGCTGAGATGTGAGACAAGAACTAGGAGGGGAGAGACGGGGAATTCCTTCGCTAGTATGACCTACCTAAGTTTATTTGGCATTTAATTGGTCGGTCAGAGTATAGGGATAATATATTGCATGTCAATTAACCTTTGTTTTGTGTTAGTATTTGAAAATGGCATCCGAGAATGTTGAGAATAGCAATGGAGCACATGAGACCATTGAGTTTCCACAGATCAATAATCAGGATAATGTGCATCAGGAAGGCGACAATCCTCATGCAAATAACAACACTGACCAAATGATGAACGATGGAATGTTCAGAGGCTTTCTGCAATTCATGCAGCATCAGGCAAGAGAGACTCATGTTCGAAATACTGAGGTGGAAACACCGGCAACTTTGACGGCCAACGCTAAGCGATTCAATTTGGGACCACGAGTTTTTTGGAGAGCCAAAACCACTTAAGGCGGAGACGTGGATAAAGTATATCAAAAGATATTTGATGTCTTGGGATACTCCGAGGAGAAAAAGGTTCCCTTTTCCACCTTCACGTCATGCATGCGGTGAGACATTGGTGGGAATCAGAAAGCGTACTCAACTCGCCAAGACCAAGATGTCTTGGGAGAATTTCCAAGAACTGTTCAACGACAAGTACTTTCCCAAAAGTATTCGTCACATGAAAGTGGTAGAGTTCATCAAGCTGGAGCAAAATAACATGACCGTGTCGCAGTACAAAGCCAAGTTCACCGAGTTATCCCGGTTTGCGTCCCATTTGGTTGATAATGAGGAGAGAATGACACAAATGTTTCTAAGAGGTTTGAAACCCGAGATACGTCAATATCTTATCTCTCATAAACTCTGTTTGTATTCAGATGTTGTTAATGAGGCTCAATTATTGGAGCGCGATAATGAGTCAACCCAACCAAAAGAGAGCAGCCGGCAAAATGATAATACCAGTGATAGCAGTCATCGAAGCGGTGATAATAAGCGTGGAGGGAATCAACATGCCAGAAATGGTAACCACTTCGGTGGTAATCATGGTCAAAACAATAAGAGTGGACATTTCAAGAAGAGGAGATTCAACAATGATGGAAAGACATCAGCATCAGCACCCGTCGTTAAGGAAGGATAACAACCACCTATCATATGCTTCAAATGTGGAGGGGAGGGACATATCAGTCCAACCTGTGCGATGCCATCCAAAGCATATTACAATTATGGAAGAGAAGGTCACCTGGCTCGATTTTGTCGTGCACCGAAGACAAGTCCAGCTGGGATGGAGGCATCAATGGTCGTCCCAGACAAGACAAACCGGTAGTTCAAGGGAGAGCGTTTGTCGTGACCTCCCAGAAAGTAAGGAACCCGAACGAGGTCATCACGGGTAAGCTTATCATAAACTCTAGTGAAGTATATACCTTATTTGATACCGGTTTTACCCATTCTTTTATTTCTCCTACTTGCGCTCAACATTTAAATTTGACTTCGGAGAAATTAGACTTTGACTTATCTGTTGAAACTACGTTGGGAGAAATTTTCATTACATCCACAGTTTATAAGTTTTGTTTGGTTCAAATTGGTACCCTCACATTACCTGTCGATCTTATTTCATTGAAAATACTTGCATTTGACGTAATTCTAGGGATTGATTGGTTAACTACTCATCATGCAAAAATTGATTATTTTCGTAAGGTTGTTAGCTTTCATATTCCTAACCAACCTATTATGCGAATTCAAGCAACCAAACCATTAAAATCAATCACTGTCATTTCAAGCCATAAAGCTATTCGACCTTGAACCCGGTACAAAACCTATTTCCAAAGCCCCATATCGAATGGCTCCTATTGAACTTCAGGAGTTAAAGACCCAACTACAGGAATTGTTAAACATCGGTTTCATTCGTCCTAGTACTTCTCCTTGGGGTACTCCTGTTCTATTCGTGAAGAAGAAAGATGGGATTATGCGACTTTGTATTGATTATCGGGAGTTGAATCATGTCACCATCAAAAATAGGTACCCATTGCCATGTACTGATGACCTGTTTGACCAGTTCCAAGGCACCAAATTCTTTTCAAAGATTGATCTTCGTTCCGGATATCACCAAGGTAATATTAGAACCGATGACATTCCAAAGACTGCTTTCAGAACTCGGCACAGGCATTATGAATTCTTAGTCATGTATACCTATTTTGGGGGCGTCACAAATAATACCCCTTACCTTAGAAGAAACTGGATATTGGAATAGTGAGGTAGCAGACTTCTCTTCTTCTTTCTCTCTATAATTTCTCTCTATAATAATTGCTCTAAAGCTTTTGTGAATTGGTGAGAAATGAAGGAAGAACGAGCTTCTATTTATAGGAAAATATAGTTTCGATAATTGAACATTTTGGGGCTCGAAATATTACATTACAATACCTTCAACTTTTCTTTCATTTTTAATTTAGTCCTGCAAGTATTATCAAACTTACACCACCTCCCCTAATAGTAAATAATGTGAATCAATAGTTCAATCATGTGAATCAATAGTTATAATCATGTGAAAATACGAATTATAGTATAGTACCTCCATCTATACCTCCATTTTTAACTTAGTCATGCAAGTATTATCAATCTTGCACCAACTCCCCTAATAGTAAAAGAATGTGAATCAATAGTACCCACATGTGAACAAATAGTTATAATTATGTAAATTAATAGTAATTAATTGCTCATTTATCCGGTTAATTACCCAACTGGTCAGTATAACCTCCAGACATCAGTTATTATCGAAATAAATGTCAATTTCCACTAACACTAACAATCCCAACACAATAGAAATATTTTTCTCAAAAATTTCATTTTTCAAATTTCAAAGTTTGACTTTTACCAAAAAAGTCAACTGTTGACTTTTTTGACCTAAAAGTCAACCCCAGCAAATTTTGTGTTTATAGTCTATTTCTACTAATTTCATCATTCCGGACTCAAATATCACGTCCGCGTCTCCAAATTCAACTCCGAACTCAACTTTGATTTTTAATAACATTCATCATTAATATAATAACTCACAATATTTAACAACCTGTGTCGCCTCTAGGAAAAGGGGCTTTCAATAAGGATTTCTCCCTATTGGCGCCTTGCAATTAGGTGACCAAACCTCTCCTCGATGTAACTTCTAGACATTGTAAATATTGTAATTTAATAATATGAATAACTTTGTCATCTCAATTATTTATTTAATAATATATCATATTATGCAGATGATACTACGACAATAATCGAATCAATAATATGAGAAATATGATACAAAGAATTCTTTAGTAGCAATAATTGAGTATAACCGAGTGACTTCTTACGTAAGCATCAATAATCAATCTGGTGTGTGCTACTATTCAACCACGCCAGACATCACGACTTTTACTAAAGGGTAGTTCAACAGTTTTTTAACCGTAACACTTTCGCCAAGTTATTTTTATAAAAGATAATTACGCTGCGTTTTCTTACTACGACAATACTTCCGTTGTGGGGTCCACCAATGATTGTGTGGTCGTACGGATATTCCCTGTTAAAATGAATATTCTCCGACCAATCGAATATTATATAACCACTTGCTTACTTTGCAAAATTTGTAAATATTAACCACAACTATAACATTATATCAAATCCACACCATAATATTCAAAAAAAAATATTTTGAGAAATTTAAATCTTTATTCTTAAAATCTGAGGTCTCACAATCTCCCCTCCTTATGAAATTTTGCCCTCGAAATTTACGTACGTACCTGGTATGATGAGGATACCTTGACTTCATTTCAGATTCTAACTCTTTAGGTATAACCTTTGAGTGTTGAATATGATCCTTCTTATCCAAGATTTTAACACGTATCTCCTCATACGTTAAATCTTCTACTATCTCGTCTAGTTCTAATTTAATAACGTGGTTCGCGTCATCCACATATTTACGTAACATCGATACGTAAAAAAACGCGACATACTTGGCGGTAAAATGAGTGTATAGGCCACAGTTCCTACTCGATCGAGGATTTCAAATAAACTAATAAAATCAAGGGTTGAGATTTCCTCTATTCATCGACTCTTGCTTTTAGAATAACGCCTTCTTAAAACTTCTTCTTCATATTCATCAGCTTCAGTTATGTAGTTTGAGCGGCTTTAACTTTATCGATTAAAGTCGATTCTACTCGTATATTCGTTATCTTCACGTGGGTCCCTAGAGTCTTTAACTCTATCTTCATCATTTTTAAGTTATATGAAATGGGTCTTTATGTTAACAACGTCGCACTCGTAAACGCATACGATCTTCTACTCAATGCATCATCTACCACGTTCTCTTTTTCCACGATTATATTGAATAGTATGGTTGTAATCTTCAACAGCTCGAGCCAACGTCTTTGGCGCATTACACGTTTATTTTGGTTGCAGAAATATTTAAGGGTTGAAGAAATGGGTTTTGTACTGGGGTCAGTACAAAATTCGATTTCACACTTTGGGGTAAGCCAGGAAGTTCTTCGAGAATACGTCAGGAAATTTATTAACGATAGAAATATCATTTAAAAACTGTGACTCATCCAAGACTTGGATAACACGTCACATTGACACCTATCAACTTGCCACCGCTATTCACGGCGTCCCTACTTGGATTACGGCGGTGTATTCCAAGACTTGGAAGTCACCAAATGAAAGGCTCGGGGATCTTTACTTATGGCTTGATATGACAGTGATTGACTTTAGTGGTTTGGTTGCTTAAATTCGCATAACAGGTTGGTTAGGAATATGAAAGCTAACAACCTTACGAAAATAATCAATTTTGGCATGATGAGTAGTTAACCAATCAATTCCTAAAATTACATCAAAGGAAAGTATTTTCAAAGAGATAAGATTGACAGGTAACGTGAAAGTGTCAATTTGAATTAAACAAGATTTATAAATAGTGGAGGTAACGAATGTTTCTCCTAACAGAGTTTCAACAGACAAGTCAAAGTATAATTTCTCAAGAGCCAAGTTCAAACTTTGAACACAACTAGGTGAAATAAAAGAGTGAGTAGAACCGGTATCTAAGAAGGTATAGACTTCGCAAGAGTTTATGATTAACTTACCCGTGATGACTTTTTTCAGGTTCCTCGTCATGAAAAAAAATGCACTATCTTAAACTACCGATTTTGACTTGTCTGGGACATCCCAGTTGGACTTAACTTTGTTGTAGAGTACATTCCACCCTTAATTACTTCGTCACTTTCCTGATCCATGATTCGAATCATTACTCTCCGATCCATATCGAATTGGGGTTGATCGTTCTACACAGGGTAATTCCGAATTCGATGTTGGATTCTCCCAATTGCTGTCCAAAAAGAAAAATTCATTTCATCTATTTTGGCCTTATTGGATCGGACGTCTTTTTCTACAATATCTACGCGTCTTGCGACTTTTACCCATGAATCATCTATTCTCATTCGTTCAGTTTCTTCTTCTTTCATCAGAACTTTGATCATAACATTCTCAGATTCCAGCTCTAATATCTTATATTCTGCCAAAGAGTGCTTCTGTTCAAGCATCACACATCGAGTAACACAATTTTGAATTGTTACATCTCTTTGCTTTCACTGAATCGCTTCGCCGTTCTTGATTTTCGCTTCTTCTAACTCATGAATACGATTTTGTAATTCTAAATTTTGATCATAAAATTCTTCTAATAAATTCTCCTCGGTTTCATCTTCTTCCTCTACTTCCTCACTCTCAGCTGCTACCTCTGCAACTAGCTCGAGTGCAGCTAATAGTTCTTCACTCACCATGTAAATATCTCTAATTTCTCCTTCGTCTGACATCACATTAACCTGGTTAGTGATTAAAGGTGTCTCAACGGTCTCATACACTCCATTGTTAACATTTTCAGCTGCCATTTTCAAACACTGCTACAAAACAAGGGTTAATCAACATGTCACATATTATTCATATACTCTGACCGACCAATTAAATGCCAAATAAACTTAGGTAGGTCATACTAGCGAAGGAATTCACCGTCTCTCCCCTCCTAGTTCTTGTCTCACATCTCAGCCAGGGATCATATCCCTAAGCTTTGATACCAACTATGACGCCCCCAAAATAGGTATACATCACCCATCTTGAGTCGCCAAATACATGATACAAAATACAAATAAAAACTTAATTATACAACTATCGTGTAAAATACGACAAAACATATGCTATGAGTTTTAATACAAATATTGTCATCTAGACAATATCCACGCTCAATGGAGTCCTCATTACATTTATTATCACACTATTTAACAGAATACTGAGGACAACTAATGCTATCATCGGGCCAGATTTACTCGCTTCCCGACTCGTCGTCAAATTTATATTCTCTTTTTTCAAGAGAAACGGTGAAAGAAAGGGTGAGCTCAACTAGCCCAGTAAGAAATATTATGACTATGATAATACAGAATAAATTATCATTAGTCTTCAATAATGTTAAACTGATAAAATATAATAGACATCAAGTTTAACTGCAGCGGAATAAGCAATCCATTAAAAGAGTCAAGTAGAGCATGATATCTACTATCTTTTATAATTTAAAATGTTTTCATCAATTTTTTTTTATCGCTGAGACTCAGCTTAATAAATAAACTACATCATCAAATCATCCCTGCACTACGGGCCAAGGATATTCATTAAATCATCAACGGTCATGACTATACCGAATATCCCTGGTCATAATCATACCAAAAACTGTCCATCGATGCACTACCGGCCAATGAGGACTTTTACCACATCATTCGTTACATTACAGTCATGATTATACCGAATAATCCCTGGTCATAATCATACCAAGTCCATCTATGCACGTAAGCCAAAGATGACTTTCATCATAATATAAGCATGAGGAAGATGACAATGATATAAGCAATAATCAAACGAAATCAAATCAAACGAAATCAAGGATAAATATTAAAGACTTTAAATTTATCCAAATATTATCAATCACTTAATAAACTCATAATCTAATATTATTAATATTATAATAATATTTTAATCACTTCTTAAACTTATAAACAATTTATTTCAATTGTTTACACTTTACCAATTAATGCATTTTAATCATTCAAAATGTCATACTCATAAGATTTCATCACCAATTATCAAATCCTCAAAAAAATCAGATATACCCTATATAGGATTCCCATGTCATAAAATCCTATTTTCCAATTTTGTTACTTCACATAACATATTTAATTCATTTCTCGATAACTAGTTCATTTTCATGAAAAATACCAAATCATCCCAAAAATATTTCTTTTCCGGGATTTAGCGTAATATAGTCCCATATTGAATATATATTTTCTTGATTTTTTAAAATTTATTTACTATTTTTTCATATAACCAAAAGCGCTAGAATATTTAGACATTTATCATAAATTATACTTTTGTCCAAAAATTTTGAAATTTCTGAGGTATACTTACGTTATATACATGTACTCCCAATAAAAATTTCACCAATTTTGGAGTTAACCACAAGGAGTTATAAGGGTTTACTTTTAAAATAGTCTTTTTCCATAAAAT
The DNA here is from genome assembly GCA_020205615.1 of Panax quinquefolius. Classification (NCBI taxonomy): domain Eukaryota; kingdom Viridiplantae; phylum Streptophyta; class Magnoliopsida; order Apiales; family Araliaceae; genus Panax; species Panax quinquefolius. Next base: position 106,577,780 of record CM035158.1, on the reverse strand, counting down.
CCATAACTCTTAATCTATACATCCAAAAATTGCCATCTTTGGACACAATATAGAAAACTCATCAAATTATCATTTTAAATTTTTCCAGAATTTTTTAGGGTCAGAAAAATTACGAAACTGCAAATGGATTTTCACCCGCCATGCGGTAATCCACGTAGATAGATCATTTCCACAATTTAATAAGGAATGAATAGAAAGGATCATTCACTATGCATGCGGTAATTCACATAGACAGGTTATTCCAACAGAATAATAAAGAATGGAATAATAGAAGAATTTACCATGCATGCGATAGACGCACAGATAGGTTATTCCCAACAGAATAATAAAGAATGGAACCAAGTCATGCGTAATCCGCACAGACAGGATATTCCAACAGAATAATAAAGAATGGAATAACAACAAAATTTACCAGGCATGCGATAGACCACACAGACTGTTTATTCCAATAAAATAATAAAGAATGGAACCAGTCATGCGTAATCCACACGCATGTGATATTCCAACAAAATAATAAAGAATGGAATAACAGAATTCACCGAGGCATGCGATAAGCCGCGCAGACGAGTTATTCCAATAGAATAATAAAGAATGGAACCGAAGTCGTGCGTAATCCCGCAGACGAGGATATTCAACAGAATAATAAAGAATAGAAGAATAGAAGAATTTCACCATGTATGCAGCACTTCGCATAGACAGGTTATTCCAACATAATAATAAGGAATGGAATAACAATAGCTCTCTTCATGAATACGAAAGAAATAATACCCCTTACCTTCAAAGAAACTGGATATTGGAATAGTGAGGTAGCAGGCTTCTTTTCTTCTTTCTCTCTATAACTTTTCTTTATAATAATTGCTCTAAAGCTTTTGTGAATTGGTGAGAAATGAAGGAAGAATGAGCTTCTATTTATAGGAAAATATAGTTTCAATAATTTCACGTTTTGGGGCTCGAAATATTACAGTACAATACCTTCAACTTTTCTTTCATTTTTAATTTAGTCCTGCAAGTATTATCAAACTTGCACCACCTCCCCTAATAGTAAATAATATGAATCAATAGTTCAATCATGTGAATCAATAGTTATAATCATGTAAAAATATGAATTACAGTATAGTACCTCCATTTATACCTTCATTTTTAACTTAGTCATGCAAGTATTATCAATCTTGCACCAACTCCCCTAATAGTACAAGAATGTGAATCAATAGTACCCACATGTGAACAAATAGTTATAATCATGTGAATTAATAGCAATTAATTGCTCATTTATCCGGTTAATTACCCAACTGGTCAGTATAACCTCTAGACATCAGTTATTATCGAAATAAATATCGATTTCCACTAACACTAATAATCCCAACACAATGGAAATATTTTTCTCAAAAATTTCATTTTTGAAATTTCGACGTTTGACTTTTTTTAAAAAGTCAGTCGTTGATTTTTTTTGACCAAAAAGTCAACCCCAAAGAAATTTTGTCTTTATAGTCTATTTCTACTAATTTCATCATTCCAGGACTCAAATATCACGTCGCGTCTCCAAATTCAACTCCAGAACTCAACTTCGATTTTTAATAACATTCATCATTAATATAATAACTCACAATATTTAACAACCGTGTCGCTCCTCAGGAAGAGGGGCTTTCAATAAGGATTTCTCCTTATTGGCGCTGATTAGGTGACCAAACCTCTCCTTGACAAAACTTCTAGACATTGTAAATATTGTAATTTAATAATATGAATAACTTTGTCGTCTCAATTATTGATTTAATAATATATCATATTATGCAGACGATACTGTGATAATAATTGAATCAATAATATGAGAAATATGATGCAGTAATTACTGCAACAATAATTGAGTATAACTGAGTGACTTCTTACGTAAGCATCAATAATCAATACCGTGTGTTACTATGCAACCACGCGTATCACTGTAATTTTACTACCGGGTAGTTCAATATTTTTTAATGGTAACACTTTCACCGTTATTTTTATAAAAAGATAATTCTGTCGTTTTCTTACTACGACAATACTTCCGTTGTGGGGTCCACCAATGATTGTGTGGTCGTACGGATATTCCCTGTTAAAACGAATATTCTCCGACCAATCGAATATTATATAACCACTTGCTTACTTTGCAAAATTTATAAATATTACCCACAACTATAACATTATATCAAATCCACACCATAATATTTTAAAAAAATATTTTGAGAAATTTAAATTTTTATTCATAAAACAGGGTCTCAAAGGTCGCTTATTTCACCGACCGTCACGAGAAACTTTTACACTTAAACGTCTTGCTAGTATGTACATAAACGAGATCGTAAGATTGCATGGTATGTCAGTATCTATAGTTTCTGATCGAGACCCAAGATTCACTTCAAGATTTTGGGTTAGTTTGCAAAAAGCTATGGGCACGGATTTACGATTTAGTTCGGCATATCATCCTCAAACAGATGGGCAGTCGGAAAGGACTATTCAAACTCTTGAAGATTTATTAAGACTCTGTGTCCTTGACTTCAAGGAAAATTGGGACAAGTTCTTACCATTGGTGGAGTTTTCCTACAATAATAGTTATCAAGCAAGTATTGGCATGACTCCATTTGAGGCGTTGTATGGAAGAAAGTGTCATTCTCCAGTATGTTGGGATGAGGTGGGTAAAGCAACGTTGTTGGGACCGGATTTGGTACGTATGACTACAAAAAAGATTCAAACGATCCGACAACGTATAAAAACCTCACAAGATCGACAAAAGAGTAATGTTGATCTTCATCGAAAAAACGTGGAATTCAATATTGGAGATCATGTGTTGTTACGTGTTGCTCCATAGAAAGGAGTTACAAGATTTGGAAAGAGAGGAAAGCTCAATCCTCGATTCATTGGCCCATTTATAATTCACGATCGAGTAGGAACTGTGACCTATAGACTCGCCTTACCGCCAAGTATGTCTCGTGTTCATAACGTTTTCCACATATCTATGTTACATAAATATGTGAAAGACCCGAACCATATTATTGAATTAGAACCAGACGAGATAGAGAAAGATTTAACGTATGAAGAGTTACCAGTTAAAATCTTGGATAAGAAGGATCATATTCTACGCTCTAAAGTTATACCTCAAGTCAAAGTTTTGTGGAGAAACCATGATGTTGAGGTAATGACTTGGGAGTTAGAATCTGAAATGAAGTCAAGATATCCTCACATCTTTGATATATCAGGCACGGACCCTAATTTCGAGGATAAAATTTCATAAGAAGGGGAGGTTTTAAGACCCCAACTTTTATAAATAAAGATTAATTTCTCTCGAAATATATTTTTGAATATTATGGTGTGGATATAATATAATGTTATAGTTGTGGGTAATATTTATAAATTTTGCAAAGTAAGCAAGTGGTTATATAATATTCGATTGGTCAGAGAATATTCATTTTAACAGGGAATATTCGTCAATAACTCAATCATTCTTTGGACCCCCATAATGGAAGTATTATCGTAGTTAGAAAGCGACATAATTATCTTTTATAAAAATAACGACGGAAGTTTTACCGTTAAACCGTTGAACTACCCGGTAGTAAAGTAAAAATACGATGTCTGGCGTGGTTGCATAGTATAATACTAAATTGATTATTGATGCTTACGTGAGAAGTCACTCAGTTATACTCAATTATTGCTACAATAATTGCTGCATCATATCTCTCATATTATTGAATCGATTATTGTCACAGTATCATTTGCATAATATGATATATTATTAAATCAATAATTGAGACGACAAAGTTATTCATATTATTAAATTGCAATATTTAAAATGTCTAAAAGTTCTGTCAAGAAGTGGTTTGGTCATCTAATTGCGCGCCAATAAGGAGAAATCCTTATCTAAAGCCCCTCTTTCAGGAACGACTAGTTGTTAAATATTATGAGTTATAATATTAATGATGAATAAGTTCGTGTTGATTAAAGATGAAATTGATAGTTCCATTGTGTTGGAATTATTAGTGTTAGTGGAAAAAAATCGACATTTATTTCGATATTAATTGATGTCTGGAAGTTATACTAACCAGTCGGGTAATTAATCGGATAAATGAGCAATTAATTGCTATTAATTCACATGATTATAACTATTTGTTCACATGTGTGTACTATTGATTCACATTCTTGTACTATTAGGGGAGTTGGTGCAAGATTGATAATACTTGCATGACTAAGTTAAAAATGGAGGTATAGATGGAGGTACTACACTATAATTCGTATTTTCACATGATTATAACTATTGATTCACATGATTGAACTATTGATTCACATTATTTACTATTAGAGGAGGTGGTGCAAGTTTGATAATACTTGCAGGACTAAATTAAAAATGAAGAAAAAGAGGAAGGTATTATACTGTAATATTTTGAGCCCCAAAACGTGCAATTATCGAAACTATATTTTCCTATAAATAGAAGTTCATTCTTCCTTCATTTTTCACCAATTCACTAAAGCTATAGAGCAATTATTATAGAGAGAAAGAAGAAGAGAAGTCTGCTACCTCTCTACTCTAATATCCAGTTTCTTTCTAAGGTAAGGGGTATTATTTCTTTCGTATTCATGAAGAGAGCTATTGTTATTCCATTCCTTATTATTATGTTAGAATAACTCGCTATGCATGCGAAATACCGCATACATGGTGAAATTCTTACATTATTCCATTCTTTATTATTCGTTGAATATCCCGTCTGCATGCGATTACGCATTTGACACGGTTCTATTATTTATTATTTCGTTGGAATAACTCGTCTGTGCGATCTATCGCATGCCCGGTGAATTCTATTGTTATTCCATTCTTTATTATTCTATCGAATATCCCATGCTGTGCGGATTACGCATGACCGGTTCCATTCTTTATTATTTCGTTGGAATATCACATGCATGCGGATTACGCACGTGACCGGTTCCATTCTTTATTATTCGTTAGAGTAACTCCGTCTCGTAAGGTCTATCACATGCATGGTGAATCCTTACGTTATTCCATTCTTTATTATTCTCGTTGGAATAACTCATACATGTGGATTACCACACGCATGGTGAATGATCATTTGTATTCATTCCTTATTAAATTGTGGAAATGATGCATACGTGGATTACTGCACGGCGCGTAAAATCCATTTCTGATTTCATATATTCTATTATACTCGAGTTAGTTAAAGTTTTGGCTTCTATACTCCATGAAATTAGTAGAATATCCTGGATATTTGCGCTTCATTCAGTATCTTTTCATGGAAATATTCTTCTAAGCATTCTTGAATTTTACTCTACAAAGCAGTATCATGTTGACAATTTGGACATAATTTATTTCAGGATAAATTAACTTATAAACCTTTAAAATTTATTCTTGAACTTGTTTTATTGAATTATTATGTCATTGTCATCATCCTCATGCTTATATTGTGATGAAAGTCATCTTTGGCTTACGTGCATAGATGGACTTGGTATGATTATGACCAGGGATCATTCGGTATAATCATGACCTGTAAAGTTATAAATGATGTGGTAAAAGTCCCCGATGCTTTGAAGTGCATTGATGGGACGCTTTTTGGTATGATTATGACCGAGGATTATTCAAGATAGTCATGACCATTGATGATTTAATGAATATCCTTGCCCAAGAGTGTGGGGAGGATTCAATGATGTGGTTTACTTATTGTCGAGTCTCGCCGATAAAATTGATGAAAACATTTTAAATCATGGAGATAGTAGATATCATGCTCTACTTGACTCTTCTAATGGACTGCTTATTCCGTTGCAGTTAAACTTGATGTCTATTGTATTTTATCAGTTTAACATTGTTGAAGACTAATGATAATTTATTCTGCATTATCTTAGTCATAATATTTCTTACTGGGCTAGTTGAGCTCACCCTTTCTTTCACTGTTCTTTTCAAGAAATGAGAATATAGTTGGGACGAGTCTGTGAACGGAGTGACGGTCCAGATGATAGCATTAGTAGTTCTCACTATTTTGTTAAATAGTGTGACAATAAATGTAATGAGGACTCCATTGAGTGTGGATATTGTCTAGATGACAATATTCTTATTAAAACTCTTAGATTATGTTTTGTCGTATTTTACACGACTGTTGTATAATTAAGTTGTATTTGAATTTTGTACCATGTATTTGGCGACTCAAGATGGGTGATGTATACCTATTTTGGGGGCGTCACAGTTCCAGTATGTAGTGTTGATCAATATAGAGCATAACGGGTTGATCACTCTCCATGCCCGTAAGTCACGCCGGTTGTAGACTGTAAAGCTGCAATTCAAGCTCATTGGTTCAGTTCAGTTCGTCGTCACCACTTGCCAAGCTTTGAATTTGCAAAATTTTGGCCCACCAAAATCAGCCTTTTTAGCCCCACCGTTTTTTTTAGTTTCTTCATACAGTCTTACCGTTTGAGCCAAACCCAAAAAAATAGCATAAAATAGGCACAAAAGTGGTCTCGGCCCGCCCGCCACGGGCCGGGCTGCAAAATTTTGGCCCAGTAGAAACCGAACCTTTTTGGCTCACCCGGCTTGTTTGGGCAGGGCCCGCCCGTTTGCCAGGTATACCAGTTCGCAGATGAATTATTGTACAAACCTTTACAAATTTGAAAATAAATTTTCATGGTCTAATGGCTACTTAGCATCTATGGTCAATACGTAGTTTCAAAAATGTAAACGGTTTAACATGTTATTCAGAATTGTTTCAGTTTACTTCAGAACTATTGATTCATTGTAGACGTATAACTCAAAGAAAACATTTATTTCTTTCAGCTAATGTTTATTATCTGCTATTACTTGCTGAGCAATTAAATATTCATTCTTACTTTAAAATTAAATATTTTTAGCTAAGCATGATCGACCAGAAGGTTCTGGCAAAGACAAGAAAAAGGGGAAGCTAAAAAAATAGTTATAAAGTGTTATTTGTAATAACTGAAGTTATGTATTATGATAATATGTTACCTATCATGTAATATTGTACTTAAGGGTCGCCATACCTGGAGGATTAGACAACTCTGATATAATTTTTAAGTTTGTAATATATTAAGCAGTTCGAATGAATGATATCGTGTAGCACCAAGTACGGATTTCAATATTCAAATTTGGGGGCGTCACAACGGTTATAGCCCAAAAAAATCATCATCTTCGTCATAAGCGACTGTATACTGCATAACTCTGTATATATATATATATATATATATATATATATAAGCGAAGTATAATTTGTACACATACTAAATAGAAAATAAAAAAAAGAAAATAAAAAAAAATTCCAAAATTATCTTTAGTGTCCCTACAAGATTATATAAAGCAATGAGCATTATTATTATTTTTATACTAATTAATGGACCTTTTTAAATAATATATTTACTCTTCACTTTAAATATTTTATCCTATTTTTTAATGGCTATACAAAAAAAATTTCATATTTATATATTTTATCTTAATTTTAGAGAGAAAATTTATAACTTTAGTCTTCTTTTTTTTTGTTGGGATAAAGGGAATATAATTGTACACACACAATATATAATTGCATAAGACTTTTATTTTAAAACATATAATAATTTGGAAAAGGAAGAAGTAAAATAAATTTAAAAAAAGAAAAAGAAAAAGAAAAAGATAAACACAGAATATATGATGTAAAAGATTATATCATCATACCACCAATATGGAGAGGATCATGCACTCTTGACACGTGGGATCTCTATTCGTCTTAAGATTTTGGCGGGTGTCCTCTCCCCAAATTTTGGATTTCGATGGGCACAATAGTCATTTCCCTAATCCCTGTTGTTCCCTAGGGTTCTATTTGGTGGTCTGGTCCACCGCCGCTTAACACCTCTCCCGGCTCTGCACGTCGGCATTTCTATTTATAAGTTTAGCCACCTCACTCCCAACTCCCCTTACCCTCTGCCACTTTTTCTCTCTAGAAATTCTCTCTCTGTTTGTTTGTTTTTGGGATCCTATTCGTGTAGCCTTATTTTTTCCATTTTGTCCTCCAACCCATTTTGTCACCCAACTCGAGAAATTATACCATCTGGGTAGCTTTCAGAAACAACCCAAACAGAGCTATGGATTTGTCCCAAAAGGTGAGTCAATTCTATAAATGTCCAATTAATAATAGCCTTTATGTAATTTCACTGGATTAAAGTTTAATAAAATATTATCACATGTAATTTTTGTTTTTAGGAGCCTTTAACTGCAGAAATGAATGATGAGGGTATTAAGTGTTGTGCTGATTGCAAGATAACAAAGACGCCTCTGTGGAGAGGTGGTCCAAGTGGCCCCAAGGTAAATTTAAAATCATCATCACTACTACCCATTTGATCTTAAAAACTAGAATGATTTGATCTTGGTGGTGTTGGATTTTACATCTGGGTTTTGCAATTTCTTATTGATTTATTTTGGGTTATGTTTTTCAGTCACTTTGTAATGCTTGTGGAATCAGACACAGGAAGAAAAAGCGTGCGCCTATGGTGGGTGTAATGAAAGGGAAAGACAAGATGAGAGAGAAAACCTCCGTCACCGCAACCGACAGCTCCACCACTAGTATCGGTAGCAGCGGCAAGAATAGTAGCAAGGGTAAGAGTGATAAGAACGGAAAATTGAGTGCAGATTTGAGGGTGAGATTGATGGCTTTGGGGAATGAGGTGGTGGTGTTACAAAGAAGGCAAAGATCTCCGATGAAGAGGCAGAGGAGCAGCAAGAAATTGGGGGAAGTAGAACAAGCGGCTATTCTTTTGATGGCTTTGTCTTGTGGGTCTGTTTTTGGTTAGATCAAAACCCTACCCTTCCAAGCAGCTAGTTCAAATGCTTTTTAGCAGTTAATTTTCTTTTTCCAGTAGTATGGGTTTTTGGTGATCAGGATTTTTCCCATCTAGTAAAAATTATTAGGGTTTTTTACTTTTTAGAAGGATGAAAATGGGCCCAAATCCTTGTATTTATGGCTACTACTCTACTGGGGGAGGAAGAAAAGTATATATATATATATATATATATATCAAGTATTTATCGGCAATGAAGAAATTCATCATTTTTTGGGTGTCATTTGTTTTCCCCATTATTTCAAGGCAAGCCGAAACAAAATGTTGGGAAATTTGCATACCTTAATTCCTTTTCATGTTTTGCTTTATGGTTTGTGAAATCTTTCTTTTTAAATGGATTACTTGCGTGTTTGTATATTATATTATGTAATTGAATTTTCTTTTTGTTTGTTGCGTTAAAAAGACCCATTTGTTTTTTTTCCTTTTTTTAATTTTGAGAATTAGATCTCTCCTATATATGTTTCTCAAACTTCAATTTACTCATCTGGGCATCAATTCGGTTATGGTTTTGCATCTGAGCATCAATACTTAAATGCTAATTATTTAATCATTTCGGTTATTACCGAATTCGGTTATGGTTTTGCTTGGATTTAGTCATCTGAGCATCAATACTTAAATGTTAATTATTTAATCATTTCGGTTATTATCCGAATTCGAGTACTTGTTTGGACATAAAAAATAGGTACATTTCGACGAATTGATCACCCCTAATCTTACGGGCCGAGGTTTCAGGCAAAGGTTCAGTTCAACAATTTTGAGCGCTTAATCTAGATTTCATTCAAATGGGTTTTGTTTCAGGCCCAAAATATTTTGCTAATTTATTGTTGATATATTTTTAGGGACAATTACATATTCTATTACATTTTTAAAAATAATTACAACAATAGTGTCCTCATAAAAATTTTACACAACTAATACATTTCCATATTTATTTACAATACTAGTGCAATACTTAATTACAAAAAGAGTGTAATCTTATCCCTTTAATTATGCACACGATTTTCTCCCTCATCTCTCCCACAATTTTCTCCTCATTTCTCCCACGATTTTCTCCCACTCAATTTCTGTTTTCCTTCTTCTTCTCCTCCCTCCGCCTCCTCCTCCTCCTCCTCCTCCTGTCCAACCCTCCTCCCGCCTCCTGCCTCCCGCCCCTTTCTCCTCCTCCTGCCGCCCCCTCCCCCTCCCCCTCCCCCTCCTTCTCCTTCTCCTTCTCCTTCTCCTTCTCCTTCTCCTTCCTCCCTTTGCCTTCCCCCTCCTTCCGCCCCGCCTCACCACCTCCCTCCCTCCGCCTCCTTTCTCCTCCCCTCTTCCCGCCCCTTTCTCCTCCACCCTTCTCTCCCCCACACCCCACGCCCCACCCCTCCTCCTCCCCCCTCCCTCCCTTTCCTCGATCCCTCTGTCTCCCACCGCCACTTGGTCCATTCTTTATTTTCACTAAGAATGAAATCTTCCGATAAGGTAACCAATTTAGTTTTATTAGAGTTCTTAATTTATTTTGGATGTGATGCAGGTTGGTAATCAAACTTCATGTAGTTGGTTACCAAATCATTTGATAAGGTAACCAATTCAGTTTTATTAGCTTACTAATATATTTTGAATGTGATGCAGTTGGTAACCAAAATTTATGCAGTTGGTTACTAAACCGATAAGGTAACCAATTTAGTTTATTAGGTTACTAATTTATTTTGGATGTGATGCAGTTGGTAACCAAATTTCATATAGTTGGTTACCAAACCATTTGATAAGGTAACCAATTCAGTTTTATTTGATTATCAATTTTATTTTAAATGTGATGCGATTCTTAGTCAAAATTAGTATAAAGGTAACCATTTCAATTTTTTGTGGGTAACCAAATCGTCAAAAGAAATTTGAATAAGAACTTCTATTGATGGCGGCAATGATGATGGCGGCAATGGTGGTATGGAGAGAGGAGGATGATAAACATTAGCTCCTTCATAATTTTTTATTTTTTATTATCTCATTTTGATTTGAATTTTGAAACATGGATTTGAAATTGTTGTTAGAGACAAGATTTGAATTTGAATTTGAATTATTAGTTATCCTTGATTTTAGGTTTCCTTATTAATGTGAATTGTACTATTTTTGTAATAATTACATTCTTTTTGTAATTATTTAGTTGATGCACTTTTTTTGTAATTATTTTCTATTTGTTGTATACTTATGTAAAGGACCCATATTTTTATACAAGCTAAACTAAAAAAATTAAATTAAAAGAGAAAACAATAATAAGTGGGCCTTTAGTTGTAAGGTTTGAACAAGGCCTCTGAGCCCAATCCTTCACCAATTGCTTACATCTTGAAATAGGCCTTTTTAAGTTATATACGGAATGAATATCCAAGCCTTGTTTATTTGATATCAGACTATGAATCTCAACGCATTCCTTAACATACATGGATAATGTCAACGAGTAATGAAACAATCATCATAACTTCCTGCCTGACCTGACTGAGAGCAGATTTTCTATCCCATTTTCTCTATCTCCCACTTAAGTGTTTGACGCCCGACTTCTTATTTAATATCAATTAACTCTAAAATTAAATAAGAGGTCATGTGTTAAAATTTAAATGGGGGACACAAGCAGAACTAAAAAAATAGAGACAGAAAATTTGCTCTCGACCTGACTATGATATATCATATTAATTTCTGAATATGACCTTGTCAAAGGTATAACGTAAATTAACATAATTTCATAGCATACTCAACACATCATGTTGAAGCATTCATACATAAATGTATGTGAGCGCAAGATCTGTCAGTCAATCTACGATTTTGAGAAATTGAATTCAACAAATATATTAGAATAATGCTAGAGATACACAGAAATGTCAAGTAGAAAACAAAGAGAAAATAGAAAGTGAGACATACGATCAGATGGATCAGATGTTTTACACATTTTCATTGATAACAATACATGAGTTCTATTATTTGTGCACAATTTTTTATGCGCATAATCTTATTCAATATATTAATGCCTTGGTTATGAACTCTTACTTATCTAACAACTTTGCAGATCACATATAACAAGCTAATAAGGCCCAAGTCAATTATGGAGCTGTTAGAATTAGATCACACATGCATATGATAGTAAAAAATTAACACAAAGATTTACGTTGTTCTTCAATTTGGATAGTCCCCGGGAGCGGCGATGTTCTTTTATTATTCACTGAGTTACATAGAGTTTTACAATAGAAAGTATATATAGTTGTTACTCCTATTCCAATTCTAATTCAACTTCTTGTCGGGTGTCCGACGCTTGTCAAGGCTTCAAATGATCGCCCACGCCATTGCTACAAAATCTTGTCACAAGACGGTAGCATGCGTTGTTGCCACAGCGTTGGCAGCACGGCCAGTGCTATATAATTTCTCCTTGATCCTAAATACCCTACACTACTCATAAACCTATATTGATTTGGCTCCGCACTTTGCCTTTTTCAAAAACTTATCAGTTATAAGTCATAATTAACAAATGTATCTAATTATTCTGATAGAGAATAGCAAGTTCCATTAGCACACAACTCTTGTTTCCTTTGTATAAGCTTGTAATACATGTTATCTTTAGACCCAATACCTCAATCTTTATATTTGAATTTTCTCTTATAAAACCATATTTAGATAAATGCTTATTCAATTAGAATTTGCTTCTTTTTTTTTTCTTTTTTTTTTACAAATTATATTATTTTACTTTTCCTTTTATTCTTCCACAATTTTTCAAGTTTCAATTCAAACATAGTGAAAAATAGTACATTTTACTCAAATTTAGCATTTTGTAATCTATACTTGGCATATTTTCAAACTTATTGACTTTTTATTTTAATTTTTTCTCTATATATAACACAGTTTTAGTCCTAATACGTTTGGATCAAAAAAATAGAATAAAAATAAAATAATTTTTTTTAAAAATGATTTCAATCGCAATTAAATATAATTTTTTTTTATTTCATATGAAACGTAACATAAATATCTAAATATCTAAAAGTCGTTAGCTTAAGTGAAAGAAACCCTCACGCATGCCATAACATAACTTAAGGCACCGAGTATTAGTAAAGGTATATTTTGTGTGCGGTTCTCGTTATATTTGATTTTGACGTCAACTCAAATATTTCGTCCCGTTCGCATTATTTATTATTAATTTTTTAAAATCAATTTAAAAGATATTTAAATTTAAAATTAATATATATTTTTTTTAATTTTAATCATTAAGATGAATATTGTAAACTATTTAAAAGGTATTATTCATTATAAGTTTCAATATTTCATAATTTTTAATAAGTAATCTCAATTTTAAGCTCGAAACTATCTTAAATTAATTTTCAAAAGTCAATAATAATTATATAACTTATTCGTACCAACTTATTTTTCAAAGAAAAGCCTAAAATCTTTAACACTGTCTTACTGAGTTTAAAAATAGACAGAAAAAAGGGGAGATTTTTTAAGCTTTTTGTTCAATTATTGTGTTTTTTTTAATAATGTGGAAAAACTAGGGATACATCAACCAAATCTATATTTATCTAATTTATTTATTGATTATAAATTATACTAATTATATGTATTTTCATTGACATAGAAAATTATAGATAGAGGCCTATAGATATTTTTTCTTCCTCATATTCTGTCTTAATTCAACTGCTTCAAAAATTTTTATATTAAACTGCAAGTTATTATAATGCAATTTTTAACTTATTTACTAGTCTAGTTTATATTTTTTATTCATCGTTTTAGAATCTTATTTGACGACTTTTATTAAAGCATCTTAATTATTATAGAAATAAAATGTCGTTTTTGGCCAAATAAAACTGAAAATGTTTACTTAAAATATTCAATATTAACATTTTCTTTTTTAATTGCAATAAAAAAAATTAATTGCACGTACTCAATTTATAATGGAGAAACTTATATAAATAAAATTTATATTGTTTTAATTACAGTTACATCATTTAGCTTAGTTAGATAGTTATCTTGACGGAAGTTAATGCTCAATTGTAAAATAGAGATTTATTATCCATATTTTTTTATAGTAAAAAATTTATTTTGTATTTAAATATACTAACGCTCTGTTTCTGAGTTTTAAAATGGACAAAAAAGAAAAAAAATGGATAAAAAATTTAAGTTTTCTTTCTAATTCTTATGTTTCTGAGTTTTTTAATAAACGGAAAACAAAAGAAATGGATAGAAAACTTAGCCACTTTTCCTGTCAAAGTTTTCGTCCAAAATTGGCCTGATTTGGACGGAAAAGAAATTGGAATAAGTAATATTTTTATAATTCTCATATTATCCTCAACTTTTGATATAATAAATTTTAAATTACAACTTATGTTCTCAATTTTAAATTTTCTATTTTTTTCATTAAAAACTCAGAAATAACACAAAGGATATTCTTTTCTTTTATGTTCTAATTTAAGTTTTCTATTATTTTATTTTTTTTGTTCAAAACTCAGAAAGAGCGAAGAGTAGAGTACTTGCTTTTGCATTTTCTATAAAGAAAAATGAGCAGGGGTCGGAAAGAAATGGATCTGGGGCTGGGTTATGGATCCGCTCTCTTTTTGGGATAGGTGTTTTCGTTTAGTACTTTCTTTCTATTCTATCAATTCTTTTTCTTTTCAATTTCTTGGCGATTTCATCTCCTTGTCCTCTCCGAATTTATTTCTCCCTCTCCCATTATTAACTGTTCTATATATATATATATATATATATATATATATATATATATATATATATATACTGTGTGTATATATAACTACAGTGATGAAGCGGGCTCTTTTTGAAATGTGGAGCTAGTGAATTTTGGCATTTCAAATCACTACCAGGCATGTCTCTATCATTCTTATCTTCAGTCTCATTTCATATTTTTTCTATCTTGTCGTTCGAAATTCGTATTATTGGTCATTGTAAAGACGCAAAATGTAATCTTTGTCTGATTTTTTTTAAATTTATTTACTGTTGATGATGATTTGGGTTCAAATTTTGAGTAGGTTCTTGTAACGATTGCTCGTGACAAGTGTTTGATAATTTTTTTTTGCATTTCTTTAAAATTTTCTTTTATGTATTGATTTGTTTAGGGCATCAATTTTTTTATGCTACTATCACTTGGGTTTGATTATAATTGAGGATTTTTCTGAAAGGTGTTGTCTTTGTGTTAGGTCTTTTGTATTCACATAATAGCATTCATTTATATTATTTTGATTAGTTTACATAATAGCATTCACATATTTATATGTATATGTATATGTATATACATATAGCCTTATTTGCACATGAATGTTTGTTTTTCTGAATTGGAATTCGTAAGGGTTGAGGTTGTGGGGTTCTCTTGTAATAAAGTCCTAATCTTGTTAATGAAATTTCTTTTTCATGTTATCCCCAAGTTTTTGTGCAATTTTTTTTTTTGTGTATGAAGCCGAATTTCTATGAGCCACCTAATCAGTGGCACCTAACATGGGATTTTTATTGGTACAACTCTTGTGAAAAATGTGCTTTTGATGAGTTTAGAGATGACTTTTGATGAGGGAAGGGAACAAAATTTACAATGATGGTTGTCTGATATGATCATGTCCTGAACAACCATTATGTTTAATCAAATGGCATCTATTCTTTATTATTCTGTGGTGTGCATCATTTGATGTTTCTTGTTCCCTATTTTTAAATGGTATCGTAAGTCTTATATCCATCAAAATTTTTAGGAAGTATACCCAAGCTCCCATTTTGCTTGATATTTGGTTCATTGTATTCCAAACTATTTATAGTCCAGAAATCTTTTGCGAAAGAAGTTACTATTTGACCAATGACCTTAAATTACATCTATGATGCGTTAGATTCTTAACTAAGCCGTTTAAGAAGTTTAGCTTTCTATACATTGAAGGTAGGGAGTTGGAATTGAGAAGTGATTTGGGCATTGTGGCAAAAGGAATATAGAAAGTTACATGAGTAAGATAAGTCTTGGCTCTTGGGTCTGTGAAATAGTTAGTCAGTGCCATGGTTATAGTTGCTTACATATTTCAGTTGTGCTTGTATATGAACTTTTGAGCATGTAGAAAGGAGAAGGTTGGAAATGAACAAGGATTACGTTCTAATATTTAATCTGGATAGTTTGAATAAGAATTGGTAAATTTGTGAGTTTTTAAGAACATGATGTTCTCAAAATAAGCAAACATTGATAAGACGTGTTGGAAGGAAGAGTGATTACAATCCTACAAGGATTAAAAGGAATTATTTAAGTTAGAGATACTGATGGGAAGCGACAAGATCTAACAACCTAATGTAATAAAAATAAGGCATTGCTAAGGAATTTAACCAGCCCATCTCCACCCCCTCCCCGTCCCCGTCTTTTTTGATCTTCTTTTGCTCTTTGTTCATGTTGGTGAGCTGCTCCTTAAAGTAGCTATAGCCTTGCATCCTTTCTACCAGACTATCAACGTACAAAATTTGACGCAATGAAATTTATGTGACCTTACAAGGAGGAGGATTGTGAAGTTCAAAACGTTATTTGGTTGATTACTTGTTCATTTTGTAAGATTTTTCCGAACCAGGCAAACAGCTAACCTTCTATGCAGTTTGGTAAACTGGAAAAGTGTAGCAGGTTATAGTTTATCACTTCATGTCTGGCCCTGCATTTTTGTGGGAAAAAAAATTTCATGGGATGTGCTAACTTTTGATTATGGCATAACTTTTAGTCCTGGACATACATGGTATTTCAATATCAGGGCCATGAGCAGGATTTTATATGCTGGGCATGTTTGTGAATTTATTCTGATTGTAGTTTTCAAAGACAGAGTCTTTTGATAATTTAGTCTCTTGTTAAATGTGTCAACTATAGGTTTTTGGTGTCTTTTTTTCACCCAGCTTATTGTATGGTTCTGACAATTTGTAAGTATTGCTGTGCTTATTGGTTTGAAAGATTGTGTTTTCTTTAATTACATGGTATTTGGAAGACATTTATGCTCTTGGCCTGTTGCTTCAACTTTTTAAGCACCAGAATTTAGAATGCCATCTGCACGCGAGAGTATGAATGCACTTTCTTTTCTTATATTAAATTTTTGAACAAACATAACCAGAATGCCTTAGAGCACTTAGATAATGCTTAATGTAATAATACTGTAATATAGTTTTTTACTTCATGTTTCCCTTCTTGGTTAAGTCTAAAATTAGTAGTTGATGCATTGTATGTTATTTCAGGCTTTTACCTAAACAAGCTAAAAAGGTTGTTCTTTGTTTTAATATTTTTAAATTTAAATTATTAAGTTTGATAATTTCAGTAAATTTGGCTGTACATAAAAGTCATTAAAAAATGTATTTTTGCAAAATCTCTTCCTTGACTACTTGTTTTTTTTGGTGTTTGGTTGTTTGCAAATTGAAATACATTGACACCAAGTCCTGGCATTGTTTAAATGTACTTAAAATCCTGAGCCATGTTAAGACAATACAATTTGATTTTTTTAATATTAAAATTTAAAAAAAAAAACAAAAATAAATGGTGTCTGGATTGTTTCAATATGATAGGGTCATATAATTAAGGTTAAATTTAACACTGCATTTTTTTGCTTCATCTGCAGGCTAATCAAATTGGGTTTGCAGTTTAGAATTCTTTACAAATTGGATCTTGCTGTATATTTTGAAATCAGAACAGTTGCAATGTGCTTCTCACTTTTGCAATTTCCCAAGTGTAGATTTCATACCTTAACTAGTTCTTGGTGGGAAAGCTTCCATTATTTAGGTAGAAGTGGAAAAAATTCTACAGCTAAGCCTTTTGATTGTAATATTTATGGTCTTGAAGGAGGACATACTAGGAGATGGACTAGAAGACCTGTAACCACAAAAGTAGAAGGAAAAGCAAAAATGTCTTAAGCAGCAAAACTAGAATCATTGGACATGAAACGGCAGATGGAACAGTTTCAACAAGCGTGGAGTTAAATACCAAAAGAATAGAAATCAGTAAATATGAAAGAGTTAAGGACTGTGATATTCAAAAAAAGATTGCTGAGAACAGAGACTTAGCCAGACTCCTAACTGTTATTATTTTCGATATTGAGACCACTGGGTTTAGCAGAGAGACCGAACGGATTATTGAAATTGCACTGCAGGATCTTCTAGGGGGTCAAAACAGTACTTTTCAGACTCTTATAAATCCTGAACGCTATGTGCCAAATCCACATATTCACGGGATCTCAACCCATATGGTCTGCAGGCCTGATGTCCCAAGGTATCCTTCTGCAATCGATTGTTTATTTTCTTTTCCTTTTGCTCATTAAGAAAGAAACGTCCTGCAAGCTAAAACAATATTGTTGATTTGGGGCCTTAATTGCTGCTATTTTTTCTTTTACTGGTCTCAGAAGTAGACTCTTAACTTGTCTTCTAATTTGTCATCTTTGTATTACTACAACTTTAGAATATCTAGAGATTTAGATTCCTTGATTTTTCTTCTGAACAACAGTATGTTCTATTAGTGTTACAATTTTTCACTTCATGGTTAATTGTCTGAAGTCATTCAGTTTTAGGTTAAATTTCCAAGGTTTAAATTTTCTTTGCCACAGGTGATATGTTGCCAAGTTCACAAAACTTATGGATACAATGCTTTTATCAGCAATAAAACAATCAAAACACTGGAAACTGGGGAGGACAGAAAGATAACAACAATTTATAGGAATCATCTTCTCAGCAGAAATAAGCATTTTTTGACTTGCTCCAAAAAAATAAGGAACAATAATAAGCATTTTGCAATTTTCATATGCTGCTTATAATGGGTATTACACTTGTTTGGCAATCAATAAGCATGATTCTCTCGTTTATTTCATCAAAAGTTCAAACTACTTCAGAATTTCTTTGTAATAGCATGTTCTTCTATTAATTCGATAGTACAAAGAAGAGCATACTATTCCTTTGTGAATATCTCTATTTTTGGTTGACAAGTTCACCATGAAGGATAGGCATTTTATTTTCCCCAGAAGGCCCAAACCCCATATTCTTGTTGTGTAACTTGCCTGGATCGCATTATTCACATCCATCAGGATCAGGTGATAAAGATGCATACCATCTCCGCACTTAGAAGGCTACGACTGTTAAGCTTGTAGTGGAACATACACCAAACGAAAGCTTTGTCTTTGGAAGAGGCTTTGATTTTCCAAATATAGTTTGTCAAAAGAAGCTGTTCAAATTATGAGAAGGAAGTCAACAGGGTCTTAAGTACAGGACAAGTTCCTTGGGCTTCCCAAAAGACCACAAGTTGTTCAAACTTCATCTGTAAATGCTCCATTTGGATCAATTCCCTTGAATTTAAGGTTGAGTACATGTAGAGTCTGATGACTTCTCCTAGTAGTAAGAAATCCAATGTCATATACCTTAGAACTTTTAAGTAGGAACCTATTTTAGATGTGCAAGAGAGCAAGCATAAAGATTTAGAGTGTAATGTAACATTAAGTTATCCTCCAGCATAAACATACATTGATTGAATAAGGTACCAAGTGTGCTCCACACAATATTCTTAACTTGTCCATTTTCTTGTCTCATTGTCTTGCTGGAAAGGTAAAAGTAAGAGCTGGCAGAATGTGTTCCTGTAAAAGCATAGAAATGCAGCAATATGGTCCTACATTTCATGAAAGTTTATATTGAGGATGCTGCTCATCGTTTAAAGGGGGTGTGGTGAAAGTAACTTTGTGATTTAAGGTCAATGACATGTCTCATTGTAGTTAATACGAAAGAGAAGGTGTCATTAAACATTTTTAAGATAAGACGTCTATAGGGTTTAGCTTGTTTGGTGAGGATGACTTGCAGTGATGTTGAGATGAGTTAGTTAAATAGGAAAAACAGATATTTACTTTCAGCCTTATTCATCCTTTCTTCCCTTCTTCCTTTCTCCATGTATTTCATTTCACATTGTCAGTCACTTGATAAATATAAGCTTTTTGAATTTATAGATTATGTTGTGTTGTAATCTAACAGTCATGAACATTACTTAGGATGAAGGATTTAATTCCCATTTTACTGGAGTATATTCAGAGCCGCCAGAAACTTGGAGGGCAGGTGTTATGGATTGGTCACAATGCTCGTTGCTTTGACGTCCCTTTCTTGATTAAGGAATTCAGTCGATGCTCCGTTGACATTCCAGAGAATTGGCTGTTTATGGACACACTTCCTCTAGCACGTGAATTGGTGAAGTCTGGAGGTCTCTTTCGCCCTCTTCCTTTCCCTCTTACTCTTCTCGCCCTCGCCTCTCCCCCCACTAACTCTTTTATTTTGATGTTTTTATCAGGATCAAATCTTCCTTCAAAAACATCACTGCAAGCCCTTCGTGAGCACTATAAAATTCCGTTGGTTGGTTCAGCTCATAGAGCCATGTCAGATGTGTACTCGCTGTCTCAAATTCTCCAAAGGATGACTTTTGACCTGAAAGTACCCATTTCTGGACTTGTTGAAAGATCTTTCAGAGCTTCAGATTTGAATGACTTGAAGAAGAAGAAAAAGACTGGCTCGAGGTAGCTTCTGGTCATGCTTTCATTAATGTAGCTATTATTCATTGTAAATTTCATTCTATAATGAAATATCAGGCAACAATATTTATATCCAGTTACCATCGACTTATCCTACTTATAAGACGCCATAGAATCCATTGGAACCATTTGGGATCGAAACTATTTCTATAGGACTTTGCATTCATCTTCACAGCAACTTTAATATGCCATGGTGATCGCTGTTCAGCAAACGTTTGCTAGTCTGTACTGAAATCAGATGCTGATCAGCTATACTTTCGATTAGTCATCTCAAACAGACATGAAAAAGGAAACCTTTTTTTTTATCCATTCATAGGATTGAAGCATGTTGTATATATAGTAATCATCTTCTTTTCCGTCTTGCCAGATGATGAGCGACGAATGATATTGATCTTGATACATTCATGACAAGCAAGATATTCAAAATTTATGACTTAATTTAGTCAATTTTACTTTAATCTGGCATTGTAATTGTACCCAAAGTCTTAAGCATTCTGAAGGTGGTAGATTCTATTACTTATCTTTATCATTTGGACATGTTTTGCTCAGGATATTTGGTTGAAAATAGATTGTCAGGTCTTATTTACAAACATTGTAGGGCAGTAACATTGATCAATATATGTATATGTTATATGTATGCGTGTATATATATATATATAGGATAATGTTTCATAACATGTATGTATTTGGAGTAAGAATATCTATATAATAAAACATAACCCATTTTGAATCTTTCATTTGACAAAGCACAAGGACGGTTCAGATTCATTTTAACTTAATCCTTCCAACTTAATCTAAAGGGTCATATTTTTTTCCGCCTTAATCAAATTCACTTCTACACACTAATCTCTCTTATGTTCACACACAAAATCTATTTCTCTCCTCTCTTCTTCACACACAAACAAATAATAATAATAATAACAATAATAATAATAATATTATTATTATAAAAATCTATATAATAAAATAGAACCCATTTTGAATCTTTCATTTGATAAAATTGATGCGTGAAGTGATTCTTTCAAACATTTTTCAGATTTTCATTCTAATTTTAATCCTTAACCTAATGACTTAATCTAAAAGGTCATATAGAATAACAACAAGTATATTCCTACTTCTAATCAAATTCTAAAAGATTCCTACACCCTAATCTCTCTCTCATGTTCACACACAAAATAATTTTTCTCTCTTCTCTTCTTCACACACAAACAAACAAATAATAATAATAATAATAATAATAATAATTAATTATTATTATTATTATAATAAAAATAATTATAATATCTATATAATAAAACAGAACCCATTTTGAATATTTCATTTGACAAACCACAAGGACGGTTTAGATTTTATCTCAATTCTTCCAACTTAATCTAAATGCTCACATTTCATCTCACACTAAAAATTTTCGTCCAAATCAAATTCACCCTTAAAAATTCTCGCCCAAATCAAATAACAATAATAATAACAATAATGATAATAATAGTAATAATTATTATTATTATTATAATAATAGTAGTAGTAATAAAAATAAAAATAATAATAACACTAATAATAATTATAATTATAATAGTAATGATAATATTAATAATAATAATAATAATAATAATAATACTAATAATGATAATAATAATAATAATTTTTTAATAATAATAATAATTTATTACAATAATAATAATAATAATAATAATAATAATAATAATAAAATAATAGTAATTATAATAATATTAATATTAATACAATAATAATAATAATAATAATAATAAGAAGAAGAAGAAGAAGAAGAAGAAGAAGAAGAAGAACAACAACAACAAAATAAGAACAACAACAACAATAATAATTGTTATTATGGTGGTGTGGTGAATTATGAAAATTAATTATTGATGTTTTTTTAAGTTTTTTGTAATACGTAAATAGGTTTAGATTTTTTTTGGATATCTATTTTAAACTTCAGGTCATGCATAGCTAACCAAAAGAAAAATTAATTATTATGGAGTTTGGTGAATTATGATAATTGTAATATATCCGATCAGTATGTTATTTTAGGTTGTATAGTGGAAAATCTTTCAGCTAATGTAATATTTTTGAATTTTAATCTAACCCATTTTTTGTTAATGGACGTGAATAACTTGCATTAGTTATTGTCACTATTCCAAATTTAACTCTTATCAAGACGAACAATTACTAAGATATATAGACACGATCCGTTTACCGAGGAATAGAAAGGAAGGACCCGGGGCCAGAGCAAATTGGGTTGGGTATAGAGCCGTAAGTGCAGTGAGGGGTGACAGAGAACTTGCTCGTACGGTTCATATAAGGATATCAATCACCATTTCATGATTTGGACCTAAGTACGATTTATAATTAATAATTATAAATATATGGAGATAATAAGTATATGCCATATATTATAAATGAGTAGGAATATAATTAATAATATTAAATATAATATAATTATTATTATTAAATATTATTATAATATTATAAATATAATATAATAGTTATAATATATTATAAATGAGTAGGAATATAATTAATAATATTAATTAGTATAATTATTAATTATAAATGAGTAGGAATATATGATTATAAATAACGTAAGTTATTTTATTAATTTATATTATTAATAATTCATATAGGTAAGTAGGTTATTTAAGTGATCTATCTTTGAAATGGTGATTGAGTTTTATATTATATTCAAACTCATAAACAAAGTATGTAATTAACTATTACTCTCAAATTATCTAGTTAAGTACTATTCCTTATATTAGTCTACTACTCATTTTATTAATTAATAAGTGGAGTATTAATTAGCTATATTTTATTAATTAGTAAGTGGAGTATTAATTAGCTATATTTTTTTATTTTACAGTTGTCAATGGAAACACTATTTTAACATCATTAAAGTAATTTTGCTTTTTTAAAAAAAATTTTAAAAAAATGAAAGCCAATGGAAACACTATTTTAACATCATTAAAGTAATTTTGCAAATTTTGAGAAAAAAATGCTTTCTAAACGGGTGCATTGAGAGTTGAACTTTTCTTTTATATATATTTAAAACTTAAAATAAATAATGTAAAGATGGACCACTAAAACCAACTGAGCTATGAAAAAAAGCAGCTATTCATATTTTCTATTTATATGTATTTAACATTTTAAATAAATAATGTAAAGATGGACAACTTAAAACGAAATACAAGGAATTTGAAAAATAATGAGGCCAAAATAAACATGGCGATCTATTACTAAATTAGAGTAATGTTATATATACATTAAAAATTTGCGCACTAATAATATATAATAATAATAAAAGAAAATTAGGCAGCGAAACTTATTATTAGATGTTTACTCTTGTTGAGTAATCTGATTAACATTCAACTTGATAAAATAAAATGATTAAATAATTAAAAATGAGATTATTTTGAAATACGCATTGTGTTTCTGTTAGTAGATCCATATTCAAAAAAGGTTTTGTGACCATTCCAGATGCAGATTCGTATTTAAATATATATATATATATATATATATATATATCCATTTTATTTCAAAATGAATTGATACAAACAGATATTTTTATCTCGTTTTCCCATGCACATAAGCATTAGGGAGTCGAATTACAAAAATTCCCAGGGAAAGAATCAATCTGACCTTCAAAACACTATTACCAAATTCTATTAAAGCCCTATACATGTCCATGGAACAGCAACTCTCTTAAATATACAATACCCTCCCCGTATAATAAGGTAATAAGAATAAGAAAGTAAAAAAACAAAAAAAACTTTTGATCGATAACTGGGGGCCTGGGGCAATTCAAAACTCCCGCATTCTTCCATTAAGCATGGCAAGCAAGTCGCAGGGGAGGGTCACAACAAGAAGCCGTAAGCAAGATCATAGTATACGTTGAAAGGTCAGAAAAGGATTTCCTTCAGAATTAGGAGAACCAACATTACAAAGCACATGATAACAAGTACCGTAGCACACTTCACCATTCCACCTTTTTTCTGAGTTCTCTCTGCCTGCAAGTTCAATTAATTCCAACATGATATTAGAAAAAAGGAAAATAGACAAGAGAGGGGAGAGTAAAAGGTAGGGGCAGGGTGTAGTAAAAGCTTCTGTACTCCCACCATCTCAAAAATGAGAATCCTACCTCTTTTTTGGGGGGACTTTTCTTTTCCAAATATTAGGTTTATACAAGACATGTTTAGACATAATTTCTTTTCAAACGTCAAAGACTAACATTATAATTTTTTAAAAAACATTGAAAAGATTTGTCCTACTTGTTCTGTACAAACCTCAATTTTCATGATGGGGGGGTGGGGGGATTAAGAGATAAAAAAGTAGGGCTCTCATTTCCAGATGAATGTAGTAGTTTAAAAGAGAAGCTTGAACATAGAAGGAAAAGAAGACCTTCTGCAGCTGTTTAAAGCCTTCTTCTACTGATGCAGCAACATTTTGAATATTGTAGTCTATTCTATCAACAATAGTGCCCTGTTTGGAGAAGTAAATTCAGTCAATCACCACATATATTTGAGGAAGTTCCGGCACCCTATTAAATTGAACGTGAAGCTTCTAACCTGGTCAATAACAAGGACTGACAGATCCTTCATAATTTGGGCAAGCTCACCCACTGATTCTACAACCTACCAGAACCAAGATAAGGGATTACAAATGTTCATATATATATGGAACTAATATTTCAACAAAGATCCACTCACATTAATATTAAATGGGACCCACGTTCATGTGAGTGAGGCCTTGTGGAAATATCAAAATTTTGTTGTGGAAATAACACTTTCCATATATTCGCAGTCACTAGAAGCATCAAGGCAGCAAAGAAATAAATACCAGTCAAAAGCTATACACTTACCTGTTGAATCTCTCTCTCCCTTTCTGCAGTGAAAGCCTCACTTTTCTTTAGTTTGGCCATTTGGTGTTCATTAAATACCTATAGAACATTTGTAAAATTATACTAAATTATATTCTGATAGAAAGAATGTGGAAAACCTCTTATACTTGCAAGTTATATTTTAGAAGGAGAACAGGCTCCCAACATTTTTAAGGACAAACACTTCCTAAAACACCAAAAGGAAAAAGAAAAAGAAAAAAAAACACTCAAAAAGTCACAAGCAAGACCACAGCCAGGAAAGAAAAGAAGAATGAAGCAGCAAGGTAAGATTCAGAATATCTTATACATAATATAGGTTTCCAATTTTCCAACTCAATAAACCCACACTTGTTTGTCACACGGGAGTGCCTTTTATTTCTTCATGTTTTTGATACTGCGAGGTTACTTGTGTTCACTCCCTTTAGGCTCTTCTAGTAGATTTATTTACTTCTTAAAAAATGTTAATTGGTTGTACCTCCTTGGGATGCTTTTCTATATATTTTACTCACCTCTTTGAAAAATTATGTTTCTTGATATAAAATAAATCTAGTGAAATGATCTCCCATTATAAAAATGTGCCGATGTCTGGATATCATATAGTTAAGTGCTTATACATTTAGATGGAATAAAGGAAACTATATAATAAAAATAAGAATATAAGAAGTCAGAATACCATGTCGTCCAAGTCATCATCCTCCGTTCTGGAAAGATTTCCTTTCAAGTTCATTTCTAAATCAACCCCATCTGGACCCTAAATCAAAAGGCAATATATTAGGAAAAACTTAGAAACACATAATTCCTTGACTACAAGATGAAAATTCTGCTGAATGGGAAAAAAATTCCAGTTTTGAGCTGTTAGTAACTCGAACATTACAAACAATTTCAAAAAAAAGGGCATAACTAAAATAAATCTTGAGTTGCAAAATTAGAACCATCTCCAAATTTAAAATCTCTCTTGAAAGAAAGGAAATTCTTCTCGTACCTCTTTCTGCTGCTGAAGGCGCTTTAAGTAAGTTGACTGTTTCTTGCGAAGTTCTACTGAGAGGCTCTGAAGGTCAGTTGCAAGAGAACGCTGACATAAAAACATTAGAACGTTAGTACAGCTCCCTAGAATGACCATAATTTGTACAGATACAATACAACAAGATTGATTATTACCAGTGCCACTAAGCAAAGCTATGTAATCACTGTTACTCAGAGTGAGCATCCTACACTATATCACTAACTTCTAGCAAGTTGGATCAAGTTTTCCTACAAAAGAGTTCTCGAATAAAATAATACAAGATAACATTTTAGAAGTTCCTTTAGTTTTATGCATCTGGAGTCTGAAAAGATCATCAATGATATATGGCCCCCTAATAATCTGACATAAATAGTAGTTATAAGTTGCCAGCATTCAGGGTTAATCAAACTAATCAGGGAACGAACAAGATACAGAAGACATTTTAGGGAAGGAACAATAGCACTTTAGCCAACCATAAACCTCAAGCCATGAGAGGGGAGGGAGGGAGGGAGAAAGAGAGATAACCATGCTAATGAACACATGGCTGCTTATATTCAGCAGTCTGACATAAATTTTTTCTTAGATAAACAAAATATTTTCCTAGAAAAAAGAAGATTGAAAGAAGGGAGAACAAAGAGCCCTCTAAAAATAACTTGAAATAGATGCAAAGTCCTCAACCAAGGGCATCCCACAATATATAAAATCAGAAAGTCATCCCTAGAGATAAAATATAAATTGCAAAGGACTTGTGGGAATATTAATTTTTTCGAAAAGCTTAATGAATTTTCAACGCAGCGATGAGTTTTAACCCACACAACAAGTTATATGTTGAGTAGTACCTGAACATTTTTCCTGACATTTGAATCCTCAGAAGGCCCACCAGCAGAGAGTCTTTGTAATCGCTTCTCCGATTTCCTTAAAAGACCAGTTATTTCATGCGTAAGAGCCTCAATACTGCGCTGATCTTCTTTACCATCTCCAAATGAGGGCATTAAAGCTTTAGAATGAGCCTTTGCTAGCTCAGCCATTTTCCTCGTAATAGCTGCACATTTGCCGCTATTTCTTCCGATAAATCTACCCAAGCTGGAGGTAGTCCAACAGTAAGTGCACCTCTACTGCAGTAGACTAATATTAGTTAAAAGAAGTTAGGAAAAAATAATGGCTTAATCTGAAAAAAAATTGGTAATCTTAAACTCGTTTCAAGTTGAGGCATAAGGGTGCCTCTAGATGTTCCATGCAAATGATATGTTGCAAGATATCTTTCCTTGGCTTGAAAAGAAAGACATATTTAATTATTCTATAAATTTGACAAATCATAAGATTCAAATTGATTGGGTTTTCTTTCCTGTGGTCTATTGTGCTTACTTTGAGCTGGAAACTCAATTAGATATACTGATCTACTCATGGAAGAAAGAAAACCCAAATAAATGTTGAGCAAGGATGATTGATCTAGTGGCTATTTAATATATAGGACTCAGGAGAGAGAGAGATGGTAAGTTAAAAACATTATAAAAATGCTCTCTCTCTCTCTCTCTCTCTCTCTCTCTCTAGCTCTTCAAGAGCTACAAAAGATTCCATTAAGGACGGGAGAAACTTGTGTATGCTGGAAAAAACAAGAAACACCAGACATATACCAGAATTCCAATTTAGTCCTGGCAGCTGAATAAGCAGCTTACAAGTTCACAAAAACGCATACAAGTTGTTCTTTTCAGGGAAAGAGGAAAAATGTAATTTGACATGAATTTAGAAAATAAAATTGTACATAAAGTGATAAAGATAATTTGAGGATTGAGATGTTCTAGAATTAGAGCATAATTCAACATTGTACTTGTTAAGCTATGATATTTTCCATTTTATCAGTTTCTTCAATTATTATTCATTTCTGAATAAACCTCAGATTCACTTGGCTGAGGACCACATAAATGTAAAGATACAGAGACCTTAAATGACATGATTGCTAAATAGCATGAGTAATAATTAATGATCTAGCACACAATCTTTTCCGGTTGCTCTACCTGGTTCAAATCTCGTCATTCTTGTAGAGTTAAAGTTAGGTTCTATGTCCCTCTCACCCACCTTAATAATAAATAATATATGAGTTTAAAAAATTCAAAAAAATAATAATAAAGATATTTTCCAGCACCAAAAAAAAAATCTTGTCGTCCAGATTAGAATCGACCTCTTTCTTTTATTCCTACAATCATCAATAAAGTCTAGGCAACATGACGTTGAAATATATATGGTAGATCTGGTAAAGTTTTACCCAAACCCATTAACCCGTCCACTAACCCATGAATAAATGGGTGAAATTATCCATTTATATTAACATGTCATAACTGGGTTGATAAAACCATGAGTTGGATAAAATTGTGAGTTATTTTTTCTTTGTCGAGGCTGTCAAGGGTTTTGCTCTCTTGCTCAGTCGATATCTTCATCTCCAAACTCCAAATCAGTCGATCTCTCCATCTCCAGATTAATTTTTCAAAAGCGTTATTCTCCACCGCTACATCTTCGGCTCTGACTGCTATGGAGGCACCTTCTTCTCATCATCGGGGCAAGGTTGTTCTCATTATCAGTTAATTTCATAAGGAGAAGGAAGAACAATATTTCTCTGTTCCTTCTTGTTTACTCTTCCAAATGAGAATGGTCTTCAAGAGGAACTTTCTTGTCTTTTTGTTAGTTTGTTTGTTTCTCTCTTTGGTACGATGATGATACTGTAAAGAAGCTGCTTTTGATATACTAATGGTTTAATTGATAGCAATTTTTATTTGAGCTCTTTTTTTCTATTGGGATTCCTGTTTCATTTTCTTTATTCAATTCTTTTTTATATATAGTTGGGTTTGATTGTTTCTTTAGATTGCTCTGTGAGTGGCATACACATCAGATGAAATGTGCATAAATTTGTTAGATGGGGTGTTAAACTTCAGTCTTGCAGAGCTTTGTTCTCTCACATTTTATAAATATTTTTGTTGCTTATTAATTATTGAAGATATGATACCTAAAAAGAATATTACCAAGTGGGGTAGTATATGTCCTGAATTGTGGTTGCCATTTGGGATATAAGAATGAAAACAACAGGGAAAAAGTCAACAAACAGACTGCAATTCTCCTCTTCTTACAATACTAGAGGTTCAAAAGTTAATTGTGGGTTATATACCGGTTGATGGATTTTATCCGTATTCATTTAAAATTACCCATATATAACCCATTTGGAAATATTCATTAACTACCCAACCCATTGGTGACCCATTATCCATTACCCAATAAAAATATATGGACATAACAAATACCATTACTAGTCGTATAAGTAAAATGACATACTCTACACATACACACTACACATTACATAACTCACTCCTTGCAAGAATTCTATATCACCAGAATCGGATTCTTAAAGTTGTTCCATATAAATATAATGCTGATCATGCATCAGTGATTAATTTCTATCAGCCTTTAAAAAACCATTGATTATGATGTCTTATAACAGCCAGGATAATCATCACTTAGATTACATGAACAAATATTAATACTCAAGTTGTCTAATAAACTTTATGGAGCTTATTTACCAGCAGTATTTGTAATCTGACGACCACAAATAAAGACACATACACAAAGGACATGATGATCCATAATTAAAAAGCTTATCACTAATCGTTCTTAGTTCAAATCAGGAGATAAACAATCTATCTTGCTGCACATGACAAATGCTTATCATCACAAATCACAGCAATGGAAATCCGAAATTCTACCTTTAGTCACCACTAAAGTCTGAAGTCATCTTAGCTCAACTGAAGCAATCATCAAAATATGCACTTGCTCATATATATCAGCACGATTTCAGAATCACTAGTCATATAAGTCAATTAATACAATATATACACACTCACTCCTTCTAAGAAGATCTACACAAGCATAATTAAACTCAGCAAAATTGTCTGGATCTCAGTTTATCCCAAAACTTGTCTGTCCATTAATCCATCCATCAACCAGAATTTAAGATTTGCCCATCCAACCTCTAATATTATAAATTCATAATTTTAGTCCATTAAAATGGTACCTTGAACATAAAAATATTATCTTTCTAATTTGTAAATAGCATTCTAGCAATCTTTCTAATATAGTATTAAGTTTGCCCAGATGCATGAATTATATTTGCCACATGAATAAAACATTGACCTCATAAATTTCAGTATGAAATTGTGAACCCAACAGAAAACTCAAATCCATATAATATACGAGGGAAAAATATACCTGCAAGAAGTTCCAGGATCCTCAGTACTGACAGGAGCATAAGAACGATTGGGATTAATTAGAGAAGTAGTTGCCAATTCAATTACCGGACCGCCGGAGCTGGAACCCGGCGGTGAAGAACCAGCCGGAACCCGAACGCTCTTTAATGAATCTCTATACTTTTTATATATAAATGTCCTATTCCTCGTCGCCATTTGATCAAAATTCAAAGCCAAATTATCTATACAACGCTAAAAAAACAATGGGTTCCGCATAGATCTGGAGAAAATGAGATAATCATATAACTTGGGTAAAAAATGTTCCAAGATGGTGGGAAATATGAGGGTTTTGCCGATGTGGATCGCAGATCGGTGAGTCAGGCCACCGGCTGGATAGGCTGAGTCAAAGCGAGTCAGGTCAGGTAACTTGAGAGAGAGAGAGAGAGAAATGAAAATTGGTCAACATAATTCGAAGGAAAGGTTATGTAGTAGCAGGCAGCGGCGTGGTGAGGTTCGCTTGCTCAGGTAGTAGACTACCCCATAGTTTACAACAAAAATCTAATTTGCACTTAATTAATTTTTCAATTAAATATACCCCATGTTTTAATTTCTAAATATACAAAACAATAATTTATTCATTTTTCTAATATTTATTATTAATTAATCTATTATCTATTATCTATTATTATATTATTATATAAACTAAATAATATATAACACATTATTGCATATGGCATCTGTCTTTTTTACATTGCAATAATTGTCCTACATAATTAATGTGCATCTAACACTAATATGTTTATTATATCATTCATAATTATAACTATAATTATATCATGTCCTACATACAGTTTAAAACATTTAAAACAATTATATCCTAAAATCAATATTTTTTAATATTATATCATTCGTAATATACCATACATTATATCATACATGTATAGTATAATATTATAATACATGTATATAACAAAATAACTACTTATCTAAACTGTGTGGATATTATCATTACTAATTTAATTATATTACAACATAATATTATACCATTTATAATTATATTACAACATAATATTATACAATTTAAAATATTTAAAACAATTATATCTTAAAATCACTACTTTTATAATATTATACCATTCCTAATTATACTATACATTATATCATACATGTATGGTATAATATTATAATACATGTATATAACAAAATAACTACCTATATAAACTGTGTAGATGTTATCATTACTAATTTAATTATATTACAACATAATATTATACAGTTTAAAATATTTAAAACAATTATATCCTAAAATCACTACTTTTCTGTAAGACCCCAACTTTTATGAATAAATATTTAATTTTCTCTAAATATTATTTTGAATAATAAGGTGTGGATTTGATATAATGTTATAGTTGTGGGTAATATTTACAAATTTTACAAAGTAAGCAAGTTGTCATAAAATATTCGTTTGATCGGAGAATATTCGTTTTATCAGGGAATATTCGTAGGAAGGCACAATTATTGGTGGACCCCACAACGGAATTACTATCGGATATAGAAAGCTACATAAATAACCTTTTTATAAAAATAACGACAAGACTTTTATCGTTAACTGTTGAAATAAACGGTGATAAAAGTATAGTAATACGCGTGGTTGCATAGTAGCATACGGTATTATATAGTATCTTTGATTATTGATTCTTACGTGAGAAGTCACTCAGTTTTATTTAATTATTGCAACAGTAGTTGATGCATAGTATGTGACGCCCCCAAAACAGGTATACATCACCCATTTTGAGTCGCCAGATATCACACTATAAAAATAATTTACAAACTTCATTTATACAACTGTTGAACTATCGTGCAGAATACGACCACAGTTAAACTGTGAGTTTTAATACAAATGTATGTAACTCTCATAGTTCCTCGACCACAACCTTACAATGGTACTTTACATAAAAGTACAGTCAAAAACTGTTTTAGAAATTAAAATATTTGGGAAGTGCTCAAGGAAACCTTCATACATGGGAGGCCATGCGTCAAGGTTATGATAGATATCATATGTCCACAGAATTATCATATCCTTGATTGACCCAATAGACCCCAAAGAAAAACGAGAAGATTACTATCATGTTCTTTCCAATGACGAGTCTTCTTTTGATATATAATTATCTTCATTGTTTCCAATTGAGAATTATAATTCAAGCAAACTCCAAGATTATATTGGTAGTGCTCATAGATATAATCAGCAAGTACATGTGCACAACCCTGTCTTATGATAACACGAAGTTGTCTGTCATTAGACATCTTGTATGATAGTGACAAAATACCCTTCCAAAGTTCGGTTCACCTCTCCCTATTCAGTTCACCAAAATCAACGGTTAAAATGACGTATAAAATACGACACACTTATCTGAAATTCTCAATAAAATTATTTTCATACTGTTTCAGGAGAAACCTCAACAGCTATAGACCACCGTTCTAATCCCCTGTTACCCCCGCTCGACCTAGCTACACTTTTATTACCTGAAAGGAATTGTGATGCAAACAGGGTGAACACAACTAGCCCAGTAAAGAATATCATGACTAAAGATAATTAAATTATCAATAGCATTCATCAGTAATAAATCAAAGATTTAGAACATATGGTAGATGATAAAACTTTTCAACCATAGTTGCAGCGGAACGAGCAATCCATTAGAAAAGTCAAATAGACCATAGGGTCTATTATCTTCTCTATGTTAAAAGTCCACCAACAATGTTTTATCCCTGTAACATCAATCAATAATTCTTGTCCACAATCATGTGAATAACTCATAATCATAATTGTGATTCTAAATTCCTCTTCGCACCCAAGACGAAGATAATTTTCATCACTTGTCTCTACCTGAAACATCAAAAATTATGGTTATACCAAATCATAATTCTTGTTCATAATCATACTAATAAATTCATCTTTATACTACGGGCCAAAGATATTCATTAACAATTCATCTTTGCTCTCTATGTGCCAAAGACATACAATCGTATTATAGAAGAGTTAAGTAGAGCATGATATCTACTATCTTCTACGAATTAAAAGTGTATTATCAATATGTTATCGCTGAGACTCAGCTTAATAATTAATCTACATCATCGAATCATTCCTGCACTATGGCCAAGGATATTCATTAGTATTACGACCACGAATTATCCATGCACTACGGGCCAAGGATATTCGTGTTTTCAACAATGGTCATGATTATACCGAATAATCCATGGTTATAATCATACCAACAAATGTCCATCAATGCACGTAAGCCAAAGATATACAACTATAAAACCAATAATCAACGGTCCATATTTGCACGTAAGCCAAAGATATACAATTGTAAAATCAATAATCAACAGTCCATCTTTGCACGTAAGCCAAATATATACAATTGTAAAATCAATAATCAACAGTCCATCTTTGCACGTAAGCCAAAGATGACTTTCATCACAATATAAGCATGAGGATGATGACAATGATATAAGCATTAATCAAACGAAAACAAAAATAAATATTAAAGATTTTAAATTTATCCAAATATTATCAATCACTTAATAAACTCATAATCTAATATTATTAATATTATAACAATATTTTAATCACTTCTTAAACTTATAAATAATTTATTTCAATTGTTTACACTTTACCAAATAATGCATTTAATCATTCAAAATGCTATACTCATAAGATTTCATCACCAATGATCAAATCCTCATCAAAAATCAGATATACCCTATATAGGATTCCCAAGCCATAAAATCCTATTTTCTAATTTTATTACTTCACATAACATATTTAATTCATTTACTCATAACTAGTTCATTTTCATGAAAATACCAAATCACCCCAAAAATATTTCTTTTATGAGATTTAGCGTAATATAGTCCCATGTTGAATATATATTTTTTCTAATTTTTAAAATTCATTTACTATTTTTCATATACGGCCAAAATCTGCTGAATATTTAGACATTTATCATAAATTGTACATTTGTCCAAAAATTCTGAAATTTACAGGGTATACTCCTGTTATATATATGTACTCCCAATAAAAATTCCACCAATTTTGGAGTTAACCACAAGGAGTTATATGAGTTTACTTTTAAAATAGTATTTTCTAATAAAATCCATAACTCTTAATCTATACATCCAAAAATCTCCATCTTTAACCACAATATAAAAAACTCATCAAATTATCACTTCAAATTTTTCCAGAATTTTTGAGGGTCAGAAAAATTACGAAACTACAAATGGATTTTCACCCGCCATCCGATAATCCACGTAAACAGATCATTTCCACAATTTAATAAGGAATGGATACAAATGATCATTCACCATGCATGCCAGAATCCACTTAGCACAAAGTTATTCCAATGTAATAATAAAGAATGGAATAATGTAAGAATTCACCATGCATGCGATAATCAGATGCATGCATGCGAGTTATTCCTACGTAATAATAAAGAATGGAACCTGTGTCACGCGTAATCCGCATGCATGTGATATTCCAATGTAATAATAAAGAATGGAACTGTGTCACGCGTAATCCGCGCATGCATGTAATATTCTAATGTAATAATAAAGAATGGAACCAGTCATGCAGAATCCGCATGCATGTGATATTCCAATGTAATAATAAAGAATGGAATAATAATGAATTCAAAGCAGTACGCGATAGATCGCATGCATGTAGTTATTCCAAATGAATAATAAAGAATAGAATAATGAAGAATTTCACTATGTATGCAGATTTGCATGTAAAAAAGTTATTCCAACATAGTAATAAAGAATGGAATAACAACCCTTACGAGTATTGAAAGAAAATAACTCTCTTTATGAATACGAAAGAATAATACCCATTACCTTAAAAGAAACTGGATATTGGAATAGTGAGGTAGCAGACTTCTCTTCTTCTTTCTCTCTATAATTTCTCTATAATAATTGCTCTTGTGAGACTTAGTGAATTGGTGAGAAATGAAGGAAGAATGAGCTTCTATTTATAGGAAAATATAGTTTCGATAATTGCACGTTTTGGGGCTCGAAATATTACAGTATAATACCTTCATCTTTTTCTTCATTTTTAATTTAGTCTTGCAAGTATTATCAAACTTGCACCACCTCTCCTAATAGTAAATAATGTGAATCAATAGTTCAATCATGTGAATTAATAGTTATAATCATGTGAAAATATGAATTACAAGATAAGACTCCATCTATACCTCCATTTTTAACTTAGTCATGCAAGTATTATCAATCTTGCACCAACTCCCCTAATAGTACAAGAATGTGAATCAATAGTACACACATGTGAACAAATAGTTATAATCATGTGAATTAATAGCAATTAATTGCTCATTTATTCGATTAATTATCCTATCGGGTCAATATAACCTCCAGACATCAATTATTATCGAAATAAATGTCGATTTCCACTAACACTAACAATCCCAACACAATGGAAATATTTTCTCAAAAATTTATTTTTGAAATTTTGAAGTTTGACTTTTCTAAAAAGTCAATCGTTAACTTTTTCGACCAAAAAGTCAACCCCGATAAATTTTGTGTTTATAGTCTATTTCTACTAATTTCATCGCTTAGGACTCAAATATCACGCTCAAGGTCTCCAAATTCAACTCGAACTCAAATTCAATTTTTAATAACATTCATCATTAATATTATAACTCACAATATTTAACAACTGTGTCGTTCCTGTGAAGAGGGGCTTTCGATAAAGATTTCTCCTTATTGGCGCACAATTAGGTGTCCAAACCTTTCCTTGACAGAACTTCCAGACATTATCAATATTGCAAATAATAATATGAATAACTTTGTCGTCTCAATATTTGATTTAATAATATATAAAATATTATGCAGATGATACTGTGACAATAATTGAATCAATAATATGAGAGATATGATGTAGCAATTATTGTAGCAATAATTGAGTATAACTGAGTGACTTCTCACATAAGCATCAATAATCAATACCGTGTGCTACTATGCAACCACGCGTATTACTGTACTTTTATAAAAATTGAATACTTTCATTTCGTAAAATTTGGGGTCTTACATAGTATCTCATATTATTGATTTAATTATTGTCACAGTATCATCTATACAATATTTTATATTATTAAATTAATAAATGAGACGGCACAATTATTCATATTATTATTTACATTATTGACAATGTCTAGAAAGTTCTATCGAGGAAAGGAGTTTGGTCATTTAATTGCGCGCCAATAATGAGAAGTCCTTATCGGAAAGCCCCCTATTTCCTGGTAATGATCTGGTTGTTAATATTGTGAGTTATAATATTAATGATGAATAATTGTTCAAAGATTAAAAATGTGTTTAGTGAAGTCAAGTGATTTGATATAAATAAAGGGGTTTATCATGAAGTATTTATTGTAAATTTGGTTTATTACATAGACCCCCACTTACTCATTTTTCAAAATTACCGGTAGAAAATTATCTCAATTTTTATTTTATAGTAATAAAACAAAAAAAATTTTATATAAAACAAAATACTTTTTATAAATAGATTATATTATATTATATTTTATTGCATAGTATTTCATAGTGTTTGCATAGTGTTTGCATAGTGCTGCATAGTAAAATCAAATTTTCTTTCGCTGGTGCGCCCGTGAATTGGGTGACTGTTCACCCGTGATTTTTTTTTTCTTCAAATAGTGCCCTGCCATTCTCCTTTAAATAGGATGCTCAGTTTAGAAATAAAAATCACACCAGAATCAGAGAATTCTTTTTGTATTTCTTTTGAGCTTAAGGAAACTTTGAGTGTTGCAAATAGTGCAAGTTTTCTTCAAGAATATCTCCGCTATACCAGTTGGAATTACTCTCCTACTAAGGTAAGTGGTATTATTTATTTCATATTCGTAAGCGATTATTTTTCGTAGTCGTATGTAATATTATTTTTGTTTAATATTCGCAAGGAATATTATCTTCGTTCAATATTCGTAAATGATATTATCTTCATTCAATATTCGTAAGGAATATTATTTTTGTTCAATATTCGTAAGGGACATTATTTTTGTTCAATATTCGTAAGAAATAATATTTTCTTCCATACTCTGTAGTATGTAAGTAATATTATTTCGTCTCATATTCCTAATTCTACACTTATTTTGATAAGTATTACTTATATACTCCTTGAAATTAGTAGAATATCCTTGAAATTTGCGCTTCATCTAGTATCGTTTCACTGAAATATTTTTCTGAACATTCTTCTTAAATTTTAAGCTTTTCATGTCGGAGTACTATTCATGGGTACTATTCATACATACGACACTATTCATACATACGACACTATTTGTACAATACTATTCATACATACAGTACTATTCATGGGATACTATTCACGGGGTATTATTCACTCGTGTACTATTCACGCAAAAAAATGATTTTTTTTCTGTCCAAATTATTTTTGATACATGAATATTATTCTTGAATTTTACTCCACAAAGTAGTTATCATGTTCACAATTTGGACATTCTTGAACTCTGAATAAATTGAATTATAAATTTTTAAAATTTATCCTTGATCTCACTTAATTAAATTCTTATATCATTGTCATCAACTTCATGCTTAAATTGTGATGAAAGTCATCTTTGGCCCGAAGTGCATAGATGGACTATTGAGTAGTATGATTATGACCAGAAATTATGTATCGGTATAATCATGACCTGTAATGTTACAGACAAATGATGTGATGAAAGTTCTCATTGGCCCAAAGTGCATTGATGGACAGTTGTTGGCATGATCATGACCATTTGTGATACTAACGAATATCCTTGGCCCGTAGTGCATGGATAATTCGATGATATGGATGTGATACTAATGAATATCCTTGACCCGTAGTGCATAGATAATTCGATGATGTGGATGTGATACTAACGAATATCCTTGGCTCGTAGTGCATAGATAATTCGGTGATGTGGATTATTTATTGAATTGTGTTGCAGAGATAAAATATTGATGATAAACTTTTAAATCATAGAAGATAGTAGACATTATGCTCTACTTAACTCTTTTAATGGATTGCTTGTTCCGCTGCAGTTAAACTTGTTGTCTATTGTATACTATCAGTTTTTACACTGTTGAGGACTAAGGATAATTTATTCTACATTATCTTAGTCATAATATTCTTTATTGGGCTAGTTGAGCTCACCCTTTTCTTTTATTGTTCTCTTCAGGAAATAAGATTATAGCTGGGACTAGTCGGGGAATGGAGTGATGGTTCAAGATGGTGGCTTTAGTAGTCTTAATTATTCTATAAAATAGTGTGATAATAATTGTAATGAGGACTCCTTTTGAGTTTGGATATTGTCTACGAGATAATATTTGTGTTAAAACTCTCAGCTTATATTTTGTCATATTCTGCACAATAATTAATAATTATATAAATTAAATTTGTATTTTAATTATGTATCATGTATTTGGCGACCCAAGATGAGTTGTGTAAACCTATTTTTTTTTTTTTTTGGGGGTCACAGTTGGTATCAAAGCTTAGGGATATGATCCTTGACGGAGATTTGAGGCTAGAACTAGGATGGGAGAGACGGGTAAATTTTTCGCTAGTATGACCTACTTAAACTTATTTGTTATTTAATTGGTCGGTTAGAATATATAGATAATATGTTGCATGTCAATTAACCCTTGTTTTGTGGTAATTTTTGAGAATGACAACTGAAATTTTTGAGGTAAGCAATGGAGCACATGAGACCGTTGAGACACCACCAATTAATAACCAGGATAATGTGCATTAGGAAGGCAATAATCCTCATATAAACAACATCGACCAAATAAGGAACGATGGTATGTTTAGGAGCTTTTTAGAATTCATGCAACACCAAATGAGAGAGACCCCTGTTCATAATGCAGGTGGAGTCAATGGCAACTCACGGCTGGTCATTGCTAAGCAATTCAAGGAGCTGGGACCACCGGAGTTTTTGGGAAAGCCAGAGCCACTTAAGGTAGAGGCATGGATTAAGCAGATCACCAAAATATTTGATGTCTTGGGATGCTCAGAAGAGCAAAAGGTTCCCTTCGCCACCTTTATGTTGCAAGGAGAGGCAAATTACTGGCGGGAATCCGTAAAACGTACTCATCTTTTCGTACTGAAGATGTCTTGGGAGAAGTTCCAGGATTTTTTCAATGAGAAGTACTTTTTAGAAAGTATTCGTCACATGAAGGAGGTGGAATTCATCAAGCTGGAACAAAATAATTTTATCGTATCGCAATACGAGGCTAAGTTTGCGGAGTTATCCCAGTTTGCATCCCATTTGGTATATAATGAGGAGCGTATGACGCGAATGTTTCTGAGAGGTTTGAAACCCGAAATTTGCCAATACCTCATTTCTCACAAATTTTGTTTATATTCAGAT
Source organism: Panax quinquefolius (assembly GCA_020205615.1). Lineage (NCBI taxonomy): Eukaryota > Viridiplantae > Streptophyta > Magnoliopsida > Apiales > Araliaceae > Panax > Panax quinquefolius. Next base: position 106,537,893 of record CM035158.1, on the reverse strand, counting down.
GTTTTGAATAAGGCTCAGTTATTAGAACGCGATTATGAGCTAGTTCAACCAAAAAACAACAACCAACAACACGATAATAATCGTACCAGTGGCAACGACCATCGGAATAATGATAACCATCGTAGAGGAAATTATCATGCCAGAAATGGTAACCACTTCGATGGTAATCATGGCCAAGATAATATGAGAGGTGAAATAAGTGAGAACAACTTTAAGAAGAGAAGATTCAATAATGACAACGTAAAGACGTTGGCAGCAACACCAACACCCGTTTCCAAGGAAGGAGAACGACCACCGGTCGTATGCTACAAATGCAGATAGGAGGGAGACATCCGTACAAACGGTACGCGACAACCCAAAGTGTGTTTCAATTGAATAAAGGAAGGTCATTTAGCTCGATTTTGTCATGCAGCAAAGTTAAGTCCAGCTGGGATGGTGGCACCAAAGGTTGTCCCAAACAAGTCAATGTCGGTAGTTTAAGGGATAATATTTTTTGTGACTTCCCAAAAGGCGAGGAACCCGAACGAAGTTATCATGGGTAAGCTAATCGTAAATTCTTGCGAAGTCTATACCTTATTCGATACCGGTTCTACCTACTCTTTTATTTCACCTAATTGTGCTCAACGTTTAAACTTAACTCCGGAGAAATTAGACTTTGACTTATCGGTTGAAACTCCGTTGGGAGAAACCTTCGTTACATCCACCATTTATAAATCTTGTTTATTCAGACCCTCACATTACCTGTTGATCTCATCTCTTTGAAAATACTTGCATTTGATGTGATTTTAGGAATCAACTGGTTAACTACTCATCATGCTAAAATTAATTATTTTCGTAAGGTTGTTAGCTTTCATATTCCTAACCAACCTGTTATGTGAATTCAAGCAACCAAACCATAAAGTCAACCACTATCATATCAAGCCATAAAGTCATTCGTTTATTGAAAAATGGATGTCAAGCTTTCTTAGCCCATGTCACAGATTTAAACAAAAATACGTCAGATTTGAATGATATTTCTATTATTAATAAATTTCCTGACGTATTCCCCGAAGAACTTCCTGGCCTACCCCAGAGCGTGAAATCGAATTTTGTATTGTCCTTGAACCCGATACAAAATCCTCAAATATTTCTTCACCCAAAACGAATGTAACATGCGCCAAAGACGTTGGCTCGAGCTATTGAAAGATTATGACCATACCATCCTAGAAAAACGAACGTGGTAGCTAACGCATTGAGTAGAAAATCGTATGCGAGTACGAGCGCGATGTTGTTAACACAAAGACCCATTTCGTATGAATTACAAAGGATGGAGATAGAGTTAAAGGCTCCAAGGACCCACGTGATGATGACAAATATACGTGTAGAACCGACTTTAATCGATAAAGTTAAAGCTGCTCAAGCTACAAACCAAAGCTGATGAATATGAAGATGAAGGTACAAGAAGGCGTTATTCTGGAAGCAAGAATCGACGAAGAGAGAAAATCTCAACCCTCGATTCATTGGTCCATTTAAAATCCTCGACCGAGTAGGAACTGTGGCCTATAGACTCGCTTTACCGCCAAGTATGTCTCGTGTTCATAACGTTTTTGACATATATATGTTACGTAAATATGTGGAAGACCCGAACCACATTATTAAATTAGAACCAGACGAGATAGTGGAAGATTTAACGTATGAAGAGGTACTTGTTAAAATCTTTGATAAGAAGGAACATATTTTACGATCAAAGGTTATACCTCAAGTCAAAGTTTTGTGGAGAAACCACGATATTAAGGAAATGACCTGAGAGTTAGAATCTGAAATGAAAATAAGGTATCCTCACCTCTTTGACATACCAGGTACGTACACCAATTTTGAGGACGAAATTTCATAAGAAGGGGAGGTTGTAAGACCCCAACTTTTATGAATAAAGATTTAATTTTCTCTAAATATTATTTTGAATAATAAGGTGTGGATTTGATATAATGTTATAGTTGTGGTTAATATTTACAAATTTTACAAAGTAAGTAAGTTGTCGTAAAATATTCGTTTGGTCGGGGAATATTCATTTTATTAGGGAATATTCGTACGACAGTACAATCATTGGTGGACCCCACAACAAAATTACTGTTGGATATAGAAAGCGATAAAAATAAACTTTTTATAAAAATAACGGCAATGCTTTTATCATTAACTGTTAAAATACCCGGTGATAAAAGTACAGTAATACGCGTGGTTGCATAGTAGCACACGGTATTGTATAATATCTTTAATTATTAATGCTTACGTGAGAAGTCACTCTGTTTTATTCAATTATTGCAACAGTAGTTAATACATAGTATCTCATATTATTGATTCAATTATTGTCACAATATCATCTGCACAATATTTTATATTAATAAATCAATAAATAAGAAGACACAATTATTCTTATTATTATTTGCATTATTGACAATGTCTAGAAAGTTCTGTCGAGGAAAAAGGTTTGGTCATTTAATTACGCGCCAATAAGGAGAAGTCCTTATCGGAAAGCCCCTTCTTTCCTGGGAATGATCTGGTTGTTAATATTGTGAGTTATAATATTAATGATGAATAATTGTTGAAAGATTAAAAATGTGTTTAGTGAAGTCAAGTGATTTGATATAAATAAAGGGGTTTGTCATGAAGTATTTGTTGTAAATTTGGTTTATTACATGGACCCCTACTTACTCATTTTTCAAAATCGTTGGTAGAAAGTTATCTCAATTTTTGTTTTATAGTAAAAAACAGAAAAGTTTTTATATAAAATAGAATACTTTTTATAAATAGAATATATTATATGTGACGCCCCCAAAATAGGTATACATCACCCATCTTGAGTTGCCAAATATATGGTACAAAATTCTAATACAACTTAATTATACAACAGTCGTGTAAAATACGACAAAACATAATCTAAGAGTTTCAATAAGAATATTGTCATCTAGACAATATTCACTCTCAAATAGAGTCCTCATTACATTTATTGTCACACTATTTTATAGAATAGCGAGGACTACTAAAAAAAACCATCTGGACCATCAATTCGTTCCCAGACTCGTCCCAGCTATATTCTCATTTCCTGAAGAGAACAGTGAAAAAAGGGTGAGCTCAACTAGCCCAGTAAGAAATATTATGACTAAGATAATGCAGAATAAATTATCTTTAGCCTTCAACAGTATAACAACTGATAGAATATAATAGACAACAAGTTTTAGATCAACAACTGCAGCGGAATAAACAATTCATTAGAAGAGTCAAGTAGAGCATAAAATCTATTATCTTCTATGATTTAAAAAGTTTTTCATCAACTTTATCACGAGACTCAAATTTTAATAAATAAAATGAATCATCCCTCGCATCACTACGCCAAGGATATTCATGTAATCATCAATGGTTATGATTACATCGAATAATCCCTGGTCATAATCATACCAACAACTGTCCATCAATGAACTACAGGCTAATGAGAACTTTTACCACATCATTCGTCACATTACGGCCATGATTATACCGAATAATAATCTCGTCATAATCATACCAAGTCCATCTACGATATAAGCCAAAGATGACTTTCATCACAATATAAGTATGAGGATGATGACAATGACATAATAATTCAATAAAACAAGTTCAAGGATAAATTTTAAAGATTTATAATTTAATTTATCCAGAAATCAATAACGTCCAAATTGTCAACATGATACTGCTTTGTGGAGTAAAATTCAAGAATGCTCATAAGAATATTTCCATGAAAAGATATTGGTTGAAGCGCAAATATCCAGGATATTTTACTAATTTCATGGAGTATAGAAGCCAAAACTTTAACCAACCGAGTATAATAGAATATATGAAACTGTAAATGGATTTTTGCCCGCCATGTGATAATCCACGTAGACAGTTCATTTCCACAATTTAATAAGGAATAAATACGATGGATCATTCACCATGCATGCGGTAATCCACATAGACAGGTTATTCCAAAAGAATAATAAAGAATGAAATAATGTAAGAATTCACCGTGCATATATGATAGATCGCATGAGATAGGTTATTCCAATGTAATAATAAAGAATGGAATAATGAAGAATTCACCAAGCATGCGATAGGCCCGCACAGCATAAAAGTTATTCTAAGAATAATAAAGAATGGAATAATGAGAAGAATTCACCAGCATGCGATAGATCCATGCATAAGATAAAAGTTATTCCAATAAAATAATAAATAATGGAATAATGTAAGAATTTACGAATGGGCATGTGATAGATCGTAGACATACATGTTATTCCAACAGAATATAAAAGAATGGAATAACAAGAAGAATTCACTGTGCATGCGATAGATCAGCATGCATAAAAGTTATTCCAATGTAATATTAAAGAATGGAATAATGTAAGAATTCACCGTGCATGCGATAATCGCATGCATATGAGGTTATCTTAATGTAATAATAAAGAATGGAATAACAACCTTTACTTAGTATTGAAAGAAATTAACCCTCTTCATGAATATGAAAGAAATAATACCCCTTACCTTAAGAAGAAAATCGGATATCGGAATAGTGAGGTAGTAGACTTCTTCTTCTTCTCTCTATAATTTCTCTCTATAATAATTGCTCTATAGCTTTAGTGAATTGGTGAAAAATAATGAAGGAATGAGCTTCTATTTATAGGAAAATATAGTTTTAATAATTGCACATTTTGGGGCTCGAAATATTATAGTATAATACCTTCCTCTTTTTCTTCATTTTTAATTTAGTCCTGCAAGTATTATCAAACTTACACCACCTCCCCTAATAGTAAATCATGTGAATCAATAGTAAATCATGTGACTCAATAGTTCTAAACATGTGAAAAAATTAATTATAATATAGTGCCTTCATCTATACCTCCATTTTTAATTTAGTCATGCAAGTATTATCAATCTTACACCAACTCCCCTAATAGTAAATCATGTGAATCAATAGTACACACATGTGGACACATAGTTATCAACATGTGAATTAATAGCAATTAATTGTTCATTTATCCGGTTAATTACCCGATTGGTCAATATAACCTCCAGACATCCATTATTATAGAAATAGATGTCGATTTCCACTAACACTAATAATCCCAACACAATGAAACTATTAATTTTATCTTTAATCAACACGAACTTATTCATCATTAATATTATAATGCACAATATTTAATTACCAGGTCGTTCCCAGGAAAGATGAGGCTTTCCAATAAGGATTTCTCTCCTATCATGCCGCAATTAGATTATCTAACCCTCCTCGATGTAACTTCTAGACATTGTCAATATTATAAATAATAATATGAATAACTTTGTCATCTCAATTATTGATTTAATAATATAACATATTATGCAGATGATACTGTGACAATAATTGAATCAATAATATGAGAGATATGATGCAACAATTACTGTAGTAATAATTGAGTATAATTGAGTGACTTCTTACGTAAGCATCAATAATCAATACCGTGGCTACTACGCAACCACGCCAGACATCGTATTTTTTACTACCGGGTAGTTCAACAGTTTTAACGGTAACACTTTCGCCGTTATTTTTATAAAAAGATAATTCTGTTGTTTTCTAAATACGACAATACTTCCGTTGTGGGGTCCACCAATGATTGTGCCATCGTACAAATATTCCCTGTTAAGACGAATATTCCCCGACACAACAAATATTTTATAACAACTTGAATACTTTGCAAAATTTTCACATATCACCCTTAACTTTAACCTTTAATCAATTTAACCATTTACGAAATAAAATAATAATTATAAGAAAATTGAATACTTTCATTTCATAAAATTCGGGGTCTTACAACCTCCCCTCCTTATGAAATTTTGCCCTCGAAATTTACGTACGTACCTAGTATGCTGAAGAGGTGAGGATACCTTGACTTCATTTCAGATTCTAACTCTTGAGGTATAACCTTTGAGTGTCGAATAGGATTCTTTTTATCCAAGATTTTAACATGTATCTCCTCATACATTAAATCTTCTGCTATCTCGTCTAGTTCCAATTCAATAATGTGGTTCGGGTCGTCCACATATTTACGTAACATCAATACGTAAAAAAAACATTATGAACACGCGACATACTTGGCAATAAGGCGAGTCTATAGGCCACAGTTCCTACTCAATCGAGGACTTCAAATGGGCCAATTAAATCGAGGGTTGAGATAACACCTTCTTGAACCTTCTTCTTCACATTCATCAGATTCGGGTGAGTAGCTTGAGCGGCTTTAACTTTATCGATTAAAGTCGATTCTACTCGTATATTCGTTATCTCACATGGGTCCCTAGAGTCTTTAACTCTATCTTTATCATTTGTAAGTTATACGAAATGGGTTTTTGTGTTAACAACATCGCACTCGTAAACGCATACGATCTTCTACTGAACGCGTCACTACCACCACGTTCGCTTCTTCCACGATGATATCGAAATGGTATAGTCGTAATGTTCAATGTATTTCGAGCCAACGTCTTTGGCACATTATACGTTCATTTTGGGTGAAGAAAATATTTGAGGGTTTTAGAAATGGGTTTTATACTGGGGTCAATACAAAATTTGATTTCACGCTCTAGGGGTAGACTAAGAAGTCTTTAAGAATACGCCAGGAAATTTATTAACAATAGAAATATCATTCAAAACTGTGACTCTCATCCAAGACTTGGATAGTACGTAGCATTGATACATATCAACTTGTCATCGTCATTCACGATGTCGCCTACAGAAAGTCTGGCTTCGGTGCATTCCACACAAGGAAGTCAACAACGAAAGGATCGGGGCTCTTTACTTATGGCTTGATATAAAAGTGATTAACTTTAGTGGTTTGGTTGCTTGAATTCGCATGATAGGTTGGTTAAGAATATGAAAGCTAACAACATTAAGAAAAGCATGATGAGTAGTTAACCAATCGATTCCTAAAATCACATCAAAGGCAAGTATTTTCAAAGAGATAAGATCGTCAGGTAACGTGAAAGTGTTGATTTGAATCAAACAAGATTTATAAATAGTGGAGGTAACGAAGGTTTCTCCCAACGGAGTTTCAATAGATAAATCAAAGTCTAATTTCTCCAGAGTCAAATTTAAACATTGAGCGCAAGTAGGAAAAATAAAAGAGTGGGTAGAACTGGTATCGAATAAGGTATAGACTTCACAAGAGTTTATAATTAACTTACCTATAATAACTTCATTCGGGTTTCTCGACAAACGCTCTCACTTAAACTACTGGATTTGACTTTGCTATAGAGTACATTCCACCCTTAATTGCTTTGTCACATTCCTGATCCATGATTCGAATCATTACTCTCCGATCTATATCGAATTGGGGTTGACCACTCTGTACAGGGTAATTTCGAATTCGATGTTAGATTCTCCCAATTTTTGTCCAAAAAGCAAAATCCATTTCATCTATTTTGGCTTTATTGGATCGAACGTCTTTTTCTACAATATCTACGCGTCATGCGGCTTTTACCCATGCATCATCTATTCTCATTCGTTCAGTTGTTTCTTCTTTCATTAGAACTTTGATCATATCATTCTCAGATTCCAGCTCTAATATCTTATACTCTGCCAAAGAGTGCTTCTGTTCAAGCATCACACATCGGGTAACACAATTTTAAATTGTTACATCTCTTTGTTCCACGACTGCCTGCCTTTCTTCAGCCTGCTCTTCCAACTCATGAATACTATTTTGTAATTCTAAATTTTGATCATAAAATTCTTCTAATAAATTCTCCTCAGGTTCCTCTTCTTCCTCACTCTCAGATGCTACCTCTGCAACTAGCTCGGGTGCAACTATTAGTTCTTCACTCACCACGTAGATATCTCTAATTTCTTCTTCATCTGACGTCACATTAACCTGATTAGTGATTAAAGGTGTCTCTACGGTCTCATGTGCTTCATTGTTTATCTCAACATTTTCGGATGCCATTTTCAAATACTACCACAAAACAAGGGTTAATTAACATATCACATATTATTCCTATACTCTGACCGACCAATTAAATACCAAATAAACTTAGGTAGGTCATACTAACGAAGGAATTCCCCATCTCTCCCCTCCTAGTTCTTGTCTCACATCTCAGCCAGGGAACATATCCCTAAGCTTTGATACCAACTGTGACGCCCCCAAAATAGGTATACATCACCCATCTTGAGTCGCCAAATATATGGTACAAAATTCAAATACAACTTAATTATACAACAGTCGTGTAAAATGCGATAAAACATAATCTAAGAGTTTCAATAAGAATATTGTCATCTAGACAATATCCACTCTCAAATAGAGTCCTCATTACATTTATTGTCACACTATTTTATAGAATAGTGAGGACTACTAAAACAACCATCTGGACCGTCAATTCGTTCCCCGACTCGTCGTCCATACTATATTCTCATTTTCAAGAGAACAGTGAAAAAAAGGGTGAGCTCAACTAGCCTAGTAAGAAATATTATGACTAAGATAATGCAGAATAAATTATCCTTAGCCTTCAATAGTATAACAACTGATATAATATAATAGACAACAAGTTTTAGATCAACAACTGCAGCGGAATAAACAATTCATTAGAAGAGTCAAGTAGAGCATAAAATCTATTATCTTCTATGATTTAAAAAGTTTTTCATCAACTTTATCGCTGAGACTCAGCTTAATAAATAAAATTGAATCATCCCTGCATCACGGCCAAGGATATTCATGTAATCATCAATGGTTATGATTACATCGAATAATCCCTGGTCATAATCATACCAACAACTGTCCATCAATGAACTACAGGCTAATGAGAACTTTTACCACATCATTCGTCACATTACGGTCATGATTATACCGAATAATCCCTGGTCATAATCATACCAAGTCCATCTATGCATATAAGCCAAAGATGACTTTCATCACAATATAAGTATGAGGATGATGACAATGACATAATAATTCAATAAAACAAGTTCAAGGATAAATTTTAAAGATTTATAATTTAATTTATCCAGAAATCAATAACGTCCAAATTGTCAACATGATACTGCTTTGTGGAGTAAAATTCAAGAATGCTCATAAGAATATTTCCATGAAAAGATATTGGTTGAAGCGCAAATATCCAGGATATTTTACTAATTTCATGGAGTATAGAAGCCAAAACTTTAACCAACCGAGTATAATAGAATATATGAAATCGTAAATGGATTTTGCACTCGCCATGCAGTAATCCACGTAGATGATTCATTTCCACAATTTAATAAGGAATAAATACGATGGATCATTCACCATGCATGCGGTAATCCACATAGACAGGTTATTCCAAAAGAATAATAAAGAATGAAATAACAGAAGAATTCACCGTGCATATAATAGATCCGCATGCATAAAAGTTATTCCAATGTAATAATAAAGAATGGAATAATGAAGAATTCACCGTGCATGCGATATAATCGCATGCATAAAAGTTATTCTAATGTAATAATAAAGAATGGAATAATGTAAGAATTCACCGTGCATGCGATACCGCAAGCATGCATAAAAGTTATTCCAATAAAATAATAAAAATGGAATGGAATAATGGAAGAATTTACGTGCATGCGATGATCAGCACATACAAAAGTTATTCCAATGTAATAATAAAGAATGGAATAATGAGAAGAATTCACCGTGCATGCGATAGACCGCATGCAGAAAAGTTATCCCAATATAATAATAAAGAATGGAATAACAACCCTTACGAGTATTGAAAGAAAATAAATCTCTTCATGAATACTGAAAAGAAATAATACCCCTTACCATGTAAGAAAACTCGGATACTTTGGAATAAAGTGAGGTAGTTGGACTTCTTCTTCTTCTTTCTCTCTATAATTTATCTCTATAATAATTGCTCTATAACTTTAGTGAATTGGTGAAAAATAATGAAGGAATGAGCTTCTATTTATAGGAAAATATAGTTTCAATAATTGCATATTTTGGAGCTCGAAATATTACAGTATAATACCTTCCTCTTTTTCTTTAATTTTAATTTAGTCCTTCAAGTATTATCAAACTTGTACCACCTTTCCTAATAGTAAATCATGTGAATCAACAGTAAATCATGTGACTCAATAGTTCTAAACATGTGAAAAAATTAATTATAGTATAGTACCTTCATCTATACCTCTATTTTTAATTTAGTCATGCAAGTATTATCAATCTTGCACCAACTCCCCTAATAGTAAATCATGTGAATCAATAGTACACACATGTGAACACATAGTTATCAGCACGAGCATGAGAATTAATAGCAATTAATTGCTCATTTATCCGGTTAATTACCCGATTGGTCAATATAACCTCCAGACATCCATTATTATCGAAATAGATGTCGATTTCCACTAACACTAATAATCCCAACACAATGAAATTATCAATTTTATCTTTAATCAACATGAACTTATTCATCATTAATATTATAACGCACAATATTTAACAACTGTGTCGCTCCAGAAAGAGGGAGCTTTCGATAAGGATTTCTCCTATCATGCAATTAGATTATCTAATCTCTCCTCGATGTAACTTCTAGACATTGTCAATATTGTAAATAATAATATGAATAACTTTGTAGTCTCAATTATTGATTTAATAATATAACATATTATGCGATGATATCGTGATAATAATTAAATCAATAATATGAGAGATATGATACAACAACCATCGTAGTAATAATTGAGTATAACCGAGTGACTGACTTCACGTAAAGCATCAATAATCAATACCGTGCTACTACGCAACCACGCCAGACATCGCATTTTTTTACTACCGGGTAGTTCAACAGTTTTAACGGTAACACTTTCGCCGTTATTTTTATAAAAAGATAATTCTGTTGTTTTCTAAATACGACAATACTTCCATTGTGGGGTCCACCAATGATTGTGCCATCGTACAAATATTCCCTGTTAAGACGAATATTCCCCGACACAATGAATATTTTATAACAACTTGCATACTTTGCAAAATTTTCATATATCACCCGTAACTTTAACATTTTATCAATTTAACCATTTACGAAATAAAATAATAATTATAAGAAAATTGAATACTTTTATTTCATAAAATTCGGGGTCTTACAACCTCCCCTCCTTATGGAATTTCGCCCTCAAAATTTACGTACGTACTTGGTATGCCGAAGAGGTGAGGATACCTTGACTTCATTTTAGATTCTAACTCTTGAGGTATAACCTTTGAGTCTCGAATAGGATCCTACTTATCCAAGATTTTAACATGTATCTCCTCATACATTAAATCTTCATGGGTACTATTCATACATACGACACTATTCATACATAAGATACTATTCATACATATACGATACTATTCATGGGGTACTATTCACGAGGTACTATTCACACTAAAAATTGATTTTTTTCTGTCCAAATTATTTTTGATACATGAATATTATTCTTGAATTTTACTCCACAAAGTAGTTATCATGTTGAAAATTTGGACATTCTTAAACTCTAGATAAATTGAATTATAAATCTTTAAAATTTATCCCTGATCTCAGTTAATTGAATTCTTATATCATTGTCATCATCCTCATGCTTAAATTGTGATGAAAGTTATCTTTAGCCCATAGTGCATAGATGGACTATTGATTGGTATGATTATGACTAGAAATTATGTATCGGTATAATCATGACCCGTAATGTTACAGACAAATGATGTGGTGAAAGTCTTCATTGGCCCGTAGTGCATTGATGGACAGTTGTTGGCAATATCATGACCATTAGTGATACTAACGTATATCCTTGGCCCGTAGTGCATGGATAATTCGATGATGTGATAGTAATGAATATCCTTGACCCGTTGTTCATAGATAATTCGATGATGTGGATGTGATACTGACGAATATCCTTGGCTCGTAGTGCATAGATAATTCGGTGATGTGGATTATTTATTAAATTGTGGTGCAGAGATAAAATATTGATGATGAACTTTTAAATCATAGAAGATAGTAGACATTATGCTCTACTTGACTCTTCTAATGGATTGCTTGTTCTGCTGCAGTTAAACTTGTTGTCTGTTGTATTCTATCAGTTTTTACACTGTTGAGGACTAAGGATAATTTATTCTACATTATTTTAGTCATAATATTCTTTACTGGGCTAGTTGAGCTCACCCTTTTCTTTCATTGTTCTCTTCAGGAAATGAGAATATAACTGTGACTAGTCGGGGAATGGAGTGATGATCCAAGATGGTGCCTTTAGTAGTCTTAACTATTCTATAATATAGTGTGATAATAATTGTAATGAGGACTCCATTTGAGTTTGGATATTGTGTACGAGACAATATTTGTGTTAAAACTCTCAACTTATATTTTGTCGTATTCTGCACGACAATTAATAATTGTATAAATTAAATTTGTATTTGAATTATGTACCATGTATTTGGCGACCCAAGATGAATTGTGTAAACCTATTTTGGGGGCGTCACATTTTCTAATATTATACCATTCCTAATTATACCATACATTATATCATACATTTATGGTATAATATTATAATACACGTATATAACAAAATAACTACCTATCTAAACTGTGCGGATATTATCATTACTAATTTAATTATATTACAACATAATATTTTACCATTTATAATTATATTACAACAAAATATTATATAGTTTAAAACATTTCAAAGAATTAATAAAATAACAAATAAAATAAATCATAACTTACTATCTTGATTTTATAATCCCTAAATCACTACTTTCTCAATCTAAGCGGTTTTTATATTATTATTAACATTTTGATTTTATAATCCTCTAAATCACAACAAATCTAAACTGTTTTGATAATGTTAATCATTTCTAATATTATCATTACTAAATTAATTATTACTACACCCATCTCTTAATATAAGACGTTTTAGAGAAGTATTTTTGTCCCTTAATATATGACGTTTTAGAATTCCAAGTAAGTATTAATTGCTTAATTTTCAATATTACCCAAAGTATTAAATATAACTTTGGTTCTCTCATTATTTTTGTCCAATAAATAACAATCTCTTTTTCCAATACAAGGATAATATAGACATTTGATATTATATTTAATGCTACATAATCATTTCCTTAATACTTGTGAAAAACTTTAAAAAGTCTTATATTAAGGGACGGAGGAGTATCTCCTAAAATCACTAATTTTTAATCTCAAATTAATATTTAGAATTTATAATCTACTAAATCACTACAAATCTTAATTGTCTTGGTAATGTGAACTGTTCTGATATTATCCTTTCTAATTTAATTATTATATCCTAAAATCACTATTTTTTTAATCCCAAATTAATATTTTGAATTTATAATCCCCTAAATCACTACAAATCTAAATTATTTTGGTAATGTCAACTGTTATGATATTATCCTTTATAATTTAATTATTATCTCTTAAAATCACTAATTTATGATATTATCATTACTGAGCTATTATCATTACTCTCCGTAATTTAATTTGGTAATGAAATTCTTATATTTTATATTTTTCTTTCTTAATGAGCAGATTTGAAAATGAGTGATGACCAATTGAAGATTTACACTCTTGCTGAAATTGAAAAGCTACTGCAAAGCAATGGGAAATCTTTGCGAGATTACCCTACACTGTGACGCCCCCAAATTCGGACCGCCACTTGGTCACTCGAATTTGGTTCATCACGTGCTCATGGTAATACAATAATAACTAAAATTTCATATTCACATCGGGAGATCTAATTTAGAATAATATACAATGTATTATTATAATTATTTCCTCAAGTCTCGCAACCTACAATACTTAATAGATTAAATAATAATATCGAATAAAGACTTATTACATAATCCTACTTAATCTTAAACATGGTCTGAAAACAGTCTTAATACAATATAACAATTTTAACATAAAAGAACAAGCTAGTCGGTAGCCTTGCCCTTGCCCTTGTCTTTCCCAGAGACACTTCCCTGTTCTGCCTTAACTGAAAAGTTTTAAATAAGCAAGAATGAGCACAAATTGCCCAGCAAGTAATAAACAACAAGGGTGATGAGTATTAAATCACGAGTGAGATATATCAAGGTATAGTCTCAGAGTCTTAGAACATTATGAGTATCAATAATTCTTGAATCAAATCTTTGGGATATGAAATGATAATTCAATATAGATCAACAGATATATATGAATTCAAAGGCTATCAACGTATCCAACTGGATAAAGCAATTTATACTGAGCAGTCACTAAGGACTATTGAACATCTACTAGAGTTACCAGTATTAAATTGATAACCCAAAAGAAGTAAGTATTATAGATGATCAGTCTACAATACTCTATGTTATGCATAAAACCATAGTAATATTCACTCGTGTATTGGGGCTTCCAACAATATACACTCCCTTACCATAAGGGTTATTCAACTCAGTTTTCAAGATTTTCGCATCAGTCAATTGGTTTGGACAGTTTTCTAAACATGCATACTAGCTCAACTGAACGAGTAAGTAAGATAACTTGCATTCAAAGAGATAAGGTTTAGATACTTGCTGACGGTATTCGTTGAATAAAGTAATGCAAGGATTTAGGATACCTGTCTTAAGCGTAGTTTATCCACGTTAAGAAATCAACACTTTTGAATCCTATTTATAGTGTATTATAAGTATAAGATGCCCATTAGCTAACACATTCGTTATTTAAGCTTGTTATGATTCAAGTATACACATACGGTAAAAAATCAGCTTATATGTTTATCACGAAATCAAGTACCTAATTACTTTATAAGAAAATTTACAATGCTCAAGATTAAGACCCTTTTTACCCATGTACTTTCATTATATAAGGCAAAAACTATCTTATTACCTAATCATCATATATATACACGTATCAGTAGGGTGTAAACCATTTCTAGCAATGTAGGCATCATATAAGTTAACTGTCGAAAAATCAAATTGCCAAATTATTTGACTCTCGATTTCAGATCAAGACACGCAATTTAAGTTAGGGTGGCTAAGCTAGAAAGTACAAGTAAATTCTCCTGACCAAGCCAAGACTCAACTGTTGCCTTAAGGTTTCTGTCCGGCATGAACACAACATTCACACATAATATATTTTGTCATGTTAAAGGTCTTTTCATGTTTCTCAAGTCAATCTAGGTCCCTTCTTTCACAATATGGTTCTAAATTGGTTATTTCAACAAGTTAAGGCCATTCAAGGTCATGAAACCATAAATCCTATCATACTCGCTTTTTAAACATATAAGGTAGGCATATAACTCATATTAGACATACTTGTGAGTATTCATATTGCATACATTCAACTATTTTAGTTATTATTTTGAAAACATGCTTTATTTAGTTTTAACTTGATTTCACAACTCTTAACATAGTAGGCATATATGTATGATACATTAGCAACCCTAAAAGTATCATCAAACATGTTCATAAATGTCAGATTCTAACTCTCAAAGTAGTATGCTAACATTCTCGTTCAAAGTTCGTATTTTCATCAGTAAAGCTTACTAATACGTTCAACATGTTCATGCTCCCTTACGAATCATATAAACACAAGTTAACGGGTTATTCATGCATTTCTAAACATACAAACACACTTACAAAGTTAGTACATAAACATGGCATACATACATATCAAGTTCATTTCTATAGTTCTAAATTCATTTTAAACTACACTTTCGTTAATCATGTATGCTAATCTAGTAAACATGCTCACATTAGGTTAATATACCTATATATACACATTACACATGCTTGCGTGCTAGTTTGGTAATTGACCAACACTTAGCGTGATTTTACAAATGTAAAGCAAAAATCGAATATAGAGGTTTAAGCACAACTGCACTTGCACCTAATACAAATAGGCGCGATTCTTGCCATTGATCGGGTCCAGAGAAGAAACAGACTCTATTTTACAGAGTAACAATCAACTTGATTCCTATCAATTTGAACTTGTTCCAAACCACCACTAAAGAGTTCATACATGTTAGTGTACCTCTTAAACACATTATAACATGTTAATTCCTCTTGATTGACATAGAGATTCAAGAAATTTCAAGAACTAAACAATACCCAATTCAAGAACATAATTAAAATTTATACCTCCTTAAGCTTGAATTAAACTCCTCACACACTGAGTATGCTTCTATAATTGCTCAGCTACTTGAAACTCTCAACTTAGAATTATCAGACAAATTTCAAGCAACACCAACTGGACAATTACATTGCAATAAGGTTGAATTCATGGTGTAATGGGAAGAAACAAATGTTGCTAGAGAGTTGTTTAACAACTCAATAACAACCATCTTGCTAGCCATGATCACCTATGTTTAGCAGCTTGGAAGTTACGTAAAATAGAGTTTAGGTTAATGTTCATTGTACTATTGTGTCACTCAATTTGGGATAAGAGGAAAAATCTCAGCAACAAGCTTAGCTCAATCCAATTCAATTACTTTGTTATCCAAAAATGGGTTTTAATGTCCAAGTGTTACTATATTAAGAAAAATTATGGGTTATTTATATACTCACATCATATAGTCTATGTACATTAAATACATGTAATAAAATAACACAGTTAGGTATTATTGTCCGGGTATCTCTATAATTATTTTTAAAACTCACATAACCATATTATAACATTATTTAATATCATCTACCTAGTGTACACACATAATTCCTTTTCCAATTTACGGAATACAAATATTTAATTATTTATGTATTAAAATCACTTATGATTTTATTGTACTACTTGATACTTAATATCATTAGAATATATTCTCATCGTATGATTTTATTCATGTCACACTTTACATTAATGTTCCATTTCATTGTTACAGTAAAAACTAATTTTCTCGGTAGTCATTTGGCATAGTTGTGTGGGTTTGTCTTCATCGAGGAGGCAATTGCTATTGCATTACCACAGCAAAGGCTAAACCTGGTTTAGCCTCAAGCCATTTTCAACATCCATCTCCACAATATTTTTACACAACATGAATTAACTTTCATATGAGTTTAAGAGCGTATTCCTTATATGAAATCACATAATTATATGCAATTAGTAATAATTAACAATTAATATAGATTAATTATTTTCTTATCAATTCTTTCATTAATTAATACAATTATTATTATTTCTCATCACGGTGATACACTAGGCATTTCAACGAGTTTATTATAACTCCACATTATTTCCAATTATTCAATATAATTGAGTTAACTCACCTCGTAACAGAAAATCATTTATATTCAAATAAATATTTATTCCCATTAATATATTCATTTAATAAGACGTGAAAATTCTTGGGTATTACATACACTGCCTTTTCCAAGTTCAATAATTATTGAAGAGGGGAAAAATAGATTTATTCAAGATGAGCTTTGTTATGATAGGATAAGATTGGCAAGAGAACATAAAACTCTACTTTCCAGTTTAAATAATAAGCAAAGGAACATTTATCAAACCATTATGAATGCTGTAAATAAGGTGAACGGATATGTGATGTCTTTATGGCCAAGTGATGAAGTAACATATATAAGCTCGGACAGTGTATGTAAGGTTAATGAAAACTCAAACAACTCTGAAGGCATTTACACCCTAGAATTTTGAATACCATTACATCTTCTAGAATGTCAAACCACAAGCTAACGTTAAAGATTGGGGTTCCTGTAATGTTGCTCCGAAATATAGATCAGTGTTCTGGTTTGTGCAATGGCATGAGATAATAGTAACTCAATTGAGAAAACATATGATAAAAGCAAAAGTAATTTCAGTCGGCAATTTTGGACACAGGGTTTTTATACCTCGCTTGGTCTTAACACCGTCAGACATTAGATTACCTTTTAAATTCCAACAAAGACAATTTCCTTTGGTTGTTTGCTTTTCCATGACAATTAATAAGAGCTAGGGGCAATCTCTTTCACATGTTGGACTATATCTATTACGTCCATTTTTTAGCCATGGCCAATTGTATGTAGTAGTATCAAGAGTTACAAGCAAGAGTGGATTGAAAATACTAATTTGTGACAATGTTGGACAAATATACAATACTATAAAGAATTTAGTTTTCAAGGATTTTTTTCACAATTTAATGTAGAAAGGTTTGACTGTTTCTAGCTATTATCTTTTTGCTACTCATTATTAATTAGTGTAAACCCTGACTATTTTATTATTATATCTCGTGAAATTTTTACTATAATTAATTTGAATCTTTTTAGGTAAATCTATGATCTGCATTTATAAAGCCATCTTGATCGAGCTAAATTTTAGTTGCAAAGAAAAAAATAAACTGGTAAACTCTCAACCCTACCCCCTACAAAATTACTTAGTTTTTATTACTCCTTCAAATTTTGAACCATCAACTCGAAATTTTGTTAATACATGTACTTAGTAGAGTTTATGTATATTCATTTGTTTGTCTGTGTATATATATTCATGTATAACCATTGAAATTTTTTTAAATAAGAGTACAATAAGTTTATCTTTTCCTTTTTGGATGATAGTATTTGAAATTCTATGTAAGTCCATTTCTTATGTGTTTTACTCTAATTCTGTTCGTTTTTATTTAATACAAGAGCTAAATTCCTTTATGTTATGTTAGTTTTCAATCCGACAAACATGTGAATTTGTAGCTAAGTGTGAGAATTTTTTGTTCTCGAGAAATACAATTTCCTATAGAAGAGTTGTGGAAAGATAATTATTTATTTGGTTGATAGTTTATGCAATGTTGAAATCAACTTTTAAGTATGTCTAAATTCTTATATCTTACTATTGCCCAGATTCCCGTTGCAAATATTTAGAATATTGCAGCGACTGTTAAAAAGATCCTTTAACTGCTAATTCTTGTTTGTGTGGATATATTGCACATTCAATAAACATAACTGGATTGAAGACCTAAACTGGAAACATCATAATTATGATAATCTTGGTACCTATGGTTTAATGGTAATGTGGCAATGAATTTGGTGTATGCAGTTCTTGGTAGAGTTAAATTTTCGTTGTCATGCTTCTTGCATTATTTCAGGTGCATCATGGATTTTATTCTGCTTAACACAACACAACTTTGCGCCCTGTAATTCTAAATATTGTTGAAAGTCCAAAGGAGTTATATAGAGACCTTCAGATTATGGTGACAGTGCCTTCAATGGGAGGGGCTATGACAATTTTTGTGGACTATATCTCACGTTGTTTATATTTATGGCTTCTTCATCTATTGTATTCTATTATCTGGATTGTGGCATTGCATGATTTGTTAAGTACTAGCATCCGATAAATCATTTCATCATCATTAATAATTTTTTTGGCATTACGATAATACCGTGAGTGCCTATACAATTGCTAAAAATGGATAAAAAACTAATGAGGCAATGCATTCGTTCTTTAACTATAACATTGTGTTATGTATGACACAATGCTATATTGTTATGTTTTTGGACATCGTGTTTGTTTGACATGAAAATCCAACAAAATTATTAATGCTCGTGCTTTTCAGTTTCCGTATGTAACATGTGATTTACCTTCAGGTCTGAGGACCGAAACTTGGACATTATTCCCCTGTTTCCCCTTTCGTTTGGATGTTAGAATTCTGGTACAAGTAAGCGTATATGAGACATGAACTCTTCAAAATGCATCAAGTACCTGTGTCAGATATTTGAGGCTTGGTGAGGTTAGTGTAATGTGTAACAGACTTCAAATATGCCACTAACAATCATATCGATATAACAACTCGATGAGATTGTGCATTACACTTTCTAAATATTTGTTATTGCTTTAGAATAAAAAAGGTATCCATTTTTAAACCTATTAGTTACATTATAGACATTTTTATTAATAAATTAATACATATATATGTGTGTGTGTATATATATATATATATACACATACATACACACACACAACTATTATATAATGTCCTGGGGTTTAGTGTTCAGATTAATTCTATACTTTGATATGTATTTGCGCACAAAACGATTACCCAACTCTATGTAACACATGCTACCAGAATTTGATCATCGCACAAGAATATACTATCTTCTTATTATATTTTAATTTATTAATTGCATGTATAAATTTATTATTAACAAAATGAATAATCTCGCCGCAACACGCGGGTTTGTATCTAGTTTAACTCTAAATCACAGCCAGAGCTCATACACGCATAATCAAATTAATTAATAGTGTCGAATCATGTCTCAGAGATACATTGTGATTATCATAACAACTGCTTTTACATTCCTTAATAATATAGCCAGAAGGTTAATAAGATGGTCATAACTGCTCAGCTAATGGCAATTGAAGAAGTTTTTCTTTACTTACTTGAGAACTTTCTTATTGTGATTAATGCAGTTATCATGAAGCCATGAAGGTGTGAATCATTGGATTATATCCACCGATGGGGGCTTAAATAACTTGGTAGTTCATAATTCTTTGTCCTGAATAAGAATTTTATTTTAAAAACTTTAAAATAACAACTATTTGCGATAGGTTGGGGGTTGATAAAGTTATTAATTTATTTATTTTTAACGCCAAGATTCGTCTGTTCATTCAATCACCAACAACGAGACAAATCATGTATAGAAAACAGAGAAACACACTGAGGAGCTCTACGACCGGGGTCGTTCTAGGGATAGCTCCGGTGTGAGAATAAGTACAAATTGGAGAATAGGTTAACATGAATGAAGGCTTAATAATTTAATGCTCAATGAGTTGTTGTTACCTGTAAATTAGGGTATAGTCATGTATTTATAGCTAATCACACCTCCTTTAACGTCCCGTTCCCAAATTGGAATTGGACTCCTTATCATAACAATTACCATAGTGGGATAGAAGTCGATCTCCTTAAATAAAGGAAGTTGAAATAAATCCGAACTATTTACTTAGAAGTTAGAAGTCAAATATGATTAAGACTGAAGATTCCTTAAAAGTCAAGTCCCCAATTAGAATATACCACTACGTGATAAAATTCCTGCACATGGGATAGGTACCACCGAATTGTCTGGACCCCTAAAATCATACCCCAACATTGACCCCCCACTTTCTTGTTATAATTAATATATAATAAAAGAGTACAACAGCTACCATTAATTTTAATACGGATGTCAAATTCAAAGCACCTTTCCTTCGGTCCACGCGCTAGCGTAAGACCCACCATCATCATTACTGTGCCGTATTTTGAGAAAAGTGTGAATACAAAAATTTGGTCCCATCATAAACCCTTCTTCCTCCAAAAGAACCATCGCTTTACTCAAAAGAACTTTACCTTTTTTTACACCTCTCTGTAACTGCTTTTTTCGGCTAAGCTCCCCAAATCTCTTCAGCTTCCGATCAACAATGGCAGATAACTCCACTCAGACTACCACCCCTACCACTCTCCCCACAGGGGTACCCACATTGCCCCCTTATCAACCCACAACTGGAACTACACCGTTTGCCGCCACCATTTCCCAAAACCCAAAAAACACAACAACCCCAAAACACCACCACTATTGTCGTCATTACTACCACCATTCCCTCACAAACATCCCCGCCCTCATCCACAAGCACCCCTTCTCCAACGCCAAACCCTGTTGAAATTATAGAAATGAGAATAAGAAATTATTACTCATCGAAAAAGTCCTATACACACATCAATACTCGATCGACAGTATAAACTTACCAACTACCCATCATCCGTAAAAAATAGCAAATACCAAACACCTATGAAATTCGAGCCCCAAACATATCAGAGAGGATGCACTGGAGTCTATAGGGAGAATAGATAGTCGTCCTGATCTGGGCCCTGAAGTACAGGGTACGACCTTTGCATGAATTTATTTCATCCTTCCCCAGCTTCGTGGGTATCGGGTTCGCACAACTAGTGTTGAACTCGTATGTATATCCACATCATCTGCTTTATATCCTTTTCCAATGAATGTGGAATTAGACCGCGGATGGATTTCTTCTTTACCCTATTCAGCGTTAGACGATCCAAAGAACCGGGCCTCCGATAACTAAACAAACAACCCAGTAGACGCACCTGGATGAAGATCCATTCCAGCAACAAGGGATGGTTCTTCATTAAAGGTGACGACCTCCACCTTCTCCCAAACTGGGTTGACCCAGAAATGCCCATCGTTAAGGTTGACAGTTTCTCAAAGGATCGAGTGGAGGATTTCAGGTAATTCTACCATAAGATTCCTAAGGTAGACTAGCCAATTGAGTTACTGTTTGACCCGTTCTAACTCTTCAAGAATAAGGTGGTGTTTGATAAAATTAAGTGTTAAGACCTGAACAGTTTAGACGTCTGAATAATATAGAGCATCTGAATAGAATTGTGTCTGAATGGAAAAATGCTGTTTGATAATTAATTTTTCCAAAATGTCTGAATAACGTTATTTTACCATTTTAACCCTCGTAGCAGTAGTATATATGGAAGCCCATTTCTTTAATAACTCTCATGGTTGGTTCAGACAAATTCAGGGACTCAAACGTTACTGTACTCATAATTCCACTCCCACTCTTCACCTTCTTGTTACTCTGCTTCTCCTCTTCAATTTCATTTTCTTCCTTTTTCTCTCTCTTCAACTCAACTTCCTCATTCTCATTCACTCTAATTTTTCCCTCCAATTGAGGCTTTTACGCGTCACGCTCTATCCTTTTGATTTTATCTCTCTTTTTCTTCCGTTTCTTCTTCATGGTTTCGTCATCTAATTTAGGGGTAGAGTTAGAAATTGTCTCAAGTGTTAGCCATATGGTCGCCCTCCACTGCTTGTTTGCTCTCTGGTGCCCTCCATGGATCGCTTTTGTAGATTCAACAAACGTGGAATTTTGTAATAAGCGGAGGTGAAGGAAGAGTCGGCGAGATGGAAGTGAAGAAAGCGGAGAGATAATAGGGTTCAATGGATGAAGTGGAATTTTGTAATATAGTTGAGGTTATTTTTGTCCCTAAAAATTAAAACTCGGTAAGAGGGAGCTCTTAATGGTTTAGAATTGTTTTTGAATCTTACCGATTAAGAGGCATTAAGAGACAATAATTTTTTTACCAAATAAGTTTTGTCTCTTACCGATTCAGAGGCAAACTTATTAAGAGGTATTAAGACCTTATCAATCACTACCTAAGTGTAAGTTCCAATACGGTAATCTATACCCATACGTACTCCTTTATTAGATGCATAATTATTACTTACTTCTCCTACCCTCTTATTTTTCACTTCTAGTGAAAATCTTTAAGCCGAAAACAATTACAGAATCCAGTTCCTAACCATCCATGCCACCACAAACGAACCCATCACCGAATCCATAACAAACTTTATTCCTACTTCGGACACCATGACTCAAACTATCCCGAACCAACAACCCGAGCCACCTATTATTGCAGAACCCATAACCATCATCCCGATGAATACACCAACAAAAAAAAATATACTAGCCATGTCCACCAATGACAAGATCGCGTTAATGAGAGTGAAGAAAAGTCGATTGGTGAAGGCATCAACCAAAATTCATCCCTTCCTCCAACTTCCTCTGCACAATGCCTCAAGCCAACAAACCCGATAGTATCCCCAAAACTGCCAAAGTTGAAAAAATCCAATAGACCTTTCCCGATCCCTAAAACGAGGAAACTTCCATCGAACCCCCACCGAAGAAAGCTCGAATCGAACAGAGTCCAACCCTTTCATTACCCATCGCTAAAGAAATCCCCTTTACCTCAACCCCACATCAACAAAAAATACCAACCACCGTGTGGTCCAAATACTTACTTGAGGGCTTCTCGTATCACTGCTTTAGCACCTTTGTCTTCGATGACGACGACAAAGTATACAACGACCACGACTCGGAGGATCTGATCTTGAAACCCGCCGTATACCAAGGCTGAGTAGGTAATCCCTTTCCATATTCTCTTCATTCCTAAAGCTCCACCGAAAAATCTAATCCAAATTTATGTTTATGTAATTCAGTCCATGGCAGCCTTTGGTCGGCTGCAAAGAAGAATAAACGAAGGGTCAGACAAAAAGAAAAGAGCTTGAGGCCACCATCGACGGTATCCACAATGAGGTAAAATCTTGAAATCCTCTATGGTGGGGGAACGGAGTCAGCTTAATTCCTCCTAACGTCGATCCAAAGAACTCCTGCTCGAGGTGAAAACATTAAAGTGGAAATTGTAAGACCCCAACTTTTATTAATAAAGATTTAATTTTCTCTAAATATCATTTTGAATCATAAGGTGTGGATTTGATATAATATTATAGTTGTGGGTAATATTTATAAATTTTGCAAAGTAAGCAAGTTGTCAAAAAATATTATTCGTTTAATTAGGGAATATTAGGTTTTATCGGGGAATATCCAAATGCTGACAACAAAATCGTTAATGTGGGGACCATGGCGTAATTCATTGTCGAATTTAGAAAGCGGCGAAATAACCTTTTTATAAAAATAACGGGCAAGACTTTTACCGTTAAACCGTTAAAATATCCCCATTGATAAAAGTATAATAATACGCGTATCAGACAAAGAATAATACACGATGTCAGACAATATCTTTGATTATTGATCTTTACGTGAAGTTTCAGTTTTATTGATAATTATCACAATAGTTATTGCGATATTATTGATTCAATTATTGTCATCGATAATCATGCATAATATTTTATATTATTAAATCAATAATTGAGGCAACAAAGTTATTCATATTATTATTTACATTATCGATGATATACAGAAAGTTACATCGAGGAAAGGGGTTTGGCCATCTAATTCATGGCAAATAAGGAGAAGTCTTATCGGAAAGTTCTCTTTTCTTAGGAATGATCCTGGTTATTAATATTGTGAGTTATAATATTAATGATGAATAATTATTGAAAGATTAAAATGTGTTTAGTGAAGTCTATTATTTCCTCGATGCATTGTGATAGTTATCTACAGAAGGGGGGGTTGGATAGATATTTTAAATTTCTTTCTTAAATACTTTGTTAGTTTTGTTATTAATTCAAACACAAATGGAATTGAGATTTGTTTGAACTCCTCTTCAATATGGTGAGTTAATGAGAGTGAGTTAGTTATATGATTATATCGATTATAGTTATTATGATGTTAATCATGAGGCCTCAAATTTTATGAATAAAGATTTAAATTTACCGAAATATTTTTTAAATATTATGGTGTGGATTTGATATAATATTATAGTTGTGGGTAATATTTATAAATTTTGCAAAAGTATGCGAGTTGTTGTATTATATTCGATTGGTGGGGAATATCCAAATGCGATAAGACAATCATTCAGTGGACCGCAGCGGAATTATTATCGGATCGAGAAAATGACAAGAATATTTTATGAAAATAACGCCGAAAGTTTTCACCGTTAAAACTATTGAAACATCAGTGTTAAAAGATAAATGTCGATGCGCGTGGTTGCGTAGTAAGCACGCGGTTTTGATTATTGATCTTTACGTGAGAAGTCACTCGGTTTTGTTCAATTATTGCTACAAGAATTCTTTGCGTAGTATGTCACGTTATTTGATTAAATTATTGTCGATATTTTATATATTATTAAATCAATAATTGAGATAACAAAGTTATTAATATTATTATTTGCAATATTAACGATGTGCCAAGTTACGTAGGAGGAAGTTTGGTCACCTAATCATGCTACCAATAAGGAGAAACCTTATTGAAAAGCACTCTTTCGCAGGAGCTAGCGCTGGTCGATGAATATTATAAATTATAATAATGATGATAAATGTTGTTAAATATATTGAGGTATTTTTTTAGTAAGTCACGGAAGTTTATATATATATATATATTATATATATAACTTTTGTTTTATTAGTATTATTAATGTAATAAAAGCAGAAAACTTTTTTATATAAAAATGTAATACTTTTATAAAGTTATTTGTTTTATTGTATAATAATTAGAATATAATATATTTTATCGATAGTAAAATCTTTTTATATAAAATGCAGAATACTTTTTTTATAAAGTTATTTGTTTTATTAGATAATAATTAGAATATAATATATATTTTATTACGATAGTATTTCAGATAAGATTCGTGATAAATGTTTGCATAGTAAAATCTTTTTATATAAAATAATACTTTTTATAAAGTTATTTATTTTATTAGATTTTAAATAAAATATATATATATATATATGTATATTTTATATTATATTTTATTGATATAGTATCCTTTTTATTTTCCTATAAATAGGATCTTGCTTATTAGAATTAAACCACACCGTAAATTGAGAATTCTCTTTATAATCACGAGCGTATTTCTTTAGAGTTTTAAGAAGTTTTGGCGTAGAAATAAGTAAGTTTTCTTCAAGAATATCTTCGCCTCTACCAAATTGGAATACTCTTCTTTACGGTAAGAGATATTATTTGTTATCTTTCGTAAAGGGGTATTATTTTTTTTTGTATTCGTGAAGAGAACTTCGTTATTCCATTCTTTATTATTCATTGGAATAACTTTGATATCTGTGACTACCCTATACTTGGTGAAATTCTTACATTATTCCATTCTTTATCATTATGTTGAAATAAACGCTCATTCAAGTAATCAGCATACGTGGTGAAATTCTTACGTTATTCCATTCTTTATTATTATGTTGGAATAACCTGTCTATACGAAATACCGCATACATGGTGAAATTCTTCTGTTATTCCATTCTTTATTATTTTGTTGGAACATCCTGTCGGTGCGAATTTCACCTGATCTGGTTTCGTTATTTATTATTCTGTTGGAATATCCCATGCATCATGATTCTATCGCATTCTCGCGGTGATTTCTTTTGTTATTCCATTCTTTATTATACTCGGTTAGTTAAAGTTTTGGCTTTTATACTCCATGAAATTAGTGGAATATCCGTGATATTTGTGCTTCATCCGAAGATCTTTTCATGGAAATATTCTTACGAGCATTCTTGAATTTTACCCCACAAAGTGAAAGATATCGTGTTGACAATTTGGACGTTATTGGTTCTTGGATAAATTAATTCTTGAACTTGTTTTATTCAATTCTTATATCATTGTCATCATCCTCGTGTTTATATTATGTTGAAAGTCAAATACGTGGCGCGTAGGCTTAGATAGACTTGGTATGATTATGAATGAGGATTATTCGGTAAGATAATCATAATAGTAATGTTACAAATTATGTGGTAAAAGTCCTCGTTCGTCCGTAGTGCGTTGATGGATGAGTTGTTGGCATGATCGTGACCATTGATGAATACATGAAATCCTCGCCCAGAAGTAGTGCATGGATAATTTATGGTTGTGATCTTAATGAATATCCTTGGCCGTAGTAGTCTTGAGGGATGATGTGGATTATTTATAAAAATCGAGATACCGATGATAAAATGATGAAAAACCTTTTAAATCATAAAAGATAGTAGATTTTATTCTCTACTTGACTCTATTAATGGATCGCTTGTTCATTCAAGATTAAATTTGATGTTTGTTATATTTTATCGGTTTAACATTGTTGAAGACTAATGATAATTTATTCTACATTATCTTAGTCATAATATTTCTTCTTGGGCTAGTTGAGCTCACCCTTTCTTCTTTCATTGTTTCTCTTGGAAATGAGAGCGTGGCGGGACTAATCGGGAAGCGGAGTAATGTTCTAGATGATAAGATTAGTAGTCCTCACTATTTTGTTAAATAGTGTGACAATAAATGTAATGAGAACTCCATTGAATGTGGATATTGTCTAGATGACAATATTCTTATTAAAACTCTCAGTTTATGTTTTGTCGTATTTTACACGACAGTTGTATAATTAGTTTGTATTTGTATTTTTGTACCATGTATTTGGCGACTCAAGATGGGTGATGTATACCTATTTTGGGGGCGTCACAAGAATGTAATAGACACAACAGTTTTAAGTGGTTCAGAGCACTTAAAGCTCCTAATCCACTCTTCTACTCCTTGAGTAGGAAATTCACTAAGGATATCTTTTACACTTTCTGAATCTCACAGATTCCTTTTAGACCCACAGTCTAGGCACTTCTTAGTTCACTTTTAAACTCTTCAAGTCCAGCAGACTTGGTTCTTTACAGTTCACTTAGAACTCTTCAAGTCCTTCTCACTTGGAACTTCTTACTTCACTTGATTTATAGTTGATGAGTTCTTGATTGGTGCTACTCAGTTGCCGTTAAGCTCTTGTTCGAAAGAACTGAGTAGCCGAGCAAGCTTTTTCTTTTTCAGATTGTAGAGTTGAGAGTTTTGTGTTGAGTGTTCTTCAGCGTTTTGTTCAATACTTGCTTATTCTCTTTCATCTGCAGATGTTTTGCATATATGTGATCCTTGAAATGTATCCGTTGAAGCATTAAATGCATTTGAAATTTCTAAAACTTTGATGGAGACTTTTCTGCACATCTTCTGATTAGTATTCTGGCCCACTGACACAGCAGACTGCCATCTCACCTAACATCTGAAAAGATGTTTTACTCTGTCCTATGGTACTTTCCTTAGCTTCTTCAATACGTTTCTTTGTTGTATACTAAGGATATCTTCTGTGTCATTGGGACTGGCGAAGACTTCAACGTTTATAACCTATTCCACCTTTGTTGGGATTTATCTTTAAACAAATATGCAAGGTTCGATGCTTCTGACATAGATGTATGATGCTCTACGATTCTGATCGTGGTGTCTTGCCACCTTGATGCTTGATCCGTTACTTAGCAAACAAGAGCACTACGATTTCTCTTAAGGGCTTGGCACACTACGATCTTCACTAGCTTGTCTTGTAGACTCTACATTTTAGAGCGCACACTACGATCTCTGAGTTGGCTCGGCAAGTGTTTGGACTACTCTACGATTTCTGGAGAGGCACTTCAAGGCAGACAGACTACGATCCTCGATGCTCTACGATTCTGCCATGGTTTCTGCAAACTCTCGATTAGCTCAATAGACTACGATTTTGTTGAAGTCTATCTATTACATATCAAGACATAAATCAACCTGACATCTTTGATCTCCTCATCAATACATTCATTTACAGAATGATAAACATTAAAAGCTTAGATCAACTTAATAGATTTGATCTATCACTAAGTCCTTGTACATATATTCCTTGAAGGACTTTACATAAAATCATGAGCATTTACTTTAAACATCAAATCAAACTATGTAGTTTCCCAACAAAGTCAAGTGATTTGATATAAATAAAGGGGTTTGCCATGAAGTATTTGTTGTAAATTTGGTTTATTACATGGGCCCCCACTTACTCATTTTCCTAAATCGTTGGTAAAAAGTTATCTCAGTTTTTGTTTTATAGTAATAAAACAGAATAATTTTTACAAATAGAATATATTATATTTTATGTTATTGCATAGTAATGCATAGTGTTTGCATAGTGCTGTATAATAAAATCAGACGAATTTGTCGAATTTGTCCGTGATTCCTTACTGTTCAGCCATGATTTTTTTGTCCTAAATAGTATCCTGACATTCTCCTATAAATAGGATGCTTATTTTAGAAATGAAAATTACACCATAATCAGAGAATTCTTCTTCTATAATATTGAGCGTATTTCTTTTGAGTTTAAGGAAACTTTGAGTGTGCAAATAGTGCAAGTTTTCTTCAAGAATATCTCCGCTATACCAGCCAGAAGTACTATCTTTTTAAGGTAAGAGATATTATTTTTGTTCAATATTCGTAAGAAATAATATTTTTTCCATACTTTGTAGTATGTAAGTAATATTATTTCGTTTAATATTCATAATTCTACACTTATTTTGATAAGTATTGGTTTTATACTCCTTGAAATTAGTAGAATATCTTTGAAATTTGCGCTTCACCTAGTATCGTTTCACTGAAATATTTTTCTAAACATTATTGTTAAATTTTAAGCTTTTCATACTGGAGTACTATTCATACATACGACACTATTCATACGGTATTATTCATACATACGGTACTATTCACGGGGTACTATTTATGAAGTACTATTCACGAGGTACTATTTATGAAGTACTATTCACAGGGTACTATTCACTCGGGTACTATTCACCCGGGGTACTATTCACGCCAAAATTTGATTTTTTTTTTCTATCCAAATTATTTTTGATACATGAATATTATTCTTGAATTTTAATCCACAAAGTAGTTATCATGTTGACAATTTGGATATTCTTGAACTCTGGATAAATTGAATTATAAATCTATAAAATTTATCCTTGATCTCACTTAATTTAATTCTTATATCATTGTCATCATCCTCATGCTTAAATTGTGATGAAATTCATCTTTGGCCTGTAGTGCATAGATGAACTATTGATTGGTATGATTATGACCAGAAATTATGTATCGGAATAATCATGACCTGTAATGTTATAGAAAAATGATGTGGTGAAAGTCCTCATTGGCCCGTAGTGCATTGATGGACAGTTGTTGGCATGATCATGACCACTGGTGATAATAACTAATATCCTTGTCCCGTAGTGCATGGATGATTCATGGATGTGATACTAATGAATATCCTTGGCCCGTAGCGCATGGATAATTCAGTGATGTGAATTATTTATTGAGATGTGTTACAGAGATAAAATATTGATGATGAACTTTTAAATCATAGAAGATAGTAGACATCATGCTTTACTTGACTCTTCTAATGGATTGCTTGTTCCGCTATAGTTAAACTTGTTGTCTATTGTATTCTATCAGTTTATATACTGTTGAAGACTAAGGATAATTTATTCTACATTATCTTAGCCATAATATTCTTTACTGGGCTAGTTGAGCTCACCCTTTTCATTCATTGTTCTCTTCAGGAAATAAGAATATAGCTGGGACTAGTCGGGGAATGGAGTGATGGTCCAAGATGGTGGCTATAGTAGTCTTCACTATTCTATGAAATAGTGTAATAATAATTGTAATGAGGACTTTATTTGAGTTTGGATATTGTCTATGAGACAATATTTATGTTAAAACTCTCAGCTTATGTTTGTCGTATTGTGTAAATTAAGTTTGTATTTAAATTATGTACCATGTATTTGGCGACTCAGAATGGGTTGTGTATACCTATTTTGGGGGCATCACGGAAATACTCCGACCTCTCCGAACAAAAGAAGAAGCTTTTGGACGACCGGGAAGAACTGATAGGCGATAATAAAGAAATAAAGATGGCATTAATAAACCTAGAGAACCAGTTTGAACAACTGCACCAGAAAATGGCCAACCTTCTTAGGGCAACCTCGGAGTTAGAGAAAGATTACACCAAGCTCAAAAACAAAAAAGACCAACATCTCCGAGGCCGACAAGCAGAGGATTATCAACGATTATAAAGAATCTTCGGAGCTGATCGACATCATTATAAAGCAATTCTCCGAAGGTTACCAAGGCCATAAAGATAAAATAAAGGCAAAAATGCAAACGATTGACTTATATACCATAATTCTCGACTCCTCAGATGATGGGGGGAAGCCGAAGACCTTGCCATCTGACATTTATACTTGATTTTATTTCTTTACTGAACTCGTAATGAATGTTTATGTATAAGCTTATGAATGAAACGAAAAACTTCCAAAAGTGTGAATTACTCCAATACACTTATATTGTAAACACAAAACATGTAAAAACAAAACTTCACACTTTATTGGTAATATTTCTGAAGTCAACTTGCATCCCAAGTGTTTTTAACTTATTTACCATCCATTTGTTGAAGCCAATATGTGCCTGGCTTTGGGACCCCAAAAACTTCATAAGGACCCTCCTAATTAGGCATAAGTTTACTAATGTACTGAGGAGTAGATGTTTCAGCCTCTCAGAGCACCAAATCCCCTACCTCAAACCTCTTTTGCTCAACACCCCGATTATAATGTCGAGCAATTCTGCGTTGGTAGATTGCTAACTCGCCAATGTTGAATCCCTAACTTCCTCTAACAAGTCCAAGTCCTTCGTTATTATACAATTCTTTAAACTGACTGACTCGAAGCGACGGGGATCCGATTTCCATTGGAACAAAATCATCGATCCTATAAGCTAACCGAAAGGCCGAATCTCCCGTCGTCGTCCAAGACGTCGTCCGATAAGCCCACAGAACACTGAGTAGTTCTTCGGGCCACCAACCCTTAGCTTCATCTAATCTCCTTTTAATTCCATTCAGTAAATTTTGGTTCGTCACTTCCACTTGACCATTAGACTGGGGATGCGCTACCGATGTCGTCAAATGCTGAATGTTCAGGTATGCCAAAAATTGTTCGAACTTTCCCTAAGCAAATTGACAGCCATTATACAACACCAAAATCATAGGAAGGCCGAATCGGAACACCGTTGACTCTTTAAAAACTTCAAAAACTCCTATTTAGTGATCAACCGAAGGGGATTTGTCTCCACCCACTTGATTATATAATCAATAGAAATTACCACAAATGTCTCTTGTCTTTTCGCCTTCGTCAACGGTCCCAAGATGTCAATCTCCCATACTGCGAATGGGATCGGAGATAACACTAAAGACAATTATTCCGGGGGTTGACGTGGAATCGAATTATTAAGCTGGCACAAGGGATACTTCCTCACATAGTCCTTATTTTTCTGGAACATTTTCGACCAATAATATCCCTACCTTAGCACCTTGTAGGCTAATGCTTTGGCCCCCATATGATCACCACAAATCCCTTCATGTACCTCCCAAAGGATGTAAGCCGCTTCGACGACACCAAACACTTCAATAATGGTGAATAAAATGTTCTTCGATACAAATCTCCATCTATCAAGACAAAATATGAGTTTTTATACTTTATTTTTTCCCCCAACATTCGATCCAAAGGCAACTTTCTGTCTCCAAGATAATATAAGTATGGAGTGAACCAACAATTCTACCTTGTTATACATAGGATCTCTTTCCTTTGAATGCTTAGGGTATCAATGACTTCCAAATATACCGACCCGCCGAAAGAAGCAATCTCCGTTGTAATCAATTTGGACAAGGCATCGACTACGATATTATCCGACCGATTCACCCCTGAAAAGAATAATAATTGAATTAATGGATTCAATCCCTAACTTCAGCTAGTTACTTAGCCATCCTTGCCCCCTGAGCCTCGTATTCTCCTGAAATTTGTTTAACTACCAGCTGAGAATCATTGAAGATGATCAAGCGCTGGAATTCCAAGCTCCTGGCCAACCACAACCCAACCAATATTTCTTCGTACTCTGCCTCATTGTTGGTCGCCTTAAACCAAAAGTGAATATCTTATTGGTCTTTAAACCCTTCTAGACTTGTCAGGATTACCCCGACCCAACTAACGTCCGACGTTGAGGACCCATCCACATAGAGGGTACATGAAGTCTGTACCGGTACATTTGAGCATTTGTGACTGAACCTACAATTGCATTCGGATGATTTGAAGGATCTGGATTAGAAAATTAACACTCAACAATAAAGTCGGCCAACGCCTAACCCTTTATAGCTATTCGAGGATGGTATTCTAGGAAAAACTGGGTTAACTTCATGGCTCAGGCAGCGAGCTGACCTGAAATGTTTGGTTTATACAACACCCTTTTGAGGGGCTGATCCATGTACACCACAACCAATCACCCTTGGAAATAATGTTGAAGCTTCCGAATAGCCACTATCAATGGGTAGGCAAATTTTCCCAGGTTCAGATAACAAGTCTCTGCATTCCAAAGTGCATGACTAACATAATAAATGGGAAACTGTTTTTCCCCCGCTTCTCGTACCAGCATTGCCTCGACCGCCAATGAACTTGCTGCCTGGTAAATATAAAGTTGTTCCAAAGGGATTTTGATTCCTTGAGAGACGTCTTCTCATTATGAAATCCACTAAAAAGTCTTCTCATTTTTTATCCCTTCAGAGTGTAAAATAATGAAAGGCATTATTTAGCTTATTTGGACATAAACCTCTTTAACTCTGCAATTCGACCCGAAAAACGTTGCACATCTTTGAAGGTTTAGGGAAACTTCATATCTAATATAGGCTTAATTTTATCCATGTTAACTTCAATTCCCCTCTTACTGATAAGATAACCAAGGGATTTACTCGAGCTAAGAGCGAAAGTTCATTTGGTCGAATTCAAACGTATGATGTAATTCCTGATAGTCTGCAAATAGTCCTCAAAGTCGTCCAGATGATCTCGAATAGATATTCTTTTGACGATCATATCTTTGACATAAACTTCCATGCTGCGTCCTAACTGCTTTCTGAGTACGTTATTCATCATTGTCTGATAGGTGGCCTCGACATTGAGCAACCCAAAAGTCATCTTTTTATACGCATAAATAACCAGATAGGTAATAAAATTTGTATTCGGAATATCCTCCTTACATATTAAAATCTGGTTGTATCCCAAAAAGGCATCCAAAAAACTTAACAAAACATACCCTGAAATAAAATCAATCAGTTGATCAATGTGCGGAAGGGGGTATTAATCCTTTGGACACGCCTTATTCAGATCAATATAATCGAAGCAGATTCTCCATTTTCCATTCTGTTTTCCCACCTGTACCACATTCGTCAACCACTATGGATAGTCGATTTCAAAGATGAAGTTAACCGCTAATAATTTGGCCACTTCGTCATCGATGATCTTATGCTTTTCTAGGGCAAATATCCTCCTCTTCTGCCTAATAGGTTTTTGTGCAGGATCCACACATAGCCCGTGAACAACTACCGACTCATCAATCCCAGACATGTCACTAGGTACCCAAGTAAAAATATATACATACACCAATAAAAACTCTATCAATCCAGTTCGAAAAGGTTCTTCCAACTCTAAACTGATTTTCATTATACTCTCTTTGTTCCTTGGGATCAGTTCTATGTCCTCGGTCTCTTCTGCTGGCAGAACGAGGGGTTCGGTGTTGCCTTAAGTGAAAGGTTCTACCTCGATCGCCATCGTCTACTTTTGCTTGCTGACCCTTGTTAGGAATATACATGAGAATGTTATTCCTATTTTTATATGATTTGATTATGATATAACTGAATGAATATGCAAGTATGCTTGCATTAAGGAAAGCTGTAAAGTCCTTTAATAGAAAATATGAATATATGTACAAGGACTTAAAATGAATTAATCAAATATGTTAGGTTGATCCTACATAAGCAAAACAACTTTGTAAAGTCCTTAAAAAAAAATGATGTACAAGGACTATAAACATAGAAAGATCATGCTTGTTAGGTTGTTCCTATGATGTAATAGATAGGCATGTCTGATCGTCGAGCACTGCACCAACATTATATTCTGCTAGGAGAGTCAAGGAAAACTCGAGAACTATCAAGGCAAAATCGTAGTCTGCAATATAGTAGATCTCAGAGTTCGTAGTCTGCCAGGAGAGACGAGGAAGGATCGTAGTGTGTCGAGAAGAAATTTCTCAGAGCCGTAGTCTGCTGAGGAAGTCATGTTCAGAATCATAGAGACAACCTGTCTAAGAGCCAACCAAGCATCTACCAGAGCTAAGTCAAGAATCGTAGGTCACACTTGAAGTAGTGGATTCTATTGATCATATCAGAGGCATAGATCGTAGTCAAGCCAGATCAGACGAGGACAACAAGCATAAAGGCAAAAATCGTAGGCTGTAAAGATCTGATCTCGGAGTCGTAGTATCTACAGAACCAAAGCTAAATCGTAGTCTGCAGAACTAAGGCTTCAACTGAGGTGTTTACAACGCCAAGGCATAATCGTAGAGTTAACACGATTCTCAACAAATCAGCACTCCAGTCAATGAGCAACATTCAACAAGACACACTACGATCAGGTCCAAGAACATCTGCATTAGAATTGTAGAGTTTAGTCATATGAAGATTGAAGCATTGGCAATGGTTTAATCTGAAGACTGATATTCGAACGTTGCTAATTGAGAGCATCGATGCAGAAGGATAATTTCTAATGTTCTGATCGAGAAATCAGAAAGAAGAAATAAAGGTGACTACCAGCTTGACACGGAAATATGACATCTCTGAGGCGGTAGGTAAGGTAGCAGACTGCTGTGTCAGTAAGTTATAAAGGATCTATCACGTCACATCAAGCAGTCTGCACCAAATAACTCTAGATTTGTAAAACAATTCAAATAGCTCCCAACGACTATATTCCAATGAAAAGATTGTGAAGGAGTATATATCAGCTAAAGCTTCAAAGATAAAGAGTAGTTGAGTTGAAGAATCTTTGAGTTATTGGAATGCTATATTGTTTACTCTACGAGTTCCACCAGAGCTGAACAAAACAAGTCTTAGTGGTAGTGAGACTACGAAGGTGGAAGTGAAGCAGATTTGAAGAAGGACTTGAACAAACTAAAGCTTCACTCAACAAGGATGAGAATGCCACTGAAGATGGCAGCTAAGCTGAGAGGCGAGAAGGCCAAGAAGATAACATTCAGAAAAATGGCAGAGCACAAAGAAGATCCAGAGAGCCACTTTAAAAATCACCATGAACCAAAAGCTGAAACAGAACAAATGTAGAACCATGTTTGCATATCATTTAAGAAGGGTTCCAGGAATGCTAACTGCTAGACGAAGTCTACCAAAATCTCAAAGACTTAGCAAACCTAAATGGTGATGGTGCACAACTGACATCAGACGAAGATGAGATGAACAGTATAAAGATCAGCTGCACCAGAGAAGAGGTGGTCCAAACTCTACGCAAAATGTAAAGAGGACTACGTCAATCTGCTAAGTAGAAAAGATGTTCAAGCTTCAAGACATCTTAACAGCAAAGCACCAACAATAACAAGTAGCCAGGGCCTGAGGGGTCCTTTTCCGGAGGGACTAAATGAAGTTCCAAGCCTTCTGGGCTTTAAGATTTCTTAGTCAACTGAAGTTCCATAGCTGCTGGCCTATAAAGAATCTTAGTGATTCAGGGTGCTGCCCTTCCTTAGTGGAATTCCTGCTTACTGAAGCAGAAGAGTGGATTTAGAGCTTGAGTCTCTGAATCACTTAAAATTCCTTGTGTCTTTTACATTCAGTCATTTACATTATGTACCTTATTGCAATAAATGTTATGTATGTATTAACTACTTACAACTAAACTAACTCCACGAACAATGTATGAATGTTTATGAATATTTAAATGATGGGGATCTTTCACTTATTCCACTGTGCTTGAAAAGATTTTTATGTTTGTCATATGCTAATTTATTAGCAATACAAAATAAACATGAAAAGTATTTGAAATGAAAAAGGATCTATTCAACCCCCTTTTCTAGATCTATTGTGTTCCTACTGTGAACTAACAATTGGTATCAGAGCAGGTTCTCATGCTATATTTAAAAGCTAATCGCTTTGAGTCTGATCCTAGGCACAAACATTATTCTAAACTTAGTTTTGTAGTAAGTCACTTGTAAATGCAGATGAGCTCACACGTTGGAAATAATGTGTACAGGTAAATGTGTATATACACCGAAAAGTCGCTTCTCGATTTGGTCCATGTTCTTAAATGCCATAAAGAACAAGACCAATCCTTTTCCCACAATCAATCTCGTGAGTCGAAGACCGGAGATGGGAGGTCAAGAGGCATCAACAGCAAAGAGTCAAGCATCCACCAGTCTGAAAGATGAAAGGCCATATATGCTAAGAAATACTTATCCAGAGGAGAAATAAGAATTTCTAAAATATATATTTGGCTAACCAGTAGTTGGATGTGAACCTTGAGGTTTAAGGTTGTCAAAGAACTAAGGATGCCAAGATTTTCCTAGCTTACATCTTCAAGACTATGTCTGATTGATCGAAGGACAACTGGAGCAACAAGCTGTTAGAAATGAATGTAAAAATTATGCACATCAATGCCTAACCTCATTATATCAAGATAAATGGCTATCAATAAACTAACGGTGGAAATGTACGGTTCCTCATTAATATAAATGTGTACATCATGTTGCATCACCTTATGTACTATAAAAGTATTCTATCAAGAGACCATACTCTTCCTAAAAAGGGGAAGAGAGAAAGTACACTAAGGTTGGAAACTCAAACCGCTAACAAACTTTTTCTCCATCCAAGTTTTAGGTTGAAGATAACATCTTGAAAGAAGTCTGAAATAGGTCATAAACATATCAAGATTTAATTAATCTTAAGTGGAGTAATCCTTGCTGAAGGGTTAGTATGTATTTACAAACCTATGTTCTAGGTTTTTGATAACACATAGAGTATGATCAATTCTACAAGAGTATCTTGAAGATTCGTAGAAACTGATCATCTCCATGAATCAACCAGATACAAACATGTGATAGAGTTGATTCTTACTCTGTGAACATTTAAAATCTGTGAACATAACCAAGAAAATGATGAAACAATCAAAGAAAAAGTGTGTCTTATTAAAGTGGTTAATCTTACATACACTCATCATCATGCATTTTAAAATGTTGTATCTAAATTGGTTACATGCATGAATATGGTTGTTGATGATCAATGTGATGAAAATTCATATATATGTGGAATAGGGATTTTGGAAACTAACCTAGCAGGACCCATTTAACCATGGGGACCAAAAATAGAAATTTATCTAATCTGCAGGTACTTGGTCTATCTGATCACACTAAGGAATGCTGAAGCAGAGGACTTCAGTCAAGAAGATTCAACCAGCTGGAGGCTTAAGAAATTTCAGAAATGTTCTTGACAAAATCATTATTTGTCAAAACATGTTCTTAATGACTTGTTGAGCTAACATGAATGAAGCTCACCTGGTTGTTGATCTCCATATGGAAGCAGACCATTCATGCTAAGATGAAAAGGGTTTTATGTGCTTATTCATGCAAAGCATATCATCTGAGAAGAACCCTAGAGGAAGTTTACATCAGAGAATCATCGAGCATTGATCATGAAGAACTCATCATAGAAGCAGAACTCCACGAGTGCAATCCATCAAAGAGCTTAACGAAAATCGCAGTGTTCTTTACGATCAAGACTGAGTCCAGCATGTGCAAGACAACACACAACGATTATGATAAAGAAGACTACGTTCGTAGTTCTGTCAACAACTGTGGAGTGATCAGTCTTGAAGATATCTATTTCTATGATCCAAGGAGGTTTAAATGATATTGATGATTTCAGTCAAAAGGAGATATGCAAGGCTGCCTTCTGATGTATATGAAGAAGAAAAGCTCATACCTCTCTAAGAAGATAGTATCAACTATGGGGGAACACACCAATCTATATCCAGAGTTGGTAGATGAACTCCCCAGCAGAGAGATCAAATGCGATATCAGTACTAATCATGTCATAAGTTCTTTATCTGGTAAGCCCCTCAGGGACAAACCTGACCCTTAGTTCAGTCTAAGAGGTTGGCCCTTCCTGAGCTACCTTAATAACCTAAAAGGAATGATTAGTCAGAGCTCATCACAAGAACCAGGACAGACAATGATCGCAGAATATGATCAACAGTAAACTCAAAAATTGTAGAGCAGCCTCGATGATTGTAGTCTTCCTAAAGTATACACTAGCTGAGGGGGAGCTAAGGGCAGATAAGTATTTTCCACACCACCTAAAATCATGGAACTCGACAGAACTCGACACGTGCCCTACTATTCAGATCGTGTGGAGGGAAGTTATAAATAAAGTTTGGAAAGTCGTTTTGAAAATTCACCTCAGTATTTCAGTGCCCGAACTCTCTTGGGGCACGTCAGTGGTTAACCCATGCAACTCCAACATGAGGATTAGTGACAAATCAATCAATGAAGCATCTCTTAGAAGAAGATCATCGAGTTAACAAAGAAAATCGTAGAATCAATAAGCTATCTCATCAAGTTACTCTACGTACTGAAAAAGTCAACGGTCAGCCTACATCAGTAATGCTTATTTTCTTAAAAAAATTAAAACTGATCAGAATATGGGGAGTTACAGGCTTTCTTCTCTTGGGCATCGTCACGATAAACGATTTGGTATTTGACA
Source organism: Panax quinquefolius (assembly GCA_020205615.1). Taxonomy (NCBI): domain Eukaryota; kingdom Viridiplantae; phylum Streptophyta; class Magnoliopsida; order Apiales; family Araliaceae; genus Panax; species Panax quinquefolius. The sequence continues at coordinate 106,498,061 of CM035158.1, read as the reverse complement.
CATCATAGCTTATGCAGAGTTAGAAGGAACTATCTTAAAGACAAATTCAAAAACTCCAAATAGTTATCAAAAGCTATCGTCTTTCTCTCACTCCCTTTTTCAAACCCTAAAATCTTCTTCAAAGCCTGTCAAATCCATACCTAGGAAAAACCAAAACACCTCCAAACAGCCAAACCCTCTCAAATAATTATCAAACCGAGAATCACTTCCTGACATCTCACAAGATCCTCACAAAGTTATAAACCCAAAAACTACTAATTCTTTAAATAGCAGATTGACAAGTAATCATTGGCATTCAGCTAGGAACCAAGACATTTGAGAAATCTGAAAAGAAGTTCAGAGATATTCTTGAACTTGTTAAGAAGGCTGGATTCTCAGAATGTCTTGAGTCAAACACTCGAATATATGTTGACCTGGTTAAATAATTTCACTCCAACGCAACCATAAATTCTGGAACCCTTTCTACCAAGGTCAAAGGTCAGATTCTGAAGCTAAAATCTTCTAACATCAATAAATGCTTAGGTTTTCCTGACCTAGGTCTGAAAAGTCTTGATGAGATCAACACTAAAAAAGCGAAGAAGCTTATGCAGTACAGAAGAAACCCTAGTCTGAAGGACATGAAGAAAAAAGAGTTTCCTGAAGAATTTGATTTCCTTGCTGAGATAGTGGGCAAATGTATCCTATGCAAGGACACTGCACATGGCACTGTGAGTGATCATCAGTTAAAGATCATGTCTGCAATAGTTCTGAAAAAGCGTATCAACTTTAGAGTTATCATGCTTGACAAAATGTCCAAATGGCTAGATAAGGCAGAGAAGAAAAGGTTAACAGGAAAACCCCTCACGAAGGTTTTCCATGGAAGGTTCTTTAGTATCATTTTGAAGAAGAAGCTGAAGAATAAAATTAAGGATGATGAAGGTGAAACCCTTAATAGCCATAAAGTGATGACTACATAACTATTTACAAATTGGAAGAAGAACCCAATGGAGAACAAAAAGCTGACAATATATGGCAGCAGCAGTAAAAGCACTACGAAGAAAAGGAAGACAAGTGCTATGAAAGAGGAGAGTTGTCATTTACTGAAGATTCCGATATCCGTGAGTCCAAATCTGTGAGGCCACTAAAGAAGAAAACTATGGTGATAAAGAAATCTAAACCAGTTCCCTAAAGAAGTCTATCTACAAAAGAAGAAAACGTAGAGTCAGAAGATGAGAAAGGAACTGAGAGCTTCAAGGATGAATTCTCAAGGAGCAAGTCCACTAATGAAGAAGAAGTTGAATCCAAGAAGGAGAAATCTGAACCTATGAAAGGAATAGCTAAATCTGGTGATGAGGAAGAATGTACAAGTTCTATAGCTAACACTCAGAGTAGTCACTCTGCTGATGAAGAAAGTTCGAAAGCTGAAATAATTGGATCTCGTACTGCTAAAGCCCCAACAATTTCATCTGATGGTTTAAAAGACATTGAGTCTAAAGAAGAAGGATCTGCTCTTACTGTTGCTAAACACCAAAGAAGCTTATCTGATGATTCAAAATCTTTAAAATTTGAAGATGAAGAAAGGACTGAATTTTCTACAGCTGAATCTCCAAGGAGAAGAAAGAACAATAGATTGCTTGCTAAATCTGTCCTAAAGAAGAAATGAGAACCTTCTACTGCAATCATTGCATTAAGTGATGATGAGTCTAAATCCAAGGAAGAAAGTGCTAAGGGTACTGAAGAAGAAACAAGTGATGAAAATCAGCAAGAAGGATTCTCAAATGAATCAGATGAAATGATCCAACATGACTAAAACTTAGATAGTGAAGAGATGGAAAAAGAATCTAATTCTACAGATCAGGAATCAACAGACTACCATGTTCTCTCTCCAGCAAGAGTTCGCCGAAGAATAGTGGTGGAAGTCTTTGATAAACCACCAGATGTACCACTAGAAAAATGGATAAGCCATGGAAACGAATAACTCAAAGTAGTAAGGATGTCTACAGACGATGTGTTTAACAACTGGAAAAATATGGATTTGAATTGCACTATAATACTGTACAATCCTGACGATCTTCTGATGAAATGGTTCTTCCCATGGATGCCCTAGCTAAAGGCATATACTGGTAAAGATGAAAGTTACTTTAGCTGGTTTTATTCACATTTTCCAAGCTTGGAGCTGGTGTCTCAAAACTTTCCAAGAGTGAAGAAATTTGCAACAAAGCTGATCAAAGACCAGTCTCACTTCAAGGTCTATCGACATTCGGGTAACCACTACATTCCCTACGATTGTCGAGTAAGTTCAGATGGCAGACGGATAATACGCAAGTCCATTAATGTATAGTCCCCTCACTCTACCAATGAAGATGACCATGCTGAGTTTGAGAAATTATATGCTAATCCGACAGTGCTGAATGACATTTCTTCATTCTTCAACAACGATTGGTACTCAATGATTTATCATATTCTCACCACCTTTGAAAGTCTGTTCAAGAGTGAGAATCGTAGAGTCTAACGAGATGTTCAGCAGGAGGCTGACCAAACAGCTGGTCAGACAGAGAATGAACAACCTGATGCCAGATCTTCTCAAGAGCAAGAGTTGCTAAAGAACTCTGAAGAATTAATTGAAGAGATCTCTCATTGGTGCAAAAGTCAATGACATGTCAACATGAGAAGACAATGAGCTATCCAAAAGGCTTCAAGCCAGACTCTCAGACATATCCCTCAAGCTTCAACTAAGGGATCAAGTTTTTTTGAAGGCTATGAATGATCAGAAGGAAGAAGCTCTATGAGATCAAAAGGCCAATGAAAAGAAAATTCTATCTCTCTCTGACAAGATTGACAGTCTGAATTAGTCTTTTTCCCTACAACTTGAGCTAAGCCAACAAGAACTCAAGATTGAGGTTGGTAACTCATCTCACCTGATGGAGCAACTTATGTCAAACGTGGAGCAGCTCTCACAAGTGATTAATGACAAAAAGGGGGAGAAAAAGAGATATAGAAAGAGGCACTCGAGGAGGAATAAGGAGAAAAGAATGAAGGAAGAAAAGAAGGCCAATAGCAGAAAGGAAAAGGAGGAGAAGAAGAAGACAACAACAGCAGAAGTAGAGTCATCATCTAAGGGGGAGCTAAATGATGATGATCCCATGAACACAGAGTCTGAGGGGGATCCAGATAAAGAAGAAGAGTATGCACTAGAACCCCAGGAAAAGAAGAAAAGAAAGATGAATAGCTAAGTAGCTAATCAACGAACATCTTGGAGACACACATGGAGCCAAAAAGGTACATCTCTATCTAGTTAGGTATGTTCTGGATCCGAGATGTAGAGTGTCATAGTTTATGTAACTTCATATTATCATTAATGACATTTATACTTATCTGTTTTAGAAATACAGCTGCTCACTGTATGTAAGATTCATCCATTTCATACATATGCACTTATTGTTTTGTCATAATCAAATAGGGGGAGATTGTTAGGAATGTACATGAGAATGATATTCCTATTTATATATGATTTGATTATGATATAAATGAATGAATATGCAAGTATGCTTGCATTAAGGAAAGTTGTAAAGTCCTTTGATAGATAATAGGAATATATGTATAAGGACTTAGAATGAAATGATGAAATATGTTAAGTTGATCCAACATAAGCAAAACAACTTTGTAAATTCCTTAAAAAGAAATGATGTACAAGGAGTATAAACATAGAAAGATCAAGCTTTTTAGGTTGATCCTATAATGTAATATATAGGCATGTCTGATCGTCGAGCACTGCACCAGCATCGTAGTCTGCCAAGAGAATCAAGGAAAACTCAAGAACTATCAAGGCGGAATCGTAGTCTGCAAGATAGTAGATCTCGGAGTTCGTAGTCTGCTAGGAGAGACGAGGAAGGATCGTAGTGTGTCGAGAAAAACTTTCTTAGAGTCGTAGTCTGCTAAGGAAGTCATGTTCTGAATCGTAGAGACAGCCTGTCTAAGAGCTGACCGAACATCTGCCAAAGCCAAGTCAAGAATCGTAGGTTACACTTGAAGTAGTGGAGTCTACTGATCATATCAGAGGTAGAGATCGTAGTCGAGCCAGATCAGATGAGGACAACAAGCATAAAGACAGAAATCTTAGTCTTTCAAGATCTGATCTCAAAGTCGTAGTGTCTGCAGAACTAAGGCTTCAACAGAGGTGCTCACAACGCCAAGGCAGAATCGTAGAGTCAACATGATTCTCAACAAATAAGCACTCCCAAAATATCCAAAGTATGAAGCCTCTGGTTTGAGTTGCAAAGATACATTCCAGCTGAAGGAAACCAGAGAGTACTCAACGAATGACATGCAAGCTAACAAAAGATCTAAGCACCAACCCAATCAACATCCAGATTGAGTTGTGAAGCCACTCAAGATTAAGTCTTCCACAAGTCAATCAGAAAAAGACTTCAGTAAAAGTGACTAACTAAAGAAAGTCAATAAGTGCAGTAGCTGTCAAGAGAACAAAAGACAATGATCTTGGGATTAACCAGGATTATAGTGTTTGCAAAACAAAGTAGGAACTAATGCAGTTTACACACAGACACTGGCCAACCTTTATAGAACATATAAAGAAGATGAAGCATGGGTCAGACCATTGTTGATATGTGAACGGAGATCATAAGGAGAAAGAGACTGAGCATGACAAGTTTGACAAGTCTTGAAGTTAAGGAGGGCCTGAGTAATCAAACAAGTTGTCAGTTCCTGAGATCAGTCAAGGCAAACAGAAGTATTGAAGCATTGTACAAGTGAAGGAAGAGGTGTTCTACATTGAAGATCCAATGAACGCTCTTCAGAATCATAGTGTTGCCTCAACCAGTCAATGAGAAACATTCAACAAGACACACTATGATCAGGTCCAAGAACATCTGCATCAGAATCGTAGAGTTCAGTCATCTGAAGATTGAAGCATTGGCAACGGTTTAATCTGAAGATTGATATTCGAACGTTGCTAATTGAGAGCATCGATGCAGAAGGACAATATTTAATGTTCTGATCGAGAAGTCAGAAAGAAGAAATAAAGGTGACTACCAGCCTGACACGGAAAGGTGACATCTCTGAGGTGGTAGGTAAGGTAGAAGACTGTTGTGTAAGTAAAGTCATAAAGGATCTGTTGCGTCACATCAAGCAGTCTACACCAAATAAATTGAGATGTGTGAAGCAATTCAAATAGCTCCCAACTACTATATTCCAACGGGAATATTGTGAAGGAGTATATATTAGCTAGAGCTTCAAAGATAAAGAGTTGTTGAGTTAAAAAATCTTTGAGTTGTTGGAATGCTATATTGTTGACTCTACGAGTTCCACCAGAGCTGAACAGAACAAGTCTCAGTGGTAGTGAGACTACAAAGGTGGAAGTGAAGCAGATTTAAAGAAGGACTTGAACAGACTAAAGCTTCACTCAATAAGGATGAGAATGCCACTGAAGATGGCAGCTAAGTTGAGAGCCAAGAAGGCCGAGAAGATAGCATTCAGAAAAGTGGCAGAGCACAAAGAAGATCCAGAGAGCCACTCTAAAAATCACCATGAACCAAAAGCTGAAACAGAACAGATGGAGAATCATGTCTGCATATCATTCAAGATGGGTTCAGGGAATGCTAAGTGCCAGACGAAGTCTACCAAAAGCTCAAAGACTTAGTAAACCTAAATGGTGATGATGCACAACTGACATCAGATGAAAATGAGATGAATAGTATGAAGATCAGCTGCACCAGAGAATAGGTGGTCCAGACTCTATGCAGAATGCAAAGAGGACCACGTCAAGCTGCTAAGTACAAAAGATGTTCATGGTTCAAGACATCTTAGCAGCAAAGCACCACCAACAACTACAACAACAACAAGTAGCCAAGGCTTGAGGGGTCCTTGTCAGAGGGACTAAATGAAGTTCCAAGCCTGCTGGGCTTGAAGAGTTCTTAGTGAACTGAAGTTCCAAGGCTGTTGGCCTTGAAGGAATCTTAGTGATTCAGGGTGCTGCCTTTCCTTAGTGGAATTCCTGCTTGTTGAAGCATAAGAGTGGATTAGGAGCTTGAGTCTCTGAACCACTTAAAATCCCTTGTGTCTTTTACATTTAGTCATTTACTTTCAATCATTTACATTATGTACCTAACTGCTATAAATGCTATGTATGTATTAACTACTTACAACTAAACTAACTCCACGAACAGTGTATGAATGTTTATAAATATTTGAATGATGGGGATCTTTTACTTATTCCATTGTGCTTGAAAAGATTTTTATGTTTGTCATATGCTAATTTATTAGCAATACAAAATAAACATAAAAAGTATTTGAAATGAAAAATGATCTATTCAACCCCCCCTTTTAGATCTATTGTGTGCATACTGGGAAATAACAACCCTGACTCCAGATGAGATCAGGTTGTTTCGATAACACCTTCGGGGGATGTCTACATCTCTTTTAACTTCGCTGACCCCATTTAGTGTGGGAAATTAAATCTTAAAGTGGGGTATAGATGTCACCGCCTATAAAGCTGCTAACGTCAGTCGACCCAGAATGGCGTTGTAAGTAGAATCGACATGCTATATGGTGTCGTACCGAAGAAAACTAGAAGTTTGATAGTTCCTACCAAATGTATGGGATCGTTGTTGAACCCATATAACGGAGATTCATGTCTAACTTCCATCTTTTGCCCATCCAAATCCCACCTTTGGTAGGCATAAACATATAAAATATTCACCAAAGACCCTTTCTCGATCATGATCCTCCTCATATCTACCAAGCCTTTCTAAGTAGTTACCACCAATTCCCTTTCATGTGGTTTGATCGACTTAAACGGGTAGTCCTAATTGGAAAAAGAAATAACCGTATCGGGGTAAGATCCTTATTGGTGGGCTGTTCGAACACTATTAAAATGGAATCCAACACGCCTCGGTGTTTCTTTTTGGTTACCCTTCCAGCCCAATCGTTCTTAATAACGTCCACCACCCGTCGGATAAGTTGGTTTTGTTCGGGTTATTGATTTACATGTTGTTCTTGATCAGCACCACCTCGTCTCTTTATCGAACCCTCCCGACCAGCGACGTAGTGGACCAACTCCCCATTTTGAATATTCTTCTCGATCAAAATTTTTAGATGCTAACAATCTTCAGTGGTGTGCCCCACGGTCTGATGGTAGTTGCAATACCAATTATGATTTCCCCTCCATGGATGAGTATCGGTTAGACACAGTTCAAAGTTTGTCTTATCTCTGATCTTCTTCAATATCTTTGCTCATATTGTGTTAAGAGGGGTGTAGATCTTGTTAACATTCCGATTCGAGAAGGGTGGTCGGCCTCCTCCCAAACACCCATTATTGAAGTTCCTCTTCGATTGCATTTCTGATATGGTGTTCTTGCTCCTATCCTGATATGACGCCCCAAAATTTGGGTTTATGCCACCTAATTTTAGTCGCCAAAAATACAAACAATAATCATAAATTTTCCTATTTATAACTATTATAATGTCGTGCAAAATACGACAACATACATACTATTAAATTCTTTACAATATAATGTCATATATAGTATGACAGTATTAACATCCAAATTAAGTCCTCAATACAATTATTGTTGCACTATTTTATAACTTGATGAGTTCAACCATTAACTTGGAACATCACTCTATTCTGCAAGAACCAACGACACTCTTATTTCCTGAAGGAATTATGAAATAAAAGGGTGAGCACAAATAGCCCAATAAAGAATATCATGACTAAGATAAATTAATTATCATTAGCCTTCAACAGTGATAAGTCAGATATTTAGATGATGATAGATGATAAAAGTTTCCATCGAATAAATACATCAAAATGAGCAATTCATTAAAAGAGTCAAATAGGTCATAATGTCTACTATCTTCTCCAATTAAAAATTTCAACATCGATGTTTTATCACTATGACACTAATTAACAATTTCTGGTCATAATGATGTTAAACAACAGTTCATCTTTTCAACCAGGCCAAAAAGAACTTTCACCACGTATCTTTGCTTGTACAGTAAAATCCCTATTTAGGAATACTTTATATAAGAATAATCTCTATAATATTATAAAAAAATTTGGTCCCAATTTTGGCCAATTATAAATATGAATAACCTCTAAATTGTAATATGTTATATACTTTTTAAGTCCCGTATTAAGAAACTATACCTCTATATAGTAATAATTTTATATATATATATATATATGAGAGAGAGACAATATTAATTTTAAAAGACTACATTTTCTATAAAAGACTACATTTTCTAATAAAAAAACTACATTTTCTAATAAAAAACTACATTTCCTATAAAGGACTACGTTTTCCTATAAAAGACTACATTTCCTATAAAAGATCACATTTTCCTATAAAAGACTACATTCCCTATAAAAGACTATATTTTCCTAGTTTGAAAATCTAAATAATTTATGTTTTCTTTAATTTTTGTTATAAAATCTATATTTTTGTTAAAGTGGATATTTTTGGGTGTTCAGAAAATATTTTGTACCAATACCTCTATTTAGTAATAACCTCTCAATTAGAATACAAATAGTTTGGTCCCAAATCTATTCTTAAATAGAGGTTTTACTGTAACTCCAAAGGTCATTATTATACCAATTCACATTTCCTGGTGATAATTATGTCAATCAACAGTTCCTCTTTGCACCCAGGCCAAAGAAGTACTTTCACCACGTATCTTTGTCACACAGGCTAAAGACACTAAACAATCATTTTGTCTTTGCACCCAAGCTAAAGAAATTCTCAACAACATTGTTTTCATAATTATTACAAATCAATGATATGATGAATGGACAGAAATAATCAGAATAATAAGACAAATAATAATCATTAGTGATTTTCAATTTAATTTATCCATAATCCAAATTTTTAACACGATATCCAGAAAATTGATTAAAATTCTTGATAAAATATAGAGTTCAAGAAAATATAAAATTCCCAATTTAAAAATAACAATTTAAATTTAATAGTAAGATTTAGGTCAAAGATATTAGATGAAGCACAAATTATTAAGGAAATTCTAATTATTTCAAGAATTTTCATAATTTAATGATAAAATTGTAGATCAAATAATACTCTCATAACATACTTATAGGAGTATGAAAGAAAATGATATCATTTATCTTAGTAGAAGACTAGATATTATTCATTATATAGGAGATTAACTTGAGAAATTCTTGAACTATTACTAATATTCAGAGTATTCTTATGCTCAAAAAAAATACTCACAATATTGTAGTAAAATAATTTTGTATTTCTAATATTTGATGGTGTATCTTATCTTCTGAAGGTGTCTTCCTTTTATAGGCAAGGTTGGGAGGCATGCTTCCATTAATTAAGGAATATTAGTCACGGGTTTCAAACCTATCAGTTCACCAAACTTGAAAAAGAAAGAAAAGTTTGTAAAAGAATTGATTGCGGGTCCCAACCATTTTGAAAGTTTGTAGGATTATTGAATTATTATGGGTCTCATCCATTTTTAAAGGAAAGTTTGCGAAAGTTTCGCATTCTTGTGTGTCCTATCCATTTTGAATGTTTGCCGAAGTTTTGAATTATTATGGGTCCCCTAGAAAATAATCCAAACATTCAACAAATGTTTCATGCTAAACCTCGTTATTTATATCAAAAAATTGAATAATATCTATCACACATCACTTATTAACACCTTTAATTTTATTCATCAATTATGTACAATTATTCATAATTATGATAAACTCACAATATTGACAACTAGATCGTTCCAGTAAAGAGGGGACCTTCCGTAGAAACGATGCGCAATTAAATAACCCATTTCCTTGACAGAACTTCTAGACATTTTCAATAATTCTAATTAGTCTAATAATATCATATAAAATAATATGAGTTATTGTGTCTTGATAATTATTAATTTAATAATATGAAATATTGTGCAGTTACTACTGTGGCAACTATTGAGTTCAATAATATGAAATACTATGTAGTTTATACTGTAACAATTATTGTATCAATCATATGGAGTAATGTGTAATACCATGTGATACTAAGGAATGTCATGTGCCACTGTAGAATACCGCGTGCTTGGTGCTACTGTACTTTTATCACCAGGTATTTAAACACTTAAGAGTGATAATATCGTTGACAATTTTATGAAAAATTTAATCTTTGTCATTTTCTACATCTAAAAATATTTTGTTGTGAGGTCCACCAATGATTGGTTATTTCAGTGTCGTTGTACTTTTACCTAATATTACTGACAAAATGAATATTCGTCGACACAACGAATATTCCTCGAAATACTTTTATAATTTACGCATATTATCATTAAATTTAACCTTTTATCAATTTAAAATTTTACTATGTAAAATAATAATCATAAAGAAATTAAAATTTTTATTTCATAAAAGTCGGGGTCTTATAACCTTCTCTCCTTATAAAATTTCGTCCTCGAAATTGACGTACATACCTGTCATTTCGAAGAGGTAAGGATACCTAGCTCTCATTTTTTATTCTAACTCCAAGTCATTTCCTCTGTATAATGATTTCTCCATAGAACTTTGATTTGAGATATAACCTTTAAGCGTAGAATATGTTCCTTCTTATTCAAGATCTTGATAGGTATCTTCTCATACATTAGATCCTCCAATATTACACCCGGTTCTAATTCAATGATGTGGTTCAGATCCTTCACATACTTACACAACATAGATATGTGAAAAATATTATGAAAACGGAATATGCTTGGCGGTAAAGCTAATATGTAGGCCAAAATTCCTACTCGGTAGAAAATTTTGAACGGGCCAATAAATCTAGGGTTGAGCTTTCATCTCTTTTCAAATCTTGTAACTCCCTTCCAACGAGCAACACGTAGAAATACATGGTCTCCGGTATTGAATTCTTCTTTCTTTTGATGAAGATCAACATAACTTTTTTGTCGCCCTTGCACTATTTGTATTCGTTGTAGAATTATTTGGATTTTTCTATAGTCATACGTACTAACTCTAAGCCCAAAAATTTTGCTTCTCCTACATTTTCGTCCATACAAGGCCTTGAATGAAGTCATGCCTATACTTGTTTGATAATTGTTCTCGTAGGAGAATTCAACTAGTGGTAAGTACTTGTCCCAACTTCCTTTGAAGTCTAGTAGAAAAGTCTAAATAAATCTTTAAGAGTTTAGATTTTCCTTTCTGATTGCACGTCCATCCTGGGATGTTAAGCATAACTGAATCGCAACTCAGTGCCCATAGATTTTTGCAGGCTGGTCCAAAATCGTGATGTGAATCTAGGATCCTGATCCAAAACTATGGATACTGGCATGTCATGTAGTCTTACAATTTCACTGATGTTCATACTGGCAAGACGCTCAAGTTAATAGTTTTCTGGTATAGGTAAGAAATGAGCGGACTTGATTAATATATTTACAATGACCCAAATTGCGTCCAAGCCTTGAGAAACTTTGGGAAGACCTGTCACAAAATCCATAGTGATATGCTTCCACTTCTATTCTGGAACCTCAAGTGGTTGCAATGAACCCTTAGGTACTTGATGTTTTGCCCTGACGCGTTGACAAGATAAACACCTTAAGATAAACTCTGCGATCTCCCTCTTCATATTACTCCACCAAAACGTAAGTCGAAGGTCACGATACATTTTGGTACTCCTAGGGTGGATTACAAATAGCGTATTATGTGTCTCCATCATAATTTTATATTTTAATTTAGCATCTTTAGGAACACAGAGTCGAGAGTTGACTCGAAGTATTCCTTCTTCGTTGATTCTTGCTTCCGGAATAGCATATTCTCGTATATTCTTCACCATACTCAACAATATAGGATCAGTAGCTTGAACAGTCTTAATTTTTTCAATTAAAGATGGTTCTACTCAAACATATGCAATTTTCATATAATTCCTCGATGGCTTTATTTTTATCTCCATCTTCTATAAGTCAGGCAGAATGTGTCCTTGTGTTGTTAGTATTGTACTTGTACTCACATATGATCGTTTGCTTAATCATCAACTACTATGTTCGCCTTTCCAGGGTGGTACTGTATGGTGTGGTCGTAATCCTTCAATATCTCAAGCCAACATCATTTTCGTATGTTGAGTTACTTTTAAGTGAAGAAATATTTGAGGCTTTTATGATCTGTATAGATCTTTACCTTCTCTTAGTACAAATAGTGTCTCTAGATCTTTAACTCAAAAACGACCGTTGCCAATTCTAATCTCATATTCCTTGAGTTTTCGAGAGGCATAAGTTATAACTTTCCCGTGTTGCATGAGAGCGCAACCAAGGCCTCTACATGAAGTATCAATGTACTTGACAAATCCTCCTGATCCTAATGGTATGGTAAGAACAAGAGCTGAAATAAGTCTCTTTTTGGATTCTTGAAAGCTTTTCTCACATTCTTCGCTCCATTTGAATTTTATTCTTTTTCCAGCCAGCTTAGTTAATGGACTGGTAATTTAAGAAAATTCTTCAACGAATCTCTGATAATAATCAGTTAGGCACAGAAAGCTGTGTATCTCCATGGTTGTATTAGGTTGCTCCAAATTTAGTATTGCTTCAAACTTCGCACAATCAACTGATATTTCTTGATTAGAGATCACATGACCAAGGAATGTTACCTCATCTAGCCATAACTCCCATTTCTTCAACTTGGCATATAACTTGTTCTCACGAAGCTTTTGTAGTATCACTCTCAAGTGGCATTCATGATCTTCTTGACTCTTGGAGTATATGAGGATGTCATCAATAAAGACAATCATAAAGTGATCCAAATATTCTTTGAATATTCAATTCATCATATCTATGAAGGAAGCATAAACATTAGTTAATCCAAATGGCATGATTAAGAATTCATAATATTCATACCGAGTTCTGAAAGTAATCTTTGAAATGTCATCAACTTTAAACTTTATTTGATGGTGCCCAACATGAAGATCAATCTTTAAAAAATATTGAGCACCTTGCAACTGATCAAGAAGGTCATTAATTGGAGTGTCCTATCCAATTACAGTAGAAACATTTGTAGGATTTTTGAATTATTGTGGGTCTCATCCATTTTTAAAGGAAAGTTTGAGAAAGTTTTGCTTTCTTGTGTGTCCTATCCATTTTGAAAGTTTGCAGAAGTTTTGAATTATTGTCAGTCCCCTAGAAAATAAGCAAAACTTACAACAAACGCCTCATGTTAAACCTCGTTATTTATATCAAAAAATTGAATAATATCTACCACACATCACTTATTAACGCCTTTAATTTTATTCATCAATTATGTACAATTATTTGTAATTATTATAAACTCACAATATTGACAATCATATCGTTTTCAGGAAAGAGGGGGCCTTCCATAGTAACGACGCACAATTAAATAACCCTTTTCCTTGACAAGACTTTTTTAGACATTGACAATAATTCTAACTGATCTAATAATATCGTATCAAATAATATGAGTTACTATGTTGAGTTAATTATTGATTTAATAATATGAAATACTATGTAGTTTCTACTGTAACAATTATTAAATCAACAATATGAAGTATTGTGCAATACTGTGTGATATTGTGAAATGTTGTGTGCCACAGTAGAATATCGTGTGTTGCTGTACTTTTATTACATGTTATTTAAACAGTTAAGAGTGATAATACCATTGACAATTTTTATTAAAAATATTATTTCTGTCGTTTTCTGCATCTGATAATATTTTGTTATGGGACCCACCAATAATTGGTTATTCGGCGTTGTACTTTTACCTAATATTACCGACAAAATGAATATTCATCAACACAATGAATATTCTTCGACATACTTTTATAATTTGCACATATCATTATTAACTTTAATATTTTAGCAATTTAATATTTTACTTTTTATAATAATAATCATAAAGACAATTAAATTTTGATTTCATAAAAGTCATGGTCTTACACCCGATCCCTGGGCTTGTCTTGGGTATGTGTTTTCGGCTTCAAACTTCCCATAGCTTCCTTACTAGCAATAAAATTCTCAGCCTTTCAGAGGGTTGAACATTATGTCTTTCATCAACTTTTTAGATTTCACCACGTCCAACCCCTTAGTGAAGAATCGAATGGCCTGTGGACCATTGAGTTCGGTCATGGTCCCCACTGCCTCTCTAAACCTCTTGACATACTGGTTGAGGCTCACATTCGACTGATGTTTCATTTGTTTAAGTGAAATTCAGATAGGCACACTTAGAAGGGGGTTAAATAAGTTTGGGAATAAACTATATAAATTTTTTTGCAATTTAAATATTTAGTCAAAAACTTTATCTCTGATAATATTTATAAACTTATAATAATTCATAACCTGAGTTAAAATGAATAATTTTTTGATGAATAATATATGATAAGGTATTAATATTATGAATTACAACTCAAATTGAAGCAAACAATGAACAATTAAAGTTAAAACAAGCAAGCATGTGAACACAAGGAATTTTTACGTGGTCCAGCCCCTAACCTCTATTCTAGTGGCCTAATCCACGTCCAATACCAACTAGTATTGGAGACTCTTTTTATTAAATAACTTGATTTATAATTAAACTGTGACGCCCCCAAAACAGGTATACATCACCCATCTTGAGTCGCCAAATACATGGTACATAATACAACTATAAACTTCTTTTATACAACTGTCGTGTAAAATACGACAAAACATAGCTGAGAGTTTAAACAAGAATATTGTCTTCTAGACAATATCCACACCCAATGGAGTCCTCATTACAATTATTATCACACTATTTCACAGAATAATGAGGACTACTAATGCACCATCTCGGACCATCACTCCGTTCCCCGACTAGTCTCAGCTATATTCTCATTTCCTGAAGAGAACAATGAAAGAAAAGGGTGAGCTCAACTAGCCCCAAGAAGAAATATTATGACTAAGATAATGCGTAATAAATTATCCTTAGCCTTCAACAATATAATGTTGATAGAATATAATAGACAATAAGTTTTAGATCAACAACTACAAATGAATAAGCAATCCATTAGAAGAGTCAGAGTAGAGCATGATATCTACTATCTTCTAAGATTTAAAAGTTTATCATCAATTTTATCCTGTAATACCCATCAACAGCTTCTTTATTATACCCAAGACAAATAGAACTTTCATCATTGTCTTCACCTGAACCACCAAAGATGTTAGTTAAATTCACAATTCATGTTTATAATAATGTGAATCAACAATTTCTCCTTGACACAAAGGCTTAATAGAACATTTACTCAATATCATTACCCCAAAGGCTAAAGATATTCAAATGTAATAACAATGATCATACCAATCAGTTGTCTATCTTTGCACTACTGACCAAAGATATTCAACTATAAAACTAATGGTCATGATCATACCAATCAATTGTCAGTCAGTGCACTATGGCCAAAGACATTCAACTGTTAACTAATGGTCATGATCCTTCCAATCACATCATTGAATTATCTCTGCACTACGACCAAGGATATTCGTTAGTATCACTAGTGGTCATGATCATGTCATACACCTGTCCATCTTTGCACTACGGGCCAAAGCTATCAATCAACAGTTTATCTTTGCACTACGACCAAAGATATCAATCAACAGTTCTTCTTTGCACTATAGGCCAAAGACATACAAGTGTAAAACCAATAACCAATAGTCCATCTATGCACTACGGGCCAAAGATGACTTTTAACGTAATATAAGCATGAGGATCATGACAATGATATAAAAAATCAATCAAATGAGATAAAGGATAAATATTAAATATTTATAATACAATTTATCCAGAGTTCAAGAATATCTAAATTGTCAACATGATCACCAATTGTGGAGTAATATTCAAGAATAATATTCATGTATCAAAAATTAATTTGGACAGAAAAGAATTAATTTTTTGGGTGAATAGTACCCCGTGAATAGTACCCTGTGAATAGTACTTTGGGAATAGTACCTCGTGAATAGTACCACGGCATGAAAAGTCCCCCAAATACCCGAGTGAATAATATTCGAGTGAATAGTAACTCGTAAATAGTACTCCGACATGAAAAGTGTCCCGAATACCCGAGTGAATAATATTTGAGTGAATAGTAACTGGGTGAATAGTAACCCATAAATAGTAACTCATGAATAGTATTCCGGTATGAAAAGATAAATAATTATCAAGAATTCTCATAATACTATTTGCATGAAAAGATACTGGATGAAGTGCAAATATCAAGGATATTCTACTAATTTCACGGAGTATAGAAGCAATACTTTAACAGAATAAGTGTATAATCAGGAATATGAGATAAAATAATATTACTCACATACTACAGAGTATGGAAGAAAATATTATTCCTTATGAATACTGAACAAAAATAATATCCCTTACGACTGTTGAACGAAAATAATATTCCTATGAATATTTAACGAAAATAATATTCATACGAATACGAAGAATAATATCTCTTCAGAATATGAAATAAATAATACCCCTTACGACTGTTGAATGAAAATAATATTCCTACGAATATTGAACGAAGATGATATTCCTTACGAATATTGAACGAAAATAATATTCATACGAATACAAAAAATAATATCTCTTTAGAATATGAAATAAATAATACCCCTTACGACTGTTGAACGAAAATAATATTCCTACGAATATTAAACGAAGATGATATTCCTTACGAATATTGAACAAAATAATATTCATACGAATACGAAAAATAATATCTCTTCAAAATATGAAATAAATAATACCCCTTACATTAGAAGAAGACTAGATACTGGAATACTGAAGTAGCAGACTTCTCTTCTTCTTTCTCTCTATAGCTTCTCTCTCTATAATTGTTCTTGCGAGTCTTAGTGAATTGGTGAGAATGAAGGAAGAATGAGTTTCTATTTATAGGAAAATATAGTTTCGATAATTTCATATTTTAGGGCTCGAAATATTACAGTATAATACCTTCATTTTTTCCTTCATTTGTAATTTAGTCCTGCAAGTATTATCAAACTTGCACCACCTCCCCTAATAGTACATCATGTGAATCAATAGTACAATCATGTGACTCAATAGTTCTATATATGTGAAAAAAATAATTACAGTATAGTACCTTCATCTATACCTCCATTTTTAATTTAGTCATGCAAGTATTATCAATCTTGCACCACCTCCCCTAATAGTACATGCATGTGAATCAATAGTACACACATGTGAACAAATAGTTATAAGCATGTGAATTAATAGCAATTAATTACTCATTTATCCGATTAATTACTTGATTGGTTAATATAACCTTCAGACATCAATTATTATCGGAATAGATGTCGATTTTCACTAACAATAATAATCCCAACATAATGGAAATATCAATTTCATCTTTAATCAACACGAACTTATTCATCATTAATATTATAACTCATAATATTTAACAACCAGATCCTTCCCAGGAAATAGGGGGCTTTCCGATAAGGATTTCTCCCTATTGGCGTGCAATTAGGTGACCAAACCTCTCCTCGATAGAACTTTCTAGACATCGTCAATATTGCAAATAATAATATGAATAACTTTGTCGTCTCAATTATTAATTTAATAATATAAAATATTATGCAGATGATACTGTGACAATAATTGAATCAATAATATGAGAGATAGTATGCAAAGAATTATCGTAGTAATAATTGAGTATAACCGAGTGACTTCTCACGTAAGCATCAATAATCAATACCGCAGTGTACTACTTACGCAACCACGCCAGACATCTTTGTTCTTTACTAGGGTAGTTCAACGGTTTAACGGTAAAACTTTCGCCGTTATTTTTATAAAAAGATATTTCTGTCTTTTTCTAACTACGACAATACTTCTATTGTGGGGTCCACCAATGATTATGCCGTCGTACGAATATTCTCTGCTAAAACGAATATTCCCCGACCAATAGAATATTCCCCGATACAACGAATATTTTATATCAACTTACTTACTTTGTAAAATTTTCAAATGTCACCATTTACTAAATAAAAGAATAATTATAAGAAAATTGAATACTTTCATTTCATAAAATTCGGTGTCTTATATAAACCCTTTTTACATGATAAGTTCCATAACTTTTGAGTACTTATACTCCCCAAGCACCTATGCTCCCCATGCACCTATGCACCCTTAAACACATTTGCTTCCTTGAACATGCTTGTAAAACCCCTAATCTAACCCGAATTAGAAACCTTTAAATTAAAACTTAGTCTATTCAAAAACAAATTACAATAGATAATGATTATGACTAAAGTAATTAATCAATTCATAATGCAAGACTTAACTAAGTATGCAATGATCATAATAATGAAAAGATATTACCAATAATAATCCAAGAACGAGAGCTAAAAATAATCAAGAATTATCTTGCATAATAGCTATGATTTCTTTATAATAGGCTTCGATCTTTTGAAGGATGTATGAAGAAGAGGATTTTGAAAATCAATATTAGAAAGTTTCCTATTGAAGGTGGTATTGATTTTCTATATTTCGGTTGTGATGCCCGCAAAATAGGTATACACAACCCATTCTGAGTCACCAAATACATGGTACATAATTTAAATACAACTTATTTTATACAACGGTCGTGCAAAATACGACAAAACATAAGCTGAGAGTTTTAACATGAATATTGTCTCGTAGATAATATCCAAACACAAATGGAGTCCTCATTACAATTATTATCACACTATTTTATAGAATAGTGAGGACTACTATAGCAACCATCTCAGACCGTCACTCCATTCCCCGACTAGTCCCAACTATATTCTCATTTCTTGAAGAGAACAATGAAAGAAAATGGTGAGCTCAACTAGCCCAGTAAATAATATTATGACTAAGATAATGCAGAATAAATTATCCTTAGCCTTCAACAGTGTAAAACTGATAGAATACAATAGACAACAAGTTTAACTGCAGCGGAACAAGCAATCCATTAGAAGAGTTAAGTAGAGCATGATGTCTACTATCTTCTATGATTTAAAAGTTCATCATTAATATTTTATCTCTGTAACTCATCTCAATAAATAATCTACATCACCAAATTATCCATGCACTACGGGCCAAGGATATTCGTTAGTATCACATCCACGAATTATCCATGCACTACGGGACAAGGATATTCGTTATTATCACCAGTGGTCATGATCATGCCACACAACTATCCATCAATGCACTACGGGCCAATGAGAAGTTTTTACCACATCACTTGTCTATAACATTACAGGTCATGATTATACCGATATATAATTTATGGTCATAATCATACCAATCAACAGTCCATCTATGCACTACAGGCCAAATATGACTTTCATCACAATATAAGCATGAGGATGATGACAATGATATAAGAATTCAATTAAGTGAGAGCAAAGATAAATTTTAAAGATTTATAATTCAATTTATCCAGAGTTCAAGAATGTCCAAATTATCAACATGATAACTGCTTTGCGGAGTAAAATTCAAGAATAATATTCATGTATCAAAAATAATTTGGACAGAAAAGAAATCAATTTTTATCGTGAATAGTACCCCAGGTGAATAGTACCCGAGTGAATAGTACCCCGGCATGAAAAGATTAAAATTTAACAAATATATTCAGAAAAATATTTCAGTGAAATGATACTAGATGAAGCGCAAATTTCAAGAATATTCAACTAATTTCAAGGAGTATTGAAGCAATACTTATCAACATAAGTGTAGAATTAGGAATATAAAACAAAATAATATTACTTACATACTACAGAGTATGGAAGAAATCAAGAAAATATTATTTCTTACAAATATTGAACAAAAATAATATCCCTAACCTTAAAAGGAGAGTATTTTTGACTGGTATAGTAGGGATATTCTTGAAAAAAACTTGTATTGTACTTCTACACTTAAAGCATCTCTCAGAAGACGATCGTTGAGTTGACAAAGAAAATCGTAGAGTCTATAACTTTCTCCTCAAGCTGCTTTACGTACTGAAAAAGTCAACAGTCAACCTACATCAGTAATGCTTATCTTCTTAATAGAAATTAAAACTGAAAAACTGATCAGAATATGGAGAGGTACTGTTTCTTACTAGGCATCGTGCGACCAATGGTTGATTGAAACGTCATAGCTTATGCAGAGTCAGAAGGAAATATGTTAAAGATAAATTCAAAAATTCCCAAATAGTTATCAAAAGCTATCGACTTTCTCTCCCTCTCTTTTTTAAACCCTAAAAACCTCTTCAAAGCTTGAAATCATTAAGTTTTGAGCTTCGCCCAAATTTCATTCAACTATCCCTCACAAGAACTCTGAAATTAAATACCCATATACTTCGAACTCTCAAAATGGAAGAATGGAGATTAATCACTGACATTCCGCCCAGAACCAAGACATTTGAGAAATCTGAGAAGAAGTTTAGAGATATTCTTAAACTTGTGAACAAGGTTGGATTCTCAGAATGTCTTGAGTTAAACACTCGAATATATGTTGACCTGGTTAAAGAATTTCACTCCAACGTAACCATAAATTATGGAACCCTTTCCACCAAGGTCAAAGGTCATATTCTGAAGCTGAAATCTTTGACATCAATCAATGCTTAGGTTTTCCTAACCTAGGTCTGAAAAGCATTGATGAGATCGACACTGAAAAAGCTAAGAAGATTATGCAGTACAAAAGAAACCCTAGTCTAAAGGACATGAAGAAAAAGGAGTTTCTTGAAGAATTCGAGTTCTTGACAGAGATAGTGGGCAAGTGTATCCTATGCAAGGACACTGCACATCACACTGTAAGTGATCAACAGCTAAAGATCATGTCTGCAATAGTTCTGAAGAACAGTATTAACTTTGGAGTTATCTTGCTTGACCAAATGTCCAAATGGCTAGATAAGGAAGAGAAGAAAAGGTTAACAGGAAAACCCCTCACAAAGGTTTTCTATGGAAGGTTCTTGAGTATCATTTTGAAGAAGAAGCTAAAGAATAAAATTAAGGATGATGAATGTGAAGCCCTTAATAGCCATAAAGTGATGACTACATAACTGTTTGCAAATTGGAAGAAGAATCCAATGGAGAATAAAAAGCTGAGAATGTATGGCAGCTCCAGCAAAAATACTGTGAAGAAATGGAAGGCTAGTGCTATGAAAAAGGAGAAGTTGTCGTTCATTGAAGATTCAGACATCCCTGAGTCCAAATTCGTGAGGCCACCAAAGAAGAAAACTAAGGTGATAAAGAAATCCAAACCAGTTCCCCAAAGAAGTCTATCTACTAAAGAAGAAAGAGAAAATGTAGAGTCAAAAAATGAGAAGGGAACTGAGAGCTTCACGGATGAATCCTCTAGGAGCAAGTCCAGTAATGAAGAAGAAGTTGAATCCAAGAAGGAGAAAGCTGAATCTATAAAAGAAATAGCTATATCTGATAATGAAGAAGAATGTACAAGTCCTATGGCTAACACTCAAAGTAGCCACTTTGCTGATGAAGAAAGTTCAAAAAGCTGAAAAAACTGCATCTCCTACTGCTAGAGTCCCAACAAGTTCATCTGATGGTTCAAAAGACGTTGACTCTAATGAAGAAGGATCTGCTCCTACTTTCGTTGAACATCAAAGAAGTTCATCTGATGATTCAGAGGCTACAAAATCTGAGGAAGGAGAAGAGTCTGAAACTCCTGAAGCTGAATCCCCAAGAAGAAGGAAGAGCAACAGACTGATTGCTCAAAAAGTTTCAAAAAGGGGAGAATTATTTCCAAAGACAATTGAAATCAGTGATGATGAGGCTGAATCTAAGGGAGAAGATGCTAAGGGAAAAAGGAAGAACATATCAACAAAGGCTAGCAGTAAAAGGCTCAAGACTGCAGAGCTAGAAGAGGCTAGTAAGTCTGCAAAGACCAGCCTTGATAATAAGCATGCTGATCAAATAAAGGAACAAATTGATGAGTTCGTTGAAGGATGTCTACACAGGTCTAACTCCAATTCAAGCTCAGAAGGTAAAGAGATGGAAAAAGATTCTAGTTCTACAGATCAGGAATCAGAGAAATCAGCAGACTATCATGTTCTCTCTCCAACAAGAGTTCGCCGAAGATTAGTGATGGAATTCTTTGATGAACCACCAGATGTACCATCAGAAAGATGGATAAACCATGGGAACGAACAACTCAAAGTTGTAAGGATGTCTATAGACGATGTATTTAACAACTGGAAAAACATGGATCTAGATTATACTACAATACCGTACAATCCTGACGATCTTCTGATGAAATAGTTCTTCCCATGGATGCCCTGGCTAAAGGCATATACCGGTAAAGATGAAAGTTACTTCAGCTGGTGTTACTCACACTTTCCAAACTTGGAGTTGGTGGCACAGAACTTCCCAAGAGTAAAGAAGTTTGCAAATCAGATGATCAAGGACCAATCTCACTTCAAAATCTATCGATATACTGGAAATCATTACATTCCCTACGATTGTCGAGCAGGTTCAGATGGCAGATGGATTATATCCAAGTCCACTATTGCAGAGTCCCTTCACTCTACCAATGAAGATGAACATGCTGAGTTTGAGAAATTCTATGCTAATCCATTAATGCTCACTACAAAAAAAATGGGGCTTCAGCAACAACCGATTTTCGTTGCTAAAGGTGCCAAATTTCGTTGCTAAAGGGTTTTGGCAACGACTTTACTGTCGTTGCATCTTTAGTTGCGCAATGAGCGTTACTAATTGTTCCGCAATGAACGTATTTTATTTGTTGCCAAAAGTAATATATTTTGCAACAAAATTTGACTTTTCGTACAGAGACATCGATCCTTTAGCAACAAAATGTATTGTTGCAGAATAATTAAAATGTCGTTGCTAAAAACCCCATTTCGTTGCAAAAGCCTGCTAATTGGCAACGAAATGAACTTTTTTTTTTTGCAACGACCATGCATTTTCGCTGCAATTGACACCATTTTGCAAAGACATTTTTCGTTGCGATGAAATTATGAAAATTGTTGCTAAGCTTGCTTTCGTCATGAATGTAAATTTTTTTAGTAACGATTTTCGTTGATGATTATATTATTTGGCAACGACATTATCTTTGAATCAAAGAACGAAAATGTTTGTTCTTTGGTTATTTTTCAATAGCAAGAAAAAGTCGCCGATTAGCAACGACATTATATATATGTAGATTTCTTTATATGTGCAACAAAAGTTGATATGATTTGCAACGATAAAAAATGTTGCCTTTTATTTTAGTATTAGCAACAATATCTTCTCCATTGTTATTAGGTTAATTTTTCGTTGTCAAATATTATATTTTTAATGCCATTAACAACAAAAATTTGTTGCTAAATGTATAAAAAATTGTTGATATATTAAAACTTTTTCAATGCTTTGGTAACGAATTATATTGTTGCCAAATCAAAATTTGACATTCTTTTTGTGTACTTGACTAGATCAATGTCCCCATAGCAAATAATGGCAAAAATACAAAAAACTAAAATATTATTAACTTAATAAAATCATCCACTACATAATCATTCATTATCTTTACAATTAACCATCTAAAGCTACCACAGTTCTTCAATCAAAGTATATATCTACATATATGGAGAGAGTACATTTCATAATTTCGTCCCTTGTCTTTCGTAAACGTAGCACGGAAATTTGATACCTAGTATTGTAAGGCAGGTCGTAGAAGCAGTCTTCCTGCATATTTAAAAATAATAGCAAGTCAGGAAAATGAAGCAAATAGGTCACCAGAGGCACTTAGTGCCAAAATCAATACACAAAGACAATAGAGTTGTTACGTGGTACAATGTCAAGGCTTGGCTCCTATTTCATAATACTTTAGAATACCACCAATTTCTTGTTCAATTTGAGTGACTAAACAATAAATATGGTTGGCACATCAATGCATAATCACTCTCCAACCTAGTTATAGCACAAGTTAGAACAAGTACTCCACTTTCCATTGCCAAAAATATTTTCCATCATTGCATTCAATTTAATAATGGGATGGGTTATCTTCAAAAAGCATGCAAAAATACTTGAAAAATGATATCTTGTGAAAAGCATTTATGAGCTGAAGATTGAGACTACATATCATACATGCGAATCATAACCATTGTTGCGATTATCACCCATCACAAAAACTGAGTTTTCTGGTACACGCTGCACCACAGTATAAAAACATCAGTTTCATAATCAATGTTGGTTGGCCAGTAATTTAAGACCCCGAATTTTATGAAATAAAAGTATTCAATTTTTCTTATAATTATTATTCAGTAAATGGTTAAATTGATAAAAGTTTAAAGTTAAAGGTGATATATATAAAATTTTCAAAATATGCAAGTGGCTATAAAATACTTGTTGTTGTCGGGGAATATTTGTTCAGTCGTGGAATATTCTTGTTGTCGGGGAATATTCGTACGAAGGCGCAACCATTTGTGGGCCCCATAACAGAATAATTGTCAGATGAAGAAAATGACAAGTTTGAGTTTTTATAAATAATGACATAATTATTAATTAACACCGTTGGATTACCGGTGTTTAAAATACTGAATGGCGTGGTCAGATAAGTAGACACAAGATTTGCATGTAGATTTTGAATTATTGATTCTTACGTAAGAAAGGCCTTAATCAATAATTGTTACGATAATTCTTATTCAATATTTTATTTTCTTGATTCAATATTTCTTTGCGTTGATATTTTATATTATTGTTGTTTCAATAATTGTTACTGCACAGTATTTCCCATTATTAGATCAATAATTCATATTATTTGAATAATATTATTAGATAGAATTATTGACAATATCTAGAAATTTCTGTCAATGAGAGGTTTGGTCACCTAATTGCGTGCCAGTAAGGAGAAATCCTTATCGGAAAGCCTTCTCTTTCCTGGGAATTGTCTGGTTGTCATTATTGTGATTCTGTAATATTATTTATGAATAATTAATTATTGATAAGGAAATATTTATTTGATGCAGATATAAATGATGTATTTATTTATTTTATGTGGTTATAATTGAAGAAATTAATTTTGAGGTGGTTTATCAGTATTTTTGTCGAAATGGAGGTATTAAAAATCAATGCAGATATAAATGATGTATTTATTTATTTTATGTGGTTATAATTGAAGGAATTAATTTTGAGGTGGTTTATCAGTATTTTTGTCGAAATGGAGGTATTAAAAATTAAATCAGTATTTTTACGATATATTGCGTGACTTATAATTTTTAATCCAACCATTGGATCGTTGTGATTTTTGGATATGTTATACATATATAAGTTAAGTATATGTCCATAAATTTTGAACAGTTAAAAATGAACGTATGATTTGTTATGAATTTTAAGAGGTGACTGGTTCAGAAATTGTTGAAGTTTTGGAATTTATCATTTTAGTAGAAAATTCTAGAATGTGTGAGCCCCATCTATGGTTAGTGAAGAAATTTGCTGAAATTCTAATTCAAATGTGGTGGGTGGCAATAGTAGCAGGTAAAGCCATCGTGTAATGTGTCAAGTCTCGCTTGGTACGGCTAACATTTTTCTATAAATAGAGTGCTGAGTTAGAATTGAAAATCACACTAGAAACATAAGCTTTCTCTATTTCTTTCTCTATATTATGGAGCGTATTTTGTGAGTATTTAGATACTTTGAGAGTTGCCATTCAGTACAAGTTTCATTCAAGCATCATATCCGACATTTCATTCCGAAGTACTGTTTCTTTGAGGTAAGGGATTTTTAAAGGTTATTATGTTTCTTCAGTTTCGTAATTTTTCTGACCTTCAAAAATTCTGGAAAAATTTAAAATGATACTTTGATGAGTTTTCTTGATTGGGTCCAAAAATGGCGATTTTTGGATGTATAAATTAGGAGTTATGAATTTTATGAGAAAAGACTATTTTAAAAGTAAACGCTTATAACTCCTTGTGGTTAACTCCAAAATTGGTAAAATTTTTATTAGGAGTACATCGATATAACATCAGTATATTCTGTAAATTTTGGAATTTTTGGACAAAACTACAATTTATCATAAATGTCTAAATATTCGACAGTTTTGGCCATGTGAAAAATAGTAAATGAATTTTAAAAATTTTGAGAAAAATATATGTTCAATATGGGACTATATTCTGCTAAATCCCAAGAAAAGAAATATTTTTGAACTGATTTGGTATTTTTCATGAAAATGGACTAGTTATGAGTAAATAAATTAAATATGTTATGTGAAGTAACAAAATTGAAAAATAGGATTTTATGGCATGGGAATCCTATATAAGGTATATGCAGATTTTTTATGAGGGTTTTGGTTATTGGTGATGAAATTTTATGATTTTGGCATTTTAGGATGATTAAATGCATTAATTGGTAAAGTGTAAATAATTAAAATAAATTGTTTATAAGTTTAAGAAATGATTAAAATATTGTGGTAATATTAATAATATTAGATTATGAGATTATTAAGTGATTTATAACATATGGATTAAGGTGTTATGAAATCATTGATTCATGAATATTACTCTTGAAATTAAATGCAGTTGTTGATCGTATTGTTTTTATTATCATATATAACATTTTTATAATCCCGATGATGAAATTTCTCTTTGTATTAAGTGTAAAGATGGGTAGATTATTGGTATGATCGTGACTATGGGTTCTCTTTGGCTAGTAGTGCAAAGATGAATTGTTGAATGATATGATCATGACCATTGAATTTACAATTGAATATTTTTGGCTTAAGAACAAAGGTGAATTGATCAATATGGTTATAATTATTGTTTATATAAATTCTGAAATGATTATATATTTCTTTGAAATATTAACATCTTTGGCCTGTAGTGCAAAGATGAATTGTTGATGAATATCTTTGGCGTGTAGTGCAAAAGATGATGACTGTTGTTGAATATCTTTGGGCGTGTAGTACAAAGATGACTGTTGTATTGAATATCTTTGGCATGTAGTGCAAAGATGAATATTAATGAATATCTTTGGCTCGTGAAAAAAAAGATGAACTTATTAGTATAATTATGAACATGAGCTGTGATTTGGTATAACCATGATCTTTGATGTTTCGTAAAGACATGTGATGAAAAATATCTTCGTCTTGGATGAGAAGAAAATTAGAACTACAATTATGATTAAGAGTTATTCACATGACTGTGAGCAGGATCTCATTGATTAATGTTACAGGGTTAAAGCATTGTTGGTGGACTTTTAACATAGAGAAGATAATAGACTTTATGGTCTATTTGACTCTTCTAATGGATTGCTCATTCCGCTACAATTATGGTTGAAAAGTTTTATCATCTACCATATGTTCTAAATATCTAATTTATTACTGATGAAGGCTATTGATAATTTAATTATCTTTAGTCATAATATTCTTTACTGAGCTAGTTATGCTCACCCTTTTGCTTCACAATTCCTTTCTGTAATAAGAGTGTAAATGGCCTAACTGGGGATAATAGGGAATAGAAGCGGTGGTCTATTCTTTGTTGAGGTTCTCCCTAAATAGTATGGAAATAATTTTATTGAGAACTTTAGATAAGTGTATCGTATTGTATACGTCATTTGATATTTAATTTTGGTGAACCGAATAGGGTAAGGTGAACCCAACTTTGGAAGGGTGTTTTGCCACTATCATACAAGATGTCTAATGTCCTACGAGTTATCATAAGACAGGATTGTGCATATCCACTTGCTGAGTATATATACGAGCACTACCTATATGATCTTGGAGTTTATTTGAAATATAATTTTCAACTGAAGACAGTGGAGATAGTTATATGTCAAGAGAAGACTCACCATTGGAAGGAACATTATAGTAATCTTCTCGTTTTTCTTTGGGGTCTATTGGATCAACCAAGGATAATTCTCTGGACATATGATATCTATCATAACTTAGATTCATGGCCTCCTATGTACGATGGTTTCCTTGAGCACTTCCCAAAGATTTTAATTTCTAAAACAGTTATTGATTGTACCTTTATGTAATGTATCAATGTGTCGTGTTGTCCATATTTGGGACATGAGTCACAGTTGGTATTAAAACTCACAGTATATGTGTTGTTGTATTTTGCACGACAATTGTAGTAATAAAGTTGTAGTTGTTTTCTGTACCATGTATTTGGCGACTCAGAATAGGTTGGATGAACTGGACCTATTTTGGGGGCGTCACATTTGGTATCAAAGCTTAGGGATATGATCTCTGGCAGAGATACGGGAATAGAACTAGGAGGGGAGAGATGAGTAAATCCTTCGCTAGTGTGTCCTACCTAAGCTTATTTGTTTGTCAGTCATAATATCGGGATATTATGTGATATGTTAATTTGTTCAATTAACCCTTGTTTTGAAGATGTGACGCCCCCAAATCCGTGTAACATCGATTACAGGACATGGTGCTCACGATACAATATACATCATCATCTATCTAAGTAACTCTACTATTAATAATAATAATATTAACTATTACATACTTATTCAAAATAAAGTCCCAAGTCTTTACAACCTTTAATAAACTGAAACTTAAACTTAGCGTTTATCGCTACATCACATCATATGCGAAAATATATTTATTACATAAATAACTCTCATCATTTCATCTTAGACTTTCCTTTGTACTTTTTGAGGAGCCCTCGCCATTATCACTTTTAATCGAAAGGTTTAAGCAAGAATGAGCACAAATTGCCCAAACAAGTATATAAAGTAGTTTGAGAACATACATCGGAAGTAAAAGCATTAGTATGAATATTTTACGAGCAGTTGAAATAAATATCAAGAGATAAACTGGAATATCAAGATAAGAGTTCTGGAATTCTCAATAGCATACTAAGGGGTGTTAGATACCCTGAACATTACTTTGTTTCATCAAAAACCACCAGACAGTTTAACAATCAAATAGATTGTAAACGGTCTCTGCAAGTACTCCAGGTGATCAGCCTATTGTACCCTACATTGTGCACAAGTATAAAGTTTAAACGCATAAGCGTAAATGGGACTATATGCCAGTCATCAGTTACCCCGTTATCCGGGTTTTTCATCTTAGTATTCATACGGGACCTCACCAAAGAAAAATTTAGATTGGTAAACATCAAATAGCTTCAAAGGATTTGAATTGTTTAAACAATATACTATGTTTGCATCAATAACATCTAGCTGGAACGAAAGCTAGAAAGCATGCTTGAATATAGTTCATTAAGGGAATACGAACTTTAAAGTATAGCAGTTGCAATAGGAACTGAATAATCATCAATAATGTTTCGCAACACAATCGAAGTTATAGAACTTTACAATAAAAGAGCTTGCACAAATGATTAATTAATCACAAGCCCAAACTTACCCTCGTTGCAATCAACTGAATAAGAGTTGAATAAATTCATAATGAAAAATAGGGTAAGAAACTTGCATGTTACATCTTCTACAATTACTGCTGTGATGCCCCCAAAATAGGTATACATCACCTATCCTGAGTCGCCAAATACATGGTACAGAATACAAATACAATCTTTAATATACAACAAAAGAGATGTGAGTTTTAATACAAATATTGTCTTTTAGACAATATCCACTCTCAGAATAAGTCCTCATTACATTTATTATCACACTATTTAACAGAATAGTGAGGACTACTAATGCTATCCTCTGGACCGATCACTGCTCCTCGACTAGTCCCCGCCACATGCGTTCTCATTTCTCAAGAGAACAATGAAAGCAAAAGGTGAGCTCAACTAGCCCAAAGAAGAAATATTATGACTAAGATAAGGCAGAATAAATTATCATTAGTCTTCAACAATGTTAAACTGATAAAATACAATAGACATCAAGTTTAACTGCAGCGGAACAAGCAATCCATTAAAAGAGTCAAGTAGAGAATAAAATCTACTATCTTTTATGATTTAAAAGGTTTTTCATCACTTTTATCGTCGAGACTCAGCTTAATAAATAATCCACATCATCGAATCACCCCTGCACTATGGCCAAGGATATTCTTTAGTATCACGACCACAATTATCCATGCACTACGGGCCAAGGACATTCATATATTCATCAATGGTCATGATCATGCCAACAACTGTCCATCAATGCACTACGGACCAATGAGGACTTTTATCACATCATTTATAACATTACGGTCAATATTATACCGAATAATCCCTGGTCATAATCATACCAAGTCCATCTATGCACTACAGGCCACAGATGACTTTCAAAAAAATATAAACATGAGGATGATGACAATGATATAAGAATTCAATAAAACAAGTTCACGAATTAATTTATCCAGGAACTAATAATGTCTAAATTGTCAACATGATACTTCTTTGTAGAGTAAAATTTAAGAATGCTCAGAAGAATATTTCCATGAAAAGATACTGGATGAAGCCCAAATATCAAGAATATTCTACTAATTTCATGAAGTATAGAAGTCAAAATTTTAACCAACTGAGTATAATAAGGAATGGATTAATAAAAGAAATCACCAAGCATGCGGTAGACTGCACATGCAGGTTATTCCAATAGAATAATAAAGACGAAACCAGGTCTGGCGTAAAATGCACAGACAGGATATTCCAATAGAATAATAAAGACGGAACCAGGTCCGGCGTAAAACGCACAGACAGGATATTCCAACAGAATAATAAAGAAGCGGAACCAGTCAGGCGTAAAAGCATGCATGCAGGATGTTCCAATGAGAATAATAAAGACGGAACCGGTAAGGCACAGTAAAAGCATAAACGAGGATGTTCCAACAGAATAATAAAAAGCGAAACCGAAGTTAAACAGTAAAAACGCATGACGAGGATGTTCCAAATGTAATAATAAAGAATGGAATAACAAGAAGAATTTCACCATGTATGCTATACTTCGCATAACCAGGTTATTCTAACATAATAATAAAGAATGGAATAACAGAAGTTCTCTTCATGAAGAAGAAAGAAAGAAATAATAGCCTTTAACTTTGAAAGAAACTGGATATAGGAGTAGTGAGGTAGCAGGCTTCTCTTCTTCTACAAATTTTCTCTCTACAATTTCTCTCTATAATAATTGCTCTATAGCTTTAGTGAATTGGTGAGAAATGAAGGAAGAATGAGCTTCTATTTATAGAAAAATATAGTTTCAATAATTGCATGTTTTGGGGTTCGAAAAATTACAGTACAATACCTCCAACTTTTTCTTTATTTTTAATTTAGTCATGTAAGTATTATCAAACTTGTACCACCTCCCCTAATAGTAAATAATGTGATTCAATAATAAATCATGTGAATCAATAGTTCTAGACATGTGACAATACGAATTACAGTATAATACCTCCATTTTTAACTTAGTCATGCAAGTATTATCAATCTTGCACCAACTCCCCTAATAGTAACAAGAATGTGAAACAATAGTATACACATGTGAACAAATAGTTATAATCATGTGAAATAATAGCAATCAATTGCTCATTTATCCGGTTAAATACCCGATTAGTCAATATAACCTCCAGACATCAATTATTATCGAAATAAATGTCAATTTTCACTAACACAAATAATTCCAACACAATGAAACTATTTTTATCAAAAATATAAATTGTGAAATTTTGAAGTTTGACTTTTCCCGAAAAAGTAAACTGTTGACTTTTTGACCAAATAGTAAAATCCGGAAAATTTTGTGTTTATAGTCTATTTTTACTAATTTCATCGTTCTGGACTAAAATATCACTTCCGCGTCTCCAAATTCAACTCTGAGCACAACTTTAATTTTAATAACATTCATCATTAATATTATAACTCACTATATTTATCAACCAGGTCGTTCCCAAGAAAGAGGGGGCTTTTCAATAAGGATTTCTCCCTATTGGCGCGCAATTAGGTGACCAAACCTCTCCTTGACTGAAATTCTAGACATTGTAAATATTGCAATTTAATAATATGAATAACTTTGTCGTCTCAATTATTGACTTAATAAAATAACATATTATACAGATGATACTATGACAATAATCGAATCAATAATATGAGAGATATGATGCAACAATTACTGTAGCAATAATTGAGTATAACTGAGTGACTTCTCACGTAAGCATCAATAATCAATACCATGTGCTACTTACGCAACCCGCCAGTAGTAATCGTACTTTTTACTACTGAGAGTAGTTCAACAAGATAACAGTAAAACTTCCATTGTTATTTTCATAAATATATTTTTATCGTTTTCTCAATCCAGAATAATAATTACATTGTGGGGTCCACCAATGATTATTCATTGTTATTTAATATTCCTCGCTAAAACGAATATTCTTCGACCAATCGAATATAATATAACAACTTGCATACTTTGCAGAATTTATAAATACTACCCACAACTATAACATTATAACAAATTCATTCCATAATATTCAAAAATGATAATTATAGAAAAATCATCTTTATTCATAAAAGTTGGGGTCTTACAACTGCTATCTACTAGCCCTTCACGTAACTTATTCACATGTGTCACGTTAAGTAATTTGGTTCTCAAACACCACTTTGAAGTGTAATGGTTCCCTTTTATTTTAATAAAAAAAAAATGAAACTCACACGTATTCAAATACAATTCGATCACCTAACATGTTGTTATGAGTAGGCCACATGGTTAAATTAAAGAAACTGGGAAACATAAATTTGTGACATTTTTCGGACCAAAACTCTACCAAAAATCTTCATAAAATATGCTTAAGGGTCTCAAGTCGAAAAATCTCATTTTCCATAATTATGACATCACATATATAATTAAATTCATTTATTCATATAGCATCATTTATATAAAAAATACCAAATCAGTCCCAAAAATATTTCTTTTCATGGATTTTGTAGAATATAGTCCCACATTGAACATATAATTTTCCCAGAATTTTTAAAATCCATCTACTATTTTTAAATAGTCCATAATAGCCAAATATTCTCAGATTTTTCATAAATCGAGATTAGCTCCAAAACTTCTGATATTTTCGGGGTTAACTCTGTTATACATGTACTTCAGTAAAATTTTCGTAATTTTGGACTTACACACAAAGAGTTATTCGGGTATCTTCTCAAAAAGTGTCCCTCTTAGTAAAATTCATAACTCTCAAACCGTATGGCCAAAAATTCTCAAATTTTTACAGGACCTTCATATCTTCTTATATTAATACTATAAATTTTTCTAAAATTTTTAAAGTACAACACAGTGGACGAAAATTCACCCGAAATAGACTGATCCAAAAAGTTCCAAGAAAGACATCAAATTTTCGTTTCTTGCAGCCGAAACTTTTGCGATTTTATTCCCGCTAGTCTAAAGATGATATGACCATGATACTTGGACACAATAAACATCATACAGCAAGGTATTTTACAAAAATATAACATTCATAAAACTAGTATGCTAAGACCACGAACCAACTGCATAGAAAAGCGTGCCAACAATAGTTTTATACTTAGAAAAAATCTGGAAATTCCAGATTTTCTACAGTTTATATTATGAACATGCTTGCTTACGATTTTCATAACATGATGATTAAAACTCCGATTCAAATAAAATTTGGGCCAGATTAGACTTCATACTACATACTATTTTATAAAATTATTACATATGCTAAACGAGTCATATAAACCATGATTCCGAGGCTCCAAAAAACTCAAAAATCACATATTTCACATTCAACCAACTTTGAAAAATTTTGTGATTTTGATTCTAGCATGCATGGGCTTGACTCCTACTGTCCAGATCAATTCTACCAACATATATGAACATGCTACAACAAGCCAACTCACTAAATCATCATGCTTTGAGCAAATTGACTACTAAAAGGCATGCTATCAAACATATCGCATACATACATGAAATCTTTGATTTTCTATGTAATTGCAACATGTTTAAACCATAATTTTCATACCTTATCATCCTCATAATGTAAACCAACATTAGCATAGCCTTATTTAAATCAACATAAACCATTTGCCATGGCTATAAATGCTTTTTCACTATTTTTCTTCAAGAACATGAAAAAGAGAGTTTCATGGCTTACCTTTTTAGATGAATTTCCCTTGTGTTAATTTGATTATCCCTCTTCCTTGCTTGTTAGTTGCTATGTAATCTCCAAAATACTACCACACTATCTATCACTCTCAACTTCTATCCATGCTTACTCACTTGGTGGAATTTTCTTAAAAGAAAAAAGATGTTTGAGTGATATGTATATATGTATAACTTGATGGATATATGCTTGATTCTTTTGATTCCCATAACCCCCAACTCCCATAACCCCCAACTCTAATTATTAGTTACACATAATACTTAATAATACAATAATTTAGTTAATTAATAGGAAGAAAGTGGGAGTTAGAGAAAATGAATGTGGGAGTTAGAAAAATAAAAGGATTTTGGTTTTAAGAAATAAAATAAAGTACTCCCACCTTAGTTATTATGTAATATACGTATACTCACTCCCTTGTCCCAAATCGTGAGCACCGTGTCCTGTAATCGATGTTACACGGATTTGGGGGCGTCACAGAAGCTGTATTCTAGAATGATATCTGAAATACAGGAGATGAGCAATGGAGAAATCATGAGGACAGGAAAGATGAAATCTGAAATGAAAGCAAGGTACTCTCAACTCTTTGAAATACCAGGTACGTAAATTTCGAGGACGAAATTTCATAAGGAGGGGAGATTGTAAGACCCTGAATTTTATGAAATAAAAGTATTCAATTTTTCTTATAATTATTATTCAGTAAATGGTTAAATTGATAAAAGTTTAAAGTTAAGGGTGATATATATAAAATTTTCAAAATACGTAAGTGGCTATAAAATACTTGTTGTTGTCGAGGAATATTTGTTCGGTCGTGGAATATTCCTGTTGTCGGAGAATATTCGTACGAAGACGCAGCCATTTGTGGGCCCCATAACAGAATAATTGTCGGATGAAGAAAATGACAAATTTAAGTTTTTATAAATAATGACGTAATTATTACAGATTAACAATTGTTGGATTACACGGTGGTTAAAATCTGATGAATACGCGTGGGTGTATAGTAGCACACGGTATTACACATTATTTTTGAATTATTGATTCTTACGTAAGAAGGCACTACTCAATAATTGTTACAGTAATTACTGTTCAATATTTTATTTTATTGATTCAATAATTGTTTGCGTTGATATTTTATATTATTGTTGTTTCAATAATTGTCACTTTGCGATATTTCTCATTATCGATTAATAATTCATATTATTTGAATAATATTATTAGATAGAATTATTGGCAATGTCTAGAAAGTTCTGTCAAGGAGAGGTTTGGTCACCTAATTGAGCGCCGGTAAGGAGAAATCCTTATCGGAAAGCCCCCTCTTTCCAGGAACCGCTGCTTGGTTGTCATTATTGTGATTACGTAATATTATTTGTGAATAATTAATTTTGATAAGGAAATATTTATTTGATCTGAGATATAAATGATGGATTTATTTATTTTATGTGGTTATAATTGAAGGAATTAATTTTGAGGTGTTTTATCGGTATTTTTGTGGAATGGAGGTATTAAAATCAAATCAATATTTTTACGATATATTGCGTGAGTTATAATTTTTAATCCGATCGTTGGATCGTTGTGATTTTTGGATATGTTATACATATATAAGTTGAGTATATTTCCACAAATTTTGAACCGTTAAAAATGAACGTATGATTTGTTATGAATTTTAAGAGGTGACTGGTTCAGAAATTGTTGAAGTTTCAGAATTTATCATTTTAGTAGAAAATTCTAGGATGCGTGGGTCCCACCTATGATTGGTGAAGAAATGTGCTGAAATTCTAATTCAAATGTGGTGGGTGGCAATAGTAGCAGGTAAAGCCATCAGGTAGCAGGTCAAGTCTGCTTCGGCGGGCTAACATTTTCCTATAAATAGAGTGCTGAGTTAGAATTAAAAATCACACTAAAAACATAAGCTTTCTCTCTTTCTCTCTCTATATTATGGAGCGTATTTTGTGAGTATTTAGATACTTTGAGAGTTGCCATTCAGTACAAGTTTCATTCAAGCATCATATCCGACATTTCATTCCGAAGTACTATTTCTTTGAGGTAAGGGATTTTTAAGGGTTATTATGTTTCTTCAGTTTCGTAATTTTTTTGACCTTTAAAAATTCTGGAAAAATTTGAAATGATACTTTGATGAGTTTTCTTGATTGTGTCCAAAAATGGCGATTTTTGGATGTATAGATTAGGAGTTATGGATTTTATGAGAAAATACTTTTTTAAAGGTAAACGCTTATAACTCCTTGTCGTTAACTCCAAAATTGGTGAAATTTTTATTGGGAGTACATCTATATAACATCAGTATATTCTGTAAATTTTGGAATTTTCGGACAAAAGTACAATTTATGATAAATGTCTAAATATTCGGCAGTTTTGGAAATGTGAAAAATAGTAAATGAATTTTAAAAATTCCGAGAAAAATATATGTTCAATATGGGACTATATTTTGCTAAATCCAGAAAAGAAATATTTTTGGAACTGATTTGGTATTTTTCATGAAAATGGACTAGTTATGAGTAAATGAATTAAATATGTTATGTGAAGTAACAAAATTGAAAAATAAGATTTTATGGCTTGAGAATCCTATATAAGGTATATGCAGATTTTTGATGAGGGTTTTGGTTATTGGTGATGAAATTTTATGATTTTGGCATTTTAGGATGATTAAATGCATTAATTGGTAAAGTGTAAACAATTAAAATAAATTATTTATAAGTTTAAGAAATGATTAAAATATTGTGGTAATCATTGATTCATGAATATTACTCTTGAAATTAAATGCAGTTTTTGATCGTATTATTTTTATTATCATATATAATATTTTTTTAATCTTGGTGATGAAATTTCTCTTTGACTTAAGTGTAAAGATGGGTAGATTATTGGTATGATCGTGACTATGGGTTCTCTTTGGCCAGTAGTGCAAAGATGAATTGTTGAATGGTATGATCATGATCATTGAATTTATAATTGAATATTTTTAGCTTAAGAGCAAAGGTGAATTGATCAATATGGTTATAATTATTGTTTATATAAATTCTAAAATGATTATATATTTCTTTGAAATATTAACATCTTTGGCCCGTAGTGCAAAGATGAATTGTTGATGAATATCTTTGGCGTGTAGTGCAAAGATGACTGTTGTTGAATATCTTTGGCCTGTAGTGCAAAGATGACCAGTTGTTGAATATCTTTGGCACACAGTGCAAAGATGAACTGTTAATGAATATCTTTGGCCCGTAGTGCAAAGATGATCTTATTAGTATGATTATGAACAAGAACTGTGATTTGGAATAACCATGATCTTTGATGTTTTAGGTAAAGACATGTGATGAAAAATATCTTTGTCTTGGATGAGAAGAGAAAATTAGAACTACAATTATGATTAAGAGTTATTCACATGACTATGAACAGGTTCTGTTGATTAATGTTACAGGGTTAAAGCATTGTTGGTGGACTTTTAACATAATAGATTTTATGGTCTATTTGACTCTTCTTATGGATTGCTCATTCCGCTGCAACTATGGTTGAAAAGTTTTATCATCTACCATATGTTCTAAATCTCTGATTTATTACTGACGAAGGTGATAATTTAATTATCTTTAGTCATAATATTCTTTACTGAGCTAGTTGCGCTCACCCTTTTGCTTCACAATTCTTTTCACGTAATAAAAGTGTAGCCGGGTTGAGCGGGGATAACAGGGGAATAGAACGGTGGTCTATAGTTGTTGAGGTTCTCCCTAAATAGTGTCAGGAATAAACATGTGAATGATATTCCTATTTATATATGATTTAATTATGATATATATATATATATATATATATATATATATATATATATATATATATATGAATGAATATGCAAGTATTCTTGCATTAAGAAAAGCTGTTAAGTCCTTTGATAGATAATAGAAATATATGTACAAGGACTTAGAATGAATTGACCAAATGTGTTAGGTTGATCCTACATAAGCAAAATAGCTTTGTAAAGTCCTTAAAAAGAAATGATTTACAAGGACTATAAATATAGAAAGATCAAGCATGTTAGGTTGATCTGATGATGTAATAGATAGGATTGTCTGATCGTTGAGCACTGCACCAGAAATCGTAGTCTGCTAGGAGAGTCAAGGAAAACTCGAGAGCTATCGAGGCAGAATTGTAGTTTGTAAGATAGTAGATCTCGAAGTTCGTAGACTTCTAGGAGAGACGAGGAAGGATCGTAGTGTGTCGAGGAGAACTTCCTCAGGGCCGTAGTCTGCTGAGGAAGTCATGTTCAGAATCGTAGAGTCAGCCTGCCTACGAGCCGACCGAGTATCTGCCAAAGCTAAGTTGTGAGACCCCAGATTTTATGAATAAATATTTTTCTCGAAATATTTTTATATTATGGTGGGAATTTGATATAATGTTATAGTTGTGGGTAATATTTATAAATTTTGCAAAGTATACAAGTTGTTATATTATATTCGATTAGTCAGGGAATATTCTTTGTGTCAGGGAATATTAAATGACGACGCAAGACAATCATTAGTGGACCCCTAGCGGAATTATTGCCGGATTGAGAAAACGATAAAAATATTTTTTATAAAAATAACAATGGAAGTTTTACCATTAATATTGTTGAACTACTCAGTAGTAAAAAGTACGATGTCTGGCGTGGTTGCATAGTAGCACAAAGTATTGATTATTAATGCTTACGTGAGAAGTCACCCGCTTTTGTTCAATTATTGCTATATTAATTGTTGCATAGTATCTCACGTTATCTCGATTCAATTATTATCGATATTTTATATATTATTAAATCAATAATTGAAATGACAAAGTTAGTAATATTATAAATCGCAATATTAACGATGTTCAGAAGTTACGCCAGAGAGGTTTGGCCACCTAATCATGGCGCCAATAGGAGAAATCCTTATTGAAAGCCCTCTTTCTTGGGAGCGACTGGTCGATTAATATTGTGAATTATAATAATGATGAAAAATGTTGTTAAAAATATTGAAAGGATTTTTATGAGGTAGTTGTTGTAAATTTGACGTATTATTTAGACCCTCATTTACCTATTTTTCAACATTATTGATAGAAAGTTATTTAAATATAATTGGACCCCTGTGATTATGACATGTTGGGGGGAGGGGAACATGTGGGGCCCACGGTTTGAAAATTGAATGTGGACCCCGAAGTATTGTTTCTTTGAGGTAAGGGATTTTTAAGGGTCATTATGTTTATTCAGTTTCGTAATTTTTTTGACCTACAAAAATTCTGGAAAAATTTAAAATGATATTTTGATGAGTTTTCTTGATTGGGTCCAAAAATGGCGATTTTTGGATGTATAAATTAGGAGTTATGGATTTTATGAGAAAAGACTATTTTAAAAGTAAACGCTTATAACTCCTTGTGGTTAACTCCAAAATTGGTGAAATTTTTATTAGGAGTACATCGATATAACATCAGTATATTCTATAAATTTTGGAATTTTTGGACAAAAGTACAATTTATTATAAATGTCTAAATATTCGACAGTTTTGGCCATGTGACAAATAGTAAATGAATTTTAAAAATTCTGAGAAAAATATATGTTCAATATGGGACTATATTCTGCTAAGTCCCAGAAAAGAAATATTTTTGGAACTGATTTGGTATTTTTCATGAAAATGGACTAGTTATGAGTAAATGAATTAAATATGTTATGTGAAGTAACAAAATTGAAAAATAGGATTTTATGGCATGGGAATCCTATATAAGGTATATCAGATTTTTTATGAGGGTTTTGGTTATTGGTGATGAAATTTTATGATTTTGGCATTTTAGGATGATTAAATGCATTAATTGGTAAAGTGTAAATAATTAAAATAAATTGTTTATAAGTTTAAGAAATGATTAAAATATTGTGGTAAAATTAATAATATTAGATTATGAGATTATTAAGTGATTTATAACATATGGATTAAGGTGTTATGAAATCATTGATTCATGAATATTACTCTTGAAATTAAATGCAGTTGTTGATCGTATTGTTTTTATTATCATATATAACATTTTTATAATCCCAATGATGAAATTTCTCTTTGTCTTAAGTGTAAAGATGGGTAGATTATTGGTATGATCGTGACTATGGGTTCTCTTTGGCTAGTAGTGCAAAGATGAATTGTTGAATGATATGATCATGACCATTGAATTTATAATTGAATATTTTTAGCTTAAGAACAAAGGTGAATTGATCAACATGGTTATAATTATTGTTTATATAAATTCTGAAATGATTATATATTTCTTTGAAATATTAACATCTTTAACTGTAGTGCAGAAAAGATGAATTGTTGATGAATATCTTTGGCGTGTAGTCTAAAAGATGACTGTTATTGAATATCTTTGGCCCGTAGTGCAAAGATGACTGTTGTTGAATATCTTTGGCATGTAGTGCAAAGATGAGCTCATTAATGAATATCTTTGGCTCGTAGTCAAAAAGATGAACTTATTAGTATAATTATGAATGAGAAGCGTGATTTGGTATAACCATGATCTTTGATGTTTCGTGTAAAGACATGTGATGAAAAATATCTTCGTCTTGGATGAGAAGAGAAAATTAGAACTACAATTATGATTAAGAGTTATTCATGACCGTGACGAGGATCCATTGATTAATGTTACAGGGTTGAAGCATTGTTGGTGGACTTTTAACATAGAAAAGATAATAGACTTTATGGTCTATTTGACTCTTCTAATGGATTGCTCATTCCGCTACAATTATGGTTGAAAAGTTTTATCATCTACCATATGTTCTAAATATCTGATTTATTACTGATGAAGGCTATTGATAATTTAATTATCTTTAGTCATAATATTCTTTACTGAGCTAGTTATGCTCACCTTTTTGCTTCACAATTCCTTTCAGGTAATAAGAGTGTAGCCGGGTCGAACGGGGATAATCGGGGAATAGAACGGTGGTCTATTGCTGTTGAGGTTCTCCCTAAATAGTATGAAAATAATTTTATTGAGAACTTTAGATAAGTGTGTCGTATTGTATACGTCATTTGATATTTAATTTTGGTGAACCGAATAGGGTAAGGTGAACCCAACTTTGGAAGGGTGTTTTGCCACTATCATACAAGATGTCTAATGTCCTATGAGTTATCATAAGACAGGGTTGTGCACATCCACTTGCTGAGTATATATACGAGCACTACCTATATGATCTTGGAGTTTATTTGAAATATAATTTTCAACTGGAGACAGTGGAGATAGTTATATGTCAAGAGAAGACTCACCATTGGAAGGAACATTATAGTAATATTCTCGTTTTTCTTTGGGGTCTATTGGATCAACCAAGGATAATTCTCTGGACATATGATATCTATCATAACTTAGATTCACGGCCTCCTATGTACGAAGGTTTCCTTGAGCACTTCCCAAAGATTTTAATTTCTAAAACAGTTATTGATTGTACCTTTATGTAATGTATCAATGTGTCGTGTTGTCCATATTTAGGACATGAGTCACAGTTGGTATTAAAACTCACAGTATATGTGTTGTTGTATTTTGCACGACAATTGTAGTAATAAAGTTGTATTTGTTTTCTGTACCATGTATTTGGCGACTCAGAATAGGTTGGATGAACTGGACCTATTTTGGGGGCGTCACATTTGGTATCAGAGCTTAGGGATATGATCTCTGGCGGAGATACGGGAATAGAACTAGGAGGGGAGAGATGAGTAAATCCTTCGCTAGTGTGTCCTACCTAAGCTTATTTGTTTGTCAATCATAATATCGGGATATTATGTGATATGTTAATTTGTTCAATTAACCCTTGTTTTGAAGCTGTGACGCCCCCAAATCCGTGTAACATCGATTACAGGACATGGTGCTCACGATACAACATACATCATCATCTATCTAAGTAACTCTACTATTAATAATAATAATATTAACTATTACATACTTATTCAAAATAAAGTCCCAAGTCTTTACAACCTTTAATAAACTGAAACTTAAACTTAGCGTTTATCGCTACATCACATCATATGCGAAAATATATTTATTACATAAATAACTCTCATCATTTCATCTTAGACTTTCCTTTGTACTTGCCCGAGCCCTCGGTATTATCAACTATTAATCGAAAGGTTTAAGCAAGAATGAGCACAAATTGCCCAAAGAAGTATATAAAGTAGTTTGAGAACATACATCAAGTAAAAGCATTAGTATGAATATTTACGAGCAGTTGAAATAAATATCAAGAGATAAACTGGAATATCAAGATAAGAGTTCGGAATTCTCAATAGCATACTAAGGGGTGTTAGATACACGAACATTACTTTGTTTCATCAAAACCACAGAGACGGTTTAACAATCAAATAGATTGTAAACGGTCTCTCGCAAGTACTCGGTGATCGATTTATTGTACCTACATTGTGCACAAGTATAAAGTTTAAACGCATAAGCGTAAATGGGACTATACGCCATTCATCGCCATTCCCAGTTATCCAGGGTTTTCATCTTAGTATTCATACG
Source organism: Panax quinquefolius (assembly GCA_020205615.1). Taxonomy (NCBI): domain Eukaryota; kingdom Viridiplantae; phylum Streptophyta; class Magnoliopsida; order Apiales; family Araliaceae; genus Panax; species Panax quinquefolius. The sequence continues at coordinate 106,455,604 of CM035158.1, read as the reverse complement.
GGACCTCACCAAAGAAAAATTTAGATTGGTAAACATCAAATAGCTTCAAAGGATTTGAATTGTTTAAACAATATACTATGTTTGCATCAATAACATCTAGCTGGAACGAAAGCTAGAAAGCATGCTTGAATATAGTTCATTAAGGGAATACGAACTTTAAAGTATAGCGATTTGCAATAGGAACTGAATAATCATCAATAATGTTTCGCAACACAATCGAAGTTATAGAACTTTACAATAAAAGAGCTTGCACAAATGATTAATTAATCACAAGCCCAAACTTACCCTCGTTGCAATCAACTGAATAAGAGTTGAATAAATTCATAATGAAAAATAGGGTAAGAAACTTGCATGTTACATCTTCTACAATTACTGCTGTGATGCCCCCAAAATAGGTATACATCACCTATCCTGAGTCGCCAAATACATGGTACAGAATACAAATACAATCTTTAATATACAACAAAAGAGCTGTGAGTTTTAATACAAGTATTGTCTTTTAGACAATATCCACTCTCAGAATAAGTCATCATTACATTTATTGTCACACTATTTAACAGAATAGTGAGGACTACTAATGTTATCCTCTGGACCGTCACTCTATTCCCCGACTAGTCCCCGCTACGTTCTCATTTCCTGAAGAGAACAATGAAAGCAAAAGGGTGAGCTCAACTAGTCCAGTAAGAAATATTATGACTAAGATAAGGCAGAATAAATTATCATTAGTCTTCAACAATGTTAAACTGATAAAATACAATAGACATCAAGTTTAAGCTGCTAGTTGAACAAGCAATCCATTAAAAGAGTCAAGTAGAGAATAAAATCTACTATCTTTTATGATTTAAAAGGTTTTTCATCACTTTTATCGCTGAGACTCAACTTAATAAATAATCCACATCATCGAATCACCCCTGCATTGTAAATATTACAATTTAATAATATGAATAACTTTGTCGTCTCAATTATTGACTTAATAAAATAACATATTATACGGATGATATCGTGACAATAATCGAATCAAGAATATGAGAGATATGATGCAACAACCATCGTAGCAATAATTGAGTATAACCGGTGACTTCTCGTAAGCATCAATAATCAATACCACGTGTGCTTACTACGCAACCAATGCGTAATCTTTGTCGCATTTCTTTACTAATGAGTAGTTCAACAAAGATTAACAGTAAAACTTCCATTGTTATTTTCATAAATATATTTTATCGTTTTCTCAATCAAACAATAATTACATTGTGGGGTCCACTAATGATTGCACCATTGTTATTTAATATTCCTCGCTAAAAGAATAATATTCTCCAACCAATCGAATATAATATAACAACTTCAGATACTTTGCAGAATTTATAAATACTACCCACAACTATAACATTATAACAAATTCATTCCATAATATTCAAAAATGATAATTATAGAAAAATCATCTTTATTCATAAAAGTTGGGGTCTTACAACCTGCTATCTACTAGCCCTTCACGTAACTTATTCACATGTGTCACGTTAAGTAATTTGGATCTCAAACACCACTTTGAAGTGTAATGGTTCCCTTTTATTTTAATAAAAAATGAAACTCACACGTATTCAAATACAATTCGATCACCTAACATGTATTGCATATAGTAGCCACATGGTTAAATTAAAAAAGCGGGAAACATAAATTTGTGACATTTTTCGGATCAAAACTCTACCAAAAATCTTCATAAAATATGCTTTATGGTCTCAAGTCGAAAAAATCTCATTTTCATAATTATGACATCACATATATAATTAAATTCATTTATTCATATAGCATCATTTATATAAAAAATACCAAATCAGTCCCAAAAATATTTCTTTTCGTGGATTTTGTAGAATATAGTCCCACATTGAACATATAATTTTCTCGGAATTTTTAAAATTCATCTACTATTTTTAAATAGTCCATAATAGCCAAATATTCTCAGATTTTTCATAAATCGAGATTAGCTCCAAAACTTCTGATATTTTCAGGGTTAACTCCTGTTATACACATGTACTTCTAGTAAAATTTTCGTAATTTTTGGACTTACACACAAAGAGTTATTCGGGTATCTTCTCAAAAAGTGTCCCTAACCGTAAAATTCATAACTCTCAAACCGTATGGCCAAAAATTCTCAAATTTTTACAGGACCTTCATATCTTCTTATATTAATACTATAAATTTTTCTAGATATTTTAAAGTACAACACAGTAGACGAAAATTCACCCGAAATAGACTGATCCAAAAAGTTCCAAGAAAGACATCAAATTTTCGTTTCTTGCAGTCGAAACTTTTGCGATTTTATTCCCGCTAGTCTAAAGATGATATGACCATGATACTTGGACACAATAAACATCATACAGCAAGGTATTTTACAAAAATATAACATTCATAAAACTAGTATGCTAAGACCACGAACCAACTGCATAGAAAAGCGTGCCAGCAATAGTTTTATACTTGGAAAAAATCTGGAAATTCCAGATTTTCTGCAGTTTATATTATGAACATGCTTGCTTACGATTTTCATAACTTGATGATTAAAACTCCGATTCAAATAAAATTTGTGCCAGATTAGACTTCATACTACATACTATTTTATTAAATTATTACATATGCTAAACGAGTCATATAAACCATGATTCCGAGGCTCCAAAAAACTCAAAAATCACAGATTTCACATTCAACCAACTTTGAAAAATTTTGTGATTTTGATTCTAGCATGCATGGGCTTGACTCCTACTGTCCAGATCAATTCTACCAACATATATGAACATGCTACAACAAGCCAACTCACTAAATCATCATGCTTTGAGCAAATTGACTACTAAAAGGCATGCTATCAAACATATCGCATACATACATGAAATCTTTGATTTTCTATGTAATTGCAACATGTTTAAACCATAATTTTCATACCCTATCATCCTCATAACAGAAACCAACATTAGCATAGCCTTACGAAATCAACATAAACCATTTGCCATGGCTATAAATGCTTTTTCACTATTTTTCTTCAAGAACATGAAAAAGAGAGTTTCATGGCTTACCTTTTTAGATGAATTTCCCTTGTGTTAATTTGATTATCCCTCTTCCTTGCTTGTTAGTTGCTATGTAATCTCCAAAATACTACCACACTATCTATCACTCTCAACTTCTCTCCATGCTTACTCACTTGGTGGAATTTTCTTAAAAGAAAAAAGATGTTTGAGTGATATGTATATATATAACTGATGGATATATGCTTGATTCTTTTGATTCCCATAACCCCCAACCCCATAACCCCAACTCTAATTATTAGTTACACATAATACTTAATAATACAATAATTTAGTTAATTAATAGGAAGAAAGTGGGAGTTAGAGAAATGAATGTGGGAGTTAGAAAATAAAAGGATTTTGGTTTTAAGAAATAAAATAAAGTACTCCCACCTTAGTTATTATGTAATATACATTATACTCACTCCCCTTGTCCCAAATCGTGAGCACCGTGTCCACGTAATCGATGTTACACGGATTTGGGGGCGTCATGTGTGTCGTGATTCTAGAATGATATCTCAAATATGAGGAGATGAAAGCAATGGAGAAATCATGAGGACGGGAAAGATGAAATCGAAATGAAAGCAAGGTACTCTCAACTCTTTGAAATATTGTGTACGTAAATTTCGAGGATTTAAATTTCATAAGGAGGAGATTGTAAGACCCGAATTTTATGAAATAAAAGTATTCAATTTTTCTTATAATTATTATTCAGTAAATGGTTAAATTGATAAAAGTTTAAAGTTAAGGGTGATATATATAAAATTTTCAAAATACGTAAGTGGCTATAAAATACTTGTTGTTGTCGAGGAATATTTGTTCGGTCGTGGAATATTCCTGTTGTCGGAGAATATTAAACGAAGACGTTAAATGACCATTTGGGGGCCATATAATGTAATAATTGTCGGATGAAGAAAATGACAAATTTAAGTTTTTATAAATAATGACGTAATTATTACCGTTAACACTGTTGGATTACCTAGTGGTTAAAATACAGTAATACGCGTGGGTGTATAGTAGCACACGGTATTGCACATTATTTTTGAATTATTGATTCTTACGTAAGAAGGCACTACTCAATAATTGTTACAGTAATTACTGTTCAATATTTTATTTTATTGATTCAATAATTGCTACGTTGATATTTTATATTATTGTTGTTTCAATAATTGTCACTGCACAGTATTTCTCATTATCAGATTAATAATTCATATTATTTGAATAATATTATTAGATAGAATTATTGGCAATGTCTAGAAAGTTCTGTCAAGGAGAGGTTTGGTCACCTAATTGAGCGCCGGTAAGGAGAAATCCTTATCGGAAAGCCCCTTCTTTCCTGGGAACTGCTTGGTTGTCATTATTGTGATTCTGTAATATTATTTGTGAATAATTAATTATTGATAAGGAAATATTTATTTGATACAGATATAAATGATGGATTTATTTATTTTATGTGGTTATAATTGAAGGAATTAATTTTGAGGTGTTTTATCAGTATTTTTGTCGGAATGGAGGTATTAAAAATCAAATCAATATTTTTACGATATATTGCGTGAGTTATAATTTTTAATCCGATCGTTGGATCGTTGTGATTTTTGGATATGTTATACATATATAAGTTGAGTATATTTTCACAAATTTTGAACCGTTAAAAATGAACGTATGATTTGTTATGAATTTTAAGAGATGACTGGTTCAGAAATTGTTGAAGTTTCAGAATTTATCATTTTAGTAGAAAATTCTAGGATGCGTGGGTCCCACCTACGATTGGTGAAGAAATGTGCTGAAATTCTAATTCAAATATGGTGGGTGGCAATAGAAGAGTAGTAAAGCCATCGTGTAAAGTGTCAAGTCTGCTTTATGGGCTAACATTTTCCTATAAATAGAGTGCTTGAGTTAGAATTGAAAATCACACCGAAAACATAAGCTTTCTCTCTTTCTCTCTCTATATTATGGAGCGATTTTGTGAGTATTTAGATACTTTGAGAGTTGCCATTCAGGACAAGTTTCATTCAAGCATCCATATCCGACATTTCATTCTGAAGTACTTGTTTTTTGAGGTAAGGGATTTTTAAGTGGTTATTATGTTTCTTCGGGCCAGTAATTTTTTGACCTTTAAAATTTCGGAAAAATTTGAAATGATACTTTGATGAGTTTTCGATGATTGTGTCCAAAATGGCGATTTTTGGATGTATAGATTAGGAGTTATGGATTTTATGAGAAAATACTTTTTTAAAAGTAAACGCTTATAACTCCTTGTCGTTAACTCCAAAATTGGTGAAATTTTTATTGGGAGTAAATCTATATAACATCAGTATATTCTGTAAATTTTGGAATTTTTGGACAAAAGTACAATTTATGATAAATGTCTAAATATTCTATAGCTTTTGGAAATGTGAAAAATAGTAAATGAATTTTAAAATTCCGAGAAAATATATGTTCAATATGGGACTATATTTTGCTAAATCCTAAAAGAAATATTTTTGAACCGATTTGGTATTTTTCATAAAATGGACTAGTTATGAGTAAATGAATTAAATATGTTATGTGAAGTAACAAAATTGAAAAATAAGATTTTATGGCTTGAGAATCCTATATAAGGTATATGCAGATTTTTGATGAGGGTTTTGGTTATTGGTGATGAAATTTTATGATTTTGGCATTTTAGGATGATTAAATGTATTAATTGGTAAAGTGTAAACAATTAAAATAAATTATTTATAAGTTTAAGAAATGATTAAAATATTGTGGTAATCATTGATTCATGAATATTACTCTTGAAATTAAATGCGATTTTTGATCGTATTATTTTATTATCATATATAATATTTTTTAATCCCGGTGATGAAATTTCTCTTTGACTTAAGTGTAAAGATGGGTAGATTATTGGTATGATCGCATTGACTATGGGTTCTCTTTGGCCGAAAGTCAAAGATGAATTGTTGAATGGTTTGATCATGATCATTGAATTTATAATTGAATATTTTTAGCTTAAGAGCAAAGGTGAATTGATCAATATGGTTATAATTATTGTTTATATAAATTCGAAATGATTATATATTTCTTTGAAATATTAACATCTTTCGCTCAAGTAGCAAAGATGAATAGTTGATGAATATCTTTGGCGTGTAAAAAGATGACTTGTTGTTGAATATCTTTGGCACAGAAAGTAAAGATGACCGGTTGTTGAATATCTTTGTACATAGTGCAAAGATGAATCATAATGAATATCTTTGGCCCGTAAAGTAAAAAGATGATCTTATTAGTATGATTATGAACAAGAAGCGTGATTTGGAATAACCATGATCTTTGATGTTTCGTAAAGACATGTGATGAAAAATATCTTTGTCTTGGATGAGAAGAGAAAATTAGAACTACAATTATGATTAAGAGTTATTCATATGACTATGAAGCAGGATCACATTGATTAATGTTACTGGTTAAAGCATTGTTGGTGGACTTTTAACATAATAGATTTTATGGTCTATTGACTCTTCTTATGGATTGCTTCATTCAGCCGCAACTATGGTTGAAAAGTTTTATCATCTACCATATGTTCTAAATCTACGATTTATTCTTGTAAGGTGATAATTTAATTATCTTTAGTCATAATATTCTTTATCGAGCTAGTCAAGGCCACCCTTTTGCTTCACAATTCTTTTCACGTAATAAAAGTGTAGCGGGTTGAGCCGGGGATAACGAGAGGAATAGAAACGGTGGTCTATAGTTGTTGAGGTTCTCCTAAATAGTGTCAGGAATAAACATGTGAATGATATTCCTATTTATATATGATTTAATTATGATATATATATATATATATATATATATATATATATGAATGAATATGCAAGTATTCTTGCATTAAGAAAAGCTGTTAAGTCCTTTGATAGATAATAGAAATATATGTACAAGGACTTAGAATGAATTGACCAAATGTGTTAGGTTGATCCTACATAAGCAAAACAGCTTTGTAAAGTCCTTAAAAAGAAATGATTTACAAGGACTATAAATATAGAAAGATCAAGCATGTTAGGTTGATCGATGATGTAATAGATAGGATTGTCGATCGTTGAGCATCGCACTGTAAATCGTGATCCGCTAGAGAGTCAAGGAAAACTCGAGAGCTATCGAGACGTAATTGTAGTCTCTGTAAGATAGTAGATCTTGAGTTCGTAGACTTCTAGGAGAGACGAGGAAGGATCATAGTAGTAATGAGGAGAACTTCCTCGGTACGTAATCACCGAGGAAGTCATGTTCAGAATCGTGAGAGTCACCGCCTTCTGGTAACCGAGAGTATCTCCAAAGCTAAGTGTGAGACCCCCAGATTTTATGAATAAATATTTTTCTCGAAATATTTTTATATTATGGTGGGAATTTGATATAATGTTATAGTTGTGGGTAATATTTATAAATTTTGCAAAGTATACAAGTTGTTATATTATATTCGATTAGTCGGGGAATATTCTTTGTGTCGTGGAATATTAGACGATTTCAAGACAATCATTAGTGGACCTATTAACGGAATTATTCATTCGGATCGAGAAAACGACAAAAATATTTTTATAAAAATAACGGCGGAAGTTTTACCGTTATCTTTGTTGAACTACTCGGTAGTAAAAGTACGATGAATCTGGCGTGGTTGCATAAAGTAGACACAAGATTGATTATTAATGCTTACGTGAGAAGTCACTCGCTTTTGTTCAATTATTGCTATATTAATTGTTGCATAGTATCTCACGTTATCTCGATTCAATTATTGTCGATATTTTATATATTATTAAATCAATAATTGAAATGACAGAGTTAGTAATATTATAAATTGCAATATTAACGATGTCAGAAGTTACGCCAAGGAGAGGTTTGGCCACCTAATACTTGGCGCCAATAGGAGAAATCCTTATTGAAAGCCCCTCTTTCTCGGGAATGACCTGGTCGATTAATATTGTGAATTATAATAATGATGAAAAATGTTGTTAAAAATATTGAAAGGATTTTTATGAGGTAGTTGTTGTAAATTTGACGTATTATTTAGACCCTCATTTACCTATTTTTCAACATTATTGATAGAAAGTTATTTAAATATAATTGGACCCCTGTGATTATGACATGTTGGGGGGAGGGGAACATGTGGGGCCCACGGTTTGAAAATTGAATGGGTGGGAGGTTTTGATTTTTGGTTTATACGGAGGGAGTATTATTGTTATCATTATATATATATAATATATATAATATATATAATATATTTTATTTAAAAGATTTTGCTTTAAATATGGACCGTCCGATTAAAAGTAAATCAATCTGGACCGTTCATGAATTAGTTACTATGTAGTTCATTCTTCTATAAATAGTAGCTCATTCCTTCATTATTTTCTTACGAATTCACTGAACTCTAGAGAGAGAAAGTTATAGAGAGAAATAAGAAGAGAAGTCTGTTAACTTTCTTTTCTTTTATCCAGTTTCTTTTACGGTAAGGGATATTACTCTTTTGTATTCAAGAAGAGAACTTCTGTTACTCCATTTCTTTATTAATCTGTTTGAATAATATGTATACGCGGAATACCCTATACTTGGTGACATTCTTCTATTATTCTGTCTTTATTATTTCGTTGGAACATCCCTTTTGTGCTTTCTTGGGACTGGTTCCATCTTTATTATTCGCGTCTTTATTATTACATTGGAATATCCTGTTTTGTGTTTTACACCCTAACACGGTTCCGTCTTTATTATTCTATATTTATTATTACATTGGAATAACTCGTCATCACAAGTACCGCATGCATGGTGATTTTGTTGTTATTCCATTCTTTATTATTACGTTGGAACATCCCGCTTGGTGTGATTTTTCACCGACTCGGTTCCATTATTATTATTCCATTGGAATAACTCCGCTTTCATTGCAAGCACCGCATGCACGGTGATTTCATTGTTATTCCATTCCTTATTATTCTCGGTTGGTTAAAATTTTGACTTCTATACTCCATGAAATTAGTGGAATATCCTCGATATTTGCGCTTCATCCAAAGATTTTCATGGAAATATTGTTATGAGCATTCTTGAATTTTACTCTACAAAGCAATATCATGTTGACAATTTGGACGTTATTAGTTCCTGAATAACTTAATTCTTGAACTTGTTTTATTGAATTCTTATATCATTGTCATCATCCTCATGTTTATATTTTTTAAAGTCATCTGTGGCCTGTAGAGCATGGATGGACTTGGTATGATTATGACCAGGGATTATTCGGTGTAATCATGACCGTAATGTTATAAATGATGTGGTAAAAGTCCTCATTGGCCCATAACGTATTGATGGACGATTGTTGGCATGATCATGACCATTGATGAATACACAAATATCCTTGGCCCGTAGTGCATGGAATTTGTGGTCGTGACCCTAATGAATATCCTTGGCCATAGTGCAGGGATGATATGGATTATTTATTAAGCTGAGTCCCAGCGATAAAAGTAATGAAAAACCTTATAAAAACATAAAAGATAGTAGATTTTATTCTCTACTTGACTCTTTTAAAAGATTTCTTGATCCGCTGCAGTTAAACTTGATGTCTATTGTATTTTATCAGTTTAACATTGTTGGAGGCTAATGATAATTTATTCTGCATTATCTTAGTCATAATATTTTTTGCTGGGCTAGTTGAGCTCACCCTTTCTTTCACTGTTCTCTTCAGGAAATGAGAATGTAGTTGGAACTAGTCGGGGAACGGAGTGATGGTCCGAGATGGTGTCTTAGTAGTCCTCACTATTCTATAAAATAGTGTGATAATAAATGTAATGAGAACATTTTATGAGAGTGGATATTGTCTAGAAGACAATATTTGTATTAAAACTCACAGCTTGTATTTTGTCGTACTTTACACGACTGTTGTATAATTAAGTTGTATTTGAATTTTGTACCATGTATTTGGCGATTCAAGATGGGTGATGTATACCAATTTTGGGGGCGTCACAGTTGGTATCAAAGCTTAGGGATATGATCCCTGGCTAAGATGTGAGATAAGAACTATGAGGGGTGAGACGGGGAATTCTTTTGCTAGTATGACCTACCTATGTTTATTTGTTATTTAATTGGTTGGTCAGAGTATAGGGATAATATGTGATACGTTTATTAACCCTTGTTTTGTGGAAGTATTTGAAAATGGCATCCGAGAACGTTGAGAACATCAATGGAGCACAAGAGACCGTTGAGTCTCCACAGATCAATAGTCAGGATAATGTGCATCAGGAAGGCGACAATCCTCAGGAAAATAATAACACTGACCAAATGATGAACGATGGAATGTTTCGAGGCTTCATGCAATTTATGCAACATCAGGCGAGAGCGGCTCCTGTCCAAAATGTAGGTGGAAACACTGGCAACTCTCGGATGGTCACCGCCAAGCAGTTTAAGGAACTGGGACCACCGGAGTTCTTTGGAGAGCCAAAACCACTTAAGGTGGAAACGTGGATTAAACAGATCAACAAGATATTTGATGTCTTGGGATGCTCCGAGAAGCAAAAGGTTCCCTTTGCCACCTTCACGTTATTGCGTCTGAGGCAGATTCTTGGTGGGAATCAGAAATGTACTCAACTCCGCCGCGACTAAAGATGTCTTGGGAGAAGTTCCAGGAACTGTTCAACGACAAGTACTTTCCCGAAAGTATTCGTCACATGAAAGAGGTAGAGTTCATCAAGTTGGAGCAAAATAACATGACCGTGTCGTAGTACGAAGCCAAGTTTGCCGAGTTGTCCCGATTTGCGTCCCATTTGGTTGATAATGAGAAGAGAATGACACGAATGTTTTTAAGAGGTTTGAAACCTGAGATACGTCAATATCTTATATCTCATAAACTATATTTGTATTCAGATGTTGTTAATAGGGCTCAGTTATTGGAGCGTGATAATGAGTCAACCCAACCAAGAGAGAGCAACCGGTAAAATGATAATACTAGTGAAAACAGTCATCGAAGCGGTGACAACAAGCGTGGAGGGAATCAACAGGCCAGAAATGGTAACCACTTCGGTGGTAATCATGGCGAAAATAATAAGAATGGACATTTCAAAAAGAGGAGATTCAACAATGATGGAAAGACGTCAACATCAGCACCTGTCGTTAAGGAAGGAGAACGACCACCTATCATATGCTTCAAGTGTGGAGGAGATGGACACATTAGTCCCAACTGTGCGATGTCATCCAAAGCATGTTACAACTGTGGAAGAGAAGGTCACCTGGCCCGATTTTGTCATTCACCAAAGATAAGTTCAGCTAGGACGGAGGCACCAAAGGTAGTCAGTAAAAGTCAAAACCAGGTAGTCTGAGGAGGCGTTTGTTGTGACCTCCCAGAAAGCAAGGAACCCGAATGAGGTCATCACGGGTAAGCTAATCATAAACTCTAGTGAAGTTTATACTTTATTTGATACTAGTTCTACCCACTCTTTCATTTCTCCTACTTGCGCTCAACGTTTAAATTTGACTCCGGAGAAATTGGACTTTGACTTATCTGTTGAAACTCCATTGGGAGAAACCTTCATTACATCCACGGTTTATAAGTCTTGTTTAGTTCAAATCGGCACCCAGACGTTAATTCGTCGATCTTATTTCATTGAAAATACTTGCATTTAATGTAATTCTAGGGATTTATTGGTTAACTACGCATCATGCAAAAATTGATTATTTTCGTAGGGTTGTTAACTTTCATATTCCTAACCAACCTATTATGTGAATTCAAGCAACCAAACCATTAAAATCAATCACTGTCATCTCAAGCCATAAAGCTATTCGTTTATTAAAAAATGGATGTCAAGCTTTCTTAGCTCATGTCACGGATCTAAACAAAAATACGTCAGTTTTGAATGCTATTCCTATTGTTAATGAATTTCCGACGTATTCTCGAAGAACTTCCCTCGCCTACCCCAGAGCGTGAAATTGAATTTTGTATCGACCTTGAACTCCGGTACAAAACCCATTTCCAAAGCCCCATATCGAATGGCTCCTATTGAACTTCAGGAGTTAAAGACCCAACTGCAGGAATTGTTAGACATTGGCTTTATTCGTCCTAGTACTTCTCCTTGGGGTGTTCCTGTTCTATTTGTGAAGAAGAAAGATGGGAGTATGCGACTTTGTATTAATTATCGGGAGTTGAATCATGTCACCATCAAAAATAGGTACCCATTGCCACATATTGATGACCTGTTTGACAAGTTGCAAGGCGCCAAATTCTTTTCAAAAATTGATCTTCGTTCCGGATATCACCAATTGAAGATTAGAACCGATGACATTCCAAAGATGGCTTTCAGAACTCGGTACGGGCATTATGAATTCCTAGTCATGTCTTTTGGATTGACTAATGCACATGCTGCCTTCATGGATATGATGAACCGAGTATTCAAGAAATATTTGGATCACTTTGTGGTCGTCTTTATTGATGACATCCTCATATATTCCAAAACCCATGAAGATCATGAGCAACACTTGAGGCTGATTGTAACAACCCCAAAATAGGTCCATTCCATCCAACCTATTCCGAGTCGTTAAATACATGGTACAGAAATAACTACAACTTTATTACAACAATTGTCGTGCAAAAATACAACACACATATCTTGTGAGTTTGGATACCAATATATACCATATGTAACTCTGGACACCAACTTGGATAACACGTCACCATGACACCTTACATAAAGGTACGTCAAAAACTATTTTAGAAATTAGAATCTTTGGGAAGTGCTCAAGAGAAACCTTATACATGGGAGGCCATGCTTTTAGGTTATGGTAGATATCATATGGCCACGTAATTATCCTTGGTTGATCTAATAGACCCCAAAAGAAAAGCGAGAAGATTACTATCGTATTCTTCCCAATGGTGAGTCTTCTCTTGACATATCATTATCTCCACCGTCTCTAATTGGGTATTATACTCCAAACAAACACCAAGATTATATAGGTAGTGCTTGTAAATATACAAAGAAGTGGATGAGCACAACCATGTCTTATGATAACACGAGTTTGTATGTCATTAGACATCTTGTATGATAGTGACAAAACACCCTTCCAAAGTTGGGTTCGCCTCACCCTATTTAATTCACCAAAATAACTATTAAATGATGTATAAAATACAACACACTAAAGCCCTCAATAAAATTATTTTCATACTCTTTTTAGGAGAACCTCAACAACTATAGACCACCGTTCTATTCCCTTGTTATCCCCATTTCAACCCAAAAACTACACTTTTATTACACGAAAGGAATTGTGAAACAAAAGGGTGAGCACAACTAGCTCAATAAAGAATATTATGACTAAAGATAAATAAATTATCAATAGTCTTCATCGGTAATGAATCGAGATTTAGAACATATGGTAGATGATAAAACTTTTCAACCATAGTCATAGTGGAATGAGCAATCCATTAGAAGAGTCAAATAGACTATAAAGTCTATTATCTTCTCCATGTTAAAATCCACCAACAATGTTTTATCCTCGTAACATCAATCAACAATTTCACGCCCACAATCACGTGTATAACTTCATAATCGTAATTGTAGTTCTAAATTCCTTTCCTCATCCAAGACAAAGATAATTTTCATCACTTGTCTTTACCTGAAACATCAAAGATCATGGTTATACCAAATCACAGTTCTTATTCATAATCATACTAATAAATTCATCTTTGCACCACGGGCCAAAGATATTCATCAACAGTTCATCTTTACACTACAGGCTAAAGATATTCAACAACGGGTCATCTTTGCATTACAAGCCAAAGATATTCATCAATAATTCATCTTTGCACTACGGGCTAAAGATATTCAACAACAGGTCATCTTTGCATTTCGAGCAAAAGATATTCATCAATAATTCATCTTTGCACTAAATTTAAAGATATTCAACAACAAAAGTCATCTTTGCATTACGAGCAAAAGATATTCATCAATAATTCATCTTTGCTTTCTTGGCTAAAGATATTCAACAACAGTCATCTTTGCATTACGAGCAAAAGATATTCATCAATAATTCATCTTTGCACTCATCGTTAAAGATATTCATCAGTTAGTCATGTTCATTTAAACACTGTTCATCTTTGCACCACTGAGCCAAAGATATTCTTCGAAATCATTCATCTTTGCATTGATTTTATCCACGTCCAAAAATACCTCAAAAATAATCATAGTGGTGTAAAATTCAAGAATGATCAAAACATGGATACAATCAAAGCTAGTATCCGAATAGATATTTTAGGCGAAAAGAAGAAATTTTATTTTTATGAATGAATAGTCAGATATCGTGAATAGTGTCAGATATCGTGAATAGTGCCTTAGATACGTGAATAGTAAATCAGACACCAAAAGATAGAAATTCCACAAAAAACATTTCCACGATTCATGAATAGTACTCGTGAATAGTAACTCGTGAATAGTAACTCATGAATAGTAACTCATGAATAGTAACTCATGAATAGTAACCCCGACATGAAAAATTTCCAAATTTGATAAAAAGTTCCAACCTAATATTTCAACATAATGATATCAAGAAATAATATCATTTGAGAAGAAAATAACATCCCTTACCTCGAAAGACAAGACTTCTAGTTGAAACACCGGATATAGTCTTTGAAGGAACTTGTACCGCCTAACAATACTCAAAGTATACTCAAAATACTCACAAGAATACGCTCGATAATATAGAGAGAAAGAGAGAAAACTTGTTTTTGGTGTGATTTTCAATTCTAACTTAAATTTCTATTTATAGGAAAATGTTAGCACAATCAAAGCAGACTTAAACTGCAGAACTTCGATGGCTTTACACCGCTACTATTCCACCCACCAAAAATCAGCCATCTTCCCCAACAACCAAGAGTGGGGCCCACTCAATTCTAGAATTTTCCACCAAAACCTAATTTCTAATCGAGTTACCTCTTAAAATTCATAACAAATCATACGTTCATTTTAACGGTTCAAAATTTGTGGACATATACTCAACTTATATATGTATAACATATCCAAAAATTACAACGATCCAACGGTCGGATCAAAATTTATAACTCACTTAATATAGTGAAGAACACCGATTTTTCGGACTATTAGTCCTTCGGACCATTTCATTCAAAATTTCACCACGAAATATCTACAAAGAATTTTTGGGTGATTCAAATTTCTCTGTTAGCTTACTTCTAGGGCTTTCTTTTGATATATGGCTCATCTCTTAACTCATTATACACAAAGAGTTATGGATTTTACAAAATCAAGTAATAAACTAATTTTTCCGAAAATCCCATATTTTGTTCTCCATTTCGACAAATCTTGATAAAACACCTCATCATTAATTCCTTCACTTATAACCACATAAATAAATCCATCATTTATATCCACATCAAATAAATATTTTCTTATCATATGAATCAATAATTAATTATTCACAAATAATATTACGTAATCACATTTATGACAACCGGTAGTTCCTCGAGAAAGAGGGGCTTCCAATAAGAATTTCTCTCTTCTTGGCCGCAATTAGGTGACCAAACCTCTCCTCGATGAACTTTCTAGACATTGCCAATAATGTTATCTAATAATATTATTCAAATAATATGAATTATTGATCCGATAATGGGAAATCACGTGCGGTTGATAATTATTGAACAACAATAATATAAAATATCAACACAAAGAATTATTGAATCAATAAAATAAAATATTGAACATTAATTATCGTAACAATTATTGAGTAGTGCCTTTTACGTAAGGATCAATAATTCAACAATATTGTGCAATCTGGTAAATCATCTGCATGCAACCACGCCAGACATCGTATTTTAACCAACGGGTATTCCAACAAAGTCTTTTCAGAATAACTACGCGTTATTTTTAACCAACTTATATTTGTCGTTTTCTTCATCCTAAGCGGTTATTCATTATGGGGCCCAAAAATGGTCGCTACTGGCCGCATTTAATATTCCCTACGAAAGAATATTCCACGCACCAAACGAATATTCCCAAACAACAATGAATATTTTATAACCACTTGTGTATTTTGAAAAAAATTCATATATCACCCTTAACTTTAACTTTTATCAATTTAACCAATTACTGAATAGAAAAATTGAATACTTTTATTTCATAAAATTCGGGGTCTTACACTGATACTCCAAAAGCTTCGTGAATATAAGTTTTATGCCAAGTTGAAGAAATGCGAGTTCTGGCTTGAGAAAGTAGCATTCCTTGGGCACGTGGTATCAAGTCATGGAATATCTGTTGACCCAGCAAAGATTGAAGCTATTCAAAGCTGGGAGCAACCTAAATTAGTGACCGAAGTACGTACCTTTCTCGGTTTAGCTTGTTATTATCGGAAATTCGTGGAAGGATTTTCTCGAATCGCTACTCCACTAACTCAGCTGACTCGAAAAGATACAAAGTTCGATTGGAGCGAGGAATGTGAGAAGAGTTTTCAAGAACTCAAGAGGAGACTCATTTCAGCACCTGTTCTGACAATACCATCTGGTTCGGAGGGATTTGTCATCTACAGTGATGCTTCGGACAAAGGGTTAGGATGTGTTCTCATGCAACATGGGAAAGTCATAGCCTATGCCTCACGACAACACAAAGAATATGAGAGGAATTATCCTACTCATGATCTAGAGTTGGCAGCTATTGTCTTCACACTAAAGATTTAGAGGCATTACTTGTATGGGGAGAAAGTGGAGATCTTTACGGATCATAAAAGCCTCAAATATTTCTTCACTCAAAAGGAACTCAACATGCGACAACGACGTTGGCTTGAACTATTGAAAGATTATGATCATACCATCCAATACCATCCTGGAAAAGCGAACGTGGTAGCTGACGCATTGAGTAAAAGATCATATGCGGGTACAAGTGCGATATTGTCAACGCAAAGGCCCATTTTGTGTGACTTGCAAAGGATGGAGATAGAGATAAAGACTCCAGGGACCCACATGACGATGGCGAACATACGAGTAGAACCGACTTTAATTGATAAAGTTCCGTTTGCAATCCATCCTGGGAGTACCAAAATGTATCATGATCTTCGTCATACATTTTGGTGGAGCAATATGAAGAGAGAGATAGCGTTGTTTATCTCAAGGTGTCTAACTTGTCAACGAGTTAAGGCAGAGCATCAAGTACCAAAAGGTCCATTGCAACCAATTGAAATTTCAGAATGAAAGTGGGAGCACATTACCATGGATTTCGTTACTGGTCTTCCCAAGGTTTCTCAAGGCATATATGCAATTTGGGTCATTGTTGATAGATTGACCAAGTCTGCTCATTTCTTACCAATACGAGAAACTTATACACTTGAACGTCTTGCTCGCATGTACATAAATGAGATTGTAAGACTGCATGGTATGCCAGTATCCATAGTTTCTAATCATGACCCAAGAATCACTTCATGATTTTGGGTTAGTTTGCAAAAAGCTATGGGCACGGATTTACGATTTAGTTCGGCATATCATCCTCAGACGGACGGACAATCAAAGAGGACTATTCAAACTCTGGAAGATTTATTAAGACTCTATGTCCTTGATTTCAAGGGAAGTTGGGACAAGTTCTTACCGTTGGTGGAGTTTTTCTACAATAACAGTTATCAAGCAAGCATTGGCATGGCTCCATTCGAGGCATTGTATGGAAGAAAGTGTTGTTCTCCAGTATGCTGGGATGAGGTGGATGAAGCAACGTTGTTGGGACCGGAGTTGGTACGTATGACTACGGAAAAGATTCAATCGATCCGACAACGTATAAAAACCTCACAAGATCGACAAAAGAGTTATGCTGATCTTTATCAAAAGGACGTGGAATTCGATATAGGAGATCATGTGTTGTTATGTGTTGCTCTATGGAAAGGGGTTACGAGATTTGGAAAGAGAGGAAAGCTCAATCCTCGATTCATTGGCCCATTTTTAATCCTCGATCGAGTAGGAACTGTGGCCTATAGACTCGCTTTACCGCCAAGTATGTCTCGTGTTCATAACGTTTTTCACATATCCATGTTACGTAAATATGTGAAAGATCCAAACCACATTATTGAGTTAGAACCGGACAAAATAGCGGAAGACTTAACGTATGAAGAGGTGCCTGTTCAAATCTTGGATAAGAAGGAACATATTTTACGCTCCAAGGTTATACCACAAGTCAAAGTTTTATGGAGGAACCACGATGTTGAGGAAATGACCTGGGAGTTAGAATCTAAAATGAAATCAAGGTATCCTTACCTCTTTGATATACCAGGTACGTACCCTAATTTCAAGGGCGAAATTTCTTAAGAAGGGGAGATTGTGAGAACCCAGATTTTATGAATAAATATTTTTCTCGAAATATTTTTATATTATGGTATGAATTTGATATAATGTTATAGTTGTGGGTAATATTTAGAAATTTTGCAAAGTATGCAAGTTGTTATATTATATTCGATAAGTCAAGGAATATTCTTTGAATCGGGGAATATTCGTACGACGGCACAATCATTGGTGGACCCCACAACGGAATTATTATCGGATTGAGAAAACGACAAAAATATTTTTATAAAAAATAACGGCGGAAGTTTTACTAATTATCTTTGTTGAACTACTCGGTAGTAAAAGTACAAGATGTCTGGCGTGGTTGCATAGTAGCACACACGGTATTGATTATTAATGCTTACGTGAGAAGTCACCGGTTTTATTCAATTATTGCTATATTAATTGTTGCACAAGTATCTCACGTTATTTGATTCAATTATTGTCGATATTTTATATATTATTAAATCAATAATTGAAATGACAGAGTTAGTAATATTATAAATTGCAATATTAACGATGTAGAAGTTACTTGAGGAGAGGTTTGGCCACCTAATTGCGGCGCTGATAGGGAGAAATCCTTATTGGAAGCCCCCCTCTTTCACAGGAACGACACGGTCGATTAATATTGTGAATTATAATAATGATGACAAATGTTGTTAAAAATATTGAAAGAATTTTTATGAGGTAGTTGTTGTAAATTTGACGTATTATTTAGACCCTCATTTACCTATTTTTCAACATTATTGATAGAAAATTATTTAAATATAATGGAACCCCTGTGATTATGACATGTTGGGGGGAGGGGAACATGTGGGTCCCATGGTTTGAAAATTGAATGGGTGGGAGGTTTTGATTTTTGGTTTATACGGAGGGAGTATTATTGTTATCATTATATATATATAATATATATAATATATTTTATTTAAAAGATTTTGCTTTAAATATGGACCGTCCGATTAAAAGTAAATCAATCTGGACCGTTCATGAATTAGTTGCTATGCAGTCCATTCTTCTATAAATATAAGCTCATTACTTCATTATTTTCTTACGAATTCACTAAACTCTAGAGAGAGAAAGTTATAGAGAGAAATAAGAAGAGAAGTCTGCTAACTTTCTTTTCCTTTATCCAGTTTCTTTTACGGTAAGGGATATTACTCTTTTGTATTCAAGAAGAGAACTTCTGTTACTCCATTTCTTTATTATTCTGTTGGAATAACCTGTATATGCGGAATACCCTATACTTGGTGACATTCTTCTATTATTCTGTCTTTATTATTTCGTTGGAACATCCTGTTTGTGCTTTTACTTTAGGACTGGTTCCGTCTTTATTATTTTGTCTTTATTATTACATTGGAATATCCATGCTCGTGTGTTTTACACGGACTGGTTAAAATCTTTATTATTACTGTATTTATTATTACATTGGAATAACTCGCCTACATGGCACCGCATGCATGGTGATTTCTGTTGTTATTCCATTCTTTATTATTCTGTTGGAACATCCTGTCGGTGTGATTTTCACCTGACCTGGTTCCGTTATTATTTTTCTGTTGGAATAACCTGTCTATGCGATGTACCGCATGCATGGTGATTTCTGTTGTTATTCCATTCCTTATTATTCTCAGTTGGTTAAAATTTTGACTTCAATCATCCATGAAATTAGTGGAATATCCTTGATATTTGCGCTTCATCCAGTATTTTTCATGGAAATATTGTTATGAGCATTCTTGAATTTTACTCTACAAAGCAATATTATGTTGACAATTTGGACGTTATTAGTTCCTGAATAACTTAATTCTTGAACTTGTTTTATTGAATTCTTATATCATTGTCATCATCCTCATGTTTATATTTTTTTTAAAGTCATACGTGGGTTTGTAGAGCATGGATGGACTTGGTATGATTATGACCAGGGATTATTCGGTGTAATCATGACCGTAATGTTATAAATGATGTGGTAAAAGTCCTCATTGGCCCATAACGTATTGATGGACGATTGTTGGCATGATCATGACCATTGATGAATACACAAATATCCTTGGCCCGTAGTGCATGGAATTTGTGGTCATGACCCTAATGAATATCCTCGTCAGTAGTAGTGCGGGGATGATATGGATTATTTATTGTCGAGTCCCAACGATAAAAGTAATGAAAACCTTATAAAACATAAAAGATAGTAGATTTTATTCTCTACTTGACTCTTTTAATGGATTGCTTGATCCATCGCAGATTAAACTTGATGTCTATTGTATTTTATCGGTTTAACATTGTTGAAGACTAATGATAATTTATTCTGTATTATCTTAGTCATAATATTTCTTGCTGGGCTAGTTGAGCTCACCCTTTCTTTCACTGTTCTCTTCAAGAAATGAGAATGTAGCTGGAACTAGTCGGGGAACGGAGTGATGGTCCGAGATGGTGTCTTAGTAGTCCTCACTATTCTATAAAATAGTGCGATAATAAATGTAATGAGAACATTTTATGAGAGTGGATATTGTCTAGAAGACAATATTTGTATTAAAACTCACAGCTTGTATTTTGTCGTACTTTACACGACTGTTGTATAATTAAGTTGTATTTGAATTTTGTACCATGTATTTGGCGACTCAAGATGGGTGATGTATACCTATTTTGGGGGCGTCACATAAGTCAAGAATCGTAGACAACACTCAGAGTCGTAGAGTCTACTAATCATACCAGAGGCAGAGATCATAGTCGAGCAAAATCGGATGAAGACAACAAGCACAACGACGTAAATCGTAGAGAGTGTCAAGATCGATCTCGAGTCGAAGTGTAATACGCATACCCAAAGTCGAAGTCGTAGAAGTCTGTAACTAAGACCTCAACAGATGTGCTCACAATGTCAAGGCAGAATAGTGGGGTAAATACGATTCTCAATTAATGAGCACTCCCAGAATATCCAAAGGAATGAAGCCTCTGGTTGGTAATCGCATGAGATCGCCCCACAGAAGGAAACCGAGAGAGCACTCAACGAATGGCAGCCAACTTAAAGAAGATCTAAGCACCAACCCAATCAGTATCAATGTAAGACCCCAACTTATTATTAATGAAATTTAATTTTCTCTATTTATTATTTTGAAATAGTAAGGGTTGATGTGATTAATGTGGATAGTTAGGGTAAAATACATAAATATTTCAAAATAAGCAAGTGGTTATAAAATATTCATTGTTGTCGGGGAATATTCGTTTGGTCGTGGAATATTAGATCTTTGTTTGGGAATATTAAATGAATGACGCTGTGACCATGTGTGGGCCCATAACGGAAAGCGATTGGACGAAGAAAACAGCAATAAATATAAGTGGTTTAAAAATAATCTACAGTAGTTATTTCAGATTATTATCTATTGTTAAAATACCCCGGTGGTTAAAATACAAGTAGTAGCACCGGTATTGCACCAATTGTTGATTCTTACGTGAAGAAGGCACTACTCAATAATGGTTCTGATAATTCGCTCGTATTTTATCGAGTTAATAATTCTTTGCGTTGATATTTTATATCATTGTTGTTTCAATAATTGTCATTACACAAGATTTTTTCATTATCGAAGCAATAATTCATATTATCCGAATAATATTATTAGATAACATTATTGGCAATGTCTAGAAAGTTACATCTAAGGAGAGGTTTGGTCACCTAATTCAAGTGCTACCATGAAGAAGAAAATTCTTATTGAAAGCCCCTCTTTCTTGGGAATTGCACGTTGTCAATATTGTGATTCGTAATATTATTTGTGAATAATTAATTATTGATTCATATAATGAGGAAAATATTAATTTTATGTGGATATAGATGGAGAAAATTTTAATGTGACAATTGTTGAAAATTAATATTTTATCTTTTTCTCGATAAAATAATTCATTTAAATATATTATTTTAATAATATATTAACGATGATATTTTACAATGAATGTGGGATATATGAGTATATGAGGAGGAAGAGTATTTTTGTGGCATTAAATGTTTAACACATGTTTTGGGTGTTGGTGGACACAATTATCGAATAGAAATTTGATTATACTTTGTAAAATCGCTTCTGGTTTGTGGATTTTTTGGCCAATTTCATTTAGAATTTGGAAAAACTTTCTTCCGCAAAGTTGTAGAGAATTGAATTTCCTATAAAAATTTGCGAGATTCGAATTTTTCGATAGAAGGGCTATTTATTATGAATTATTGAAGTTCAAGTCTCAAATAATTGATTTTTGGAAGTTTAAAATATTTTAAATAATAAAAACGTTTTTTGTTTGTTTTGTGGGCTACAACATGTGCATAATGAGCTGAGATCAGATCTAGGAAGGTGGGCGTAGAAATCTTAATATATATATTAATATTATATTAAATTTTACGCTTTGTGTTCTAAAGATTTTCCTATAAATAGGGTGCTTAGGTTAGAATTGAAAATCACAATTTAAATCAAGTTTTTCTCTCTATATTATCGAGTGTATTCTTGTGAGTATTTTGAGTATACTTTGAGTATTGTTAGCGGTGCAAGTTCCTTCAAAGACTATATACGTAGTATTCCAAATTTAGAAGTACTAATCTTTCGAGGTAAGGGATGTTATTTTTTTTCTCAAATGATATTATTTCTTCAATATCATTATCTTTGAAATATTGGTTGGAACTTTTTATCAAATTTGGAACTTTTTCATGTCGGGGTTATTATTCATGAGTTACTATTCACGAGTTACTATTCATGAGTTACTATTCACGAGTTCTATTCACGAAAGTACTATTCATAAAGCGTGAAGATGTTTTTTGTGGAATTTCTATCTTTTGGTGTTTGAGTTACTATTCACGATGTCACGGCACTATTCACGATACTCTGACTATTCAATTAGAAAAATGAAATTTCTTCTTTTGTCCAAAATATCTATTCGGATACTAGCTTTAATTGTATCCATGTTTTGATCATTCTTGAATTTTACTCTACTACGATTACTTATGAAGTATTTTTGAACTTGGATTGTTTAAAATACGAATCCTTAATATTTGTTCTTTTGTTTCATTGGATTCGTTTTTTTGAAATATTTTCATCATCCTCGGTCTTAAATGATGATATTATTGAATATCTTTGCCAGTAAAGTGCAAAGATGAATGATTTCTGAAGAATATCTTTGGCCGTAGATGCAAAGATGAAGCAGTGTTTAGATGAACATGACTAACTGATGAATATATTTGGCACTCAGTGTAAAGATGAATATTTGATTCAGGATGTATATTGATTGATGTTACAGGATAAAAGATAGAGCGATGAACTTTTAAATTCATACATAGAAGATAGTAGTTTGCATTCTCTACTTAACTCTTCTAATGAATTATTATTTCACATGCGAATATTGATTTAAAATTTGTTGTCTATTGTATTCTATTAGATTTTTCCTGTTGAAGACTAATGATAATTTGTTGTATATTGTCTTAGTCATAATATTCTTTCTACCGGGCTAGTTGAGCTCACCCTTTTCCTTTTGTTCCCATTTTTCTCAGGAGGCGAGAATATAGCGAGTACGAGTCGGGGGTATGGAATGAAGGTTCTAGAGAGAGTTGTTTAGTAGTCCTCGCCATTTTTGTAAAATAATGTATCAATAAATGTGATGAGGATTTATTTGAGTATAGATATTGTCTAGAAGATAATATTTGTATTTAAACTCACAGTTTTACTGTTGTAATAATAAAGTTGTAGTTGTTTCTATACCATGTATTGACAACTCGGAATGGGTGATGTATACCTATTTTTGGGGACGTCGCGGTTGGTATCGAGAGCTTAGGATATGATCTCTGGCGGAGATCGGGGAATAGAACTAGGAGGGAGAGACGAGTAAATCCTTCGCTAGTGTGTCCTACCTAAGCTTATTTTTAGTTGGTCAAGATATAAGGATATTATGTGATATATTGATTTCCTTAATTAACCCTTGTTTTGGCGACGTGATTTGAGAATGTCGATCGAGAATATTAACAATGGAAATGAGACCGTGGAGACGCCTTTGTACTCATCAACGAGGAGAACGCGTAACAACAGTGGCAATGTTCCTCCCATGAACAACAACCAATCGAAAGCGGATGATGAACGAGGGATGTTTAGAAGTTTTTGCGATTCATGCAAAATCGCATAAGGAGACTCTCGTGTTCAAAATACAGGAGGAAATGATAGCAATTCACGGGTTGTCACAAACCAAGTAGTTCAAAGAGTTGGGACCACAGAATTTAAGGGAAAGCGATCCGATCGCACGGCGGAAACATGGGTCAACAAATTACCAAGAAATTCGATGTCTTGGGATGCACTGAGGAACAGAAGGTTCCATTCGCCACCTTTATGTTCCGTGGCGAGGCGGACATTGGTGGGAGTGCGAAGGCGTACCCATCAAACCGCTTTTCGGCATGTCTTAGGAGACGTTTGAAGCTATTTAATGACAAATACTTTCCTAAAAGTGTTCATTATATGAAGGAAGTGGAGTTCATCGATTGGAACAAAATAAACATGGCGGTGTCTCAAAGACGAGGCAAAGTTTGCAGAGTTATCCGAGTTTGCACCTCATTTGGTGGAGAATGAGGAACGATGACGCGGATGTTTCGAGAGGTTTGAAACCCTAAGATACGTCAAGATCTCATTTCTCATAAATTTTCTCTATTCAGATGTTGTAATGCGGGGCTCAATTATTAGAGCGAGATAACGAAAGTACGGCCAACCGAGGACCACAACGAGGATCGTACGAGAGATAGCGATCAATGAATAATGATAACCGGCGGAGAAAGAAAAAGACGGACAAAATGGTAACCACTCGTGGTAATCATGGCCATGAAAATAGAAGAAGCGAGTGAGGAGGAGATTTTAAAAAGGAGATTTAATAACGATTATGTGAAACGATGACAGTCTAAGAAGAATCGGGTTTTAAGGGAGGAGAACGACCACCGGCCATATGCTACAAATGCACGAAAAGAGGACATATCGGTCAAACCGCCCACAACAATTCAAGGTATGCTATAATTGTGGAAAGGAAGGACATATCGCCGAGATTATCTGAGTAGCGAAACCTAGTTCAATGGGACGGTGACTCAAAGATCATCTCTGTAAAAGTCAAAGTCAACGATTCCGGAAGAGCGTTTGTTATGATTGGTCAAAATGCGAGAAACCCAAACGAGGTGATCACGGGTAAGCTATTTATAAATTCTTGAAGTTTATACCTTACTTGATACGGGCATACCCATTCATTTATCTCTCCCGCATGTGCTCAACGTTTAAACTTGACTCGAAAAATTAGACTTTAACCTATCTGTGGAAACTCCGTTAGAGAAACTTTCATCACATCCACTATTTATAAATCTTGTTTGATTCAAGTTGGCACCATCACCTTACCTATTGAATTTTATCTCTTTAAAGATACTTGCTTTTGATGTGATTTTAGGGATTGATTGGTTAACTACTCATCATGCGAAAATTGATTATTTTCGTAAGGTTGTTAGTTTTCATATTCCTAACCAACTTTGTTGTTATTTAATTCAAGCAACTAAACCATTAAAATCAATCACCATCATATCTAATCATAAAGCTATTCGTTTATTGAAAAATGGATGTCAAGCTTTCTTAGCCCATGTTATGGATTTGAATAAAGACACGTCAAATTTGAATAATATTCTGTTGTTATTGACTTTTCCGACGTATTTCGAAGAACTTCCCGGTCTACCCCTTAACGTGAAGTTGAATTCTTTATTGATCTTGAACACCGTACAAAGCCCATTTCTAAAACCCATATCGAATGGCTCTATTGAACTTCGGGAGTTAAAGGTCCAACTACAGGAATTGTTGGACATCGGTTTCATTCGCCCCTAGTACATCTCCTTGGGGTGCTCTGTTTTATTTGTAAAGAAGAAAGACGGGAGTATGCGACTTTTGTATTGACTATCGGGAATTGAACCATGTCACCATCAAGAATAGGTATCCTCACCTCGTATTGATGACTTGTTTGACCGATTGTAAGGGGCACAATTCTTTTCAAAAATCGATCTTCGATTACGGATATCATCAATTTCAAGATTAGGCGAGGATATTCCAAAGACCGCCTTTAGAACTCCCGAGACGGGCATTATGAATTCTTAGTCATGTCTCTTCAGATCGACTAATGCTCCTCGACTTTCATGGATATGATGAACCGAGTATTCAAGGAATATTTGGATCGATTCGTTGTTGTCTTTATTGATGACATCCTTATATATTCCAAAAGTCGTGAAGATCATGAGCACCATTTGAAAATTTGGTACTCCAAAGGCTTCGTGAAAACCAACTATATGCCAAATTGAAGAAATGCGAGTTTCGGCGAGGAAGTAGCATTTCTTGGGCACGCAATCAGTGTCAAAACATGGAGTATCCGTGGATCCCGCCAAGATTGAAGCAATACAAAGTTGGGAGCAACCGAAAGTCGATTGGATCAAGTACGTAGCTTTTTTGGGCTTATTTGGTTATTATCGGAGATTCGTGGAAGGGTTTTCTCGAATCGCTACTCCATTAACTCACTAACTCGGAAGGATACAAAATTCGTTTGGAGCGAAGAATACGAGAAGAGTTTCAAGAGCTTAAGAGGAGACTTATTTCTAAGACTGTTTCTAACAATACCATCCGGTTCGGATGGATTTGTTATCTCAACGATGCTTGTGCAAAGGGTTAGGATGTGTTCTCATCGCAACGTGGGAAAGTCATAGCTTTATGCCTGGCGACAACTTAAAGAGTATGAGAGGAATTATCCTACTCATGATCTAGAGTTAGCGTGATCGTTTTCATGCTTAAAGATATGGAGGCACTATCTATATGGGGAGAAAGTGGAGATATATTCGGACCATAAAAGCCTTAAATATTTCTTCTTCAAAAAGAACTCAACACGCGGCAATGACGTTGGCTCGAGCTATTGAAAGACTACGACCACACTATTCAATAGCATCCCGAAAAGCGAACGTGGTAATGACGCGTTGAGTAGAAGATCATATACAGAACGAAAGTAATGATGTCAAGTATCGACAGAGCCAACTTTAATAGAAAAGTTAAGGTTGCTTCAAGCCACCGACCCGAGGGTGATCATTATGAAGAAGAAAGTACAAGAAGGAGCTATTAGGAAGTGAGAATTGATGAAGAAGGAATACTTGAGTCCACTCTAGACTTTGTGTTCTAACGACTACGATTTGAAGTACAAGATTATGATGGAGGCACACAATACACCATTTGCAATCCATCCTCGGAAGTACTAAAATGTATCGTGATCTTTGACATACATTTTGGTGGAACAATATGAAGAGAGAGATTGCAAAGTTTATCTCAATGTGTTTAACTTGTCAACGTGTAAAGCGCGAGCATCTAGTACCTAAGGGTCCGTTGCAACCACTTGAGATTCAAATGGAAGTGGGAACACATTACCATGGATTTCGTTACGGGTCTTCCTACGGTTTCTCGGCATCAATGCTATTTGGGTTATTGTTGATAGATTAACCAAGTCTGTTTCATTTCTTGCCGATCACGGAGACTTATTCACTTGAGCGTCGCCTTAGTAGTATGACGTGAATGAGATTGTGAGGTTGCATGGCATGCCCGTATCCATAGTTTCGGATCGTGACCCAAGATTCACTTCAAGATTTTGGGTTAGCTTGCAAAAAGCTATGGGCACGGATTTGATTGATTGGGCAGATACCATCCTCAAAGCAGATGGACAATCGAAGGACTATTCAAACTCTTGAAGATTTATTAAGACTCGTGTCCTAGACTTCAAAGGCGGTTGGGATAAGTATTTACCATTGGTGGAATTCTCCTACAACAACAAAGCTTATCAGTGCAAGTATAGGTGTAGCTCCATTTGAAGCATTATATGGACGAAAGTGTCGCTCCAAAGTATGTTGGGACGAGGTAGGTGAAGCAACACCGTTGGGACCCGAGTTGATACGTATGACTACTACGGAAAAGATCCAAATGATTCGACAACGATATACAAACCAAGCACAAGATCGATAAAAGAGTTATCGCCGATCTTCATCGAAAGGACGTGGAATTTAGTGTAGGGGATCATGTATTATCATGAAGTCGCCCATGGAAGGGAGTTACAAGATTTGGAAAGAGAGGAAAGCTCAATCCACGATTTATTGGTCCATTTCAAATTCTTGACCGAGTAGGAAATGTAGCCTATAGACTTGCGTTACCTCCAAGTAAGTCTCGTGTTCATAATGTGTTTCACATATCCGTATTTCGTAAATATGTGAAAGACCCAAACACGTTATAAATTAGAACCGGACGAAATAGCCAAGACTTAACGTATGAGGAGGTACTTGTCAAGATCTTGGATAGGAAGGAGCATGTCCCACGCCAAGAAAGGTCATACCACAAGTTAAAGTTTTGTGGAGGAATCATGCTATAGAGGAAATGACACGGGAATTGGAAACGGAAATGAAAGTGAGGTATCCTCACCTTTTCAAACACCAGTACGTCACGTCAATTTCGAGGACGAAATTTCATAAGGAGGGAGGTTGTAAGACCCCAACTTATTATTAATGAAATTTAATTTTCTATTTATTATTTTGAAATAGTAAGGGTTGATGTGATTAATGTGGATAGTTAGGGTAAAATACGTAAATATTTCAAAATAAGCAAGTGGTTATAAAATATTCATCATTTATTTGGGAATATTCGTTTGGTCATGGAATATTGCAGTACTATCGGGGAATATTAAAATTTACACAGCAGCGACCGTGTGTGGGCCCCATAACTGAAAGCGATTGGATGAAGAAAGCGATAAATATAAGTGGTTTAAAAATAACAGGCGTAGTTGTTATCAGATTATCATTGTTAAAATACCAAATTGGTTAAAACACAAGATAGCACCTGCAGTATTGCACCAATTGTTGATTCTTACGTAAGAAAGGCACTACTCAATAATGGTTACGAGAATTATTTGTCAAATTATTTTATTGAGTTAATAATTGCTGCGTTGATATTTTATATTCTTTGTTGTTTCAATAATTGTCATTACACAATATTTTTCATTATCGAAGCAATAATTCATATTATCCGAATAATATTATTAGATAACATTATTGGCAATGTCTAGAAAGTTTACATCAAGGAGAGGTTTGGTCACCTAATTGCGCCAAGAAGAAGAAATTCTTATTGAAGCCCCTCTTTCCAGGAATTGCTCGTTGTCAATATTGTGATTACGTAATATTATTTGTGAATAATTAATTATTGATTCATATGATGAGGAAAATATTGATTTTATGTGGATATAGATGGAGAAAAATTTTAATGTGACAATTGTTGAAAATTAATATTTTATCTTTTTCGATAAAATAATTCATTTAAATATATTATTTTAATAATATATTAACGATGATATTTTTACAATGAATGTGGGATATATGAGTATATGAGGAGGAAGAGTATTTTTGTGGCATTAAATGTTTAACACATGTTTTGTGTGTTGGTGGACACAATTATCGATCGAAATTTGATTATAAACAAAAAATCGCCTCGTTTGTGGATTTTGGTCCATTTACATTTGGAATTTGGAAAAACTTTCTTTCGCAAAGTTGTAGAGAATTGAATTTCCTATGGAACTCGTGAGAATCGAATTTTCTGATAGAAGGGCTATTTATTATGAATTATTGAATTTTCGAAGCTCCGAAATAATTGATTTTTGGAAGTTTAAAATATTTTAAATAATAAAAACGTTTTTTGTTTATTTTGTGGGCTACAACATGTGCATAATGAGTTGAGATCAGATCTAGGAAGGTGGGCGTAGAAATCTTAATATATATATTAATATTATATAAAATTTTCTCGCTTTGGTGTTCTAAGCATTTTCCAATAAATAGGTGCTTAGGTTAGAATTAAAAATCACACCGTACCCAAGTTTTCTCTCTATATTATCGAAAGTGTATTCTTGTGAGTATTTTGAGTATACTTTGAGTATTGTTAGGCGGTCTGTAAGTTCCTTCAAAGACTATACCCAGTATTCCAAATTTAGAAGTACTAATCTTTCGAGGTAAGGGATGTTATTTTTTTCTCAAATGATATTATTTCTTCAATATCATTATCTTTGAAATATTGGTTGGAACTTTTTATCAAATTTGGAACTTTTTCATGTGGGGTTACTATTCATGAGTTACTATTCACGAGTTACTATTCATGAGTTATTATTCACGAGTTACTATTATTTTAGTACTATTCTATGTAAGCGTGAAGATGTTTTTTTGTGGAATTTCTATCTTTTGTGTGTGAGTTACTATTCACGATATCAAGACTATTCACGATATCTGAGACTATTCAATAGAAAAATGAAATTTCTTTTTTTGTCCAAAATATCTATTCGGATACTAGCTTTGATTGTATCCATATTTTGATCATTCTTGAATTTTACTCCACTCGATTACTTATGAAGTATTTTTGAACTTGGATTGTTTAAAATACGAATCCTTAATATTTGTTCTTTTGTTTCAATTGGATTCGTTTTTTTTTGAAATATTTTCATCATCCTCGGTCTTAAATGATGATATTATTGAATATCTTTGGCCCAGAGTGCAAAGATGAATGATTTTGAAGAATATCTTTGGTAGTAGTGCAAAGATGAACAGTGTTTAAATGAACATGATTAATCGATGAATATCTTTGGCAGTAGTAAAAAGATGAATATTTGATTCAAATGTATATTGATTGATGTTACAGGATAAAAGATGAGCGATGAACTTTTAAATTCATACATAGAAGATAGTAGTTTGCATTCTCTACTTAACTCTTCTAATGAATTATTATTTCATTATGAATATTGATTTAAAATTTGTTGTCTATTATATTCTATTAGATTTTTCCTTGTTGAAGACTAATGATAATTTTTGTTGTATATTGTCTTAGTCATAATATTCTTTCTTGGGCTAGTTGAGCTCACCCTTTTCCTTTTTGTTCCATTTTTTCGTGGAGGCGAGAATATAGCAAAGTACAGCCTGGGGTATGGAATGAAGGTTCTAGAGAGAGTTGTTTAGTAGTCCTCACCATTTTTGTAAAATAATGTATCAATAAATGTGATGAGGATTTATTTGAGTATAGATATTGTCTCAGAAGATAATATTTGTATTTAAACTCACTTTTTCATTGTTGTAATAATAAAGTTGTAGTTGTTTCTGTACCATGTATTGACAACTCAGAATGGGTGATGTATACCTATTTTGGGGGCGTCACAATCAAGATTGAGTTATGAAGTTATTCGAGATGAAGTCTTCCACAAGGAGATCAGAAGAAGATTTCTATAACTGACTAAGAAAAGTCACAAAATGCGATGAGGCTGTCAAGGCATGTAAGACAACGATCTTGGGAGTTATCAGGATCGTAGTGTTTTCCAAACAAAGAAAGAACTGATGGAGTGCATACAAAGATACTGGACAACTTCTGAATAACAAGGCCAAAGTGATTAAGCATTGGGTCAGTCCATTGATGATAAGTGAATGGGAGATCACAAGGAGAAAGCGACAAATCTGAAGTGTCTTGTTATTCAGAAGGGGCCAGAGCAAGAAGTTAAGCCATCAGTAATTTGAAAATAGTCGAGGCGAACAGAAGTGATGAAGCACTTCACAAGAGAAAGAAGAGGTGCTTTATATTAAAGATCCTATCAACACTCTTCAAGATCGTAGTATTGTCTCTACCAGTCAATAATACACTACGATCAAGTCCATGAAGACCTGCATCAGAATCGTAGAGTTCGAATAACTGAAGACTGAAGCATTAGCGACGGTTCAATCTGAAGGGTAATGTTTGGACAAGTGCTTATTGAGAGCATCGATGCAAGGACAACCTCTGATCGAGAAATCAGAAGGGTGAAATAAAGTCGTTGACCTGCCCAAGATATCAAAGTGACATATCTGATAGGGTTGGTGAAACAATAGACTGCAGTGTCAGGAAGTCAAAAAAAGATGTCATGTCACATCTGCAGTCTGCACCAAATAACTCGAGATCTGCGAAGCAATTTGAATAACTTTCAACGGCTACTTTACAACGGGAAGATTGGGAAGTAGTATAAATCAATAGAGCCTCAAAGATCAAAAGTTGTTGATGATTGTGTAGTTGCAGAATCGTTGAGTTGGTGAATGCTATTGTTCACTCTACGAGTTCCACCAAAGATCAATAGAACAAGTCTCAGTGACAGTGAGACTACCAAGGTGGAAGTGAAGCAGCTTTGAAGAAGGAATCAAACAGATTGAAGCTTCACTCAACAAAGATGAGAATGCCACTGAAAATGGCAGCCAAGCTGAGAGCCGAGAAGGCCAAGAAGATGGCATTCAGGAAAGTGGCTAAGTACAAAGAAGATCAAGAGAGGCACTCTACGAATCACCATGAACCGAAAGCTGAAAATGAACAAATGCAGAACCATGTCTGCAAAGTATTCAAGAAGGGTTCAAGGATTGCTAAATGCCAGAAAAAGTCTTCTAAAAGCACAGAGACTTAGCAAACCCAGATGGTAATGTACACAGCTGATACCAGTTGAAGATGAGCAGAAAAGAGTGAAGATCAGCTGCACCAAAGAAGATTTGGTCCAGACCCGAAGCAGAATGCAAAGAGGACCACACCAAGCTGCTAACTACAAAAGATGTTCAGAGCTTAATGACATCTTAGCAGCTCAGCACCAACAACAACAACAACTACTACAACAAGAAGCCAGGGCCTGAGGGGTCCTTGTCCTGAGGGACTAAATGAAGTTCCAAGCCAGCTGGGCTTGAAGAGTTCCTAGGGAACTAGAGAAGTTCCAAGGCTGCTGGCCTTGAAGAGTTCTTAGTGAACTGAAATCCCAAAAGTGCTTTGGCCTTGAAGGAATCTTAGTGATTCAGGTGGTGCCGCCTTCCTTAGTGGAAATCACGCTAGTTAAAAAAAAAGTAAGAGTGGATTAGAGCTTGAGTCTCTCGAACCACTTAAAACCCCTTGTGTCTTTTACTTTATGTCATTTATTTTATATACATTAATCGCTATAATCATGTATGTATGTTATAACCGCTACCACTTCGAATCGATTCTACCAACAATGTATGTATGATTATAAATATATCAATAAAGGGATCTTTTACTTATTCCATTTGTGCTTGAAAAGATTCTTATATGTCATCACATGCTAAATTATTAGCAATACAAATTAAATCGAAAAGTATTTTGAAATTCAAGGATCTATTCAACCCCCCCCTTCTAGATCTATTGTGCTCTCATCGGGAACTAACAATTGGTATCGAGCGTGTTCTCTCATGCTATATTCAAAAGCTAATCTCTTTAAGTCCGATCCAGGCACAAACATTGTTCTAAACTTAGTTTAGTAGTAAGTCACTTGTTGTATGCAGATGAGCTCACACGTTGGAAATATTGTGTATAGGTAAATGTGCATATACACCTGAAGCTGCTCAGATTGGTTCATGTCTTTGATTATCATATCAACAAGACCAATCCCTGCTCGATGTCAATCTTGTTGTCTGAAGACCAGGATAGAAAGCTCAAGTGATATCAACAGAAAAGATTCAAACATCCACCAGCCTGAAAAGATGAAAAGGCCATACATGCTAAGTAATACTTATCCAGAGAAGAAAAGAAGAACTTCTCAATCATATGTTTGGTCAAACTGCAGTTGGATGTAAATCTTGTGAACTCAAGGATGTCAAAGAATTAGAGATGCTGACACTCTCTTAGCTTGTATCTTCAAGACCACGACTGATTGACTGAAGATCAACTGGAGTAACTGGCTGTCAGAAGTAAATGAGAAAACATACACATCAATGCCTAAACTCAGTATATCTAAGATAAATGACTATTATGGAACCAACCGCAAAAAGGTATGGTTCCTCACTAATATAGATATGAGCATCATATTTGCACCTTACTTATGAACTATAACAGTTTTCCTTCAAGTACTCATAATCTATCTAAAAAAAGTGAAGAGAGAAAGTACACTGATGATAGAAACTCAAATGTCTATAAACTTTCTCTCCATTCAAGTTTTAGGTTGAAGATGACATCTTGAAAGAAATCTAAAATGGGTCATAAGAGCATCACAGGTTAAACTAATTTTATGTGAAGTAATCTTTGCTGATGGGTTAATATGTATATACAAACCTATGTTCTAAGAGTTTGATAACCCACAGAGTATGATCAATCCTGCAAAAGTATCTTGATGATTTGTAGAAACTGATCACCTCCATGAATCAACCAGATACAAATAATTCGTAGAGTTGATTATCACTCTAAGAACATTTAAACTCTGTGAACATAACCAAGCAAATGATGAAACCATCAAAGAAAAAGAGTGTTTTATTAAAATAGCAAATCTTACACATACTCACTTTCATGCATCTCAAAATGTATTATCTAAATGAGTTACATGCATGATTATGACTGTTGGTGATCAATATGATGATTATCTAAATATATGAGGAACAGGGGTTTAGAAAACTAACCTAGCAGGACCCACTTAACCATGGGTACCAAAAGTAGAAATTTATAACCTGCAGGTACTTGGTCTATCTGACCACACTAAGGAATGCTAAAGCAGGAGACTTCAGTCAAGAAAGATTCAACCAGTAGAAGGCTTAAGATTGTTCAAAAATGATTCTGATAAAATTCCTATATGTCAAAGCTCGTTTCAAGAAGACCCGCTTTGAGCTAATCTGAATAAAGCTCACATGGCTGCTGATCTTTGTATGAAAGCAGGCCATTCAACAAAAGAAGAAAAGGGTCTTATATACTCAATCATGCAAAGCATGTCATAAGAGAAGAATCCTCAAGGAAGCTGACTACAGAGGATCATCGAGCATCAATCATGAGGAAGTCATTATGGGAGCATAACTCAGCAAGCACAAACTGACAAGGAATACTACGTTCGTAGTGTTGTCAAAGGATCGTAGAATGATCAACCCTGAAAATGCCCATTTCTACGATACAAGAAGATTTAATGACTTCAACCAGAATGAGATATACATGGTTTCCTTCTGCTACACATGAAGAAGAAGAACTTAGGTCTCTCTGAGAAGACAGTATCAACTATGGGGGAGCAGTAATCTGCTAACAGTACAGAAGCTCTAAACCATCAGAGATATACTATGAAGCTGTGTACTAGCTACAGAGTCCCAAAACCTTGTGGCTGATGAACCAAATAAAGATCCATAGTCAGTAGGAACGTCTCAAAACGTACTACTGATAACCTTTCAGCCACCCAACTCAAAATCGTGGAGTACCTACGATCAAACATCTGATCATAGTGCAAGAGCAGGAGGACACCACAATTGCAGCCAGTGCAGATGTCTAAAGTTGGAAGAGGGACTCCTCAATAGAAAAGGTCAAATGAGATATCAGTGCAAATTACTTCTAAAGTATTTCATCTAGAAAGCGCCCCAGGGACAAACCTAACCCTTAGCTCGCTCTAAGAGGTTGGCCCTTCCTGAGCTACCTTGACCCAGAAGGAATGCTTAGTAAAGTTCATCTCAAGGACCAAGTCAACGACTGTAAAATAGAGTTTTAAGAGAACTCAACGATCGTGATGCAATCTCAACGATCGTAGTGAAAACTCAATAATCCCAGAAATAGACTCGACGATCGCAGACTTACCAGAAGACACTCTAGCTCATGAGGAGCTTGGAAGAACGAGACAATTGCTCTACCATTCTGAAGTATGAGGAGATCAGTTCAAATATAGTTTGGTAAGACATCTTGCAAACGTACATCAGAACTTAAGTACCCAAACTAGCTTGGGGTACATCAGTGGTTAAGCTATGCAGTTTCAACATGAGGAGAAATATCAAAACCATCCACTTCAACATCCTTTAGAGAATTGATCGTTGAGTCAACAAAGGAAAATGTAGAGTCAATAGCTGTTCTATCATACTACTCTACGAACTCAAGAGGTCAAAGGTCAATCCACGTCAATCAAATGTCCACTCTTCTAAAAGAGACAAATTTAATCGACAAGTTCTTTGGGGAGTTATAGCTTATTCTTTCGGGTATCGTGCAACCAATGACTGGGTGACACATCACAGCGTTTGCAGAGATAGAATAAACTGCCTTAAAGACAAATTCAAAATCTATAAACAGTTGTTAGAAACTATCAAAACTTCTTCCCTCGGGTTTTTAAACCCTAAAAGCCTGTTCACTTCCTGAATTCATTAACCCTCCAAATCCTTACCTAAATCACAGTCAACTATCTCTCACAAAACTTCCTAAAACCAACACCCATATTCCTCGAACTCGTCAAATGGCAGATTGGCAAGTAATCACTGGCATTCAGCTAGGAACCAAGACGTTCGAAAAAACCGAAAAGAAGTTCAGAGATATTCTTGAACTTGTGAAGAAGGCCGGATTCTCAGAATGTCTTGAGGAAAACACACGAATATATGGTGACCTGGTCAAGGAATTCCATTCAAATGCAACCATAAATTCTGGAATCCTCTCCACCAAGGTTAAAGGTCAGATTCTGAAACTAAACTCTTCTGACATCAATCAATGTTTGGGCCTTCCTGATCAAAATCTGAAAAGCCTGAAAGAGATCGACACAAAAAATGCTAAGAAGATTATGCAGTATAGAAGAAACCCTAGTCTGAAGGACATGAAGAAAAAGGAGTTTCCTGAAGAATTCGAGTTCCTTGCTGAAATCGTGGGGAAATGTATCTTATGCAAAGACACTGCACATGATATTGTGATTGACCAACAGCTAAAGATCATGTCTTCCATAGTCTTGAAGGAACACATCAACTTTGGAGATGTCATGCTCGATCATATGTCTAAGTGGTTGGATAAGGAAGAAAAAAAAAGATTAACTGAAAAACCACTCACAAAGGTTTTTCATGGGAGATTCTTAAGTATCATCCTGAAGAAAAAGTTGAAGAATAAAATTAAGGATGATGATGGTGAAATCCTTAATGTTCACAAGGTAATGTCTCCACAACTGTTCGTAAATTGGAAGAAAACCCCAAAGGAGAATAGAAGGTTGACAACTGGGAGAAGTAGCAAAGCCTCTACAAAGAAGAGGAAGGCAAAAGAGGTAGAAAATTTTGAATCTAATGATTTTGTACCAACGGCAACAGCACCAGCCAGGAAGAAATCCAAGAGCATGAGTAAAGTTGAGGCCACTCCAAAAAGTCTATCCATAAAAGACAAGGTTGAAGATGAAAAGGTCTCAACTTCAGAGACCACTAAGAAAAGAAGTAACAGATTACTTCAAAGGCCATCCAGCAAGAGTGCTAAGATGATAGACAGACCAATTTCAACTCACCAAGAAGGTACGTCTAATGAAGAAAAGGATGTAGAATCAGAAGAAGAAAAGGCTGAGCCCCCACAGGCCAAATCTAGCAATGAAGGTGAAGCTAGATTAAAGGAAGAAAATGTAGCATCTGCTGATGAAGAAGAATGCACAATCCCCCAGAGCATTCACTCTGCTGATAAAGATAAGATACAAGTTGACCAAACTGCATCTCCAAATGCAAATGCTCCAACCAACCCAGATGATGGATCAAATGATGCTGATTTTGAAAAAGAAGGAAATGCCCCCACCAATGATGAAAATCAAGAAAGCCTGTCGGATGACTCAAATGCCTCAGAGTCTAAAGAGGAAGAAGAGTCTGACTCTCAAATTGCTGAACCACCAAGGAGAAGAAAGAGCCACAGACTACTGGCTAAATTTACCTCTAACAAGAAAAATGATCACTCTACTGCAGTCATTGAGGTAAGTGATGATGAATCTGATGAAGAAAATGATGAAGATGGAATTAGTGATGAATCCAGGAAGATACTGCTGAAGAAAGTTCTAAAAATGAAATTCAACAAGAAGACTTCACTGAAGAATCTGATGAAGGAAGTCAGCGAGATTCTGGATCAAAAAGGAAAGAAATAAGGAAAGAGTCTGATTCTGCACTTCAGGAATCAGAGGAACCAGAATACTATCAGGTTCTCTCTCTAGCAAGAATAAGCAGAAGAATTATAGTGGAAGTCTTTGATGAGCCACCAGCAAGATGGATAAGTCAAGGAAATGAACAACTTCGAGTTGTAAGAATGATCACAGATGAAGTACTTCACAACTGGAAAAACATGGAATTAGACTGCACGACAATACTGTATAACTCTGAAGACCTTCTGATAAGATGGTTCTTGTGACACCCCCAAAATAGGTATACATCACCCATTCTGAGTTGTCAATACATGGTACAGAAACAACTACAACTTTATTATTACAACAATAAAACTGTGAGTTTAAATACAAATATTATCTTCTAGACAATATCTATACTCAAAGAAATCCTCATCACATTTATTGATACATTATTTTACAAAAATGGTGAGGACTACTAAACAACTCTCTCTAGAACCTTCATTCCATACCCCGACTGCATTACTCGCTATATTCTCGCCTCCCGAGAAAAATGGAACAAAAGGAAAAGGGTGAGCTCAACTAGCTCAAGAAAGAATATTATGACTAAGATAATATACAACAAATTACCGTTAGTCTTCAACAGGAAAAATCTAATAGAATACAATAGACAACAAATTTTAAATCAATATTCGCAATGAAATAATAATTCATTAGAAGAGTTAAGTAGAGAATGCAAACTACTATCTTCCATGTATGAATTTAAAAGTTCATCGCTCTATCTTTTATCCTGTAACATCAATCAATATATATCTCGGAATCACATATTCATCTTTCGCACTACTGAGCCAAAGATATTCATCATTAGTCATGTTCATCTAAACACTGTTCATCTTTGCACTACTGAGCCAAAGATATTCTTCAAAATCATTCATTTGCACTATCGGTGCCAAAGATATTCCATAATATCATCATTTAAGATCAAGATGATGAAAATATTTTTAAAGAAACGAATCCCGGTGAAACAAAATGACAAGGATTAAGGATTAAGGATTCAGTACTTTGTTTTATTCACGTCAAAATACCTCAAAAATAATCGCAGTGGTGTAAAATTCAAGAATGATCAAAACATGAATACAATCAAAGCTAGTATCCGAATAGATATTTTGGACAAAAGAAGAAATTTTATTTTTAATTGAATAAGGTCAGATATCGTGAATAGTCAGATACGTGAATAGTAACTCGACACCAAAAGATAGAAATTCCACAAAAAACATCTTCACGCTTACTTAATAGTACTCGTGAATAAGAACTCATGAATAGTAACTCATGAATAGTAACTCGTGAATAGTAACTCATGAATAGTAACCCCGACATAAAAAAAGTTCCAAATTTGATAAAAAGTTCCAACCAATATTTCAAAGATAATGATATGAAGACCAAATCCACAAACGAACGATTTTACAAAGCTATAATCAAATTTCAATTCAATAAATGGGGTCCACCCGACATGTTTAACATGTTTTAAACATTTATTACAACAAAATACTCTTCCTCCTCGATACTCATATATCCCACATTCGTTGTAAAAATATCATCATTATTATATTATTAAAATATAATAATATATTTAAATGAATTATTTTATCGAGAAAAAGATAAAATTTCAATTTTCAACAATTGTCACATTAAAATTTTCTCCATCTATATCCACATAAAATTAATATTTTCCTCATCATATGAATCAATAATTAATTATTCACAAATAATATTACTGTAATCACAATATCGACAAACTGTGCGGTTCAGGAAGAGGGCTTTCCAATAAGAATTTCTCCTTCTGCCAAGCAATTAGGTGACCAAACCTCTCCTTAGACGGAACTTTCTAGACATTGCCAATAATGTTATCTAATAATATTATTCAGATAATATGAATTATTGCTTCAATAAAGAAAAATATTGTGTAATGACAATTATTGAAACAACAAAGAATATAAAATATCAACGCTAAAGAATTATTAACTCAATAAAATCTTTGAGCAAGAATTATCGTAACCATTATCGAAAGTGCCTTTTACGTAAGAATTAATAATTGGTGCAATACCGTAAAGCATCGTGTTTTAACCACCGAGTATTTTAACAAGATAAGCAGAATAACTACGTCGTTATTTTTAAACAACTTATATTTGTCGTTTTCTTCATCCAATCGCTTTCAGTTATGGGGCCATACACACGGT
This sequence comes from Panax quinquefolius, assembly GCA_020205615.1. Taxonomy (NCBI): domain Eukaryota; kingdom Viridiplantae; phylum Streptophyta; class Magnoliopsida; order Apiales; family Araliaceae; genus Panax; species Panax quinquefolius. The sequence goes on along the minus strand of CM035158.1, from coordinate 106,415,171 downwards.
CGCTACTTGGTCGCATTTAATATTCCCGACAAGATTTAATATTCCACGACCAAACGAATATTCCCAAACAACAATGAATATTTTATAACCCGGTTGCTTATTTTGAAATATTTGCGTATTTTACCCCTAACTATCCACATTAATCACATCAACCCTTACTATTTCAAAATAATAAATAGAAAATTAAATTTCATTAATAATAAGTTGGGGTCTTACAACCTCCCTCCTTATGAAATTTCGTCCTCGAAATTGACGTGACGTATCTAGTGTTTGAAAAGGTGAGGATACCTCGCTTTCATTTCCGCTTTCCAATTCCCTGTGTCATTTCCTCTATAGCATGATTCCTCCACAAAACTTTAACTTGTGGTATGACCTTTGCGCGTAGGACACGCTCCTTCCTATCCAAGATCATGACAGGTACCTCTTCATACGTTAATTCTTCGGCTATCTCGCCCGGTTCTAACTCTATAACGTGATTCGGGTCTTTCACATATTTATTTAAGTACGAGATATGTGAAGCACATTATGAACACGAGACATACTCGGAGGTAACGCGAGTCTATAGGCTACATTTCCTACTCGGTCAAGAATTTGAAATGGACCAATAAATCGTGGATTGAGCTTTCCTCTCTTCCCAAATATTGTAACTCCCTTCTATGGAGCAACTCGCAACAATACATGATCCCCTACACTAAATTCCACGTTCTTTCGATGAAGATCCGCATAAATCTTTTGTCGATCTTGTACCGTTTGTATACGTTGTCGAATCATTTGGATCTTTTCGGTAGTCATACGTACTAACTCGGGTCCCAACAATGTTGCTTCACCCACCTCATCCCAACATATTGGAGAGCGACACTTTCGTCCATATAATGCTTCAAATGGAGCCACACCTATACTTGCCTGATAACTGTTGTTGTAGGAGAATTCCACCAATGGTAAATACTTATCCGAACTGCCCTTGAAGTCTAGGACACAGAGTCTTAATAGATCTTCAAGAGTTTGAATAGTCCTCTCGATTGTCTCGTCCGCTTGGGGATGGTATCGTAGAACTAAATCGAAAATCCGTGCCCATAGCTTTTTGCAAGCTAACCCAAAATCTTGAAGTGAATCTTGGGTCACGATCCAAAACTATGGATACTTGGCATGCCATGCAACCTCACAATCTCATTCACGCGCATACTAAGCAAGACGTTCAAGGGAATAAGTCTCCCGGATCGGCAAGAAATGAGCAGACTTGGTTAATCTATCAACAATAACCCAAATAGCATTGATGCCTTGAGAAACCGTAGGAAGACCCGTAACGAAATCCATGGTAATGTGTTCCCACTTCCATTTTGGAATCTCAAGTGGTTGCAACGGACCCTTAGGTACTAGATGCTCCGCCTTTACACGTTGGCAAGTTAAACACATCGAGATAAACTTTGCAATCTCTCTCTTCATATTGTTCCACCAAAATGTATGTCGAAGATCACGATACATTTTAGTACTTCCAGGATGGATTGCAAATGGAGTATTGTGTGCCTCAATCATAATCTTGTAATTCAAATCGAGTCGTTAGGAACACAAAGTCAGAGTGGACTCAAGTATTCCTTCTTCATCAATTCTCGCCCTAATAGCTCCTTCTTGTACTTTCTTCTTCATACATACGATTTCTCCCTGGGTGGCTCGAGCAACCTTAACTTTTCTATTAAAGTTGGCTCTGTCGTATACTTGACATCATCGCACTTTTCGTTCCGCATATGATCTTCTACTTAATGCGCCGCCTACCACGTTCGCTTTACCGGGATGGTATTGAATAGTGTGGTCGTAGTCTTTTAATAGTTCGAGCCAACGTCATTCGCCGCCAGATGTTGAGTTCTTTTTGAGTGAAGAAATATTTAAGGCTTTTATGGTCCGAATATATCTCCACTTTCTCCCCATATAGATAGTGCCTCCATATCTTTAAGCGAAAATGATCGGGCCGCTAACTCTAGATCATGAGTAGGATAATTCCTCTCATACTCTTTTTAAGTTGTCATGAGGCATAAAGGCTATGACTTTCCCACGTTGCATGAGAACACATCCTAACCCTTTGCTCAAGCATCGTTGAGATAACAAATCCATCCGAACCAAATGGTATTGTTAGAAACAGGTTCAAATAAGTCTCCTCTTAAGCTCTTGGAAACTCTTCTCGCATTCTTCGCTCCAAACGAATTTTGTATCCTTCCGAAGTTATTTGGGTTAATGGAGTAGCGATTTGAGAAAACCCTTCCACGAATCTCCGATAATAAACCATTTAAGCCCAAAAACTACGTACTTGATCACCGACTTTTGGTTGCTCCTAACTTTGTATTGCTTCAATCTTCACGGATCAACAGATACTCCATGTTTCGACACCACGTGCCCAAGGAATGCTACTTCCTCAAGCCGAACTCGCATTTCTTCAATTTGGCATATAGTTTGTTTTCACGAAGCCTTTGGAGTACCAAACTTCAAATGGTGCTCATGATCTTCACGACTTTTGGAATATATAAGGATGTCATCAATAAAGACAACAACGAATCGATCCAAATATTCCTTGAATACTCGGTTCATCATATCCATGAAAGCCGCAGGAGCATTAGTCAATCCGAAAGACATGACTAAGAATTCATAATGTCCGCATCGAAGTTCTAAAGGCGTCTTTGAATATCCTCGATTCTAATCTTCAATTGATGATATCCAGAAACTAAGATCGATTTTTGAAAAGAATTGTGCCCCTTGAAATTTGGTCAAACAAGTCATCAATACGAGGTAGAGGATACCTATTCTTGATGGTGACATGGTTCAATTCCGATAGTCAATCTAAAGTCGCATATACCCCGTCTTTCTTCTTTACTGAATAAAACAGGAGCACCCCAAGGAGATGTACTAGACGAATGAAAACCGATGTCCAACAATTCTCGTAGTTGGACCTTTAACTCCCGAAGTTCAATAGAGCCATTCGATATGGGGTTTTAGAAATGGGCTTTGTACCAGTTCAAGATCAATAAAGAATTCAACTTCACGTTCGGGGTAGACGGAAGTTCTTTCAGAAATACGTCGGAAAGTCAATAACAACAGAATATTATTCAAATTTAACGTGTCTTTATTCAAATCCATAACATGGGCTAAGAAAGCTTCGACATCCGCTTTTTCAATAAACGAATAGCTTTATGATTAGATATGATAGTGATTGATTTTAATGGTTTAGTTTCTTGAATTCGCACAACAAAGTTGGTTAGGAATATGAAAACTAACAACCTTACGAAAACAATCAATTTTGGCATGATGAGTAGTTAACCACTCAATCCCTAAAATCACATCAAAAGCAAGTATCTTTAAAGAGATAAGGTCAATGGTAAGGTGATGGTGCCAACTTGAATCAAACAAGATTTATAAACAAATGGATGTGATGAAAGTTTCTCCTAACGGAGTTTCCAGTAAAAGGTCAAAGTCTAATTTCTCCGAGTCAAGTTTAAGCGTTGAGCACATGCAGGAGAGATAAATGAATGGGTAAGCACCCAGATCAAGTAAGGTATAAACTTCAAGAATTTATAAATAGCTTACCCGTGATCACCTCGCTTGGGTTTCTCGATTTTGACCAACCACAACAAACGCTCTTCCTAATCGTTGACTTTGACTTTTTCTCGGGACGATCTTTCGAGTCACCGTCCTCATTGAACTAGGTTTCGCCATCGCATAATCTCGAGATATATGTCCTTCCTTTCCACAATTATAGCATACCTTGAACTGTTAGGCGGTTTGACTGATATGTCCCTCTTTTCCGCATTTTTAAAGTATACGACCGGTGGTCGTTTCTCCTCCCTTAGAACCGGTTATTGCAGACCGCTGCCGTCTTCACATGGTCGTTGTTAAATCTCTCTTTTAAAATCTCCTCCCGACTCGCTTCTTCTATTTTCATGGCCATGATTACCACCGTAGTGGTTACCATTTTTGTCCGTCTATTTCTTTCTCCATTGGTTATCATTATTCATTGATCGCTATCTCCGTAATACGATCCTCGGTTATGGTCCTCGTTGAATATACTCGTTATCTCGCTTCTAACAATTGAGCCTCATTAACAACATCCGAATAGAGAGAAAATTTATGAGAAATAAGATATTGTCGTATCGCGGGTTTCAAACCTCTCGTAAACATCCGCGCCATACGTTCCTCATTCTCCACCAAATGAGGTGCAAACACGGATAACTCGCAAACTTTGCCTCGTCATCGAGACACCGTCATGTTGTTTTGTTCTAATCGATGAACTCTACTTCCTTCATACGATTGAACACTTTCAAAAAGTATTTGTCATTAAATAGCTTCAAACGTATCCCAAGACATGCTTTGAGTCTTGGTGGATGGGTACGCTTCACGAACTCCCACCAAGAGGTCCGCTTCGCCACGGAACATAAAGGTGGCGAATGGAACCTTCGTTCCTCCGTGCATCCCAAGACATCGAATATCTTGGTAATTTGTTTCGACCCATGTTTCCGCCATGATCGGATCCGCTTTCCTTAAATTCGTGGTCCCAACTCTTTGAATCTTGCTTTGTGACAACTCGTGAATTGCTATCATTTCTCCCGTATTTTGAACACGAGTCTCCTCGTCTCGATTTTGCATGAAGCGCAAAAAGCTTCTAAACATCCCTCGCTCATCATCTCCGCGGTGGTGTTGTTCATGGGGAGGAACATTGCACACTGTTGCACGTTCTCCTCGTTGGTGAGTACAAAGCGTCTCCACGGTCTCATTTCCATTGTTAATATTCTCATCGACATTCTCAAATATCGTCATAAAACACAAGGGTTAATTAAGGAAATCAATATATCACATAATATCCCTATATATCGACCAACTAAAAAATAAGCTTAGGTAGGACACACTAGCGAAGGATTTACTCGCTCTCTCCCTCCTAGTTCAATTCCCGATCTCCGCCAGAGATCATATCCCTAAGCTCGATACCAACCGTGACGCCCCCAAAATAGGTATACATCACCCATTTCGAGTTGTCAATACATGGTACGTAAACAACTACAACTTTATTATTACAACAAGAAAGCGTGAGTTTAAATACAAATATTATCTTCTAGACAATATCTATACTCAAAGAAATCCTCATCACATTTATTCATACATTATTTTACAAAAATGGTGAGGACTACTAAACAACTCTCTCTAGAACCTTCATTCCATACTCTCGACTCGCACTTTCGCTTATATACTCGCCTCACGAGAAAAATGGAACAAAAAGGAAAGGGTGAGCTCAACTAGCTCAGTAAAGAATATTATGACTAAGATAATATACAACAAATTACCGTTAGTCTTCAACAGGGAAAAATCTAATAGAATACAATAGACAACAAATTTTAAATCAATATTCGCAGCGGAAATAATAATTCATTAGAAGAGTTAAGTAGAGAATGCAAACTACTATCTTCCATGTATGAATTTAAAAGTTCATCGTCTATCTTTTATCCCTGTAACATCAATCAATATATATCTGGAATCACATATTCATCTTTGCACTCTGAGCCAAAGATATTCATCGATTGGTCATGTTCATCTAAACATCTGTTCATCTTTGCACCTTCTGTGCCAAAGATATTCTTCAAAAATCATTCATCTTTGCACTCTGGGCCAAATATATTCCATAATATCATCATTTAAGATGAAGATGATGAAAATATTTTTAAAGAAACGAATCCGGTGAAACAAAATGACAAGGATTAAGGATTAAGGATTCAGTACTTTGTTTTATTCACGTCCAAAAATACCTCAAAAATAATCGCAAAGTGGTGTAAAATTCAAGAATGATCAAAACATGGATACAATCAAAGCTAGTATCCGAATAGATATTTTGGACAAAATAAGAAATTTTATTTTTCTTGAATAATGCAGATATCGTGAATAGTGCCGTATACGTGAATAGTAACTCGACACCAAAAGATAGAAATTCCACAAAAACATCTTCACGCCAGCTTCATGAATAGTACTCGTGAATAAGAATCGTGAATAGTAACTCATGAATAGTAACTCGTGAATAAGTAACTCATGAATAGTAACCCGACATGAAAAAGTTCCAAATTTGATAAAAAGTTCCAACCAATATTTTAGCATAATGATATTGAAGAAATAATATCATTTGAGAAGAAAATAACATCCCTTACCTCGAAAGATTAAGACTTTAAATGGAATAAAGTATAAGGTCAAGGAACTTGCACCGAATCTAACAATATTCAAAGTATACTCAAAATACTCACAAGAATACGCTCGATAATATAGAGAGAAAACTTGATTTACGGTGTGATTTTCAATTCTAACCCAAGACCCTATTTATAGGAAAATGCTTAGTAACACCAAAGCGTAAAATTTAATAAAATAATAATATTTCTTAAAATATTCAAGCCCACCTTAGAAATCTGATTTCAGATCATTTATAACACATGTGAGCCACTCAATTACAACAAAAACGTTTTTCTTACAAAAAAATATTTTAAACTCAAAAATCAATTATTCGGATTTTTGAACTTCAATAATTCATAATAAATAGCCCTTTCATCAGAAAATTCGAATCTCGCGAGTTTTTATAGGAAATTCAATTCTCTACAACTTTACAGAAGAAATGTTTTCCAAATTCCAAATAGAAATTGACCGAAATCCACAAACGGACGATTTTACAGGCTATAATCAAATTTCAGTCAATAAATGGGGTCCACCGACATGTTTAACATGTTTTAAACATTTATTACAACAAAAATATTCTTCCTCCTCGTATACTCATATATCCCACATTCGTTGTAAAAATATCATCATTATTATATTATTAAAATATAATAATATATTTAAATGAATTATTTTATCAGAAAAAGATAAAATTTCAATTTTCAACAATTGTCACATTAAAAATTTTCTCCATCTATATCCACATAAAATTAATATTTTCCTCATCATATGAATCAATAATTAATTATTCACAAATAATATTACAGAATCACAATATTGACAACCAGGCAGTTCCTAGGAAAGAGGGGGCTTTCCAATAAGAATTTCTCTCTTCTTGGTGGTAATTAGGTGACCAAACCTCTCCTTAGACGTAACTTTCTAGACATTGCCAATAATGTTATCTAATAATATTATTAGGATAATATGAATTATTGCTTTGATAAAAAAAAATATTGTGTAATGACAATTATTGAAACAACAAAGAATATAAAATATCAACGCAGCAATTATTAACTCAATAAAATATCGAAGCAAGAATTATCGTAACCATTATTGAGTAGTGCCTTCTTCACGTAAGAATCAATAATTGGTGCAATACAGGTAATCTTCTTGTGTTTTAACCAATTAAAGTATTTTAACAAAGATAATTGTGAATAACTACGTCGTTATTTTTAAACAACTTATATTTGTCGTTTTCTTCATCCAATCGCTTTCAGTTATGGGGCCCACACATGGTCGCTGGCCGTCGCATTTAATATTCCCGACGAAGCATTTAATATTCCACGACCAAACGAATATTCCCCACAACAATGAATATTTTATAACCACTTGCTTATTTTGAAATATTTGCGTATTTTACCCCTAACTATCCACATTAATCACATCAACCCTTACTATTTCAAAATAATAAATAGAGAAAATTAAATTTCATTAATAATAAGTTGGGGTCTTACAGTTCTTTCTATGGATGCCATGGTTGAAGGCACATACTGAGAGAGATGAGAGTTACTTCAGCTGGTGCTACTCTCATTTTCCAAGCATGGAACTGGTGTCACAAAACTTTCCAAGAGTGAAGAGTTTCGCTACAATGATGATCACAAACCAGCCTCACTACAAGGTATACAGACATGCTGGAAATCACTATATCCCATACGATCGTAGAGTGGACTCAGAAGGAAAAAGGATCATGATCAAGGAAATAATCGAAGAGTCAGGTCACTCTACTATTGATGGTTTCCAAGTACAAGATACGAAGCTTCCATCTGATCAAGCACTATTGACAGACATTCCTACATCCTCAAACAATGATTGGAACTCAACGATTCTTTAGATTTTCAACACCTTCAAAAATATGTCCAAGGAAACAGATCGTAGAGTCCAATCTGATACTCAACCAGGGGCTGCACAATTAAATGATCAAATATCTGTGGAGAAGGAGCTGATGAAGAATTCTGATGAACTAATTGAGAGAATATCTATATTCACTGAAGAATCAAAGAAGCTGACAACAACAGAAGGTAACCTAGTTAAAAAGAGACTCCAAGCAATGATGGCTGATGTATCTCTCAAAATCAGAGAAAGAGATCACATCTATCTCAAAGCTCTACATGATCAAAAGGCTGAAGCTCTACTAGCACAAAAGGCAAATGAAGAGCAACTCAAAGTCCTCTCCGATAAGATTGACAACATGAATCAGTCCCTCTCCATGCAACTTGAGTTAAGCCAACAAGAACTCAAGATTGAAGTTGGTAACTCCTCCTACATAATAGAGCAGCTTATGTCCAACATGGAGCAGCTCTCTTAAATGATTAATGAAAAAAAGGGGGAGAAAAAGAGGCATAGAAAGGGGAAGAAAAAGAGGCACTCTAGAAAGAGCAAGGAGAGCAGGAGCAAACAAGTCAAAAAGACAAAGAAGGAGAAAGCTGAAGAAAGAGATGGTTCATCAGGTGAGGGGGAGCCTAAGGCTGAAGGGGAGCAAGGAGCCTGAACCAGGAAAAGAAGAAAGGAATATTTCCACATCCCAGGGGGAGCAAAGGAATCAAACAGATGAATAGCTGATCAAAAGACATCCTGGAAGCATACATAGAACCAAAGAGGTACATCTCTAACTAGTTAGGTATGTTCTGGATCCAGGATGTAAAATGTCAGTGTATTAAATTCCACATCATTATAAATGACATTCATGATTATCTGTTTTTGAAATACAGCTGCTCACTGTATATAAGATTCATTCATAACATGCATATGCACTTATTGTTTTTGCCACAATCAAATAGGGGGAGATTGTTAGGAATAAACATGTGAATGATATTCCTATTTATATATGATTTGATTATGATATATATATATATATGAATGAATATGCAAGTATGCTTGCATTAAGAAAAGCTGTAAAGTCCTTTGATAGATAATAGAAACATATGTACAAGGACTTAGAATGAATTGATCAAATGTGTTAGGCTGATCCTACATAAGCAAAACAGCTTTGTAAAGTCCTTAAAAAGAAATGATGTACAAGGACTATAAATATAGAAAGATCAAGTATGTTAGGTTGATCTTATGATGTAATAGATAAGCTTGTCTGATCGTCGAGCACTACACCAGAAATCGTAGTCTACCAGAAGAGTCAAAGAAAACTCGAGAGCTATCAAGGCAGAATCGTAGTCTGTAAGATAGTAGATCTGGAGTTCGTAGACTTCGGGAGAGACGAAGAAGGATCAGAAGGTGTCGAGGAGAACTTCCTCGGTAGTAGTGATCTTTGAGGAAGTCATGTTCGTAATCGTAGAAATAGCACGCTTTCTACGAGTAAATAGAGTATCTGCCAAAGCTAAGTCAAGAATCGTAGACTACACTCAGAGTCATAGAGTCTACTAATCATACCAGAGGCAGAGATCATAGTCGAGCAAAATCGGATGAAGACAATAAGCACAACAATGTAAATCGTAGAGAGTGTCAAGATCTCGATCTCGAGTCGTAGTGTGTCTGCATGTACCAAAGTGAATCATAGAGTGTAGAACTAAGACCTCAACAGATGTGCTCACAATTCCAAGGCGTAATCGTAGGGCAAATTCGATTCTCAACAAATGAGCACTCCTGAATATCCAAAGGAATGAAGCCTCCGGTTGGCATCGCATAGATACGTCCGACTTGAAGGAAACCAGAGAGCACTTTCGAATGGCATGCAAGCTAACAGAAGATCTAAGCACCAACCCAATCAAAGATCAAGATTGAGTTGTGAAGCTATTCGAGATGAAGTCTTCCACAAGGAGATCAAAAGAAGATTTCTATAACTGACTAAGAAAAGTCAGCAAGTGTAGTAGCTGTCAAGCAGACACAAGATAACAATCTTGGGAGTTACCAGGATCGTAATGTTTGTCAAACAAAGAAAGAACTGATGGAGTGCATACAAAGATACTGGACAGCTTCTGAATAACAAGGTTAAAGTGATTAAGCATTGGGTCAGTCCATTGATGATAAGTGAACGGGAGATCACAAGGAGAAAGCGAGCTGGACACGCCACAAATCTGAAGTGTCTTATTATTCAGAAGGGGCCAGAGCAAGAAGTCAAGCCATCAGTAATTTGAAAACAGTCGAGGCGAACAGAAGTGATGAAGCACTGCACAAGAAAAAGAAGAGGTGCTTTACATTGAAGATCCTATCAACACTCTTCAAGATCGTAGTGTTACCTCTACCAGTCAATAATAAAATACGATCAAGTCCATGAAGACCTACATCAGAATCATAGAGTTCAAATAACTGAAGACTGAAGCATTGGCAACGGTTCAATCTGAAGGGTAATGTTCGAATAAGAGCTTATTGAGAGCATCGATGCAAGGACAACCTCTGATCGAGAAATCAAAAGGGTGAAATAAAGTCGTCGACCTGCCCAAGATATCAAAGTGACATATCTAATAAGGTTGGTGAAATAGTAGACTGCAGTGTCTGGAAGTCAGAAAAAGATGTCATGTCACATCTGCAGTCTGCACCAAATAACTCGAGATCTGCAAAGCAATTTGAATAACTTTCAATGGCTACTTTCTAACGAGAAGATTGGGAAGTAGTATAAATCAACAGAGCCTCAAAGATCAAAAGTTGTTGATGATTGTGTAGTTGCAGAATCATTGAGTTGGTGAATGCTATTGTTGACTCTACGAGTTCCACCAAAGATCAATAGAACAAGTCTTAGTGACAGTGAGACTACCAAGGTGGAAGTGAAGCAGCTTTGAAGAAGGAATTAAATAGATCAAAGCTTCACTCAACAAAGATGAGAATGCCACTGAAGATGGCAGCCAAGCTGAGAGCTGAGAAGACCAAGAAGATGGCATTCAGGAAAGTGGCTAAGTACAAAGAAGATCAAGAGAGCCACTCTACGAATCACCATGAACCGAAAGCTGAAAATAAACAAGTGCAGAACCATGTGTGCAAAGTATTCAAAAAGGGTTCAAGGATTGCTAAGTGCCAGACAAATTCTACTAAAAGCATAGAGACTTAGCAAACCCAGATGGTGATGGTACACAGTTGATACCAGATGAAGATGAGCAGAAAAGAGTGAAGATCAGCTGCACCAAAGAAGATGTGGTCCAGACCCGAAGCAGAATGCAAAGAGGACCACACCAAGCTGCTAAGTACAAAAGATGTTCAGAGCTTAATGACATCTTAGCAGCTCAGCACCAACAACAAGAACAACTACTACAACAAGAAGCCAGGGCCTGAGGGGTCCTTGTCCTGGGGGACTAAATGAAGTTCCAAGCCTGCTGGGCTTGAAGAGTTCGTAGGGAACTAGAGAAGTTCCAAGGCTGCTGGCCTTGAAGAGTTCTTAGTGAACTGAAATCCCAAGGCTGTTGTCCTTGAAGGAATCTTAGTGATTCAGGGTGCTGCCCTTCCTTAGTGGAAATCCTCCTAGTTAAAAGCAGAAGAGTGGATTAGGAGCTTGAGTCTTTGAACCACTTAATACCCCTTGTGTCTTTTACTTTATGTCATTTATTTTATATACATTAACTGCTATAACTGCTATGTATGTTATAACTGCTTACCACTGAATTGACTCTACCAACAATGTATGTATGATTATAAATATATCAATGAAGGGGATCTTTTACTTATTTCACTGTGCTTGAAAAGATTTTTATGTCTGTCACATGCTAAATTATTAGCAATACAAAATAAAGTGGAAAAGTATTTTAAAATTCGAAGGATCTATTCAACCCCCCCCCCCCCCTTCTAGATCTATTGTGCCTACTGGGAACTAACAATTGGTATCAGAGCAGGTTCTCATGCTATATTCAAAAGCTAATCGCTTTGAGTCTGATCCTAGGCACAAACATTATTCTAAACTTAGTTTAGTAGTAAGTCACTTGTTGTATACAGATGAGCTCACGCGTTGGAAATATTGTGTTAGGGTAAATGTGCATATACACTGAAGTCGCCAGTTGGTTCATGTCTTTGATTATCATATCAACAAGACCAATCCCTGCTTGATGTCCATCTTGTTGTCTGAAGACCAGGATAGAAAGCTCAAGAGATATCAACAGAAAAGATTCAAACATCTACCGGCACGAAAAAGATGAAAAGGCCATACATGCTAAGTAATACTTGTCCAGAGAAGAAAAGAAGAACTTCTCAATCATAGTTATTGACTGTACCTTTATGTAATGTATCAATGTTAGGTGTTGTCCATAGTTGGGACATGAGTCACGATTGGTATTAAAACTCTCGAAGATATGTGTTGTTGTATTTTTTACGAAAAATTGTAGTAATAAATTTGTAGTTGTTTTTAGTATCATGTATTTGGCGACTCGAATATGTTGGATGAATTGGACATATTTTGGGGTGTGTCATGATAATGATTCATTCCTATAAAATCATCTACATCATGCTTCCAATTGGTGCTTGCCCTTTTACAACATACATAAGGCTAAAATCCTAGGCCACTTATAATTTAAAAGTTTTATGTATGCATATTTATTCATCCTTCTACTACGATTGGTGTAAGACCCCAAATTTTATGAATAAAGATGAATTTTTATAAATATCATTTTAAATATTATGGTGTTGATTTGATATAATATTATAGTTGTGGGTAATATTTATAAATTTTGCAAAGTACGCAAGTCATTATATTATATTCGATTGGTCAGCGAATATTCATTTTAACAGGGAATATTTGTACGATGGCACAATCATTGGTGGACCCCATAACTTGAAATTATTATCGGATTGAGAAAGCGATAAAATATCTTTTTATAAAATAACGGCGAAATTTTACCGTTAATCGTTGAAACACTAGATGTTAAAAAATCGATGTCTGGCGTGGTTGCATAAGTAGCACACACGGTATTGATTATTGATGCTTACGTGAGAAGTCACTCGGTTTTGTTCAATTATTGCTACGATAATTCTTGTATAGTATCTCACGTTATTTGATTCAATTATTGTCGATATTTTATATATTATTAAATCAATAATTGAGGCGACAAAGTTATTAATATTATTACTTGCAATATTGACAATGTCTAGAAGTTACATCGAGGAGAGGTTTGGTCACCTAATGCAAGGCTGCCTGATAAGGAGAAATTCTTATTGGAAAGACCCTCTTCACAGGAACGATCTGGTTGTTAAATATTGCGAATTATAATAATGATGATAAATGTTGTTAAAGATTTTAAGGGGATTTTTATGAAGTATTTGATTATTTTATGGACTCCTATTTACCCATTTTTCAAAATAATCGGTAGAAAAGTTTTTAATATAATAAAGGTGGGGACCACATGTGGGGCCCATATATGTTGAAAATCTGATTTGGGAAATGGGGGTCGGAAGAAGTTACGTAAAAAAAAGGTAAGTATATATATAAATATATAAGTTTTTTGTTTATATTTATAATATATATATATATATATAAGTATTATATATATATATATATATATATATTTATATTTATATTGGAGACTTGGAATCAGGGGTTCACGGGATGAATCTCGTGACTTGTTTTTTTAAGCAGGTGTTATATATATATAATATATTATATTTTATTTAAAAGTTTTCTTTTTATTAGAATATTTTATTGCATAGTGCAGCATAGTAAAATCAAAAAAAAAATTAGAATTCAGCCGAAGGTACGCCTGTGAGATTTCCTTCTGTTCACCCGTGATATTTTTCTAAAATAGTATCCTTTCCATTCTCCTATAAATAGGATGCTTATTTAGAATTGAAAATCACACCAGAATCATAAAATTCTTCTTCTATAATATTGAGCGTATTTCTTTCGAGCTTTAGAAAGCTTTGAGTTTAGAAAATAGTGAAAGTTTTATTCAAGAATATCCCTGCTATACCAGTTGGAATACTCTTCTTTTCAAGGTAAGGGATGTTATTTTTGTTCAATATTCGCTTGAAATAATATTTTCTTCCATACTCTGTAGTATGTAAGTAATATTATTTCGCTTTATTTCAATTCTATACTCGTTTTGTTAAAGTTTTGGCTTCTAAACTCCATGGAATTAGTAGAATATCCTTGATATTTGCACTTTATTCAGTATCTTTTCATGAAAATATTATTCGAGCATTCCCGATAAGTTTTAACTTTTTCATGCCGTAGTAGTATTCATGGGGTTACTATTCTCAAGTACTATTTACGAGGTACTTATTCACTAAAGTACTATTCACCCGGGTCCTATTCATGATAAAATTGATTCGCTTTTTGCTCCAAATTATTTTTGGCACAATATTATTCTTGAATTTTACTCCACAAAGCGAAGATCATGTCGACAATTTGGACGTTTTTGATTTTCGGATAAATTAAATTATAAATCTTTAAAATTTATCCTTGAACTTGTTTTAATTGAATTCTTATATCATTGTCATCATCTTCATGTTTATATTATGTTGAAAGTCATCTGTGGCCTGTAGTGCATAGATGGACTTGGTATGATTATGACTAGGGATTATTCGGTATAATCATGACCATAATGTTACAAATGATGTGGTAAAAGTCCTCATTGGTCCGTAGTGCATTGATGGACGAGTTGTTGGCATGATCATGACCATTGATGAAAACATAAATATCCTTGGCCCGTAGTGGATGGATAATTTGTGGTCGCGTGATTTAATGAATATCCTGGTGGTAGAAAAAGGATGATGTGGATTATTTATTAAGCTAAGTCTCGCCGATAAATTTGATGAAAAACTTTTTTAAATCATAGAAGATAGTAGATTTTATGCTCTACTTGACTCTTCTAATGGATTGCTTGTTCCGCTACGATTAAACTTGATGTTTGTTATATTTTATCGGTTTAACAACATTGAAGGCTAACAATAATTTATTCGCATTATCTTAGTCATAATATTTCTTACTGGGCTAGTTGAGCTCACCCTTTGCTTTCATTGTTCTCTTCAAGAAATGAGAATATAGCTGGGACTAGTCGGGAAACGGAGTGACGGTCCAGATGATAGCATTAGTAGTCCTCATTATTTTGTTAAATAGTGTGATAATAAATGTAATGAGGACTCCATTGAGTGTGGATATTGTCTAGATGACAATATTCGTTTTAAAACTCTCAGTTTATGTTTTGTCGTATATTACACGACAGTTGTATTATTAAGTTGTATTTGAGTTTTGTACCATGTATTTGGCGACTCAAGATAGGTGATGTATACCTATTTTGGGGCGTCCACAATTGGTACTCAACGATTTATCATATTTTCACTACCTTTGAAAATCTGTTCAAAAGTGAGAATAGTAGATTCCAACGGATGTTCGATGAGGAGGTGACCAAACAACCTAATCATATGGAGAATTAACAAACTGATGCTAGATCTTCTCAAGAGCAAGAGCTGGTAAAGAACTCTGAAGAATTGATTGAGGATATCTCTCTCATGGGTGCAGAAATTAAGGACATGTCAACAGGAGAAGACAATGAGCTATCCAAAAGGCTTTAAGCCAGACTCTTAGACATATCCCTCAAGCTTCAATTAAGGGATCAAGTTTTCTGAAGGCTATAAATGATCGGAAGGAAGAAGCTCTACGAGCTCAAAAGGTCAATGAAGAGCAAATTTTATCTCTCTCTGACAAGATTAACAATCTAAATCAATCTTTTTCCCTACAACTTGAGCTAAGCCAACAAGAACTCCAGATTGAGGTTGGTAACTCATCTCACTTGATGGAGCAGCTCTTACAAATGATTAATGACAAAAAAAAGGGAGAAAAAGATACATAGAAATAGGCACTCAAGGAGGAGTAAGGAGAAAAGAATGAAGGAAGAAAAGAAGACTAAGAGCAGAAAGGCAAATGAAGAGAAGAAGAAGAGGCAGCAATGAAGCGAGTCATCATCTAAGGGGAGCTAAAGGATGATGATCTCATGAACACAGAGTCTCGAGGGAGAGCCAGACAAAGAAGAAGAGCATGCACGTAACCAAACCTAGAGCAAGATGAAACAATGGATTATAAATCAAGAGGGGAGCAGAGAGAAGAAGAAGAAGAAAAGAAAGAAAGATAAGAGTCGAGTAGGTGATCAATGACATCCCGAGACACACATGGAGCCAAAAAGGTACATCTCTATCTAGTTAGGTATATTCGGATCCGGGATGTAAAGTGTCATAGCTTATGTAATTTTATATTATCATCAATTACATTCATGCTTATCTATTTTAGAAATACAATTTGCTCACTTTATATAAGATTCATTCATCTCATGATATGCACTAATTATTTTTGTCATAATCAAATGGGGGAGATTGTTAGGAATATACATAAGAATGTTATTCCTATTTATATATGATTTGAATATGATATAAATGAATGAATATGCAAGTATGCTTGCATTAAGGAAAGCTGTAAAGTCCTTTGATAGATAATAGGAATATATGTACAAAGACTTAGAATGAATTGATCAAATATGTTAGGTTGATCCTACATAAGCAAAACAGCTTTGCAAAGTCCTTAAAAAGAAATGATGTACAAAGACTATAAATGTAGAAAGATCAAGCTTGTTAGGTTGATCTTATAATGTAATAGATAGGCATGTCTGATCGTCGAACATTGCACCAGCATCGTAGTCTACCAGGAGAGTCGAGGATCACTCGAGAACTATCAAGGCGGAATCGTAGACTATGAGATAGTAGATCTTAGAGTTAGTAGTCTGTCAGGAGAAACGAAGAAGGATTATAGTGTGTCGAGAAGAACTTTCACAGAGTTGTAGTCTACTGAGGAAGTCAGGTTCAGAATCGTAGAGACATCCTGTCTAAGAGCCGACCGAGCATCTGCTATAGTCAAGTCAAGAATCGTAGGCCACACTTGATGTAGTAGAGTCTACTGATCATATCAGAGGCAGAGATCGTAGTCGAGCCAAATCAGATAAGGACAACAAGCATAAAGACATAAATCGTAGTCTGTCAAGATCTGATCTCGGAGTCGTAGTGTCTATAGAACTAAAGCTAAATCGTAGTCTGCAGAACTAAGGGTTCAACAAAGGTGCTCACAACGCCAAGACAGAATCATAGAGTCAACAGAATTCTCAACAAATGAGCAATCCCAGAATATCCAAAGGATGAAGACTCTGGTCTGAGTTGCAAAGATACATTCCACCTGGATAAAACTAGAGAGCACTCAACGAGTGGTATGCAAGCTAATAGAAGATCTAAGCATCAACCCAACCAACATCCAGATTGAGTTGTGAAGCCATTCAAGATGAAGTCTTCCACAAGTCGATCAGAAGAAGACTTCAGTAAAAGTGAGTGACTAAAGAAAGTCAAGAAGAAAGATGAGAGTCATCAAGAGAACAAAAGACAACGATCTTGGGATTAACCAGGATCGTAGTGTTTGCCAAACATGTGAGAACCGATGCGGTTTACATAGATATCGCCAACCTATATGTAATGAGATAAAGAAGATGAAACATGGGTCAGACCATTGATGATATGTGAACGGGAGATCACAAGGAGAAAGAGATTGAGCATGACAAAATTGATAAGTCTTGAAGTTAAGGAGGGCCATAGTAATCAGACAAGTTGTCAGTTCTTGAGATCAGTCGAGGCAAACAGAAGTATTAAAGCATTGCACAAGTGAAGAAAGAGGTGTTCTACATTGAAGATCCAATGAACATTCTTCAGAATCGTAGTGTTATCTCAACCAGCCAATGAGCAACATTCAACAAGACACACTACGATTAGGTTCAAGATCATCTGCATTAGAATCGTAGAGTCCTGTCATCTGAAGATTGAAGCATTGGCAACAGTTTAATCTGAAGACTAATATTCTAACGTTGCAAATTGAGAGCATCGATGCAGAAGGATAATTTCTGATGTTTTGATTGAGAAGTCAGAAAGAAGAAATAAAGGTGACTACCTTCCTGACATGGAAAGGTGACAACTCTGAGGCGGTAGGAAAGAAAGTGAGGCTATCACCGTCGGTCAAGAAAGTCATAAAGGAGCCATCACATCATATCAAGCAGTCTGCACCAAATAACTCGAGATCTGCGTAGCAATTCAAAGAGCTCCCAACGGCTATATTCCAACTGAAAGATTGTGAAGGAGTATATATCAGCTAGAGATTCAAAGATCAAAGGTTGCGAAGTTGAAGAATCATTGAGTTATTGGAATGCTATATTGTTGACTCTATGAGTTCCACCAGAGCTGAACAGAACAAGTCTCAGTGGAAGTGAGACTACGAAGGTGGAAGTGAAGCAGATTTGAAGAAGGGCTTGAATAGACTAAAGCTTGACTCAACAAGGATGAGAATGCCACTGAAGATGGCAGCTAAGCTGAGAGCCGAGAAAGCCAAAAAGATAACATTCAGAAAGGTGGCAAAGCACATAGAAGATCGAGAGAGCCACTCTATTTAATCATCACAAGGAACCAAAAGTTGAAATAGAGCAGATGCAGGTGAGTTATGTCTGCAAATCATTCAAGAAGGGTTCAGGAAATGCTAAGTGCCAGACGAAATCTACCAAAAGCTCAAAGACTTAGCAAACCCAACTGGTGATGGTGCACAACTGACATCGGATGAAGATGAGATGAACAATGTGAAGATAAGCTGCACCATAGAAGAGGTGTTCTAGACTCTACGCAGAATGCAAAGAAGACCACGTCAAGCTGCTAAGTACAAAAGATGTTCAAGCTTCAAGACATCTTAGCAGCAAAACACCACCACCAACAACAACAAGTAGCCAGGGCCTGAGGGGGCCTTTTTCGGAGGGGATAAATGAAGTTTTAAGCCTGGTGGGCTTGAAGAGTTCTTAGTGAACTAAAGTTTCAAGGCTGCTGGCCTTGAAGAAATCTTAGTGATTCAGGGTGCTGCCATTCCTTAGTGGAATTCTTGCTTGTTGAGGCAGAAGAGTGGATTAGAAGCTTGAGTCTATGAACCACTTAAAATCCCTTGTGTCTTTTACATTCAGTCATTTACTTTATGTCATTTACATTATGTACCTAATTGCTATAAATGTTGTGTATGTATTAACTACTTACAACTAAACTAACTTCACGAACAATGTATGAATGTTTATTAATATATCAATGAAGGGATCTTTTACTCACTTATTTGTGTTTGAAAAGATTCTTATGTTTGTCATCCGCTAATTCACTAGCAATACAAAATAAAGCAGGAAAAGTATTTGAAATTAAAAAGGTTTTTTAAACCATGTTCTAGATCTATTATTGTGCCTACTGGGAACTAACACACACACACACACACATATATATATATATATATATGGGAAATGATCTATAAGCATGTATTTCATTATGGATGAAAAATGGGCAAATAGCATCATAACCACATATTACATAATTTAAGGGCTAAGATTAAAAAGGAAAACACGTCATCCGCTAGTTGAACTAGCGGACGCATAAAACAAAAATTTTGGATCGAATTACCCACTCCACAACCGCTAGTTGAACTAGCAGAACTCTATAATATCATATTTGTCTTGCAGCAAGGCAGTTACCAAGAATAAAATATTATATCCAATCTGTGTTGCAGCAATCCAATTTCTAAAGATAAAATATTATATCCAATTCAATCCTCTTCCATATATTACCAAACTATTATATCTAATCTGTGTTGTAGCAATCCAATTACCAAAGATAAAATTAAGCGAGAGAGAAATGGCAAATAGGTAGCGCAATAAGGAAGATATAAAATCGAGATTTTCTATATGGGTTCGAGGAGAAATACCGAGTTTTGGATCGGATTGAGATGGGTTTTTGATGTAGAGAGAAAGAGAGTAGAAGACGTCTAATACCAATCGGGAAGAAGAAGAGGAATGAAGCAAAACGGGTTCTTAATGATGCCATTTTGGGTTAAGGGAAATTTGGTCAAAAATTACATTTTATGGGTCCGCTTAGTTCAACTAGCGAGATGGCGTGATTTTCCTTTTAATCTCTACCCTTAATTTATGTAATGTATGGTTATGATGTTATTTGCCCATTTTTCATCCATAGCAAATACATGTTATGGATCATTTTATATATATATATATATATATATATATATATATATATATATATATATATATATATATAAGTAACAAAACAATCTTGAGATAACTATTTTAGGTGATTTTTGAAACATGAGTGAGTGGGGTCCATGTAATAAGCCAAACTCACAACAAATACTTCATAAAAAATTCTATATTTATCACAATTCACTGGCTTCACTAAACACATTTTAATAATATTTATTCATCATTAATATTATAACTCATAATATTAACAACGAGATCATTCCGAGGAAAGAGGGGCTTCCGATAAAGACTTCTCCTTATTGGCGCGCAATTAGATGACCAAACTGTGACGCCCCCAAAATAGGTATACAACACCCATTCGAAAGTCGCCAAATACATGGCAGAAAGTAAACTACAACTTTATTATTACAATTGTCGTGTAAAATACGACAACACATATCATGAAGTTTAAATACAAATATTGTCTTCTAGACAATATCCACACTCAAATAAGTCCTCATTAAAATTATTCATACACTATTTTACGTAAATAATGAGGATCTGTTAAAACATCTTTCTAGAACCATCACTCCATACCCCGACTCGATCCTGCTGCATGTTCTCACCTCCCGAGAAGAAAAATGGAACAAAAAGGAAAAGGGTGAGCTCTACTAGCCCGAAAAAGAATATTATGACTAAGATAATATACAACAAATTATCATTAGTCTTCAATAGGAAAAATCGATAGAATATAATAGACAACAAGTTTTAGATCAACAAATGCAAATGAAGCAAAGAATCCATTAGAAGAGTCACGTAAGGAATGAGTTCTACTATCTTCTAAGATTTAAAAGTCCATCATCAATATTTTATCCTCGTAATAACAATCAATATACATCTTTAATCAAATATTCATCTTTGCACTACTGTGTCAAAGATATTCATTCATATCACCGGGTTGGTCATGTTCATCTCAACACTGTTTATCTTTTGCACTACGGCCAAAGATATTCATTAGTTAATCATTCATCTTTGCACTACACGTGCCAAAGATATTCAAAGAATATCATCATTTAGGACTGAGGATGATGAAAAATATTTTAAAGAAAACGAATCCAGTGAGACAGAAGGACAAATATTAGGGATTCGTATTACAGTTTATCCAAGATCAATAACACTCCATAATAACCAATTTTTGAAGCAGAATTCAAAAATAAAGATCAAAACATGGATACAATCAAAGATAGTAACCATAATAGACATCTTGGACAAAAAGAAAAATTTTCATTTTTTGATGAATAGTGTCGTATTCGTGAATAGGTCAGATATCGTGAATAAAGGTCGATATACATGAATAGTAACCCCGACACAAAAAGTTCTAAATTTGATTAAAATTTCAAACCAATATTTTGGCATAATGATATTGAAGAAAATAATATCATTTAAGAAGAAAATAACATCCCTTACCTCAAAATAACGTTACTTCTGATAGGAATATCGGATAGAAAGTCGAAGGAAACTTGTACCGAACAGCAACTCTCAAAGTATCTAAATACTCACAAAAATACGCTCGATAATCTAGAGAGAAAGAAAACTTGTTTCTGGTGTGATTTTCAATTCTAACCTAAGAGTCTATTTATAGAAAAATGCTAGAACGCCATAGGAGACTAAAATAAAAAAATAATAATTTATTTCATTTTTTCTCTTACGCAACCTAAGTTGCCAACAAAGACCAGCCACCTTTGAACCAAAAATTAGCAGCCCACATGTGTTCAAATAAGAGTGGGTCCCACCCATAAAAATTATTTTATTTTCTAAAACTTCAGTAATTCATAGAAAATAGCTCGTTTATCAGATAAATACAAATTTTATGTCCATTCCACACGAAATCGAATTCTCTACAACTTCGTAGCTTTGAGTTTTTCCAAATTCCAAACAGAAAATATCCAAAATCCACAAATGGGTGATTTTTAATACTTCCCTTCCGACAAAATACTGATAAAACACCTCAGCATTAATTCTTTCATTTATAATCACATAAAATAAATAAATCCATCATTTATATCCACATCAAATAAATATTTTGTTATCATATAAATTAATAATTAATTATTCATAAATAATATTACAGAATTACAATAATGACAACCAGGCAGTTCCCAGGAAAGAGGGGGCTTTCCAATAAGGATTTCTCCTTACTGGCGCGTAATTAGGTGAACAAACCTCTCCTTGACAGAACTTTCTAGACATTTCCAATAATGCTATCTAATAATATTATTCAAATAATATGAATTATTGATTTGATAATGGGAAATACTGTGCAGTGACAATTATTAAAACAACAATAATATAAACTATCAACGCGGCAATTATTGAATCAATAAAATAAATATTGAACAGTGATTACTGTAACAGTTATTGAGTAATGCCTTCTTATGTAAGAATCAATAATTCAACTATACTGTGCAATACCGTGCGGTATCTTCTTTATGCATATTATCGTATCGTATTTTAACCACGTGTATTCAACAAAGTGTTAACGGTAATAATTACGTTGTTATTTATAAAACTCAAACTTTGTCATTTTCCTTCATCCAACCGTTTTTCGTGATGGGGCCCATAATTGACTGTGTCGTCGTACGGATATTCCCGACAAAAAGAATATTCCACGACCAAACGAATATTCCCCGACAAAAGGAATATTTTATAACCACTTGCTTATTTTGTAAAATTTTCACATTTCACCCATAACCAAAGCATTATATCAAATTAACCCTTATTAATTTAGAATAATGAATAGAGGAAAATTTAATTTTATTTATAATAAGTTGGGGTCTTACAAAACCCATTTTCTCGACAGAACTTTTTAAACATTGTGAAATTCAGATAAGGCACACTTAGAAGGGGGGTTGAATAAGTGTGGATACAAACTATGACCAATTTAAAAACTTTAAACCAAATTATCGAATGTAGTCAACTATATTGATGGATACAACTTGCTGAATGAATATGGTCTACCGAATTGAATTTTTGTTTAAGAAAATATCTTGGTGTTTTTGTAAGTTAAATAAAATATTTAATGATAACAAAAATTCTCACGATTAAATTTTGTTTATTTTGCAAATCAATTAACTTGAGTGAAATTAAGTTAAATCAAGTAATAAAAATAACACCAAGATTTTTATGTGGTTCGGCTATTACCCTCTATAATAATAGCCTACTCCACGTTCAATACCAACTAGTATTGGAGACTCACTTTTATTTCATTAAAAGACTCTTGTTACAATACAGTTTCTATAAAATTGAATTACAATAATTCACTTGAGCACTATTGCTCCTTGTGCACCAATGCACCCTTTAAGCACATATGCTTCCTTGAACCTGTTTGTAATCAAACTTTAATCCACCTGGATTAAATTTCCTTAGACAACACTAAGTCTAAAAAAAAATTAAGATTACAATAAAAGAGGTCTAATGATCAAAGCAAATAAGCAATTTAACAATGCAAGTCTCAACTAATGAATGCAATGATCAAGTAAAGAGTAAAAGATATCACCAATATTATGCCCACGAAAATATCTATTTATCAGCAACTTGAAATTTGCACCAAGAATAGAATAGCTTCAAAGTATGTGAGTGCAATAATTGATTCAAGTGATGTAAGTGTTGTGTATTATCACTGTTCTCAGTTTCATTTTTATAGCCCAAATTGTTACCTTTACTTGATAAAAATCTGTTGCATGAAAACTTTTACGTTACTAAAAAATCTCCTTAAGTAACGAACCAATTATATTTCCGTTGAAAATAGATAGACAAGATCAGTATATATCACAAAATATATATCACTAGGACACTCTAAATTAAAACAGTTAAAATCGTGTATATCTCTATTCCAAATAACCACTATAGACTCCTTTTTAAAACAAATCTCTTAGACTTTTTCAATACACGTAATCATGTGAATTGCCGCCACAAAACAAGTCAGTATTGCATTTCCGAAATAAGAGATATTATGGCATAAATGCAAAATTGTAAAGATCTACAAGATATGAGAGTTTCGAGGTAGTAGTAATCATGACTCTAGATTAAAACAACTTTTAAGTTACTTACTACACATGTTTCAATAAAAATATTTAGGACTCTTTCAACACATGGCAGTAAATCTTTTAATCCAGAGAATAGAATAATCTTTTTATACGCATGCACATAAATACAAACCAACTTAAGTAATGTAAAATAATTTAGGCATGCCAAAAATATTTAATTTAATGCACAAATGATATGTCCTAGAGCCTTGTATTGAAAAATCAAATATTTGCAATGACCTTACATATTTTTTTTCTTAGGACTCGAAACGTCTTCATTCTTCTTGAATAATCCATCAACAATTCTTGAAATAATTTCCTAAAATTCACAATAAACAATTTAGTACCAATGAGCAAGTCATCATCAAAACATTAGGCTAGAAGGAGATATAATCAACATTCTCCCCCTTTTTGATGATGATAACATAGATAAATGAAACTCCCCCTAAATTCATACATATAACTTATTTCAGAAAAAAAATTCGTAGAACCTGCATATGTTAGTATCATACTAAACCAAAGATCAGATCATAACATTATCAAAATGAAAACATCAGTCTTATCATGCAGCAAAATAAAACCATTAGTCTTAACATCCAGGAAAACATGCCTACTAAAAAACAAATGAAACCATAGTCTTTGCAAACAAAATGTAAACAGAATATGAATTCTCCCCCTTTGTCATTAGGCAAAAAGGAAAGATAGGATCAAAATCATTCAATGTCCTCGAGATTAGCCCTCTGTTTAGCACGGGTAGTAAAATAAGGATGATGACGAAGGCGATGAAGACATTCTTCCAAAGTGTAATCATTGGCAAGTCGAGGTGGTCGAGGTATAAAAGTTGCAGGAGGAAGTTCCATATCCAGAAAGTCACCCTTGTATTCAGTCATCCAATTCTTCATCGGCCACTTTGGGATTGGAGAATACATTGTTGGAACATGAAACCTTTGTCCCACATCATTGAACCTGGTCGCCATAAAATCTGCAAGCTCCCCGAGTTGATAACTAATAAACTTTACCTCTTAACTTAACTGACATGTGTTCCGATTAAATTTCCGTTGGAGTGCTTCAACCATAGCCAGTGTCTGAATCTCAAAACCCGCCTGAAGATCAATAAATTCATCTTCAATGTGATGACACAGTTTATTAATTTATGGAGCGTCCATCGATAGTTTCCCTTTCTCAAGAATCACAAGTCGATTTCTTATGCCAACCAAATCAGCTTTTACAGAATTTTAATTTTGCAAAATCTCATTTAAAACATTCATAATGTCAGACCCATGAGAATTTGGCAAAGAAGAGGAAGATGAGTCAGGAGTAGGAGAAATAGGAGGAGGAGAGGTAATAGGAGGATCAGGGAGAAGACGAACAAACTCACCAGCATGAAAAGTAATGTGAGATTTTGTCAGATTGGCAGTGTCAATAAGCTCATGATTTGTAACAGAAATTTCATCATCAAAAGATATTTTGAAATGTTGGAAGAGTTTTGTTAAAAACTTGCTATAAGGAAGACACTTTTTGGTTTGATGAATGCAACTTTGCATATGAGACAACATCATTTGAGAAAAATTGAAAGATTTTTCCTTAAGAATCATAGCCACAACCACTAAATCTTGATAGGTAAAATCTGCCCCACCACCAAGTCGAGGAAACAAATTATACCGAACCAACTTATGTAACACACAGGCAGTAGGACACACACTCACAATTTTTGGAAGAAATAGAGATGAAAGAGAATAATAATTCATAACAATATGAAGTTGTTCTAAGGGATGAAAAGAGATATTAGCAGCACCTTTAAGAGTAAAAGGACAAGGTCCGGTAGAAGAAATACCAAGAATGCTACCAAAGTCAATACTAGTGAAAAATAATGACTTACCCTTAACAAATGTTATAAAACAATCCCCATTGCATTCAAGATTAATATAAAATTGTTGGACTAACCGAGGATAAGCAATAGTAGGAGGGAGCAGCACAGAAGAAATGTTGCAATCAGTGAAGAGTTTTTCCAGAACAGAGTGTTTTAGATAAAATAGATCCAAAGATTTTTCATACACAAATTGCTTTGTAGCAATGGAGTTTTTAAAATGAGTTTCGAAACTAGGTCCTCTAAAGAAATTTTCTTGCATATCAAAGGAGGATGAAAATGGATTTACCAGATTTGAAGGAGACTCTGGCGGTGAAAAAATTTGTTCTTCATCCATCTTGGTGCTTTAATTTTCCCGGTGAGACAGATTCGACTTACGAGGTTTTAAGAAAGAAAAACTAGAAGTCCGAGTCGTCGGATAAAATTGTGGCATCGAGATACACACACATGCAGAGGATTTCTTATTTACGCGCTTGGATTTCATCTTTGTTCCGTAAGATTCTTCAACGAAGATCCTTCTTCGTTTGATTTCCCAGACGATCGATTGCTAGCCACGGTTTTCATGGTGTGATAGATTTGTGAAAGTGAAACAAAGAGTTTTGGGTAAATGATGGAGATGTAAGATCGATAAAGAAAGAAATATAAAGATAGATAAAATAGAAGTTAAAAACTCATCATAGAAAGGCGATGCGTCTTTTCAATTTTGAAAAACTATTCTATTTGTTGTTCCATATTTCAAGGTGTAAGTCTTTACATTTCTCCTTAATTGATATGGCGATAAACATTGATTCTTAATAGAAACATGTATCTAGAATATTATTTAACCGGATAAGGAATGTAAAATAGATATATATTTTATCGGATATCATGTAGAAAATAAATGATACATATATGCATAAAATATAATCTGCATGTCATAAAATTTTAAACTTAAATCACAATTATATCATGCACATTCCAAGTTCTCTCCTTAGCATACAAAATCTTTCCTCACTCAAGGGTTTAGTAAAAATATCAGCTAATTATTTTTTGGTAGGAATAAAACCAATTTAACTAACCCTTTTGAAACATTATCCCCTTAAAAAATGATGCCTTACCTCTATATGTTTTGTACGTGAATGCAAAATATGATTCTTTGATATGTCAATAGCACTAGAATTATCACAATATATAGGCACATTATTGCAGATTATGTCAAAATCACATAGAGTTTGTTTCATCCATAATATTTGAGAACAACAACTCCCCTATGGCTAAATATTCACCCTCAGTGGTTGATAAAGCAACCGAAGTTTGCTTTTTACTATGCCACGAAACAAGACTTTGTCCCAAAAATGTACAAGCACCACTTGTACTTTTTCTATCAATTTGAAACCCTGCATAGTCAGCATCTGAATAACCCATTAGTTCAAAATGATTACTTATTGGATAAAATAATCCTAAATTTATAGTACCACTTAAATATTTAAAAATTCTTTTAACTGCTTGTAAGTGGGATTCTTTGGGTTGTGCTTGAAATCGAGCACAAAGACATACACTATACATTATATCAGTCTAAATGCAGTTAAATATAATAAGGAGCCAATCATACCTCGATATTTAGTTACCTCTACATCTATACCTTTATCATCTGATGTGAGCTTTATTGATGTACTCATTGGTGTAGCCTTTGGGTTGGTTCCTTCAAAACCAAATCTTTTGAGTAACTCTTTTGTGTACTTGGTTTGATGAATATAGATCCCTTCCCTTGTTTGCTTGATTTGAAGTCCCAAAAAGTAATTTAGCTCTCCCATTAAGCTCATATCAAATTCCTTATGCATACACTTTGAAAACCACTCACAAAGAAAATCATTAGTAGCACCAAATATTATATCATCTACATATATTTGAACAATGATTATTTCTTGTTTTTCATGTTTAATAAATAAGGTAGAATCTATTTTACCTCTAGTAAAACCACTTGAAATAAGATACTTACTCAACCTCTCGTACCAAGCCCTTGGAGCTTGTTTGAGACCATAGAGAGCTTTCTTTAGCTTAAAAACATGATTTGGATATTTCTCATGTTCGAATCCAGGAGGCTGTTTGACATAGACTTCTTCATTGATGTATCCATTAAGAAACGCACTCTTTACATCCATTTGATAAAGCTTGAATTTCTTATAACAAGCAAATGCTAACAAGATTCGAATAGACTCTAGTCTTGCAACTGGAGCATAAGTTTCTTTGTAGTCGATCCCTTCTTGTTGATTGTAACCTTGAGCCACTAGCCTTGCTTTGTTGCGAGTGATTGTTCCATGCTCATCAAGCTTATTTTTAAACACCCATTTTGTTCCAATGACAGAACTATCTTTAAGAGGAGATATTAATTCCCAAACATGACATCGTTTAAATTGTTGAAGTTCCTCTTACATTGCCATCAACCAATTTTCATCAAGTATAGCTTCTTTAACATTCTTTGGCTCAAGTTGTGATAGAAATGCAGAGAACGAACATTGATTTTGTAGGTTTCTTCGTGTAGTAACTCCTTTGTTTATATCTCCAATGATATTTTCCGATGGATGATCCTTGAGATATTTTGTTGTCTTTGGCATTTGAACATCGTGTATTACCTCTTCTTGTTGAGAAAATTTTCTTCAAGATCTTGTGTTGCTTCTTGTTCATTTTCATGTTAATCATTCAGTCCAGTCTATTGAGTTTGTCCATTCAGTCTACTGAATGGTTCTCTTCTGTTTGTGAAAATCTCCAAATTTATGAAAATCTCCAAATTTCGTGCATCCTCTTCTCTTTCTTTTAGAAGATCATTGTTAGTCTCATTGAAAGTTATATGAATTGATTCTTCAATACATAACTTGTAAACATTAAATACACGATATGCCTTGATGTTATGTGAATAACCAATGAAAATACCTTCATAGGATTTAGCATCAAATTTTCCTAAGTTATAACTAGTATTTAATATATAACATTTAGACCTAAATACTTTGAAATAACTTATATTAAGAATTTTATTATTCAAAAGCTCATAAGGAGTTTTCAAAATAATAGGACGAATAAGAACACTATTTAACACATAACATGAAGTATTAACAACTTCGACCCAAAATTTCTTTGGAAGTTTGCTTTCTTGTAAAAGTGTTCTGGCTGTTTCTTGAAGTGTTCTATTCTTTCTTTCCACTACTCCATTTTGTTGAGGAGTTCTAGGAGCTGAAAACTCATGGCTTATACCTTTTTGATCACAAAATGTAATAAAGTCTTTTTAAAATTTGGTACCATGATCACTTCTAATTTTTATAAGTTTGAGACTATACTTATTCTCTAAATTTCTTATCAATTTCTCAAACTCTTTAAATGCTTCATCTTTGGTTCTTAAGAATAATACCCATGTATATCTAGAAAAATCATCAACTATGACAAATGCATAAAATTTACCATTAAGATTAGCATGCCTTTCTGGGCCAAATAAATCAAGATGAAGTAATTGTAAAGGAGTAGAGGTTGATACCATATTCTTTGCACTGAATGATGTCCTCACTTGTTTTCCAAGTTGGTAAGGAACACATATTCCCTTCTTTTCATATTTTATCTTTGGCAAACCTTTGACAAGATTCTTTGAGGACAATTTCTTGATTAGATCCATATGAACATGTCCCATCCTCTTGTGCCACAGATTAGCCTCATCTTGCACAGATGTAAGACATAATTCTTCATCCTGTTCCTCAAAGTCAATAGTATATATATTTCCTTCTCTTTGTGCAACTAGAGAAACATTGTTAGTACCATGAGAAATAATGCATTTTTCTTTATCAAAACTGATTTGGTGACCATTATCCATTAATTGACTTATTACTAATAAGATTAAATTCAAGACCGTTAACAAGATGAACATTATCGATATTAACCTTACCATTACCGATCTTACCTTTACCAATAATCTCACAAGTTCGATTATCTCCGAATGTGACCATTCCATTTTTCTTCTTAATTTTTGGTTCCATGAACTTTGATTTGTCACCCGGTATGTGTGGCGAGAAGCATCCACTATCAAGAATCCATTTTTGAGATGGAACCTTCCTTGAAACATACTGTCAAGAAAAATTGATTTATCTTTTTGGTACCCACATATTTTTGGGTCCTTTAGTGTTACTTACAAGTAAATCAACCTTTTTAAACCATACCTTTTTAATCTTATTTTTCTAAAAACAATTTACGTCCAAGTGACCTTTAATACCACAGTTTTTGCATGTTGTAAAAAGAGAACAATAATTCAATTTGAAATGCGACTTGGATTTAAGCATATTCACATTACCGATTTTATGAGTGGGATTATAACTTATTCCTTGTCTAGCAAAACTAGGTTTTTGATTTCTTAACATGACAGTTAGATTTTCTTCTCCTTGAATGAATCTAGCAAGAGATATTTTTAATGAATCTACTTCCTTTTGAAGTTCATTAGTATGAATGGGTTTAGACTGGGATTCATTACCAAAAGCATCAATACATACATCTCGCATTTTAAGTTCATTTGTCAATTTTTAACTTCATTGTTTAAATAAGTCACTTTGTTAAAAAGAACTTTGTTATAATTCTCAAGAAAATCATTTTTAGCAATCAAAACTTTTTCTTCTTTATATATAGATTCCTTTTCAATATTTTTCTTTTCATCTACCAAAGATTATACTTCACCCATTAATGTGTTAACTAAATCTTTCAAATATGCATTCTTTTCTTTCAATTTCTCATTTTCTTGTTTCAAAGAAATAATTTCAAAAATAGATACCACATTTGATTCACCTTCTATTCCAATGAAGCATACTTAAGCTATCTCATCCTTGGCGTCGACCTCAACTTCAGATTCTTCTTCATCACTCCAAGTGACCAGTGCCTTGTTTCTCTTATTATCCTTGAAGCCTGTTTTTCCTTTATTCTTTAGTTGAAAACAGTCCTTCTTGAAGTGCCCTGGACGTCCACATTCAAAACATGTCTCTTCAGTTTGCTTTCCTTGGCCTTTATTTGAGTTGAAGATATTCTTTCGTTTATTCTTTCTTTGTAGAAGTTCTTTGAGTCTCCATGACATCATAGCTATCTCATCGTCAAAATCATCATCGAGCTCTTCTTCATTTCCTGCATTAAGAGCTAGAACCTTCCAACGAGGAGTTTCCTCCTCATCGTCATACCTCGTTAACTGATGTTCATATTCCTCAAGTTCACCAAAAAGAGTTAGTGTATCCATAGTAGATATAGTAGAGGAATCTTGAAGAGTAGTAATCTTAGATGCAAACCTCTTGGGCATAGCCCGGAGTAACTTATGATTAATCTCACTTTGTGGAATAGATTTGTCTAGTATCTTTAAAGAGTTTAGAAGAACAAGGAACCTTGCTTGAGCCATCTTTATAGTTTCATCTTTCTCAAGTTTGAACATCTCATAATCATGCATAAGCATGCTTAGTTTAACTTCTTGAACTTTTGATATTCTTTCACGACTCACCACTAGAGTATCCCAAATTTCTTTAGCTGTGTTTCATGAGGATACTTTTTCAATCTCGGACTGCACCATGCCGCTTAATAGAGTATTCATCGCCCTTGAGTCATAGGAGACCATGAAGGTTTCAGTTGAATCCATCTCTAGCAAAGTCTTTGGAGTACCATCATCTTTGCTTGGAATAACTGGTCCATTCTCCACAACCCACCATTCCCAAGGATCTCTTTTAAGGTAGATCCTCATTTAATTTCGAAGTTGTAGTTTTACATTCCATGCGGCGAGTGGAGGTCTATTGGTTGATTGACCTTCTTGATTATTATTTTCGAACTGTGCCGTATGTCGTAATCTTTCCCTACAAGTCACTTTTAAGACCAAGTAAGTAGAGCCTGAGCTCGATTCCAAATGAAATTAGGATAAGCACACACTTAGAAAGGGGGTTGAATAAGTGTGGATACAAACTATGACAAATTTAAAAATTTTAAACCAAATTATTGAATGTAGTCAACTATATTGATGAATGCGACTTCTTTGAATGAATATGGTCTCTCTAGAATTGAATTTTGTTTAAGAAAATATCTTGGTGTTTTTGTAAGTTAAATAAAATATTTAATGATAACAAAAATTCTCATGATTAAATTTTGTTTATTTAGCAAATCAATTAACTTGAGTAGAATTAAGTTAAATCAAGTAATAAAAATAACACCAAGATTTTTACATGGTTCGACTATTACCCTCTATAATAATAACCTACTCCACGTCCAATACCAACTAGTATTGGAGACTCACTTTTATTTCTTTAAAAGACTTTTGTTACAATACAGATTCTATAAAATTGAATTACAATAATTCACTTGAGCACTCTTGCTCCTTGTGCACCAATGCACCCCTTAAGCACCTATGCTTCCTTGAACCTGTTTGTAAACAAACCTTAATCCACATGGATTAAAATTCCTTTAGACAACACTTAGTCTAAAAACAAATTAAGATTACAATAATAGAGGTCTAATGATCAAAGCAAATAAGCAATTTAACGATGCAAGGCTCAACTAATGAATGCAATGATCAAATAGAAATAGTAAAAGACATCACCAATATTATGCTCACGAAAATTGCTGATTTTTAATCTGAGTATGAAAGCACAGTAGCTGGAATATTGCACCGAAAATAATGAAAATAACTTCTCAAGTATGTAAGTGCAATAATTAATTCAAGTGATGTAAGTGTTGTATTTTTTTTTACAGATCTCGTCTCTCTTATATGGCCCAAAATATTACCGTTGCTTGAAAAAATTTGTTTAGGTTATCAAACTTCGTTTACGTTACATCTTGATAAGAACCATCCCAACAATACAACCGTTGAAAGCAAAAACAAATATTTTAGATAGTTACAAACATATGTTGGGCTCTTCAATCAGTTATCCACAAAGAGACCAAGTAAGATAAAACACTTCCAGACTTTTCAATTCTCCCAACAATAAAGTCTGCCGCCATTTGTAACAAAAGATATCATGATAACAATTTCCAACTATCAAGGATAATCATGACTTAAGATTTCCAAAGCATGTGTTAAGTGAAAACTTACCGCCATATATAATTCCTTTTACCGAGATTTGTGCAATTAAACTTCTAACAGATAATAACCATACCTCAGTTGGCACACATGTAAAACTCAATTAATTCGGACAAAACATTTTCGCATGCATGCTAATTAAATCAGTTTTATCAAATAGCAATAACATATATTAATTTATATTTTAATGCACATTATGAAATGTCCTAGAGCCTTGTATTGAAAAATTGAATATTTGCAATGACCTTACATATTTTTCTTAGGACTCAAAATGTCTTCATTCTTCTTGAATAATCCATCAAACACTTCTTGAAACAATTTCCTGAAATTCACAATAAACAATTTAGTACCAATGAGCAAGTCTTCATCAAAACATTAGGCTAGAACGTGACATAATCAACAGTTAGCCACAGCTAATCTGAACTTGGCAAAACAAATCGATGAAGTCCAGATGAAGGCTCGAGTTGACAATGAAAAACATCTAGTCAGACGTCGTAAGCTTCAAAGTAAGCTGCAAGAATTGGAGGAACTAGGTCCCCCCTTAACTGAAAAGCTTCATAAGCAGATTCAAACAGAATACCAGAAATCTGATGAGTTAAACGCAAAAATCATTCGGATGTATTTTGAAGGTTACAAAGTTTGCCGAAGCCGAGGCAAAGCTAAATTGGTCGCGGCCAAGGTAGATCTGGCCCTGCTTGACTCTTCTAAAGGCGAAGGTGACGCCTGAAAATGATATCTCTTCTTCCTAGTGCTAGGATTTATGTAAAGAATGTCTATCTTTTGTGTAAAAAGTTTATCATTAATGAAAAGTTAACTTTGTTCCTTATGACTTCTGTTTAGTTTGTTTCTTGTCAATAATTCAGTATCAATAAACTTAAAAATTGTATAAGATTCTTTTGAACTTAACTTAAATTGTGAATCAGGTAAGGCATATAACAGTTAAGTTTAAGCAGTGATATAAACCGAACTTAATGAACCAAACTCAACACTTGAACAAAATAAAGTAATGCATACTTATCGTTACTAAAGTGTGATACAGATTAGGTATAAGGTCAATCCAGCTGTTCTTCCTTGCACCATCGGGATCTTGTTTACCGCACAGGGTATAACAAGTATGTAAGGACTTTTTTTACCACACGGGGTATAACAAATTTATAAGGACACATTTGCCAATAAGGCTACCATCGAATGGTTAGCGAGTCCACCCGAATTTCCTTACACCATCGTGAATTTGTTTACCACGCAGGGTATAACAATATTAAAAGTACTATGGAATTTGTTTACCACACAGGATATAACAAATCCATGAGGACCACCTGCCAATAAGGCTACCATCGAATGGTCAGCAAGTCCACCCGAACCTCCTTACTCCGGTGAAGTTTGGACCAATAAAGAGAAGATCAATTGAAGAAAAATGAATCTTTTATTGATGATGATCCAAACATTTACATACTTTTGGGAAACTGACTCGATCTTTACTGAAAATACTTCTGAAGCCTACCCGCATGCCAAGTATTCTTGATCTCGGATCCGTCCAAAGCCCTCAAATGATAAGTTCCTGGCTTCGGCACTTCAACAACTTCATACGGTCCTTCCCAGTTCGGCATCAGCTTTCCCAAGTTCTGAGGCGTAGATGCTTCAACTTCCCTAAGGACTAAATCTCCCACTTCAAATCTACGAAGCTTTACCCCCTTATTGTAGTGCTTAGCCACTCTTCGCTGATAGGCTGCCAATCTGATCAAAGTTGTTTCCTGACTTCTTCTAACAGATCCATGTTTACTTTCAGCCCTTCATCATTGTAAACCTCCTTAAACTGACTTACCCAAAGACTTGGAGATCCAATTTTAACTGGGACTAAGGCATCAGTACCGTAGGCCAGTCTGAAAGGTGAATCCCCTGTTATAGTCCTCGGTGTAGTCCGGTAAGCCCATAATTTGCTGAGCAGCTCTTCTGGCCATCTTCCTTTAGCTTCATCCAGTATACGCTTGATCCCATTTAGCAGCTTTTTGTTGGTCACCTCGACCTGCCCGTTCGACTTTGGATGAGCTACCGAAGTCTTCCTGTGCTGAACCCCCAGCTCTTTCAAAAATCCTTCAAACTTCGATCCCACGAACTGGCGTCCGTTATCTGATATCACCACCTTAGGAATTCCAAAATGAAACACTACTGACTCCTTTATGAACTTCAAGCATTCTTATTCCGTTATCAACCTAAGTGGTTTCGCTTCTACCCATTTGGTCATATAATCAATGGCGACTATAACAAAACTAACCTGACCTTTAGCTTTCGGCAATGGACCCAGTATATCCACCCCCTAGACAGCAAAGGGTATAGGAGATAAGATCTAGTATAGCTCTTCTGGTGGCTGATGAGGGATCGGACTGTTGAGCTGGCACTTCTCGCACTATTTCACATACTCAGTAGCTTCCTTAAAGATTGTAGGCCAGTAGAATCCCTGCCGAAGTACTTTGTAGGCTAATGACTTAGCAGCCATATGGTCGCCACAAATGCCCTCGTGAACCTCTCGAAGAGCATATTCAGCTTCAGATGGAACCACAATGGAGATGAAAAAGCCCTTCGATAAAGATCCCCATCAATAAGAACAAAGTTGGCACTCTTGTACTTGATCTTCTTAGCCAACATCTGATCCGGAGGAAGGACGCCATCTGTCAGATACTCCAGATATGGGGTCATCCAACAGTTAGAACGCTCAATACACATCACTACCTTGTGCTGAATGCTAGGCTACTGCAGAATCTCCAAGTAGACTGATCCATCAAAATTGTTGGCGTCCGTAGTGGCCAGCTTCGGCAATGCATCAGAAATAGAATTGTCATTACGTTCAACGCCTTGAAACTTATATGAGAGGAAACACTGAAGTCGATCCTTCAATTCTACCAAATACTTGATCAGTCACGAACCATGAGCTTCATACTCCCCCGAAACCTGCTTGACGACCAGCTGAGAGCTTCCGATTTTAACTTTTCTTATTATTTTAATCCCTCACCGTTTGGACCTTGATGAATTTCGTTTTGGGCCTCTTTCGATCCTATCAAATCCTATAATATCATGGACCATTTATAGTTTCTTATTAAACATCATGTTTAGTAAAGAAACTAGGGGGCAATGTTGGGTCATGATATTTCACATATTGGGCCAAATGGTTTGGGCCGATTCACTTGATGAACCCACCAGCTTTGTGTTAGAGAAGTTTTTTAAGAAAAAGCTTAGCATAGTGAACTAACATGCATGACTACTACATGATTTAAACTCTGACCTTGCGAGCATGATAACATGACTTGACTTCGTATGTTTAGAGCTTTGAAGTTGTGTTGTATGTGTTGAATGGCATTGTTTAAGTCTACAATGGTTTCAAAATAAACTTAAACATATTTTCAAAATATAGTTGCATCACATGTATATCTAGATTCTAAAGGATTTATAAGTCATGTTATGTCTATAATATCCCTAAATATGAGTTATATGTGCTATATTGCATCATTTATGATAAAATGATTTTAAAGGCAACCTCGAGCATTTTTTAAACTTAAGTTGTATTACATATGAGTATTTAGCTTTTAAAGGCTTGAGATGCCATGTTATGTTTCATTATGTCACTAAACATAAGTCTTATATGTTAAACATAATGGAAGTAAACCAAGCATGAGGTTAAAGCATGTTTTAAAGTGTTAAACGATGATAGCTATGAGTAAAAGATGTGAATATGTACGAGCATGTGTAGTAAAGATTATGTGACCTCTTTATGAGAACATAAGGCTAATTAGTACACCTATTGATTTCATAACCCTATTTGGTTTTGATTCATGGAAATCCTAAACTAAAGTCTCTAACATATAAGGTTGAACTTGAAATGGTCATACAAGTATGTAAAGACCTCTAGCGTGTATGCATGTTAAGAGTAAGTGTCGAAGTGTATTAAAGTATGGACTAAAAATAGAAAGTGCAAAGCTCAGTCTTGGTTTGGCCAGGGGACAACGCAGCTACGCCATCCCTAAGCCTTGACAGGGCGCAGCTGCGCCATCCTGCAATTATAAATGATTTCTATTTTTGATCTAATGTTTGAAGAATGGTAGTATAATTACTTTAAATTTCAATATATGATCAGTATGCTAGGTAATGAGCTATGTGATAAAAATGAATGTTAATCATAACTTTCGAACGTTAAGTTCAAAGGAATGTTTTCATGATATAAAGCAAATGATACGTTGTTTAAATTTGTGAGGTCTTACAATCTGATTTGTGCTATATAGGTAATGTTGTATAAAGTTACAACTAATGGATGTGAATCCATGATTATATAACTAATGGATGTGAATCCATGATTATATAACTGTGTAGGAATACACGAAGTGCGGATAACTATAAGCAGTTAAGTCGTAGTTGATAAACTATGAATCAGGCAAGTCTTTCAGTTCCTATTTGTTATATGAATTCGATAACTGTTAGTTGAGCTATATTATGCTATACAAATGTTGTTATATATGAAATGCATATGAGATATGTATGAAATATGAAAGTTGATCTTTGATGATATACTTGTGATATAAACCTCTATGCCTGTTATGTGAGAAATAACATGCGTGGTAAATATTAATCAATTATGAATGCATAAACTGAATATGTTGTTATATGCTATGCGCTACATGAAAACTGTTAGAATTACTGGGCTATCGAGCTCACCCTTTCAAATAACCACTTTTGCAGTTTAAGGATACACGGTAAAGGTTACGTGTTATTTGATTGATAAAGTTCAATGGTATCGAAGGAGATTGATTTATTAGTTAACTAAACGCACTTGAACCATGTTTAGGTTCTAATAGATGTATATGATAGTAGTTTACTATGTGTAATACATGCTAAATTATAAAAGTTGTACTAGGCGGTACATAGTGAAAGTCGAATTGGGATGTAAACATTTTACGGTAATTCGAATAGAAGGAATCATAGCATGATTTGATTCAGGGAATTGTAATTGATTCAAGTTAAGAAATTAATAAAAGATTAATTTTCAAAAGAGATTGAAAAAGTTTAATTATTCCACATATTTATATAACTTCGAATATGATGTAAGACAGGAATGGTAAATGACCAAGATTTGACTTATAATAGTTTGGGGTCATTATACATAGATCCTGGATATGGAAAGAATTTATATTCTAAATTATAATAAGCAAGGTTATATTCATTTAAGTTGTGAATAAAAGAGATAATAGTTTGACGATAGTAGTATCGTGGTGAACCAGATTCGAGGTTCAAAGGAACCCGAATTTGGGGGCGTTACATGACGAATGAACGTCGGAATGCCGTAACAAATGTTAATGAACGTAAAAAGTATTTTAAGTTAAATGAAATGAATATTATAATTTATGAAATGGGTTTAATATAAAACCAATAATTATTCCTAGCAAGACTTAAACACTTGAATGAACTTCGAGTATGAAATACAGTGAGATATAAGTCGAAAGTTAACACAATAAAATTGAACATTATGTATTGATAATAAGAAGGATTATGAGATGTAGATTAAAGTTTACATTACAACTACTATGCATTGCTATGTGACTAATAGTTGATGTATATGATTATATAATTGTGTAGGGCGCATGAAGTGCAAATAGCTGTAAGCTGTTAAATTGTTATTGGTAAACAACGATCAAGGCAAGTCTTTCAGTTCCTATTTACTATGTGAACTTGATGACTAACTATTTTAAATCATTATTGCAAAGAGTATGATGTGTTATATATATGTTGAAAGTATGAAATGTTAAAGTCAATTTATGACTACGTTGATTGAGTAAAGCATGTTGATTGTGTAAGGAACTCAATCTTTATACTTGTTATATGAACTGTAGCATGTATGTTATATTAATCCAATATTTATAAGATATATGTTGATCATGTTATTATGTGCTACGTGATGCATGAAAACTATTAGATTTTGTTGGGCTATCGAGCTCAACCTTGCAAATAACCACTTTTGCAGGTTTAAGATTCAAGGTAAAGTTATGTGCTACTTGAAAGACATGAATCAGATGCGATACTTGAAGATTTATACACTTTGGCTGAATTATTATTATTTGAACCATGTTTAGGGTTTCGAATAATGTATGATGTTTAATAGATGTTGAGTTATTAAGTTTAAGTTTTGTCTATTGTATGAAAGGGTATTGAACCTGGATGTATATTTTATTTAGTAGCTCTGATAAGGTGAGTAATAAGCTAAGTATGGTTTAAAGGTAAGTAAAGATAAAGGTTTTGAGAAATGTACTTGATAAGTTACAATGATTATATAATGATAAACTGTCAAGTTTGGGTTATCTGATATGTAAAGGTTATCGGATTAAAATGTAAGATTCTATATAATAACTTTGATGAAAGGAATCATAAAATAACTTGATTCAAA
The DNA here is from genome assembly GCA_020205615.1 of Panax quinquefolius. Taxonomy (NCBI): domain Eukaryota; kingdom Viridiplantae; phylum Streptophyta; class Magnoliopsida; order Apiales; family Araliaceae; genus Panax; species Panax quinquefolius. Next base: position 106,375,585 of record CM035158.1, on the reverse strand, counting down.
AACATGTAGATGATAAAGGTTTTGATTCAGGGAATTAAAGTAAGAAGATAGAAAAGTTTAAATTATTCCGCATTTTATTTAAGCTTAACATCGAATAATGATGTAAAATCAGAAGTTAGACGTGTTATTAACGATCGAGGTTGATAATTGAATTGTATGAATTTTAGGGTCGTTACAAGATCAATATTCGCAGCGAAAATAACAATTCATTAGAAGAGTTAAGTAGAGAATAAAATCTATTATCTTCTATGATTTAACATTCCATCATCAATATTTTATCCTTATAACATTAATCAATATACATCTTGAATCAAATATTCATCTTTGCACTACAGGCCAAAGATATTAATTTGTATCATCAGTTGGTCATGTTCATCTCAACACCTGTCCATCTTTGCAGTATATGCCAAAGATATTCATCAGGTAATTATTCATCTTTGCACTACATTCAGTTATATCACCATCTAGGACTGAGGATGATGAAAAATATCTTAAAGAAAACAAATCCAGTGAGATAAAAGGACAAAGATTAGGGATCCGTACTTTGGTTTATCCAAGTTCAAAAATACTCCATAATATTCAATTGTGGAGCAAAATTTAAGAATAAAGATCAAAACATGGATAAAATCAAAGATAGTAACCATAATAGACAATTTGGACCAAGAAAAAAAATTTAATTTTTCTATGAATAGTGTCGTATACGTGAATAGTAATCTCGACACAAAAAGGTAAAACTTTTACAATAAAATTCATATCAATATTTCGTTATAATGATATTGAAAGAAATAACATCATTTACGAAGAAAATAACATCCCTTACCTCAAAAGAATAGTACTTCTGGATGAAATATCGGATATAATGCTGAAGAAAACTTGCACTGCTTAACAACTCTCAAAGTATCGAAATACTCACAGAAATACGCTCGATATTAGAGAGAAAGAAACTTCTTATTCCGGTGTGATTTTCATTTCTAACCAAGCACCATATTTATAGGAAAATGTCAGAACGCCAATATAGACTAACCTGCTACTAGTGGCTTTCACCCTTTGCTATTCATGCACACCACACTTGAAATCTCAGCATTTTTCCACAAAAAACAAAAGTGGGGTCCACCTATGTTTTTAATTAAAAACATTTATTTTCAAAACTTTAATAATTCATAATAAATAGCCCTTTTATCAAAAAAAAAATACAAATTCTATGTTCATTTCATATAAAAATTTAATTCTCTACAACTTTGTAAAAGAAAATTTTTCCAAATTCCAAACAAAAATTGACCGAAATTCGTATACGGATGATTTTTAACACCTCAATTCCGACAAAATACTGATAAAATACCTCAACATTAATTCCTTCATTTATATCCACATAAAATAAATATTTTCTTATCATATAAATCAATAATTAATTATTCACAAATAATATTACAAAATCACAATAATGACAACCAGGTTGTTCCTAGGAAAGAGGGGGATTTCCGATAAGGATCTCTCCTTACTGGCGCATAATTAGGTGACCAAACCCCTTTCCTAGAAAGAAATTCCTTAGACATTGCCATTAATTCTATCTAATAATATTATTCAAATAATATGAATTATTGATCTGATAATGGGAAATATTGTGCAGTGACAATTATTGAAACAACAATAATATAAAATATCAACATATCAATTATTGAATCAATAAAATAAAATATTGAACAGTAATTACTGTAGTAATTATTAAGTAGTGCCTTCTTATGTAAGAATCAATAATCCAAAAATATTGTGCAATACCGTGTGCTACTGTGCAACCACGCGTATTACTGTACTTTAACCACCGGTATTCAGCGGTGTTAGCTTGGTAACAACTTCTGTAGATTATTTATAAAAAAACGCATACTTGTCATTTTCTTCATCTGACAGTTTTCTTTTATGGGGCCCACAAATGGCTGCTCCGTCATACGAATATTTCCCGACAACAAGAATATTCCACGACCAAACGAATATTCCCCGACAAAAATAAATATTTTATAACACTTGCTTATTTTGCAAAATGTGCACATTTTACCCATAACTAACCACATTAATCAAATCCACTCTTTACTATTTTAAAATAATTAATAGAGGAAATTCAATTTTATTTATAAAAAGTTGGGGTCTTACATTTATGATCTGTATAGATCTCCATTTTCTCCCCATACAGGTAATGCCTCCAGATTTTAAGAGCGAAAACGACAGTTGCCAACTCTAGATCATGAGTAGGATAATTCCTCTCATATTCTTTAAGTTTTCGTAAGGCATAGGATATGAATTTCCCATGTTGCTTGAGAACGCATCCTAAACCTTTGCTTGAAGCATCCTTGTATATGACAAATCCCTCCGAACCAAATGTTATTGTCAGAACAATTGCTAAAATGAGTCTCCTCTTGAGTTCTTGAAAACTCTTCTCATATTCCTCGCTCCAACTGAATTTTGTATCTTTTCGAGTTAGCTAAGTTAATGGAGTAGCGATTCGAGAAAACCCTTCTACGAATCTCCGATAATAACCAGCTAAGCCGAGAAAGCTATGTACTTCAATCATTGACTTAGGTTTCTCCCAACTTTGAATTGCTTCAATCTTTGCTGGGTCAGCAGATATTCTGTGATTTGATATCACGTGCCCAAGGAATGCTACTTCCTCAAGTCAGAACTCGCATTTCTTCAACTTAGCATATAGCTTGTTTTCATGAAGCTTTTGGAGTATCAGCCTCAAGTGTTGCTTATGATCTTCACGACTTTTGGAGTATATGAGGATGTCATCAATAAAGACGACTACAAAATGATCCAAATATTCTTTAAATACTCAGTTCATCATATTCATGAAGGCAGCAAGAGCATTAATCAGTCCAAAAGACATAACTAGGAATTAGTAATGCCCGTACCGAGTTCTGAAAGCAGTCTTTGGAATGTCATCAGTTTTAATCTTTAGTTGATGATATCCGAAAAGAAGATTGATCTTTGAAAAGAATTTGGTGCCTTGCAACTGGTCAAATAGGTCATCAATGCGAGGCAACGGGTACCTATTTTTGACGGTGACATGATTCAACTCCAGATAATCAATACAAAGTTGCATATTCCATCTTTCTTTTTTATGAATAGAACAGGAGCACTCCAAGGAGACGTACTCGGATGAATGAAACAGATGTCTAACAATTCCTGCAGTTGGGTTTTTGACTCCTGAAGTTGAATAGGAGCCATTCAATATGGGGCTTTAGAAATGAGTTTTGTACCAGGCTCAAGGTCGATACAAAATTTGATTTCACACTCTAGGGGTAGGCCAGGAAGTTCTTCAGGGAATAAGTCAGGAAATTTATTAACAATAGAAATATCATTCAAATCTGACGTATTTTTGTTTAAATCTGTGACATGGGCTAAGAAAGCTTGACATCCATTTTTTAATAAACGAATAGCTTTATGGCTTGATATGACAGTGATTGACTTTAGTGGTTTGGTTGCTTGAATTCGCATAATAGGTTGGTTAGGAATATGAAAGCTAATAACCTTACGAAAATAATCAATTTTAGCATGATGAGTAGTTAACCAATCAATCCCTAAAATCATATCAAATGCAAGTATTTTTAAGGAGATAAGATCGACAGGTAACGTGCGGTTGCTGATTTGAATCAAATAGAACTTATAAACAGTGGATGTAATGAAGGTTTCTCCCAACAGAGTTTCAACAAATAAGTCAAAATCTAATTTCTCCAGAGTTAAATTTAAACGTTGAGCGCAAGTAGGAGAAATAAAAGAATGGATAGATCCGGTATCAAATAAGGTATAGACTTCGCAAAAGATTTTGATTAGCTTACCCGTGATGACCTCGTTCGGGTTCCTCACTTTTTGGGAGATTATGACAAGCGCTTTCCCTTGAACTACTGGCTTTGACTTCTCTGGGACGGCATTTGGTGTCACCATCCCAATTGGACTTAGCTTCACTGCACGACAAAATTGGGCTAGGTGACCTTATCTTCCGCAATTATAACATGCTTTGGACAGCTGCGTACAGTTTGGACTGTTGTGTCCCTCCCCTCCATATTTATAGCATATGATCGGTGATCGTTCTCCTTCCTTAAAAATGGTTGGTGGTGCTGACGTCTTTTCATCATTATTGAATCTCCTCTTCTTGAAATTTCCACTCCTATTATCTTGGCCATAATTACCACCGAAGTGGTTACCATTTCTGGTATGTTGATTCCCTCCACGTTTGTTGTCACCGCTTTGATATTACGCTACCCTTTGGTATTATCGTTTTTGCATTTTGCTCTCTCTTGGTTGGGTTGACTCATTATCGCGCTCCAATAATTGAGCCCTATTTACAACATCTGAATACAAACATAGTTTGTGAGAAATGAGGTATTGACATATTTTGGGTTTCAAACCTCGCAGAAACATTCGTGTCATTCTCCTCTCATTATCAACCAAATGGGATGCAAACCGGGATAACTCCACAAATTTAGCATCGTACTGTGATACGGTCATATTATTTTGCTCTAGCTTGATGAACTCTACCTTCTTCATGTGACGAATACTTTCAGGAAAGTACTTGTCGTTGAACAGTTCTTGGAACTTCTCCCAAGACATCTTTAGTGCGGCAGATTGAGTACGTTTATAGATTCCCACCAGTAATCTGCATCTCCTCTCAACATGAAGGTGACAAAGGGAACCTTTTGCTCCTTGGAGCATCCCAAGACATCAAATATCTTGGTGATCTGATTTATCCACTTCTCTACCTTAAGTGGTTCTAGCTTTCCCAAAAACTATGATGGTCCCAGCTTCTTGAACTCCTTAGTAGTGACCATCCGAGAGTTGCCAGTGTTTCCACCTGCATTTTGAACAGGAGTCTCTCTCGCCTGATGTTGCATGAATTTCATAAAGCCTCTGAACATCCCATCGTTCATCATTTGGTTGATGTTGTTGTTTACCTTAGGATTATTGCCTTCTTGATGCACATTATCATGGGCATTGATCGTTGGTGACTTAACGGTCTCATGTGCTTCATTGCTTATCTCAACAGTTTTCAGATGCCATTTTCAAACACTGCCACAAAATAAGGGTTAATTGACATGCCACATATTATCCATATACTCTGACTGATCAATTAAATAACAAATAACTTCGGTAGGTCATACTAGCGAAGGATTAACCCGTCTCTCCCCTCCTAGTTCTACTCTCACATATCAGCCAGGGATCATATTCCTAAGTTTTGATACCAACTGTGATGCCCCCAAAATAGGTATACATCACCCATTCTGAGTCACCAAATACTTGGTATAGAAATCAAATATAAGCTTCTTTTATACAATACGACAAAAGCGTAGCATAGAGTTTTTACACGAATATTGTCTTCTAGACAATATCCAAACTCAAATGGAGTCTGAAAGTAATATGCACACAAGCCAATCATGTTTGATGATAAAGCATATACTTAGTAACAATCTTATTCATTTATTAATAAAAAGTATTAATTTATTAAAGGCTTTTAATTATCTACATGATGCTGTTTTATAATATATGATAAACCCATAGTTTTAAGCAATGCTTTTAGAATAATGATGATGGTCATTCTAATGAGATCTAAATTCTTAGAAAGCTTAAAACTAAAATAGTTCCCAATCATTGGATTACTAAATTGGGGATTAGTGAATCAGATAGATTGGTACATCGTTAACTTGCTCATTGGATGAGGATGATTGATCTCATGATCATTTGTGTGGAGACACTAAAGCAAGTATGTAGGTGCTTATTGGAGAATAAGTTCATTGAGCATTGGCTCGCTAAGGAATACCTAATGGAGTTTTACTTGCTGTCAATAGGAATTCTGTAGTGATAGTAGTACAAGTGATCCTTGGACTTGAGATCATCATAGTATCTTGTGTATGATGAGTTATACTTTGACTTATTCCTTAAGACCCTTAGGGTATATCAAAGGGTATGCTTGGGTATAATAAGTTGTACATGGAGATAATGTATGATCGATAAAGAATCTACCACTTTATTAAAAGAAGAGAAATGTCCTATGTGATTCGATAAATGACAACCCAGTAGTCCTTGGCGATGCGAATGAAATTAGAAAGGAGTTTCTAATTTGCATTATTTGGAGTTGTGCATTTAAGAGTCGAAATACATATAATTAAATAAAATAAGACTTGTGATAATTCCATGTCTTATATTTAATTGGGACATTGTATGGTGGAATGATTGAATTGTACGGTAACTATTTACTCAAAGGTTCTTTTATGATTAATGTTGAAATCTATATTATACGGAAAGTCGTTGATCATTAGGGAGGCTTATCCCTATTGTAGAATAAATATTATTTATTTAAATAAATTAATTGTTTAATTTATTTATTTAAATAAGATTAGAATTGTTCTAATTGATTTATTCACAAGGTTTAATATGGAGAACCTAAAGGGTCACACCATAAAAGGAAGAATAATTATTTAAGAAGTTAATGGCATAATCGTAATAATATATGTTATGTATATTTAATTTAATCTATGGTGATAGAATAAATTAAATAGCTTAATATTATTATTTAATATTTTAGAAATATTAAATATAAATTAATAAGAGGAGTCTTATTAATATTATTACAATTATTATTATTTTAATTTCTAAAAGAGTTTAGGAATTAATTTAATATAAGTACTCTCATTTATTCCTAATTGGATTAGGGAGGAAAATTAGTTAAAGGAGTTTAATTAATTATCCCTAATAAGATTAGGGAGCCCTTTAATTAAAAGGGTTTAATTAAATAATACCTTATTTTAATAGGGTTACTTGATATCTTTATAAGAGGAGTCTTATATCAGATATTAAGACTACGTTATTCCAAGAGTTGGAGAGTACGCTCTTTTTCTATAGAGATAGAAAAACTAGGGTTTAGCCAACCACCCCTTCTTCTTGAAAATTCTTCTTCCTTGGTGGATCACCTCTAGAGGCCAAACACATGGGTGGCTAATGTTGATCAAAGGAAGGAACCAAACCCGGTGAATTCAAGTTGAACGCGAAAGGATTTGGAGGTGAACTTGTACCTGAGGAAGCTCGATCTTCAAGGGTATGATTTTATTCTTTATCTTTTCGTTTATTTAATAATTGTGCATAAAGGGTGATCCGGGTATATGGTTTGTAAAATTTTAAACTCTGATTTTTACACGTTTCCGCTTATTTTTGCAATTTGATTGCGTTCATGAATATTACAAACCCAACAGAGTCCTCATTATATTTATTATCACACTATTTCATAGAATAGTGAGGACTACTATAGCCACTATGTCAGACCATCACTTCATTCCCCGACTAGTCCCGGCTCCGTTCTCATTTCCTGAAGAGAACAATGAAAGCAAAAGGGTGAGCTCAACTAGCCTAGTAAGAAATATTATGACTAAGATAATGCGGAATAAATTATCGTTAGCCCTCAACAGTGTTAAACTAATAAACAACAATTTTAACTACAGCAAAACAAGCAATTCATTAGAAGAGTCAAGTAGAGCATGATATCTACTATCTTCTACGATTTAAAAAGTTTATCATCATTTTTATCGCTAAGACTCAGCTCAATAAATAATCTACATCACTGAATTATCCATGCACTACGGGCCAAGGATATTTGTGTAATCACCAATGGTCATGATCATGCCAAACAACAATTCATCTTTGCACCCCTGGCCGAAGAGAACGCATGGTTATGATCATACCAACATTTGTCCATCAATACGGGCCAATGAGGACTTTTACCACATCATTTATAACATTACGGGTCATGATTATACCGAATAATCCCTAGTCATAACCATACCAATCAACAGTCCATCTATGAACTACGGCCAAAGATGACTTTCATCACAATATAAGCATGAGGATGATGACAATGATATAAGAATTCAATAAAATATAAATAAGGATAAATTTTTTAAAGATTTATAATTTAATTTATCCAGAATTTAATAATTTCCAAATTGTAAACATGATACTGCCTTATGGAGTAAAATTCAAGAATAATATTGTATCAAAAATGATTTGGACCGAAAAGAAATCAATTTTTGTCATGAATAGTACTTCGGGTGAATAGTACCTGAGGGAATAATACCTCGTGAATAATACTTCAAAAATAGTACTTCATGAATAGTACTTTATGAATAGTGCTTTGTGAATAGTACTTTTTGAATAGTACCCCGTGAATAGTATCGTATTTATGAATAGTACCGTATTTATGAATAGTACCCATGAATAGTATCGTACGTATGAATAGTACTGTATAAATGAATAGTACCTGTGAATAGTACTCTGGCATGAAAAGCTTAAAATTTAACAAGAATGTTCAAAAAAATATCTTTGTGAAACGATACTAGATAAAGCGTAAATTTCAAGGATATTCTACTAATTTCACGGAGTATAGAAGCAATACTTTAACAAAATGAGTGTAAAATTAGGAATACGAAACAAAATAATATTACTTACATACTACAGAGTATAGAAGAAAATATTATTTCATACGAATATTGAACGAAGATAATATTCCTTACGAATATTGAACGAAATAAAATTCCTTACGAATACGAAAAATAATATCGTAAGCGAATATGAAATAAATAATACCCCTTACCTTAGAAGAAGATTGGATACTGGAATAGTGAAGTTACAGAATACTCTTATTCTTTCTCTCTATAGCTTCTCTCTCTATAATTGCTCTTGTGAGTCTTAGTGAATTGGTGAGAATGAAAGAAGAATAAGCTTCTATTTATAGGAAAATATAGTTTTGATAATTGCAAGTTTTGGGGCTTGAATTATTACAGTATAGTACCTTCATCTATACCTCCATTTTTAATTTAGTCCTTCAAGTATTATCAATCTTGCACCACCTCCCCTAATAGTGCATGCATGTAAATCAATAGTTCCATACATGTGAACCAACAGTAATTTGCATGTGAACTAATAGCAATTAATTGCTTATTTATCTTTTTAATTGCCCGTTTGGTCAATTTAACATTTAGAAATCAATTATTATAGAAATAAATGTCGATTTTAACTAACACTAATAATCCCAACACAATGGAAATATATTTTTTATCAAAAATTTCATCTTTAATCAACACGAACTTCTTCATTATTAATATTATAACTCACAATATTTAACAACCAGATCATTCTCAGGAAAAAGGGGGCTTTCCGATAAGGATTTCTCCCTATTGGTGCGCAATTAGGTGAACAAACCCCTTTCCTCGATAGAACTTTCTAAACATCGTCAATAATGCAAATAATACTATGAATAACTTTGTCGTCTCAATTATTGATTTAATAATATAAAATATTATGCAGATGATATTGTGATAATAATTAAATCAATAATAGAAGAGATATTATGCAGCAATTACTGTAGCAATAATTGAGTATAACTGAGTGACTTCTCATGTAAGCATCAATAATTAATATAGGTACTACTACTTACCACGACCAGACAGCGTATTTTTGTACTTTTACCTTTGGGTATTTCAACAGTTTAACGGTAAAACTTTCGCCGTTATTTTTATAAAAAGATATTTCTGTCATTTTCTAACTCCGATAATAATTCCGTTGTGGGGTCCACCAATGATTGTGCCATCGTACGAATATTCCCTGTTAAAACGAATATTCCCCGACCAATCAAATATTTTATAACAACTTGCTTACTTTGCAAAATTTGTAAATATTACCCGCAACTATAACATTATATCAAATCCACACCATAATATTCAAAAATATATTTCGAGAAAAATTAATCTTTATTCATAAAAGTTGGGGTCTTACACATATGCTGTGAGTTTTAATACAAATATTATCTCATAGACATTATCCAAACACAAATAAAATTCTCATTACAATTCTTGTCACACTATTTTACAAAATAGTGAGAACTACTATAATAACCATCTTGGACCATTACTCCACTCCCCGACTAGTCCCAGCTACATTCTCTCCTCCTGAGAAAAACAATGGAATAAAAAGGAAAAGGGTGAGCTCAATTATCCTAGTAAAGAATATTATAACTAAGATAATGTAGAACAAATTATCCTTAGTCCTCAACAGGGAAAAATCTGATAGAATATAATAGACAACAAGATTTAGATCAACAACTGCAGCGAAATAAGTAATCCATTAGAGGAGTCAAGTAGAGCGTAAAGTTTACTATCTTCTATGATTTAAAAGTCCATCATCGATATTTTATCCATGTAACAACAATCAATAAATATTTCACATCAACGAATTATCCATGCACCACGGGCCAAGAATATTCGTTAGTATCACCAGTGGTCAAGATCATGTCAAACACCTATCCATCTATGCACTACACACCAAAGAGGACTTTCACCACAAACCTTATATGTAACATTAAAGGTTATGATTATACCAATACACAATTTCTGGTCATAATCATACCAATCAACAGTCCATCTTTGCACTACGGGCCAAAGATGACTTTCAACACAAAATAAGCATGAGAATGATGACAATGATATAAAGATTCAATCAAGTGAGATAAAGGATAAATATACAATTCAATTTATCCAGAGTTCAAAAATGTTCAAATTGTCAACATGATAAATATTTGTGAAGTAAAATTCAAGAATGATCTTCATGAATCAAAAATAATTTGAACAGAAAAGAAAATTATGTTATGTTATGAATAGTAATGTATGAATAGTGCCCATGAATAGTACCGTATAAATAGTACCCAGACATGAAAAGATTAAAATTTAATAAGAATGTTCAGACCAATATTCCAACGAAATGATATTAGATGAAGCGCAAAACTTAAGGAATTTTTAAACATTTCAGAAATTATAGAAGCAATACTTACCATAGTAAGTTTAAATTTAGGAATATGAAATGAAATAATATCCCTTACATAATATGGAGTATGAAATAAAATACTATTTCTTTACAGTATTGAAATAAAATAATATCCTTTACGAATATTGAATGAAAATAATATCCCTTATGAATATTGAACGAAGATAATATCCCTTACGAATATTGAACGAAAATAATATTCCTTACGAATATTGAACAAAAATAATATTCCTTACGAATACAAAAAATAATATCTCTTACGAATATGAAATAAATAATACCGCTTACCTTAGTAGAAACTAGTTTTTACTGGAATATCAGATATTATGCTGAGAAAATCTTGTACAAAAAGCCACACTCAAAGTATTCTTATACTCAAAACAAATACTCACAATATTATAGAAGAAGAATTCTATAATTCCGGTGTGTTTAGGAAGGAGGGTTACCCCCTATTTATAGTGTAACCTTAGAGGAAAAACAAAGTACTCTGCCTAACATTTCATTTTTCTTCCCTGCCTAACTATTTACCTAACTCCTTTTTCTTCTTTCTAAGCCTAACTTTGCTTTTCCTTTTTTCCTTCTTTTCTTGTAATTCCTTATGGGTGAGGCCCACAAAATTTGGAAAACTTAGAAAAGAATTTGCAGGAGAAGTGTTGCCACCAAATTGGAAGAAAGAAAAAAAAACTACGCAGGATACCAGCACATAGTTTTGAAAGAATACCAAATCAAAATGATAACATTCACTCCACTTTTATTCACATGTTAAAAGTTATATATTATTATAAAAATATTACCATTTAAATTATAAAATTATAAAATTATAAAATTATATTATTATATTATCACATTATACTATTATAATGTAATATTATAATAATATATTTAAATAAATATTTTATCGGAGAAGATAATTGCCAAACTTTAAACAAATATTTTATGCTAAATTCCTTCATTTATATCAAAATTGAACCAATATCCACCACATAATAATTATTCATAATTAATATTATAAGCTCATAATATTAACAACCAAATCATTTCCAGGAAAGAGAGGGCTTTCCAATAAGGATTTATCCTTATTGGCGCGCAATTATATAACCTAACCCTTTTCCTCGACAGAACTTTCTAGACATTGCCAATAATGCTAACTAATAATATGAATAACTATGTCGTGTCAATTATTAATTTAATCATATAAAATATTGTACAGATAATATTGTGATAAAAATTGAATCAATAATATGAGATACTGTGCAATAATTACTGTGGCAATTATTGAATGAAACTGAGTGACTTCTTACGTAAGAATCAATAATCAGAAATACTGTGCAATACCGTGTGCTATTGTGCAACCACGCGTATTAATGTACTTTTATCATCAGGTATTTCAACAGTTAACGGTAAAAGTTTTGTCATTATTCTTATAAAAATATTATTTCTTTCACTTTCTATCCGACAGTTATTCCATTATATGGTCCACCAATGATTGCACCGTCGTACGGATATTTCTCGACAAAAAGAATATTCCCTGACCAAACAAATATTTTATGACCACTTGTTTACTTTGCAAAATTTGCACATTTCACCCATAACTAAAGCATTATATCAAATCACACCTTATTATTCAAAATAATAATTAGAGAAATTAAATCTTTATTCAAAAAAGTTAGGGTCTTACAACTTTAGTGATTCGCACCATATCTGTCTGTGATATTAGTTCCTTGCACATGTCATCATTTCCATACGGTGAGACGCGATGTATGTTGTGTGATTCCTCCACCAGGAGGCTAACCCGTTGGTGTTTGATTACTGGACTCGTAAGAAGACTAATTCCATAAGGCTCAGGAAAGGCACCACCTAGATTCGCTCCAGTTGAAAGATCGGATTAACTTCCCATCGAGTAAATTGCGATGATCTGGGGACCTTCATGCCGAAAAGCAGCGAGAGTAGCCTAAGATAGGTCAGCCTCTAATAAACCAAATGCAAAGGGAAGTCTCTTCATACCTTTCCCTTTTAATTACCTGTAATTTCAATTACTTGTAATTTCAATTCCATGTCAATCTCAAAGTAATGGAAAATATAAAGAAGTATGTAAATATGCATACCTTTTTCATATCAAGACCTGTCATCAAAACAACTGACATCCGTTTTGTAGGAGAACATTAAAACACTTCTAAAAAGTGGACACATTTCATAGCATGTAACATTTCCCCGTTTTCCCAGACTAAACTACATAGTCTTTTTATAGGAAAACGATCGGTCCCGTTACCCGTTCAAAGTCCAAAAAGGCACTAAGCCCACAGTCAGACATGGCTACAAGTGCCCAACTTAATCATAATTTTGTCTCTCGCGAAGAGCTCGAAGGATTCAGAAATCAGATAGCAGAATTGGTTATCTTTCTAAAAAAACAAAGCACTTAGGGCCAGACAATGCCTACTTAACCAGAGTCATTCACACCAGGGGGCAATCAGGGTATTAACAGAAAGGTGGAAACCCAGATACCTAAAACCTCATTCTAATAAAGGTACCAACAAAACCCCTAAAATTGTGACGTTTCCAAATTTGGGTTACCTGACCCCCGAGTTTGGTGCTCACGATCCACAATATTAATAACATCTAACTACCAATTTAATTTTGAATAGAACATACATCTCATTAATTGATATCATTAATACATTATCCCAGGTTATCTAACCTTAACATAACAAACTTACCCTTAGATATACAAAAAGGGTTTACAAAACAACATAATAAATATTTTCATTATAACTACTCTAGCAATAAGCCTTTGCCTTTGTCCTTCTCAGCCCCTCCAGCTACTTCTTTCCTAGCTAAAATATTATATTTAAGCAAGGGTGAGCAACAAATTTGCTCCGCAAGTTAAACATACAATAATGTATAAGAGTCAAAAAGATTAGACTATTGATTCGATAGAATGACACCAAAGTTTGAAAAACTTTGAAATAGCTGAACAAATCGTTAATCAATAACAAGTCTTTCTTGCATCCTATGCAAAGAAATTATTCAATAGTGAAAGAGTACAACGCTTTTAAATTTCAACAATATTTAATTGAATAACAAGAATTAATTCTATGCAATAACAAAGTGGATAATTTCCAGAGTTTATGATGAGTGATCACACAAGATCTTGAACTTCTCGAGTAACTATCAAAGATTTGACTTTGATATACCCAGGTGTATCAAATAACCATAAAGATTAAATCATACCCCTCCGCAACCACTTAGAGCGGCCAACTCCTTGTACCCTATATTATGCATAATACTTACACGCGCGCAACGGCCGAATATACGACCATAAAGCCCTTTTTTTATAAAAAGGTTGTTCTTCTCAATCTTATAACCAGAATTCAAATCATAACAACGAAATACAATGATTTCAATATCTAATCGCTTTCTCGATCTAGCAGAACTGGGCATTGACATGTCAATTATAATTGAGTTCTCTTCTCGATCTAGCTGAAATAATTGGCATCAACCTTTAAATAATAATTGAGTTCTCTTCTCGAACCTATCAAGTTTCAACAAATGTTTGTCTAGCCAAAATAATTAGCTAAGACATATCTCAACATGATTCAATAATAGACAGAAATTAACTGTACTATTTGCAATCAACAATAACTTCTACGGATGTGAATAATGAACAATAGTTATTCTCCAAGCATATTCTCAAAATCAATAATTCAATTTAAATTAATAAACATACACTAACTGCGAATAATCAACACTAATTCTCCAGACGTGGTATAATCAATAATAATTAACCACCACTATATTTGAAAAGTAATAACTCAAGATTGAGTAAGGAAACTTGCCTTCTCCGTTGATTACTGCTACACAATATACTTATATGCGTTCAAAAGACCTATAATGAATAATATCGGTCTCACAATTAGCATAACAAATCACAACACATAACACTGTAATTTACAGTCAATATTTCTCCTTGACACATCTTCACATAGTCACATCAGTGTTTATAACCTATATAAACATTCATCAAATCTAACTAGTTCAGTATGGTTGGACTTCAGTCTCAACTCGGTGTTCTAGTTACCCTATCCGACAATTAACATATTTATTGTCAATTAAACTCGGTCTCAAAGTTTAATTATTATTTTAGATAAGTCAAATATCATTCATAATACTTTTCAGAAGCTTGTAATAATTTTCAAACAGATATTATATTTTATAATAATTTTTTAAACACTGGAATCATTTTTAAATAATTTAAATACCAAATAATTCCATCATCATTAATATTTAATAATTATAAAATATTAATGACATGCTTATCAAAATATTAAAGTTATTAATAATAACTCAAAATATTTTTAAATCACAAATATTCTCCTTAAATAATTTTTAAAACATTTAAAATCATTTTAAAACCATCACCATTAATATTTAAATATTAGTGAATTTCTCATCAAAATATTAAAATTCATATTTTATAAATGAAAATATTTTTAAATTACTTTTCACATTTTTAATTATGATTTTTAAATCAATAAAACCATTTTAACTAATTTATTTAATATAATAATTAAATAAATCTAATATTATTAATATTAAATTATTAATGAAATTTCCCCAAAAATATTAAAAGTTACATTTTATAACTCAAAATATTTTTAAACACTTTATTCTCATTTAAAATGATTTTTATAAAATTAAAATTATTTTTCTCTAATTTATGTAATATACTTATTAAATAAATTCAATATCATTAATATTCAAATAAATATTAATATTAATGAAAATATGCCAAATTATCAAAAGTTAATTTTCATAACTTAAAATAATGTTTAAAACTAATTTTGAAATTTTTAGAATTTTATTACTATTTTTAATCATTTTCCGGAAATTAGAAAAACTAATTTAATTAAAACCATCGCTAAAGGCTTTAGCGACACTTTCTGGCGCTCTTGGTGTTCTTGAGCTTCAAGAACACTGACAATCAATTCTCAAGGGGCTTGGTTTGACCACCTTTGATTCTCTGTTCATGCATGTTCTTGGCCATCTTAGACATTGATCGTGTAGTATTGATGTAATACTACATGATCCAACCTTCATCTAGGTCATACAACAACTTAGATGCAAGATCTAAGTCTCCAAAAATGTTGTCAGGACTGATCTGGGTTTTTTGAGTAACTCAAAAACCCAGACAGTTTCAAGGTACTACTTTGAGGCTCGATTTTCTCTAGGTTCTGGTCATTGGTTTGTTGTTCTCATGGTCCAAGCATGTAGTACTCATGTCAAGGAACATATATACCTCACTATCTCAGTCCAACTACATCACAATCTCCAGATTTGAACTGGTCAAACCCTGTCAGAAATGGTGTTCATCAATTTTCTGGAAATTCCAGAAAACTCCATTTGTGACCAGACAGTCTACTTTGACCATCCACTACTTCGATCATGTTTGTGATTTAAGGAATCTAAATGCATGGATCTAAAGTCCATATAACAAGCTACAAATTAGATACAACAAAACCAACAAATCTCCTAACATCTGACAGATTCAAGCTCTTGAAAACCTTGTCAGACACTGATGAAGGATTTCTGGGTTACCCAAAAACCACTTGGTCATGGTCGGTCAACCGACTTTGACCATCAATAATTTGTAATCTGGACATGGTATGACCATGATTCCACTTCTAGATTACAGTCCACATGGCATACTACAAATATAAAACATAAAATAGGCCAAATCATAAATAGTTATGAATCTATGGCCCCTGACATATGCTTGTCAGACCACTTTTTAGGGTTCTAGGCAGTTTTCAAAAACTTCATTTCTAAAGCATTTTGATGCTATGGATCTATTATGTAACATCATAGATCACCCAATAACATCTAATAACATGTATTCAAACACTTAAACACATAATCTATCTTAACATGTAAGATCAAATAGGGTTAGGGCTTTATACCTCTCTTGTCCAATTATTGATCTTAGCTCTCCTCAACTGATCTTGGTGTGTTAGGGAGTTATCTAGTGACTAAATCACTTAAGGATTTTGTAGGTTTAGTGAGAGAGAAGTTTGGTCGAGTGTTTGATAACAAATAACTTAAGTTTTTAGGTTTTCTCTCTCTTTGATCTCTTAGATATAATACAATATATCTAATACATGCAAGGTGGCACATATATGATCAGATTTAGCTGATATTTTAAGGAACATGAGATAACCACAAGTGATGAGTCATGCAATCTAGAAAAATCTCTTAACTTAAGTTTTAAGAAAAGGGGTATTTTGGTCTTTTCACCCCTAAAAGGGTATTTTTATAATTTCCTTTTAAATTTAAGGGTATTCTAGTCATTTAACATCATTCTCTTTAATTCTCACCCTTACGGTTTGATAATCTCAATTAGGATTTTCTAATTAGGGTTTAAGGTTCTCGAATATAAAATTAGGGTTTTCTGACATTCGATTAGGGTTCCTGATTGTGCGTTAGGGTTTACTAAGTTTATATCATATCCGATCAATCATTGATCATTAATTATATACAATACAAATACGTACTTATCAATACAATTATAATAACTGTATTTTCTATCGAATCCCTATCCGTAACTAGGGTTAGGGTTTCTATTCTTTGTTAAACAAAACTGTACACATATTTCTCAGTCAATACACAAATTCACCACTTCTGTAAAATCGTATCACAGATACTCAGTACACTATTGATAGTCAATACTAATATAAAAAAAATTATTCATAAAATTAAAATTATTCGAAATTCTGGGTCCTCACAAAAATCACAAAACTCAAGGATGATCGAGAAAATGGGGATATAAGAAAGAAAGTTCAACAAATGGAGGAAACCATCTGGTAAATCAAAAGGACTGAAAACTATGGAAGTGTCACCTATTCAGATCTCTGCATATTCCCAGGGGCTCGATATCCTGACAAATTCCAAGTCCCAGAGTTTGAAAAATACAATGGGGCAGGCGATCCCTATACACATCTGAAAGTATATATTAGCGAGCTGGGGTCTGATGCAGAAGATTAAAGCCTCAGAATGCATCTTTTCCAAATGAGTCTCACTGGAGAGGCAAAAGCCTAGTATGCCCGATTTGACAATGCCAAAATCCACAACTAGGAAGAATTGGTCCACGCCTTTCTAAATCAATACAGTTTTCAATCACAAATGGCATCGGATCGATACCAAGTGACTAAAGTCAAAAAGCAGAGTACTAATTCTTTCCGAGAATACGCCCAAAGGTGGAGACGTCTGGCAGCGCAAGTCATTCCATCAATGACAAAAACTGAGATGGTAATAACATTTATTGATATCCAAGAGGCGCCTTACTATGAGAGAATCCTAGCAGGCATAGGAAAGCCATTCTCAGAAATGATCAAACAGGACGAAATGGAAGTGATGGGCTTGAAGGCAGGCAAGATTAAAGACTTCACTACCTTGCAAGCAGTCGCCGAGATATACAGGCTGACAAGTATACGAGCGATCCCAAGAGGGTACCCGATAAAGGCAATGAAGATGTATCCCTCGTTGTACAGGGACAAGCTAGGAGACCAACCTACAGTCCCCCCATTTGGAAAAAATAAGACAATCTGCCATTTCAACAACAGGCTGCATTCAACAAATTCCAGGACAAAAAGAGAAAATTTGAAAGAACAGAAAATTGGGTGTTCACTCCACTGGGCAATTCCCTTGAAAATGTATTGGCAATGTTAATGGATCAGAAGAAAATTACTGAACTGGCTCCACCTCTGAAACAAGGGAGCAAAAGATACAATTCAAGCCAAAGATGTGCTTACCACTCAGGGTCTCCAGGACACGACACACAAGATTATTGGTCCTTAAAACATAAAATTTAGAATTTGATCGAAAGTGGTAGTATTGTGGTCCAACGACCTGACCAACAAAATGTCAACACCAACCTTCCGTTGCAGCATGATACGGAGGGAGTAAACATGATCGAGTCAGAAAGCACTGAAATGTATCCAAATCGTAAGTACATACGAAGGATGGAGGAATACCCCCAAAGGCACAAAACAAATGTCCTAGAGGAAAACTCGAAGGAGGGTATGATAGTAAAGCAAAAATTAGAGATGATTTAGAATCAAATAAATCTGCTAGCTAAGCTGATAGTACGCCAACATCAAGATACGAGGCAGTTTTTTACTCAACTATCAGAGAAGACAGGAGAAAAAAGAGGTTAACCATAATGCAAGCCCATATCTCTCCAGGATGAGCCAGCTAAATGAAGAAGATCAAAGCAGACTAAAAGGACAAGAAAAGGGATGATAAAATTGTTAGAAGATCTCGCCAGCGGAAAAATCGCTCGACGGAATGCAAATTCTCAAAGAAGAAAGATCAAATAACCTCCAAAAGAGGCCAA
This sequence comes from Panax quinquefolius, assembly GCA_020205615.1. Taxonomy (NCBI): domain Eukaryota; kingdom Viridiplantae; phylum Streptophyta; class Magnoliopsida; order Apiales; family Araliaceae; genus Panax; species Panax quinquefolius. The sequence goes on along the minus strand of CM035158.1, from coordinate 106,356,345 downwards.
AAATTCACCCATCTGAGCAAATCAAATGAAGAAATGCTACATTTTCTGATAAGCGAATGAAGGATTACTGAATTACTGCCTCCTATAAATCCCAAGATAAAGAGTTATGATTCCACTAAGATATGTCTCTACCATTCTAACTCACCTGGACATGCGACTGAGAAATTTTGGTCTTTGCAACATAAAATCTAGGATCTCATTAAAAATGGAGAGCTAAAGATAGAATTCCCCATGACCAAAAAAGGTGAAAAGGAAATAAAAGGCTTAAGATATCCACTCGAGACAGGCAGTTCAAAGGAGGTGAAGGCTATGAGCACCAATCCTGGAAGAACATAAGGTGGACTAATCCTAATGCAGGGAATGACAAAGGAGACAAGAGAATCCCCAAAGGAGATTCCTCCGCCAACATCAAACATCTTGTGGCCCAAAGATAACAACCACGTTCCTGATTTTATCATCTTGGATGATGAGGAGGAAATACTAATCATTTCTAAGGAAGAAAAAGCCAAAAGGGAAATTTCCTTGCAAGAAATGCCACAACAGTTCGAGGGAGATTTCATGGTCGAATCCTCTCAAGCCCAGGAAGAATGTGAAGGCACAGATGAAGGAAAATATGGTGAGGTTGTTGGGGAAACCAACCCATCAAAGAATCAAGAGTGCATACCTTTTTGCGATGGGTCTAGTTCAAGCGTCCTTGAGGAATGTACTGAATCAAGAAGCAATCAAGTTATAGCCATAAGTGAAGATATTCAAAACCAAGAAGTAACCTCTATCGCGAGCCTTGAAGGCAACATAACCACTGACAACTGGACTATCAGCCCTCAGCGAGCCAAGAAGATGTAGATCTAGAGGATAAAGTTGTGAGTTCCAAGAGATGTTGGGACGGTATCACTTTCTTCGTAGTATGCCTTTTATTTTCTATACATGTAAATATTGAAAAAATCAAAAAATTAAAAAATTAAAAAAAAAAATCAAGCCATTCAGGTCTCAGCCAAAAGCCTGAACTACGAAATACATGATCTCCCCTCATCAATGGGAGTACGTAGGCAACCATTTATGGTGCGGTTAAACTAAACAAAAACACAAAAAATACTTCTCAAACCGTTTATTTCATCAAGCATGACCTACGCAGAACTGATCTCCCCCATACACGAGAGTACATAGGCAACCATTTATGGTCCAGTCTAACCTTTACAAAAACAAAAAACAAAACCCTCTTCACCACATACAACTTTTAATCTTATTACGCTAGGTTAGAACTACGTAGACCTGATCTCCCCTCATCAATGGGAATATGTAGGCAGCCATCAGTGGCGCGGTCTGACCCTCAAAAGAAACATCCAAACCCAAATCACCAAAATCAAACCTAAAAAGTCTACGCCCAAGAAAAACCCTCCAAGTCAGCGACCCATGTTGAGAAGACTCAACAACACTTCAATGTAATTCCATCAAATCTGGCATAAGTCCCAGAAAGGAAGAAACAGTGATACACCAAGACAACCAGCAGCGAGGACCTTCAAAGAGCCGATAACCTCAATCACAAGTCCTCATCAAATCAGAAGAAAACCATCAAGGCCGATTGCGCAAATAATTCAGGAACAATGATTGAGGGCATCAAAGCCCAAATCCACTACATGTTCACCATATGGTACAGAGGTAAAATCCTCTTGCGATCTCGGCATCTTATCAGCCCATCTGTCAAAGCAACTATCTCAGACAACAAGCAAGTCTGGGGAAATTTCAAAATTGGCGATAACCCGGTATTGGAACCCTTACAACAAGACTGGGGCAATCTCAGAAATAGCGACAACTTAACACTGCGGCATTTATCAACCATCATAAAGAGGGAAATACACCAATCAGCACCATCAGCATGGTCCATCATCATTAGAACTTCCCTCATATCATCTTATCGCGATTCGGTACGATCATTTGGTCTTTTCTAATCATACTATTCTCAGACTGAATAATCCACATCGGAGGCATGACTCTTTCATCTCCTTATGAGCTTTCAGTCTCTATTTACATACATTAGCGATAATATACATGTTAAGTTTTTTCTTAACTTGTTATGAATGGGATTAATCCTGATGAACGTCCGTGGGGCAAGAATCACGGGAATGATTAGAGAATTAAGACTATTCAACCCTTTTAATTGGGCATGACATCCTAGTTCAAAGCGTATTTTGTAACAGACTTGACCTCATATGCATGTCTGCACTTTGTGATTGCCCTGACTCTTAGTTGTGGGGTATGAAGCTATGGCAAAAATAATGGCAATTAATGAAAAGATAAAAGATGAGTCGCCAGCCTAATGTCTCGAATCGTGGCCTAGGTTGCTCGAGTTATTAAGCCTGAGGGGTGTCTTTACACCTAGTGCCCTAAAGCCATCTGGTTTGAGAGTCATCAGCCTAACGCTCATTACATTGGGTAACTTAGCGCCTAAAAAAGAGCATAAAAAGAAAAGGCAAAACCTGAACATATCCAAATCTTGGCCTAGGTTATTCGAGTAATTAAGCTCGAGGGGTGTCTTTACACCTGGTGCCCTAAAGCCATCTGGTTTGGGAGTCACCGGCCCAACGCTCTTTATATGGGTGACTTAGAGCCTAAGAAAACATACCTTTCAAACTCAGGCAAAGAAGCAAATAGAGTGATCGCCTGACTTATCTCGAAGCGTGGCCTTTATTACTCGAGTCAGTAAACTCAAAGGGGTGTCTTAACACCTAGTGCCCTAAAGCCCTCCGGTTTGGGAGTCATTGGTCCAAAACTCGTTACATGGATAATTTTAAATAGCCTAAGAAAACGAGACAAGATTAAGCGAGAGAAAAGAAAAATTTACGAAGGCATAGAAATGAAACCCCTGCTAAGAGTTGTGTTACTCATAGTGTGTGTGTGTAATATGAAGTCAATTCTGCGAAGTATAACGTCTAGATCGAAGATGAAGTATCTCTGATATAGAGAGATAAGTCTTTTGAATCTAATCCTACCCATGTATAATGACTATGGATGTTTTAAAATTTCCTTGCGATTTCATAACTCATAAACTTTTACTTCAAATGCCTTATTCACAAGAGTGTACTGATCCTGACCGCCGAACCGTTAAGCTTTTGGTGCATTTTGTTCTTTTGATATGCAGGATATTGCTCATTCGAGATTTGGTCAACAAAGAGAGTTTCTCATATGAATACCCAGCATCAACATGCGAAAAAACTGGGGCATTTTCTAATTCCAAGAAACAGAAGGAGTTTAAGGCGGGATCAAGCCTCTCATCAAAAGAAATGGGAGAACTCCTGAAAGAAATCATGGCGACATAAGCTTGCCCCTATAGAAGAAGGGAAAAATTCTCAAGAAAGTCCTTAACTCATGAGCAGAACCCCAACGACAAAAGGTCCAGCGAATGAAATCTACATCATCAAACATGTTAACCTGCGTCAAGTCCTCACAAGTTGAGGCCTCTACACCGAAGTTCAAAGTTAGGCAGTGAAAGAATGAGCCACACCCTCCAGTGATGTCAGCGGCATTCAAGTCATCAGTCCAGTCGGGTTGCAAATCAAAAACACAATGGAATGGGGCACAAGCACCCAACAGCAAAAAGAAACTCCAAATCGCCTCAGAAAGGGTGAGGTAAGTTTCTACTCCAGACAATTTAAAATGTGAATCAACCTAGGATAATAGACTTCTAAGGATAAATCTAGGTCATCACATCATGCATGATTTACACATGTGAAAATGCACTACATCAGCGTACATCAAGATTTAGCATGCATCTCTAGTAGATTTAAGTATGTGTGCACATCAAATGCCTAGATTAGAGGAAAATTTCGCCATAGACATCATTTATTATTATAAGCCGTTGGCATCAATCCAGAGTAACATTAGGCAAAGTATGGTGAAGTAAGCCGTTGAATATTACTTCAACAAAGGTATTGGAAGATCTAGTATTCTAAACCATTGGCATCAATTCAACGTAACATCAAGACAGTTTAGTGATGAAAGATTTGTGTACCACCGTTTGAATGGGAATCAAAAAAGTTTGGTGATGTCAGCGTAGTCAACTACCAGTAGGGTAGGCACCGTTGTCAAACTACCAGTAGGGTAGGCACCGTTGTAAACTACCAGGGTATACATCGGGAAGGTCTGGTGATTTCAGAACGTCATCCTCAGCAGAGATGTAGAAAACATCTCAACTTATCTTCATCAAACAAGCATCGGCAACATCGAAAAAAGCCAAACCATTGGAGTCAATACCAGTATAGGCATCAGCAATAACCAGTAAAGGTAAAGCGATTTGTGATGTGCGAAGTGCAATTTATGATGTGTGATGTGTGATGTGCGATTTGCGAAGTGCGAAGTGTGAAATGCGATGTACGATTTGCGAAAGCATTTTTCATAAAATTCATTACATTGCGACTAGCATCATTAAATATACCTTGTCATATTTCAAGTGTCTAGTAATCTTTATCATGTTCATTCCATTGCATTACATGAACATGATAAAGAGGGGCATCTGTAGACACTAAAAATTTGTTTTCCTGTTACTAACAATGTAGGAGGACAAAAGCGTCTTTTTCACACTCCAGAGATAACCTTGGAAGACCACGACATTATTTCCAACCCTGGAGATAACCCTAGGAGATAAGTTTCTAACCCCGGAGATAACCCCAGGAAAGTCAGTTCCAACCACGGAGATAACCCGGGGAGATAAAGCCAACCTCAAAGATAACCCTGAGGAAAGTCAGAGTCAACAGCAGGCCAATCTCAGAGATAACCCTGGGAAAAGACTGCTACAACTGTGCCAAAGCCGGAGACAACCCCGGGAAGGCAAAATGGTCATTTTGCTAAATCAACTTCAACTCAAATCAAATCAACTTCTTCAAAAGAAGTTCCACAAGAACCATATCTTAACTTCTTAGCGCAAACTACGCAAAACATCTCAACGAACTACTTGAGGAGACTCGGAAATGCTATTACGATCATGGACCCATCTTCCTGGAGTCGAAAAAGGGCATGCCTTGTGTCATTGCATAGATCTCAAAAAGGCTTTCCAGAATTGTATGGCACGCTTCCATCGGACTCTCAGATTGAAAGTTATGATGGTTCCAGTGGACACCGCGTTGTCTGAGTGCACGTACTTTAAGACGACAGAACCCACAATGCCCGGGGTGGCCCAGGCAGCCGCGGGTAGACCCACTGCAGCTGCGGGTAGATTCGTTGCTTCTGCGGGTTGACCCGCGACACTTTTGGTCTATAAATAGACCCCCCATCAGCCATAAAATATAAGAAGAAAGGAAGAAAATAGAGAAAACTCTGTCCATTTCAGCCTGTAACCTCATCTAGAGTGCTCAAAACTGAGTGATTCTTTTTTCTAAACACTTGTAAGTTTGTGTTCTATAACATAATGAAGTTTAACCGGTGGTGGAAATCTAGTTTTTAGGCGTCAAAAGTTATCTGAAGACTTCTTGGCAACCCACTGTATGAGTTTTCAGATTTTCAAGCTTTCTACTACCTATATATATATATATATATATATATATACAGATTTGATCAGGTCCGGACTCCCATACCTGATCAAATCCGGACCTTTTTTTTTTTGCTTTTTTTAAACAACTAAAAAAAATTATGGAACTTGAATTTTTTACATAATGCAGTGTTTTGGGTGTGATTTGGATACATATAACAAAACATGTATGTACAGTCTAGACATGTTTTGTTATATGTATCCAAATCACACCCAAAACACTGTATTATATAAAAATTCAAGTTCCATAATTTTTATTTTTTTAGATGTTTAAAAAAACAAAACAAAAAAAAGAAAGGTCCGAATTTTAAACCTATCCGGGCTCCCGGACAGGATCCGACCTCTATATATATATATATATATATATATATATATATATATATATATATTCACACTTTTGTCAGGCCTAGAGTTTACTTCGTGGCCATTTACCACTTTTATATATATATATATACTTATATATATTTATTGCTTTTATATAAATATTTGCTTTAATCGCTTTCATAATGTAGATATTTAATCGTTCAACCTGCTAGCTAGATTTGCCTCAATCTGGCTACTTATAACTTTAACCGGTTCAAAGTGATTAAACTGGAACCGTTGAAACTAGAATGGTTTAGATTTATTCAAATCTAGTTCTTTATCTAGCTTTTGTACATATTACTTTCCTATGTGAGCCTAGGAATCATGTGATCACATATTCAGCCTCAGAATCTAGATTTAGTTCCCGTGACGGACATTTTGTAGCTGCAGCCAGCTTATAAATTATCTACGGTGTCTAAATATCCTTAGATGGCTCTGCCCACAAGGAGTTCGGCATTGCTATGTATCTTATTTTCTCGAAGATGCCTCGCATCTCGAAAATAAAAGCAATCAAGCCGAACACATAATAAAATAGAAGTATCAAAGGCCTCAATTACTATTGAGCACAAGGGTTTGAAAAACCTATTTTAAAAAACTTCACTGCTATATCTTGTTAAAATTGAACTTTTATAAAAAACCTAAACCCTTTGTATATAGGTGCAAATGAGGCATGGCACTACTTCTAGACAATTGTACATAGACCTAACTCTCACACACACACATTCACAGATAAAAGTTTAATGAAAAGTGGTGATAACCGTGTTATCATGGAAGTCGGGGGGTGCCTAAGACCTTCCCTCTGCTTAATCAAGCCCCGGGACCCTAACCAATTTTGGTTAATTAATCAGACAATAAACGATGAAGGGGGAAATTAGTTTAAACCATATATGTAGTCTATTTGTGGCTAGTAGGTTTGTCTTTCTAATAAATCGTGTGGGACTAATTTCTTCTGATTTAATTCTTATGGAGCCTATGTGATATATTTTTAATATTAAATGTAAACAAATCTTGCATGATTATATGAAATCTATACTTATGCAAATATTTTAATATTTTTTACAAGTATTCAATCTATCTTATGATATGAAATTGTTTAAAGAAATGTTAGAGCCTTTTTTCGGGTAGACACTTATTGAAATATTCTATCGCATTGATATTACATCTTTGAGATATTATTGTTGTTAAGTAGATGTCCAAACCAAATTATTTTGGTACAAATTCAAATGTATACTCAAGGTTGAACTATTAAATGTTTTTGGTCGAGTTTATCGGCTGCCACACAAGGTGTCCATAAAATTGAACGCACAGTCGTTCGCCTGGATGAGTGTTGTACAACATTGAGTACCATAGGCTGATCAACTAGATGTGCTCGTAAGTGATATCTAATTTACGGCTTTAATGTCGGGTTATCCTTTTTAAATGAAATTAAAACACTATATCTTGGTCTTTTGACCATTTCAATGGAAATAACCAATTCTTCGTTTCAAAAATGTTTTAAAAGAATGAAAAATTTTTATTTTGGTTATTCATAATACTTCACAACAATTGGTTCAGTTGTTGAATAATGATCATATGATTCTTAATTTAGTTATTATTAAACTGTTTTACTTGTTGGACAATTTAGTGCTCATTCTTACTTAAATTATATGATTTCAGCTAAGGTTGAACGTGTGGAAGGATCTGGTAAGGATAAAGGGAAAACGAAGATGAACGAGTAGAAGAACCTTTATAATAGTATATTATTTTTGGTATAATAATTATATTATGACTTAAAGAATCTGTAATGGTTATAGAATCTGGGGTGAATCTCTTATGATGTAATAGTGTAGTGTTAACGCTAAATTTTGTACGCCTGACGAAATCACCAAAATAGCAAGCCAAAATCGCGCTAACGGTTGATTGTATTATTGTGAAATCAAACTCACGAAATATACTCACATAAACATAAACAAAGAAATAGAAAATATGAATACAAGAATTTACGTGAAAACCCAATTTGAAAAAAACCACAAAGAAAGAGAGAGAGAAATTCACTATAATAATATGGAGAATACAAAGTGTTTAATTGTGTCATATGCTATTGTGTTCTGTCTCCCCTAAACCATTGCTTATTGCTGTATTTATAGCTGTCATGTCCACCAGAATACAATCAGGAGTAGAAGTCCTTTGTAGAATGTGACGCCCCCAAAATAGGTATACATCACCTATTTTGAGTCGCCAAATATATAGTACAGAATGCAAATACAATCTTTAATATACAACAAGAAAGCTGTGAGTTTTAATACAAATATTGTCTTCTAGACAATATCCACTCTCAGAATAAGTCCTCATTACATTTATTGTCACACTATTTAACAGAATAGTGAGGACTACTAATACTATCATCCGGACCGTCACTCCCGTTCCCCGACTAGTCCATTTACGTTCTCATTTCACGAAGAGAACGGTGAAAGAAAGGGTGAGCTCAACTAGCCCAAGAAGAAATATTATGACTAAGATAATGCAGAATAAATTATCATTAGTCTTCAATGATGTTAAACCGTTAAAATACAATAGACATCAAGTTTAAGCTATGCGTGGAACATGCAATCCATTAAAAGAGTCAAGTAGAGAATAAAATCTACTATCTTTTATGATTTAAAAGGTTTTTCATCACTTTTATCACTGGGACTCAAATTTTAATAAATAATCCACATCATCCCCACACTACGCCAAGGATATTCATAAGTATCACAACCACAAATTATCCATGCACTACGGGCCAAGGATATTTGTGTATTCATTAATGGTCATTATCATGCCAATAATTGTCCATCAATGCACTACGGGCCAATGATGACTTTTACCACATCATTTGTAACATTACGATCATGATTACACCGAATAATCCCTGGTCATAATCATACCAAGTCCATCTATGCACTACAGGCCACAGATGACTTTCAACAAAATATAAATATGAGGATGATGACAATGATATAAGAATTCAATAAAACAAGTTCTAGAATTAATTTATTCAGGAACTAATAACATCCAAATTGTCAACATGCTACTTCTTTGTAGAGTAAAATTTAAGAATGCTCAGAAGAATATTTCCATGAAAAGATACTGGATGAAGCGTAAATATCAAGGATATTCCACCAATTTCATGGAGTATAGAAGTCAAAACTTTAACCAACTGAGTATAATAAAGAATGGAATAACAAAAGAAATCACCGTGCATGTGGTACTTCAGATAGACAAAGTTATTCCAACGAGTAATAATAAATAACGGAACCGGTCGAGCGAATACGCACGCGCAAGCGGGATATTCCAATGTAATAATAAAGAATGGAATAACAGCGAAATCACCATGCATGCGGAGATTGCAGATGTAGGCGAGGATATTCAACAGAATAATAAATAACGGAATCAGTTCCGACGTAAAACGCACAGACAGGATATTCCAACGGAATAATAAAAACGGAACCAGGTCCGGCATATAATGCACAGACAGGATATTCCAACAGAATAATAAAGACGAAACCAAGTCCGGCGTAAAATGCACAGACAGGATGTTCCAACAGAATAATAACGAATGGAATAACAACAGAAATCACCAAGTATAGGGTAGACCGCGTATACAGGTTATTCCAACAGAATAATAAAGAATGGAATAACATAAGTTCTCTTCATGAATATGAAAAAATAATACCCCTTACCTTATAAAGAAGAGTACTCCGACGGTAGGGCGGGGATATACTTGAAGAAACTTGCACTACGCTCAAAGCTTTCTTAAACGCTAAAGAAATACACTCAAGATAGAAGAATAATTCTCTCTACAATTTCTCTCTCTCGAGTTTCAGTGAATTCGTAAAAAATAATGAAGGAATGAGCTTCTATTTATAGAAGAATGGACTGAATAGTAACCAATCCATGAACGGTCCAGATTGGTTTACAATAAAATATAATATATTCTATTTATAATCTAATAAAACGAATAACTTTTAAAAAAACTTTACTATGCAAACACTATGCAGGCACTATGCAAACACTATGCATAATAAAATATAATATATTCTAATTATTGTCTAATAAAATGAATAACTTTATAAAAGTATTCTATTTTATATAAAAAGATTTTACTATTAGCCTAATAAAGCGAATAACTTTATAAAAGTATTACTTTTTATATAAAAAGCTATTATGTTTTATTACATTAATAATACTAATAAAACAAAACTTCATCATCATTATTATTATTCACACTATTAATCGACTGTGTCGTTTCAGAAAGAGGGGCTTTCAATAAGGATTTCTCCCTATTGGCGCAGCAATTAGGTGACCAAACCTCTCCTTGGCGAACTTCTAGACATCGTTAATAATGCAATAATAATAATATTAATAACATATAAATATCTCAATTATTGATTTAATAATTTATAAATATCGACAATAACTGAATAAAACTGATTGACTTCTCACGTAAGCATCAATAATCAATACCGTATGCTATTATGCAACCACGTGTATTACTGTACTTTTACTACCGAGTAGTTCAACAGTAATAATGGTAAAACTTCTGCAGTTATTTTCAATAAAATATTTTTGTCGTTTTCTCAATCCGACAATAATTCCTTTGTGGGGTCCACCAATGATTGTGTCGTCGTACGAATATTCCCTGTTAAAACGAATATTCCCCGACCAATCGAATATTATATAACAACTTGCGTACTTTGCAAAATTTATAAATATTACCCACAACTATAACATTATATCAAATTCATTCAAAAATGATAATTATAGAAAATTCATCTTTATTCATAAAAGTTGGGGTCTTACAATCTCCCCTTCTTATGAAATTTTGCCCTCAAAATTAGGGTACGTATCTGGTATGTCGAAGAGGTAAGGATACCTTGATTTCATTTCAGATTCTAACTCCTAGGTCATTTCCTCAATATCGTGGTTCCTCCATTAAACTTTGACTTGAGGTATAACCTTGGAGCGTAGAATATGTTCCTTCTTATCCAAGATTTGAACACGAACCTCTTCATACGTTAAATCTTCCGCTATTTTGTCCGGTTCTAACTCAATAATGTGGTTCGGGTCTTTCACATATTTACGTAACATGGATATATGAAAAACATTATGAACACGAGACATACTTGGCGGTAAAGAAAGTCTATAGGCTACAGTCCCTACTCGATCGAGGATTAAAAATGGGCCAATGAACTGAGGATTGAGCTTTTCTCTCTTTCCAAATCTCGTAACTGCTTTCCATGGAGCAACACCTAACAACACATGATCTCCAATATCGAATTCCACATCCTTTCGATGAAGATCATCATAACTCTTTTGTCGGTCTTGTGAGGTTTTTATACGTTGTCTGATCATTTGAATCTTTTCCGTAGTCATACGTATCAACTCCGGTCCCAACAACGTTGCTTCACCCACCTCATCCCAGCATACTGGAGAACGACACTTTCTTCTATACAACGCTTCGAATGGAGGCATGCCGATGTTTGCCTGATAACTGTTGTTGTAGGAAAACTCCACCAATGGTAAGAACTTGTCCCAACTTTCCTTGAAGTCAAGGACACAGAGTCTTAAAAAATCTTCAAGAGTTTGAATAGTCCTCTCTGATTGTCCGTCCGTTTGAGGATTATATGCCGAACTAAATCATAAATTCATGCCAATAGCTTTTTACAAACTAACCCAAAATCGTGAAGTGAAACTTGGGTCTCGATCAGAAACTATGAATACTGGCATACCATGCAATCTTATAACCTCATTTATGTATATACGAGCAAGACATTCAAGTGTATAAGTTTCTTGTATAGGTAAGAAATGAGCAGACTTGGTCAATCTATCAACAATGACCCAAATTGCATCTATGCTTTGAGAAACCTTGGGAAGACCAATAACAAAATCCATGGTAATGTGCTCCCACTTCCATTCTAGAATTTCAAGTGGTTGCAATGGACCTTTTGGTACTTGATGTTCCACCTTGACTCATTGACAGGTTAAACACCTTGAGATAAACAGCGTTATCTCCCTCTTCATATTGCCCCACCAAAATGTATGTCGAAGATCATGATACATTTTGGTACTCCCAGGATGGATTACAAACGGTGTGTTGTGCGCCTCCATCATGATTTTATACTTTAAATCAGGGTTGTTAGGAACACAAAGCCTGGAGTTGACTCGAAGTATTCCTTCTTCATCAATTCTTGCTTCCGGCATAGCACCTTCTTATACTTTTTACCTCATATACATTAGCTCCAGGTCTGTAGCTTGAGCAGCTTTAACTTTATCAATTAAAGTCGGTTCCACTCGTATATTTGCCATCATCACTTGGGTCCCTGGAGTCTTTATCTCTATCTCCATCCTTTGCAAGTCATACGAAATAGGCCTTTGCGTTGACAATAACGCACTCGTACCCGCATATGATCTTCTACTCAATGCGTCAGCTACCACGTTCACTTTTCCAGGATGGTATTAGATGGTATAATCATAATCTTTCAACAGTTCAAGCCAACGTCGTTGTCGCATATTTAGTTCCTTTTGAGTGAAGAAATATTTGAGGCTTTTATGATCCGTAAAGATCTCCACTTTCTCCTCATACAAGTAATCCCTCCAAATTTTAAGTGCGAAGACAACAGCTGCCAACTCTAGATCATGAGTAGGATAATTCATCTCATATTCTTTTAGTTGTCGAGAGGCATAGGCTATGACTTTCCTATGTTGCATGAGAACACATCCTAACCCTTTGCCCGAAGCATCACTGTAGATGACAAATCCCTCCGAGCCAGATGGTATTGTCAGAACAGGTGCTGAAATGAGCCTCCTTTTGAGTTCTTGAAAACTCTTCTCAAATTCCTCGTTCTAACCAAATTTTGTATCTTTCCGAGTCAGCTGAGTTAAGGGAGTAGCGATTCGAGAAAACCCTTCTAAGAATCTCCGATAATAACCAATAAGCGAGAAAGCTACGATTTTGGCCATCGATTTAGGTTGTTCCCAGCTTTGAATAGCTTCAATCTTTGTTGGGTCAACAGATATTCCATGACTTGATACCACGTGCCCAAGGAATGCTACTTCCTTAAGCCAGAACTCGCATTTCTTCAACTTAGCATAAAGCTTATATTCACGAAGCTTTTGCAGTATCAGCCTCAAGTGTTACTCATGATCGTCACGGCTTTTGGAATAAATAAGGATGTCATCAATAAAGATGACCACAAAATGATCCAAATATTCCTTGAATACTCGGTTCATCATATCCATAAAGGCAGCAAGAGCATTAGTCAATCTAAAAGACATGACTAGGAATTCATAATGCCCGTACCGAGTTCTAAAAGTCGTCTTTGGAATGTCATCGGTTCTAATCTTCAATTGGTGATATCTAGAACAAAGATCAATCTTTGAAAAGAATTTGGCGCCTTGCAATTGGTCAAACAGGTCATCAATACATGGCAATGGGTACCTATTTTTGATGGTGACATGATTCAACTCCCGATAATCAATACAAAGTCGCATACTCCCATCTTTCTTCTTCACGAATAGAACAGGAGCACCCCAAGGAGAAGTACTAGGATGAATAAAGCCAATGTCTAACAATTCCTGCAGTTGGGTCTTTAACTCCTGAAGTTCAATAGGAGCCATTCGATATGGGGCTTTGGAAATGGGTTTTGTACCAGGTTCAAGGTCGATACAAAATTCAATTTCATGCTCTGGGGGTAGGCCAGGAAGTTCTTCAGGGAATACGTCAGGAAATTCATTAACAATAGAAATATCATTTAAAACTGACGTATTTTTGTTTAAATCCATGACATGAGCTAAGAAAGCTTGACATCCGTTTTTCAATAAACGAATAGCTTTATGGCTTGAGATGACAGTGATTGATTTTAATGGTTTGGTTGCTTGAATTTGTATAATAGGTTGGTTAGGAATATGAAAGCTAACAACCTTACGATAACAATCAATTTTTGTATGATAAGTAGTTAACCAATCAATCCCTAGAACTACGTCAAATGCAAGTATTTTCAATGAAATAAGATCGACAAGTAATGTGAGGGTACCAGTTTGAACCAAACAAGACTTATAAACAGTGGATGTAATGAAGGTTTCTACCTACGGAGTTTTTACAGATAAGTCAAAGTCCAATTTCTCCGGAGTCAAATTTAAACGTTGAGCGCAAGTAGGAGAAATAAAGGAATGGGTAGAACCGGTATCAAATAAGGTATATACTTCGCTAGAGTTTATGATAAGCTTACCCATGATGACCTCATTCGGGTTCCTTGCTTTCTGGGAGGTCACGACAAATGCTCTCCCTTGCACTACTGGCTTTGACTTTTCTGGGGCGTCCTTTGGTGCCTCCATCCTAGCTGAACTTGTCTTCGGTGAATGCCAAAATCGGTCTAGGTGACCTTCTCTTCCACAATTATAACATGCTTTGGACGGCATCGCACAGTTTGGACTGATGTGTCCCTCCCCTCCGCATTTGAAGTATATGATAGGTGGTGGTTTTCTTTCCTTAACAACAGGTGCTGATGCTGACGTCTTTCCATCATTGTTGAATCTCCTCTTCTTGAAATGTCCATTCTTATTACTTTGGCCATGATTACAACTGAAGTGGTTACCATTTCTAGCATGTTGATTCCCTCCACGCTTATTGTCACTGCTTCGATAACTGTTATCACTAGTATTATCATTTTGTCGGCTGCTCTCTTTTGGTTGGGTTGACTCATTATCGCGCTCTAATAACTGAGCCCTGTTAACAACATCTGAATACAAACACAGTTTATGATAGATAAGATATTGACGTATCTCAGGTTTGAACCTCTTAGAAACATTCGCGTCATTCTCCTCATTATCAACCAAATGGGACTTAAAACCGGACAATTTCGGCAAACTTGGCTTCAGATTGCGACATGGTCATGTTGTTTTGCTCCGGTTTAATGAACTCTACCTCTTTCATGTGACGAATACTTTCGGGAAAGTACTTGTCATTGAATAGTTCTTAAAACTTTTCCCAAGACATCTTTAAGGTCTTTGCGCGCAGTTGAGTACGCTTTCTGATTCCCACCAAGATGTCGCCTCTCGCACATAACAATATGAAGGTGGCAAAGGGAACCTTTTTCTCCTCGGAGCAACCCAAGACATCAAATATCTTGTTGATCTATTTTATCCACGTCTCCGCCTTAAGTGGTTTTGGCTCTCCAAAAAACTCCTATGGTTCCAGCTACTTGAACTGTTTGGTGGTGACCGTCCGAGAGTTGCCAGTGTTTCCACCTGCATTTTGGACAGGAGCCGCTCTCGCCTGATGTTGCATGAATTGCATGAAGCCTCGAAACATTCCATCGTTCATCATTTGGTCAGTGTTGTTGTTTGCATGAGGATTATCACCTTCCTGATGCACATTGTCCTGGTTATTGATCTGTGGAGACTCAACGGTCTCCTGTGCTCCATTGATGTTCTCAACATTCTCGGATGCCATTTTCAAACACTGCCACAAAACAAGGGTTAATTAACATATCACATATTATCCCTATACTCTGACCGACCAATTAAATACCAAATAAACTTAGGTAGGTCATACTAGCGAAGGAATTCAGTCTCTCCCCTCCTAGTTCTTGTCTCACATCTCAGCCAGGGATCATATCTCTAAGCTTTGATACCAACTGTGACGCCCCTAAAATAGGTATACATCACCTATTCTGAGTCGCCAAATATATGGTACAGAATACAAATACAATCTTTAATATACAACAAGAAAGCTGTGAGTTTTAATACAAATATTGTCTTCTAGACAATATCCACTCTTAGAATAAGTCATCATTACATTTATTGTCACATTATTTAACAGAATAGTGAGGACTACTAATACTATCATCTAGACCGTCACTCCGTTCCTCGACTAGTCCCGGCTACGTTCTCATTTCCTGAAGAGAACAGTGAAAGAAAGGGTGAGCTCAACTAGCCCAGTAAGAAATATTATGACTAAGATAATGCAGAATAAATTATCATTAGTCTTCAATAGTGTTAAACTGATAAAATACAATAGACATCAAGTTTAAGCATGAATGAACATGCAATCCATTAAAAGAGTCAAGTAGAGAATAAAATCTACTATCTTTTATGATTTAAAAGGTTTTTCATCACTTTTATCGCTGGGCCTCAGCTTAATAAATAATCCACATCATACCTGCACTACGGCCAAGGATATTCATAAGTATCACAACCACAAATTATCCATGCACTACGGGCCAAGGATATTCGTGTATTCATCAATGGTCATGATCATGCCAATAATTGTCCATCAATGCACTACGGGCCAATGAGGACTTTCACCACATCATTTGTAACATTACGATCATGATTACACCGAATAATCCCTGATCATAATCATACCAAGTTCATCTATGCACTATAGGCCACAGATGACTTTTAATAAAATATAAATATGAGGATGATGACAATGATATAAGAATTCAATAAAATAAGTTCTAGAATTAATTTATTCAGGAACTAATAACGTCTAAATTGTCAACATGCTACTTCTTTGTAGAGTAAAATTTAAGAATGCTCAGAAGAATATTTCCACGAAAAGATACTGGATGAAGCGTAAATATCAAGGATATTCCACCAATTTCATGGAGTATAGAAGTCAAAACTTTAACCAACTGAGTATAATAAAGAATGGAATAACAAAAGAAATCACCGTGCATGCGGATTCAGATAGACAAAGTTATTCCAACAGAATAATAAATAACGGAACGAGTCAAGCGTAATACGCGACCCTATGAGGATATTCCAATGAATAATAAAGAATGGAATAACAATGTAAATCACCATGCATGTGGTATTTTGCAGCGTAGATAGGTTATTCCAATGAATAATAAATAAACTAAATCAGTTAGGCGTAAAATGCATCAGACAGGATATTCCAACACAATAATAAAGACGGAACCAGTCCTACAGATAACGCATGCACAAGATATTCCAACAGAATAATAAAAATGAAACCAGGTCCGACGTAAAACGCACAGACAGGATGTTCCAACCGAATAATAACGAATGGAATGACAACAGAAATCACCAAGTATAGGGTAGACCGCGTATACAGGTTATTTCAACAAAATAATAAAGAATGGAATAACAAAAGTTCTCTTCATGAATATGGAAAAAAAAATACCCCTTACCTTATAAAGAAGAGTACTCAACCGGTAGGCGAGGATATACTTGAAGAAACTTGCATAACGCTCAAAGATTTCTTAAACGCTAAAGAAATACGCCAAGATAGAAGAATAATTTCTCTACAATTTTCTCTCTAGAGTTTCAAATTGAATTCGTAAGAAATAATGAAGGAATGAGCTTCTATTTATAGAAGAATGGGTAAATAGTAATCCCAATCCATGATTTACTTTTCACGTTTATTGGTTTACAATAAAATATAATATATTCTATTTATAATCTAATAAAACGAATAACTTTTAAAAAGATTTTACTATGCAAACACTATACTACGCAGCACTATGCAAACACTATGCATAATAAAATATAATATATTCTAATTATTTATCTAATAAAAATGAATAACTTTATAAAAATATTCTATTTTATATAAAAGATTTTACTATTAACCTAATAAAATGAATAACTTTTTTATAAAAGTATTAAATTTTATATAAAAAGCTATTCATTTTATTACATTAATAATACTAATAAAACAAAACTTCATCATCATTATTATTATTCACACTATTAATCGACTGTGTCGTTCCCGGAAAGATGGGGCTTTCAATAAGGATTTCTCCCTATTGGCGCAATTAATTAGGTGACCAAACCTCTCCTTGGCGAACTTCTAGACATCGTTAATAATGCAAATAATAATATTAATAACTCGTCATCTCAATTATTGATTTAATTTAATAATATATAAAATATCGATAATAATTGAATAAAACTGAATGACTTCTCACGTAAGCATCAATAATCAATACCGTGTGCTACTATGCAACCACGCCAGACATCGCACTTTTTACTACCGAGTAGTTCAACAAAGTTAACGGTAAAACTTTCGTAGTTATTTTCAATAAAATATTTTTGTCGTTTTCTCAATCGATAATAATTCCGTTGTGGGGTCCACTAATGATGATTGTCATGGTCGCATTTAATATCCCCTGTTAAAACGAATATTCCCCACCAATCGAATATTATATAACAACTTCGTATTTTGCAAAATTTATAAATATTACCCACAACTATAACATTATATCAAATTCATTCAAAATTGATAATGATATTTATAGAAAATTCATTTTATTCATAAAAGTTGGGGTCTTACAATCTCCCTTCTTATGAAATTTAAGCCTCAAAATTAGGGTACGTACACGGTATGTCAAAGAGGTAAGGATACCTTGATTTCATTTCAAATTCTAACTCCCAGGTCATTTCCTCAACATCGTGGTTCCTCCATAAAACTTTGACTTGAGGTATAACCTTGGAGCGTAGAATATGTTCATTCTTATCCAAGATTTGAACACGAACCTCTTTATACGTTAAATCTTCCGCTATTTCGTCCGGTTCTAACTCAATAATGTGGTTCGGGTCTTTCACATATTTATGTAACATGGATATATGAAAAACATTATGAACACGAGACATACTTGGCGATAAAGCAAGTCTATAGGCTACAGTCCCTACTCGATCAAGGATTAAAAATGGGCCAATGAACCGAGGATTGAGCTTTCCTCTCTTTCCAAATCTCGTAACTCCTTTCCATAGAGCAACACGTAACTACACATGATCTCCAATATCGAATTCCACGTCCTTTCGATGAAGATCAGCATAACTCTTTTGTCGGTCTTGTGAGGTTTTTATACATTGTCTGATCGTTTTAATCTTTTCCGTAGTCATACATATCAACTTCTGTCCCAACAACGTTGCTTCACCCACCTCATCCCAGCATACTCGAGAACGACACTTTCTTCCATACAACGCTTCGAATGGAGCCATACCGATGCTTGCTTGATAACTGTTATTGTAGGAAAACTCCACCAATGGTAAGAACTTGTCCCAACTTCCCTTGAAATCAAGGACACAGAGTCTTAATAAATCTTCAAGAGTTTGAATAGTCCTCTCTTATTTTCCGTCCGTTTGAGGATGATATGCCAAACTAAATCGTAAATCCGTGCCAATAACTTTTTGCAAACTAACCCAAAATCGTAAATTGAATCTTGGGTCTCGATCAGAAACTATGGATACTGGCATACCATGCAATCTTACAACCTCGTTTATGTACATACGAGCAAGACATTCAAGTGTATAAGTTTCTCGTATAGGTAAGAAATGAGCAGACTTGGTCAATCTATCAACAATGACCCAAATTGCATCTATGCTTTGAGAAACATTGGGAAGACCAGTAACGAAATCCATGGTAATGTGCTCCCACTTCCATTCTGGAATTTTAAGTGCTTGTAATGGACCTTTTGGTACTTGATGTTCCGCCTTGACACGTTGACAGGTTAAACACCTTGAGATAAACAGTGCTATCTCCCTCTTCATATTGCCCCACCAAAATGTATGTCGAAGATCATGATACATTTTGGAACTCCCAGGATGGATTGTAAACGGTGTGTTGTGCACCTCCATCATGATTTTATACTTTAAATCAGGGTCGTTAGGAACACAAAGTCTGGATTTGACTCGAATTATTCCTTCTTCATCGATTCTCGCTTCCTAAGATAGCACCTTCTTGTACTTTCTTCCTCATATGCATCGCCTCCAGTGTCCGTAGCTTGAGCAACTTTAACTTTATCGATTAAAGTCGGTTCCACTCAGATATTCACCATCATCACATGGGTCCCTGAGTCTTTATCTCTATCTCCATCCTTTGCAAGTCATACAAAATGGGCTCTTGCGTTGACAATATCGCACTCGCACTCAAGATATGATCTTCTACTTTCGCGCGCCTACCACGCTCGCTTTTCCGGGATGGTATTGGATGGTATGATCATAATCTTTCAACAGATTCAAGCCAACGTCATTTGTCGCATGTTTAGTTCCTTTTGAGTGAAGAAATATTTGAGGCTTTTATGATCCGTAAAGATCTCCACTTTCTCCCCATACAAGTAATGCCTCCAAATTTTAAGTGCGAAGATAACAACTGCCAACTCTAGATCATGAGTAGGATAATTCCTCTCATATTCTTTGAGTTGTCTAGAGGCATAGGCTATGACTTTCCCATGTTGCATGAAAACACATCCTAACCCTTTGCCCAAAGCATCACTGTAGATGACAAATCCCTCCGAGCCAGATGGTATTGTCAGAACAGGTGCTGAAATGAGCCTCCTCTTGAGTTCTTGAAAACTCTTCTCAAATTTCTCGTTCCAACCAAATTTTGTATCTTTCCGAGTCACTGAGTTAAGGGAGTAATGATTCGAGAAAACCATTCTACGAATCTCCGATAATAACCAAATTTAAAAGAAAGCTACGACTTGATCATCGATTTAGGTTGTTCCCAGCTTTGAATAGCTTCAATCTTTGTTGGGTCAACAAAAATTCCATGACTTGATACCACATGCCCAAGGAATGCTACTTTCTCAAGCCAGAACTCGTATTTCTTCAACTTAGCATAAAGCTTATATTCACGAAGCTTTTGGAGTATCAGCCTTAAGTGTTGCTCATGATCTTCACGGCTTTTGGAATAAATAAGGATGTCATCAATAAAGACGACCACAAAGTGATCCAAATATTCCTTGAATACTCGGTTCATCATATCCATGAAGGCAGCAAGAGCATTAGTCAATCCAAAAGACATGACTAGGAATTCATAATGCCCGTACCGAGTTCTGAAAGCCGTCTTTGGAATGTCATCGGTTCTAATCTTTAATTGGTGATATCTGGAATGAAGATCAATCTTTGAAAAGAATTTGGCGCCTTGCAACTGGTCAAACAGGTCAACAATACGTGGTAATGGGAACCTATTTTTGATGGTGACATGATTCAACTCTCGATAATCAATACAAAGTTGCATACTCCCATCTTTCTTCTTCACGAATAGAACAGGAGCACCCTAAGAAGAAGTACTAGGACGAATAAAGCCAATGTCTAACAATTCCTGCAGTTGGGTCTTTAACTCCTGAAGTTCAATAGGAGTCATTCGATATGGGGCTTTGGAAATGGGTTTTGTACCGGGTTCAAGGTCGATACAAAATTTAATTTCATGCTCTGGGAGTAGGCTAGGAAGTTCTTTAGGGAATACGTCAGGAAATTCATTAACAATAGAAATATCATTCAAAACTAACGTATTTTTGTTTAGATCCATGACATGAGCTAAGAAAGCTTGACATCCGTTTTTCAATAAACGAATAGCTTTATGGCTTGAGATGACAGTGATTGATTTTAATGGTTTGGTTGCTTGAATTCGCATAATAGGTTGGTTAGGAATATGAAAGCTAACAACCTTACAAAAATAATCAATTTTTGCATGATGAGTAGTTAACCAATCAATCCCTAGAATTACATCAAATGCAAGTATTTTCAATGAAATAAGATCGACAGGTAATGTGAGGGTACCGATTTGAACCAAACAAGACTTATAAACAATGGATGTAATGAAGGTTTCTCCCAACGGAGTTTCAACAGATAAGTCAAAGTCCAATTTCTTCGGAGTCAAATTTAAACGTTGAGCGCAAGTAGGAGAAATAAAAGAATGGGTAGAACCAGTATCAAATAAGGTATATACTTCGCTAGAGTTTATGATAAGCTTACCCGTGATGACCTCATTCGGGTTCCTTGCTTTTCGGGAGGTCACGACAAACGCTCTCCCTTGACTCATCGGGCTTTGACTTTTTCTAGGACGCCCTTTGGTGCCTCCATCCTAGTTGAACTTGTCTTTGGTGAATGACAAAATCGGGGCTAGGTGACCTTCTCTTCCATAATTATAACATGCTTTGGATGGCATCGCAGCTTTGACCGATGTGTCCCTCCCTCCGCATTTGAAGTATATGATAGGTGGTCGTTCTTTTTCCTTAACAACGGTGTCTTGATGATGTCGACGTCTTTCCATCATTGTTGAATCTCCTCCTCTTGAAATGTCCATTCTTATTGCTTTGGCTATGATTACCACCGAAGTGGTTACCATTTCTAGCATGTTAATTCCCTCCATGCTTATTGTCACTGCTTCGATAACTATTATCACTAGTATTATCATTTTGTCGGCTGCTCTCTTTTGGTTGGGTTGACTCATTATCGCGCTCCAATAACTGAGCCCTATTAACAACATCTGAATACAAACACAGTTTATGATAGATAAGATATTGACGTATCTCAGGATTCAAACCTCTTAGAAACATTCGCGTCATTCTCTCCTCATTATCAACCAAATGGGACACAAATCGGGACAGCTCGGCAAACTTGGCTTCGTACTGCGACGCGGTCATGTTGTTTTGCTCCAATTTAATGAACTCTACCTCTTTCATGTGATGAATACTTTCGGGAAAGTACTTATCGTTGAATAGTTCTTAAAACTTTTCCCAAGACATCTTAAGTATGGCAGGTTGAGTACGCTTTTTCTGATTCCCACCAAGAATCCGCCCTCGCTTTCGCAACATGAAGGTGGCAAAGGAACCTTTTGCTCCTGAGTAATCCCAAGACATCAAATATCTTGTTGATCTATTTTATCCACGCCTCTCGCCTTTAAGTGGTTTTGGCTCTCCAAAAACTCGATGGTCCCGGCTCCTTGAATCTGCTTTTGGCGATGACCGCTCGAGAGTTGCCAAGTGTTCCACACTGCATTTTGGGACAGAGCCGCCTCTCACCGATGTTGCATGAATTGCATAAAGCCTCGAAACATTCCATAGTTCATCATTTGGTCAGTGTTGTTGTTTGTATGAGGATTATCGCCTTCCTGATGCACATTGTCCTGGTTATTGATCTGTGTAGACTCAACGGTCTCCTGTGCTCCATTGATGTTCTCAACATTCTCGGATGCCATTTTCAAACACTGCCACAAAACAAGGGTTAATTAACATATCACATATTATCCCTATACTCTGATCGACCAATTAAATACCAAATAAACTTTGGTAGGTCATACTAGCGAAGGAATTCCCCGTCTCTCCCCTCTTAGTTCTTGTTTCACATCTCAGCCAGGGATCATATCCCTAAGCTTTGATACCAACTGTGACGCCCCCAAAATAAGTATACATCACCTATTCTGAGTCGCCAAATACATGGTACAGAATACAAATACAATCTTTAATATACAACAAGAAAGTTGTGAGTTTTAATACAAATATTATCTTCTAGACAATATCCACTCTCAGAATAAGTCATCATTACATTTATTATCACATTATTTAACAGAATAGTGAGGACTACTAATACTATCATCTAGACCGTCACTCCGTTCCTCGACTAGTCCCGGCTACGTTCTCATTTCCTGAAGAGAATAGTAAAAGAAAGGGTGAGCTCAACTAGCCCAGTAAGAAATATTATGACTAAGATAATGCAGAATAAATTATCATTAGTCTTCAACAGTGTTAAACTGATAAAATACAATAGACATCAAGTTTAACTGCAGCGGAACATGCAATCCATTAAAAGAGTCAAGTAGAGAATAAAATATACTATCTTTTATGATTTAAAAGGTTTTTCATCACTTTTATCGCTGGGACTCGGCTTAATAAATAATCCACATCATCCCTGCACTACGGCCAAGGATATTCATAAGTATCACAACCACAAATTATCCATGCACTACGGGCCAAGGATATTCGTGTATTCATCAATGGTCATGATCATGTCAATAATTGTCCATCAATGCACTACGGGCCAATGAGGACTTTTACCACATCATTTGTAACATTACGGTCATGATTACATCGAATAATCCCTGGTCATAATCATACCAAGTCCATCTATGCACTACAGGCCACATATGACTTTCAACAAAATATAAATATGAGGATGATGACAATGATATAAGAATTCAATAAAACAAGTTCTAGAATTAATTTATTAAAGAACTAATAACGTCCAAATTGTCAACATGCTACTTCTTTGTAAAGTAAAATTTAAGAATGCTCAGAAGAATATTTCCATGAAAATCTTTGGATGAAGCGTAAATATCAAGGATATTCCACCAATTTCATGGAGTATAGAAGTCAAAACTTTAACCAACCGAGTATAATAAAGAATGGAATAACAAAAGAAATCACCGGTGCATGCAGTATTGCAGATGCATACAAAGTTATTCCAATGTAATAATAAATAACGGAACCAGTCGAGTAATACGCATGCTACGCATGGATATTCCAATGTAATAATAAAGAATGGAATAACAATGTAAATCAACATGCATGCAAGATTCAGATAGATAGGTTATTTCCAATGTAATAATAAAAATAACGGAATCAGTCGCCACAGAAACGCATGCATGTGATATTTCAATGTAATAATAAAGACGGAAACCAAGAAAGTCCCCAGATAACGCATGCATGTGATATTCCAACAATAATAATAAAGGCGAAACCAAGTCCAGTAAAATACATGCATGTGATGTTCCAATGTAATAATAACGAATGGAATAACAAAAGAAAATCACCAAGTATAGGGTAGATCACAGATATAAAAGTTATTCCAATGGAATAATAAAGAATGGAATAAAGAAGTTCTCTTCATGAATATGAAAAAATAATACCCTTACCTTATAAAGAAGAGTACTCAGAAGCGGTAGAGCGAGGGATATACTTGAAGAAACTTACACTATGCTCAAAGCTTTCTTAAACCTAAAGAAATACGCCAAGATAGAAGAATAATTCTCTCTACGTGGTTTCTCTCTAGAGTTTGGTGAATTCTTAAGAAATAATGAATGAAGGAATGAGCTTCTATTTAGAAGAAGAATGGATTCAATAATAACCAATCCATAAACGGTCCAGATTGGTTTACAATAAAATATAATATATTCTATTTATAATCTAATAAAAACGAATAACTTTTAAAAAGATTTTACTATGCAAACACTATGCGCAGTAACTATGCAAACACTATGCATAATAAAATATAATATATTCTAATTATTGTCTAATAAAACGAATAACTTTATAAAAGTATTCTTTTTATATAAAAAGATTTTACTATTAGCCTAATAAAACGTAATAACTTTATAAAAGTATTACATTTTTATATAAAAGCTATTTCATTTTATTACATTAATAATACTAATAAAACAAAACTTCATCATCATTATTATTATTCACACTATTAATCGATTGTGTCGTTTCCAGAAAGAGGGGCCTTCCAATAAGGATTTCTCGCTATCATGCGCAATTAGGTGACCAAACCTCTCCTTGGAAGAAACTTCTGACACATCGTTAATAATGCAAATAATAATATTAATAACTCTGTCATCTCAATTATTGATTTAATAATATATAAATATCGATAATAATTGAATCAAAAACTGAATGACTTCTCACGTAAGCATCAAGCAATAATAATCATCAACCGTCAGGTGCTTACTATGCAATAACGCCAGCTATTATGCAACCACGGTACTTTTTTTACTACCGAAAGTAGTTCAACAAGAATAACGGTAAAACTTCCGCCGTTATTTTTAATAAAATATTTTTGTCGTTTAGTCAATCCGACAGTAATTCCGTTGTGGGGTCCACCAATAATTGTGTCGTCGCATTTAATATTCCCCCGTTAAAACGAATATTCCCCGACCAATCGAATATTATATAACAACTTGTGTACTTTGCAAAATTTATAAATATTACCCACAACTATAACATTATATCAAATTCATTCAAAAATGATAATTATAGAAAAGTCATCTTTATTCTTAAAAGTTGGGGTTTTACAACCTCCCCTTCTTATGAAATTTTGCCCTCGAAATTAGGGTACGTACCTGGTATGTCGAAGAGGTAAGGATACCTTGATTTCACTTCAGATTCTAACTCCCAGGTCATTTCCTCAACATCGTGGTTCATCCATAAAACTTTGACTTGAGGTATAACCTTGGAGCGTAGAATATGTTCCTTTTTATCCAAGATTTGAACACGAACCTCTTCATACGTTAAATCTTCCACTATTTCATCCGGTTCTAACTCAATAATGTGGTTCGGGTCTTTCACATATTTACGTAACATGGATATATGAAAAACATTATGAACACAAGACATACTTGACGGTAAAGCAAGTCTATAGGCTACAGTACCTACTCGATCGAGGATTAAAAATGGGCCAATGAACCGAGGATTGAGCTTTCCTCTCTTTCCAAATCTCGTAACTCCTTTCCATGGAGCAACACGTAACAACACATGATCTCCAATATCGAATTCCACGTCCTTTCGATGAAGATCAAAGATAACTCTTTCATTTCGGTCTTGTGAGGTTTTTATACGTTGTCGGATCGTTTGAATCTTTTTCGTAGTCATACGTATCAACTCCGGTCCCAACAACGTTGCTTCACCCACCTCATCCCAGCATACTGGAGAACGACACTTTCTTCTATACAACGTTTCGAATGGAGCCGTGCCAATGCTTGCTTGATAACTGTTGTTGTAGGAAAACTCCACCAATGGTAAGAACTTGTCCCAACTTCCCTTGAAGTCAAGGACACAGAGTCTTAATAAATCTTCAAGAGTTTGAATAGTCCTCTTTGATTATCCGTCCGTTTGAGGATGATATGCCGAACTAAATCGTAAATCCGTGCCAATAGCTTTTTGCAAACTAACCCAAAATCGTGAAGTGAATCTTGGGTCTCGATCAGAAACTATGGATACTGGCATACCATGCAATCTTACAACCTCGTTTATGTACAGACGAGCAAGACGTTCAAATGTATAAGTTTCTCGTATAGGTAAGAAATGAGTAGACTTAGTCAATCTATCAACAATGACCCAAATTGCATCTATGCTTTAAGAAACCTTGGGAAGATCAGTAACGAAATCCATGGTAATGTGCTCCCACTTCCATTCTGGAATTTTAAGTGATTGTAATGGACCTTTTGGTACTTGATGTTCCGCCTTGACTCGTTGACAAGTTAAACACCTTGAGATAAACAGCGCTATCTCCCTCTTCATATTGCCCCATCAAAATGTATGTCGAAGATCATGATACATTTTTTTACTCCTAGGATGGATTGCAAATGGTGTGTTGTGCGCCTCCATCATGATTTTATACTTTAAATCAGGGTTGTTAGGAACACAAAGTCTGGAGTTGACTCGAAGTATTCCTTCTTCATCGATTCTTGCTTCCGGCATAGCACCTTCTTGTACTTTCTTCCTCATATGCATCAGCTCCAGGTCTATAGCTTGAGCAGCTTTAACTTTATCGATTAAAGTCGATTCCACTCGTATATTCGCCATCATCACTTGGGTCCCTAGAGTCTTTATCTCTATCTCCATCCTTTGCAAGTCATACAAAATGGGCCTTCGCATTGACAATATCGCACTCGTACCCGCATATGATCTTCTACTCAATGCGTCAGCTACCACGTTCACTTTTCCAGGATGGTATTGGATGGTATGATCATAATCTTTCAACAGTTCAAGCCAACGTCGATGTCGCTTGTTTAGTTCCTTTTGAGTGAAGAAATATTTGAGGCTTTTATGATCCATAAAGATCTCCACTTTCCCCCCATACAAGTAATGCCTCCAAATTTTAAGTGCGAAGACAACAGCTGCCAACTCTAGATCATGAGTAGGATAATTCCTCTCATATTCTTTGAGTTTTCGAGAGGCATAGGCTATGACTTTCCCATGTTGCATGAGAACACATCCTAACCCTTTGCTCAAGCATCATAGATGACAAATCCTCCGAGCCGATGGTATTGTCACAAAGCAGGTCTTTGAAATGAGCCTCCTCTTGAGTTCTTGAAAACTCTTCTCAAATTCCTCGTTCCAACCAAATTTTGTATCTTTCTGAGTCAGCTGAGTTAAGGGAGTAGCGATTCGAGAACACCCTTCTACGAATCTCCGATAATAACCAGCTAAGCCGAGAATGCTACGTAATTCGGTCACTAATTTAGGTTGTTCCCAACTTTGAATAGCTTCAATCTTTGCTGGGTCAACAGATATTCCATGACTTGATACCACGTGCCCAAGGAATGCTACTTCCTCAAGCCAGAACTCGCATTTCTTCAACTTATCATAAAGCTTATATTCACGAAGCTTTTGGAGTATCAGCCTCAAGTGTTGTTTATGATCTTCACGACTTTTGGAATAAATAAGGATGTCATCAATAAAGACGACCACAAAGTGATCCAAATATTCCTTGAATACTCGGTTCATCATATCCATGAAGGCAGCAGGAGCATTAGTCAATCCAAAAGACATGACTAGGAATTCATAATGCCCGTACCGAGTTCTGAAAGCCGTCTTTGGAATGTCATCGGTTCTAATCTTCAATTGGTGATATCTGGAACGACGATCAATCTTTGAAAAGAATTTGTCACCTTGCAACTGGTCAAACAGGTCATCAATACGTGGCAATGGGTACCTATTTTTGATGGTGACATGATTCAACTCCCGATAATCAATACAAAGTCGTATACTCCCATCTTTCTTGTTCACGAATAGAACAGGAGCACCCCAAGGAGAAGTACTAGGACGAATAAAGCCAATGTCTAACAATTTCTGCAGTTGAGTCTTTAACTCCTGAAGTTCAATAGGAGTCATTCAATATGGGGCTTTGGAAATAGGTTTTGTAACGGGTTCAAGGTCGATACAAAATTCAATTTCATACTTTCTGGGGTAGGCAGGAAGTTCTTGTGGAATACGTCAGAAATTCATTAACAATAGAAATATCATTCAAAACTGACGTATTTTTGTTTAGATCCATGACATGAGCTAAGAAAGCTTGACATCTGTTTTTTAATAAACGAATAGCTTTATGGCTTGAGATGACAGTGATTGATTTCAATGGTTTGGTTGCTTAAATTCTCATAATAGGTTAGTTAGGAATATAAAAGCTAACAACCTTACGAAAATAATCAATTTTTTGCATGATGAGTAGTTAACCAATCAATCCCTAGAATTACGTCAAATGCATGTATTTTCAATGAAATAAGATCGACAGGTAATGTGAGGGTACCGATTTGAACCAAACAAGACTTATAAACAGTGGATGTAATGATGGTTTCTCCCAACGAGTTTCAACAGATAAGTCAAAGTCCAATTTCTCCGAGTCAAATTTAAACGTTGAGCGCAAGTAGGAAAAATAAAAGAATGGGTATAAGGTATCAAATAAGGTATATACTTCGCTAGAGTTTATGATAAGCTTACCCATGATGACCTCATTCGGGTTCCTTGCTTTCGGGAGGTCACGACAAACGCCTCCCTCATATCACTCTCGGCTTTGACTTTTCTCGGGGCATCCTTTGGTGCCTCCATCCTAGTGAACTTGTATTTGAATGAGCGACAAAATCAAAGTTAGGTGACCCTCTTCCACAATTATAACATTCTTTGACAATGGCATCGCATCCATTATACAAGTAGAGTTTGATCTTTTATGATGTAACTTTTACCACATCATTTATAACATTACACGTCATGATTACAAGAATAATCTCTCGGTCATAATCATACCAAGTCCATCTATGCACTATAGGCCATGAGATGACTTTTTCAACAAAATATAAATATGATGATGATGACAATGATATAAGAATTCAATAAAACAAGTTCTAGAATTAATTTATTCAGAACTAATAACGCCCAAATTGTCAACATGCTACTTCTTTGTAGAGTAAAATTTAAGAATGCTCGTAAGAATATTTCCAATTAAAAGATATTTAGATGAAGCGTAAATATCAAGGATATTCCACCAATTTCATGGAGTATAAGTCAAAACTTTAACCAACCCGAGTACAATAAAGAATGTAATAACAATAGAATTCACGTGCATGCGATAGATCGCATGCAGAAAGTTATTCAATGAGAATAATAAATAACGGAACTGGTCAAAGCGTAATATACGACCAAGATATGATGATATTCCAATGTAATAATAAAGAATGGAATAACAATGAAATCACCACGCATGCATGCAGATTTAGACAGTATGAGTTATTCCAATGAGAATAATAAATAACGGAATCGGCCCGTACAGAAACGCATGCATGCACGGGATATTCCAATGTAATAATAAAGAGCGGAACCCAGTCCCACAGATAACGCATGCATGTGATATTCCAATGTAATAATAAAAAATGAAACCAGTCCGGACGTAAAACGCATGCATGTGATGTTCCAATGTAATAATAACGAATGGAATAACAATGTAAATCACCAAGTATAGGGTAGATCAGCGATACAAAGTTATTCCAATGAATAATAAAGAATGGAATAATGAAGTTCTCTTCATGGATATGAAAAAAAATAATACCCCTTACCTTATAAAGAAGAGTACTACTCACCGGTAGGGAGGTATGGGATATACTTGAAGAAACTTGCACTACGCTCAAAGCTTTCTTAAATGCTAAAGAAATACGCTCAAGATAGAAAAATAATTCTCTCTATAGTTTCTCTCTCTAGAGTTTTCGTGAATTCGTAAGAAATAATGAAGGAATGAGCTTCTATTTATAGAAGAATGGACTGAATAGTAACCAATCCATGAACGGTCCAGATTGGTTTACAAGAAAATATAATATATTCTATTTATAATCTAATAAAACGAATAACTTTTAAAAAGATTTTACTATGCAAACACTATGCAGGCACTATGCAAACACTATGCATAATAAAATATAATATATTCTAATTATTGTCTAATAAAACGAATAACTTTATAAAAGTATTCTGTTTTATATAAAAAGTTTTTACTATTTGCCTAATAAAACGAATAACCTTATAAAAGTATTCTGTTTTATATAAAAAGTTTTTTGTTTTATTACATTAATAATACTAATAAAACAAAAATTCATCATTATTATTATTTACACTATTAATCGACCGTGTCGTTCCCGTAAAAGAGGGGCTTTCAATAAGAATTTCTCCCTATCGCGCCTTAATTAGGTGACCAAACCTCTCTTGGCGTAACTTCTAGACATCGTTAATAATGCAAATAATAATATTAATAACTCTCGTCATCTCAATTATTGATTTAATAATATATAAATATCGACAATAATTGAATAAAACCGAATGACTTCTCACGTAAGCATCAATAATCAATACAGGTGTGCTACTTATGCAACCACGCCAGTACATCGCATTACTTTTACTACCAAGTAGTTCAACAAGAATAACGGTAAAACTTCCGCCGTTATTTTCAATAAAATATTTTTGTCGTTTTTCAATCCGACAATAATTACATTATAGGTCCACCAATGATTGTGTTGTTATCACGAATATTCCTGTTAAAACGAATATTTCCCGACCAATCGAATATTATATAACAACTCATGTATTTTGCAAAATTTATAAATATTACCCACAACTATAACATTATATCAAATTCATTCAAAAATGATAATTACAGAAAATTCATCTTTATTCATAAAAGTTGGGGTCTTATATAGAATCACCTTATAACTATAATTAATGGTTGATAGATTCCTTCAAAAATTAAACCTTCTTATCCTACTAAATAAGGAAACACGGTCTTACTTTAATGAGGACTCTCCCACTATCAAAATAAATCCAAATAATCACACCCCAACATTTTCTCCCAGTCTCTTATTTATAAGGAACTTAAAATAAGAGAGTATACAAATTTATACCAACCAAAAATCCATATCTGTCGAAGACGAACTATCACACCCGAACTCCATATGCCGAACGAAATTTTTTAACTCTCAATACCGCCGTCTCACTCCTCTTGTTCACTCCTAAGATAGACAAACAATTACCCTTATTACTACCGAAGATATAAATAACCAACCTTATACCAATCAAACCAACCTTATCACTACCGAAAATATAAAGAACCAACCTTATACCAACCGAACCAACCTTATCACTACCGAAGATAAAAAGAACCAACTGAACCAACCTTATCACTACCGAAGATATAAAAGACTAGCCTTATCACGACCGAATACACAGATAATCAAGCCAACCTTATCAGAACTGAACCAACCTTATCACTCTTGTTCACTGCCAAAGGGTTGAACATGTCCCACCAAACCTCCAAACAATCATGTTCACCACTAAAGGGTCGAACAGATCCAACCAAACCTCCAATCAATCCTGTTCACCACCAAAGGGTCGAACAGGTCCAACCGAACCTCCAAACGATCCTGCTCACTAACAAAGGGTCGAACAGATCCCACCGAACTTCCAAATGATCCTTCTCACCATCATAGGGTCGAAAAGATCCCACCGAACCTCCAAGATCATAGGGTCGAACAGATCCCTCCAAACGATTTTGTTCACCATTATAGGGACGAACAGATCCTACCGAACCTCCAAACGATCCTGTTCACCATCATAGGGTCGAACAGATCCTACCAAACCTCCAAACGATCCTGATCACCATCATAGGGTCGAACAGATTCCACCGAACCTCCAAACAATCCTATTCACCATCATAGGGTCGAACAAATCCCACCGAACCTCCAAACGATCATGTTCACCATCATAGGGTCTAACAGATCCCTCCAAACAATCCTACTCACTAACAAGGGGTCGAGCAGATCCCACCGAACCTCCAAACACCTTAAAGTTCACACAAAGGCTGAACGTATATCCAAACATAAAATAATTGTTCGCCCAAAGGCTGAACACACACCACCGAACCTCCAAAAACACCAAAGTAGATAGTTGAAGCCAGAATGAAGCTGATATGACGTAATTGTTAGGTTTGTAATATTCATGAACACAATCAAGTTGCACAAATTAAGCGAAAGCATGGAAAATTAGAGTTTTAAAATTTTACAAACCATATACCTGGATCATCCTTTATGAACAATTATTAATTAAACGAAAAGATAAAGAACAAGAATTATACCCTTGAAGATTCGAGCTTCCTCAGGTACATGTTCACCTCCAAATCCTTTCGCGTTCAACATGAATCCACCGAGTTTGGTTCCTTCCTTTGATCAATGTTAGCCACCCAAGTGTTTGGCCTCTAGAAGTGATCCACCAAGGAAGAAGAAAGATTCAAGAAGATGGGTATTTAGCAAAACCCTAGTTTTTCTATCTTTCATAGAAAATTGTGTATTCTCCTAACTATTAGAATTACGTATTCACGTGTTTTGTGAAAGTGTCAACAACCTCACCCATAATAAGACTCCTCTTATTTATAGATGTAGGCAACCCCTCCTAAAAAATTAAGGAATTGGGTTCTATTTTAATTAATTAAATTCCTTTAATTAATTATCCTCCTAATCTTATTAGGATATTTGAGAGTACTTATATTAAATTAATTTCCAAATCTTTAGAAATTAAAATAATAATAATTGTAATAATATTAATAAGACTCCTATTATTAATTTATATATTTAATATTTCCAAAATATTAAATAATAATATTAAGTTATTTAATTTATTCTATCACCATAGATTAAATTAAATACACTTAACTAATATATTATTACGATTATGCTATTAACTTCTTAAATAATTATTCTTCCTTTTATGATGTGACCCTTTAGGTTCTCCATATTAAACCGATTATGAATAAATCAATTAGAACAATTCTAATCTTATTTAAATAAATAAATTAAACTACTAATTTATTTAAATAAATAATACTTATTCTACAATCGGGATAAGCCTCCCTAGCAATTAACGACTTTTCAGATAATATAGATTTCAACATTAATCATAAAAGAACATTTGAGTAAATAGTTACCATACAATTCAATCATTCCACCATACAATGTCCCAATTAAATATAAGACATGAAATTACTTTCAAGTCTTATTTTATTTAATTATATGTTTTTCGATTCTTAAATGCACAACACCAAATAATTCAAATTAGAAACTTCTTTTAATTTTATTTTTCCTTGGCCAAGGACTACTGGGTTGTCATTTATCAAATCACATAAGATATTTATCTTCTTTTACTAGAAGCGGTAGATTCTTTATTGATCATACATTATCTCCATGTACAACTTATTATACCCAAGCATACCCTTTGATATACCCTAAGGGTCTTAAAGAATAAGTCAAAGTATAACTCATCATACACAAGATACTATGATGATCTCAAGTCCAAGGATCACTTGTACTACTATCACTACAGGAATTTCTATTGACAGGTAAGTAAAACTCCATTAGGTATTCTTTAGCGAGTCACGTTCAGTGAACTTATTCTCTAATAAACACCTACATACTTACTTTAGTGTCTCCACACAAATGATCATGAGATCAATCATCTTCATCCAATGAGCAAGCAACGTATGTACCAATCTATCCGAATTCACTAATCCTCAATTTAGTAATCCAACGATTGGGAACTATTTTAGTTTTAAGCTTTCTAAGAATTTAGATCTCATTAGAATGAGCATCATCATTATTCTAAAAGCATTACTTAAAACTATGGGTTTATCACATATTATAAAGCAGCATCATGTAGATAATTAAAAGCCTTTAATAAATTAATACTTTTTATTAATAAATGAATAAGATTGTTACAAAGTATATGCTTTATCATCAAACATGATTGGCTTGTGTGCATACTACTTTCAATCTCCCACTTGCACTAAAGTCAATCGTCATGGTATCTCATACCCTTCTTCTCTAAGTGACAATTATCCTTCTGTTGGATAAGTTTTAGTTAATGGATATGTAATTTTGTTCTTAAGAGTTCACTATCTCTATAGTAATTTTCCATCTTTCAATGATTCCTCTAATTAAATGAAAGTGCAACAACACATGTTTAGATCCAAGATGAGACTTAGGAACTATTCCTAGTTCTGTAATGAACTTATCATCCAAACAATCAACTTGCAGCTTCATTTACAGTTATACACTACTACAAAACAGTAAATAGATAACGCGTAAAAAACGTTGTGGTTTGTATCTCGGAAATGTTGTGGTTAAGGGTGTCATCTATTTGACACCCTTTATACAACGTTTTTAAAACGTTGTGGTTTGTCACATTTACAACGTTTTTTTCTTAAAAAAAGCGTTGTATATTTATTTTCCAGAAATTATTGGATGCTTGAAAACGTTGTAGATGATATGATTCCACAACGTTTTCCGACTTAAAATGTTATAATTTGATACATCAGACAACGTTTAGACACATTTATACAACGTTTAGAAGGTGTCATCTATTTGACACCTTTTATACAACGTTTTTAAAAACGTTGTAGTTTGACTTTAAAATGTTGTAATATATGCATATAACAACTATTTTTGAATCTCTACCTTAGCAAGCAACAACAGACAACGTTTAAACATATTTATACAACGTTTAGAAGGTGTCATCTATTTAAAGCCAAAATGTATCAAACATTCAAAATATACCAATTACAAATAATATTACTATCCATACATCTCAAATTCAAAATATACCAATTACAAAGAATATTAATACCATACAATACGTTTACATCCCAATAATACCAAACTATCCATACATCTCAAATTCAGTTTTCAATATAATTACTACTATATTGAATTGTGAATTTGACTACATCCACAAAATATAACAAACTATCCATAAAATTAAACTACTACCTAATTAAACTATCCATAAAATATGCCTTGTATTCTGCTTGCACCTACAAAGAAGAACAGGAGGAGAGATTAAGAACATTATACTGGACAAAATAAAAAAGTTAGCAATTTAATGAATTGTCATTTAATACAAACATGTATCTTCTTGAACTTGATTTAGACTCATGTAACGAATCCCTCATTTTCCAGTTTGACTAGCATCCAAAGTTACTTGTGCATTTTCTAATTCAACTGTCACATACATATATACATACTGTTCTGCATCATGTTTTAATGGTATGCTTTTGTACAAAAAGGGTAAACAGTAGAAAGACATAATGAAAAAGTTGTATATAATGATTCAAATATGATCGTATTATGAAATGGGAAAGTAGCATACCTTAGTATATAAGCATAAACCCATGCCTCAGTAGGTGCAGCAGGACTTCCCCTCCTAATAAACTTTCCCTCTTTGGATATGTAAAGCATAGGTATCCCTGTAGATAGTTCCAAGCTAATAACCTGAAAATTAAAATACAGACATTTTTGTATTAAATAAATTACAGAAATTGGTGTGAACAAAGCAATAACATTATAAACTCACCTCTTGCGAAGTTAATTTGTCAAGATACATTATGATAGACCTCAATGAATTCCCATGAGCAGCAATCATTACATTTTTTCCAGCTTGAAGTTGGGGCTCGATCTGAAGTATTACATTTTACAAGGTTTGAGGACAATACGAGTAATAAAGCAAACAGAACATTGTAATGCTTACTTGTTCTTTAAAGTAAGCAACAGCTCTCTCAGCACACATTTCCAAGCTCTCGCCATTTGGTGGAGGTGTATCATAACTACGACGCCACTCATGAACTTGTTCTTTTCCATATCTATCAGCTGTTTCCTGTTTATTCAGACCCTGCAGTTCTCCATACCTAAGAAAATGATTTGAGACACAGGCAGGACGAAGGGGATAATAGCAGGAGTGTAATGAGCTAAAAAGAAATAAAATATAATTACATTCGTTCATTCAGTTGCCAAGCTTTTACAACTGGAATGCATTGTTTTTTAGTCTCTTCACTAAAAATAGAACTCCACGCCTTTGCCTGTTCACTCCCATTATGCATAATGATAGGCACCTGAAAGACAATAATGAATTTAGAAAAGATATATTTTTTATTGCCACTTCTCATAATTTAGCAAACTCAGAAAATTTTAGATGTACTGTTTGACATAGTTACAACAATTTTTAAAGTAAGAATCGAAATTAACTGTACATTTATGTACCCCATGTTAAAGAGATACAAATCAAGTTTGTGAGAACAATGTGTATATAGCTCCTCCTTTTTCAACCAATTATTTTCCCTTGTGATGCGTAGCATCATCGAAAGAGATACATTTTCGGCATCAAGATCCCAAAACAAGAAGAAATACTAGAGAGCTTTTACAGTAACATAATGTTTATATACCTTCTTCCGCCGATGCTCTGTCATGGCAAGCATAGCAGTCATCTGAGCACGAATAAGTTCAGATGTATAGATCATGTCAACAGGTATGTTGTTAATTCTCTTACCAGCTTCAATTGCTTCTTCTACACCCTTCTTGGTTAATGGTACATCCACACAACCTGTGAACAAGTTCTTTTCATTCCATAGAGACTCTCCATGCCTAATTAAGATCAAAGCAGCTTCATTTGGAAGGGGAAACAAAACTACAATTAGAAAAATTTGCAGAAGATAACGTTTCACATGCCAAACTATGAGTAGTTGAGTACAGAGTACAATTGGATACTATTTGAAACAATTTCAATTCAAAAGGGAATATAACATGAAAAATAAATCCACACAAAAACAAAACCATTATAAGATGCAGATCTTTGAAGAGAAACGGTAGCATTCATAAAAGTCAACAAGACTTACAAAAATGTAAGTTGGGTCATGTTAGCCATTGATAAAGGAATTGCTCCAAAGAGACTGTTATGAGTATTCTTCTTCATATCCCATACTATATAATGTTGTGGGTAAATATGAGTATTCTTCTTCATATCCCATACTATATAATGTCTTGGATTATTAAGATCATCAACTCCACTGTCGAAATTCTCGTAACTCGGATGAAGCTGCTTAGATCCAGGATGAACCACCTCCATATTATTGCTATATTGGGACTGAACAGGAAAAGAATTTATTGCTATATTGGGACTGAACAGGAAAGAAAAGAACAAGGAAATAATGCAAGTGTAAGAACCCAGACATTGAAAGATACTCAACAATATACCAATATTTATCTCATTAACATTTCTAACACAATTTCACCAATTGCCAAGATAAAGAAAACTATTTGTTCATAATTTCACTGGTAAAAAAGTTACATGAGGGGTGGGAATTGTCGAAAAATTACCTTTCCATAAGCCATGATTAAGAGATGCATTCTGAGTAACCAAGGAATCTAACATTATGATTAGCTCTAGGATAAACAACATCCAGCTTTTTTTGGTTGCCCACCTGTTTCTTTGTTCTCATCGGCATTTAAAACAACAGTCTTTCCATTCTCCATCCACGACTCCTGTTTCTTGAGGTCTTGAGATTGGATAACTTTCCGGCTCAAGATGTTGTATATCTCTCTGACTACTGTCTGAAATGCAGCTGTCACGTTGGAGGAATCAAGAGAGGAAGTTTCCATGAAAAACAGACCTTGAGTCTCGGCCAAGCTTTTGCCTTCATCCGTGGAAACCTCCCTGGCATCTTTGAGATCGGACTTGTTGCCAAAAATTATTGTAACAACATTCATGTCAGAATGAGTTCTTCATAAGTAAACAGGAAAAAAAATTGTTAATTATGAATCCCATAATAGAAAGAAGCATAACATAAAATGACCAAATAATG
The DNA here is from genome assembly GCA_020205615.1 of Panax quinquefolius. Lineage (NCBI taxonomy): Eukaryota > Viridiplantae > Streptophyta > Magnoliopsida > Apiales > Araliaceae > Panax > Panax quinquefolius. The sequence continues at coordinate 106,317,977 of CM035158.1, read as the reverse complement.
CTTACTGTGAAGTTCATTAAGTCATCTGCCAATGCTATCAAAATTTTGTCGTCTACTGATGTCATAAACCAAAAGAGCTCCAATTGCACCTCTATAATATATAAATGTAACAGCCCTGAACCGCTCTTGACTAGCTGTGTCCCAGATCTGTGCCTTAACTTCCTTTCCGTTAATTTCCATCTTCTGGGTTTGGAACTCAACTCCAATTGTTGATTTCGAATTAGGGTAAAACTCATCTCTTGCAAATCTTACAAGCAAGTTTGATTTCCCAACAGTTGAATCACCAATTAGTACAATCTTGAAAAGGTAATCTTCAGTTTACTCTTGCCTGAAAACTTTAATTCTATATTATAATATATTTATTTGTGTTTCTAATTTTTTTATGAATCATTTAGAGAAGCAATAAAAAAAAGGCTGAGCTATATTTGTCTGCTTACTACTACTTTTTAAAAAAGGCAAATTTCAAACAAGCCAGGTACATAGCCAGGGGCAGAGCCACGCAGAGCCTAGGGTAGGCACATGCACACCCTCACATGTTTCCTTCATGTAAAAAAATGTTTGACCTTCATTTACTGTAAAACACACATACACCGCAAAATAATTACTTTTGATGCTGTCTATCTTTGTTTTCTTTTAATTTTATAGCTTCCTATTCTCTACATAGACCACACCTCTATTGTCTCTAGACTCTCTATGTACAAATCTTCAAATATCAGTCAAAACTAGCTTAATATTTGACAGAGAAAAAAATTTGAATAGTCTATGGTGCCCCTCGTACCAATATATTCTATCTCCTCCACTGTGCAGAGCAGTGGAGAACTATGTCAATTCTTCTAGCTCTATAATTTTTTATTTTTTATTTTACAATCTGAAGCTTTAGAAGAAAAAGAAGTCATATTATATCTTTTTTTTTCTTTTGGTAAGGAGATAATTTCATTCAAAGAAGCTAGAGAACCCAACAAACCAAAACCACAAAACAAAGAAAAAGCTAGGCACAACCACCAACAGGAAGGCAGTCCAACAGCCCAACGAAACAAGTTTAAAAAATAAAAAAGTCAGCTTAACTAACAACAACTCACTCTTTCCATATGCTGCAGAGGGCACGGAAGTCAAACTATATCTTAAATGGTCACTTTTCGATGGTAGCTACTGGCATTGATAGACAATTTTAAGAAATCATCACTGTTAGACATTTAAACAAACACTTTGTAGGTAACATCCGAAAACACAAAGAAATTTGTGCAAAACCCCGTCAAAATCATCACAACTTTAAAGGAAAAGTGAAACAAAAAAAGAAAAATGATGAAGAAGAAAATTGGTTACCTTAGCAAAGACTGAAAGTGAGACAACAAGAACGCAGTAGATATATATGGCTAAAATTAGTGGCTGAGGAAAAAAAAGAAGAAGATTATAAGATGATTGAAATGGGTCATGGAAAAATTAAAACCCTAACTTTTATTTCCATACCTGAGTGAAAAATCTGGGGTAGAGGTAACAACTAGCATTCCCTTGCCCATTTTTTCGTGATTTCCAATCAAGATTAAGGGAGAAGGGGAGAGAGCTAAAGAAAGTTATTTTTTGCTTCCTTGTTTTAATTTCAAATTTTTACTTCCGCATTTTTATTTTTTGCTAAGTATTTTTTACATAGATAACGTTTTTTTTCTTCAGAAAACGTTATCTATTTAAAACCAAAAATTATCTTTATAAATACATAACGTATTTTCATATGTATCTATAATATTTTATTAAAAAACGTTATAAAAAAAATACCACAATATTTTTTATAAAAATGTCATCTTTTAAGTATTGTCTTTTTATGATTCTGTACTAGTGATATACTTTGTCTTTATCACTAAACCAATAACTCTTTGCTGTTTGGAACCTTTCCAATTCACTGCACCACTGTTCAAGGTAACACCTTACCCTAAAGTGGATTTTTCGTCGTCTTGGTTAGTCTGAAAAACTTGAGTCTATTAAGCCCTCTAGTTTTAATTCAGACTCATTATGAATATGATCATATCCTTAGTGCCAGTTAAGTACTTTAAGATGCTTTTCACAGTCCTATAGTGATCTTCTCTAGAATTTGACTGATCAACATCAGGTCTCATATATTTCATTGCATACATGATAATTACTCATGCGATCTCTTTTTTAGGAGTCTATGGGGACTATTAAGAGAGATACACTCAGGGCTCGTCATCATGAGACATCTCTTAGAGTTTGTCATGCTAAAAAACTTTAGCATCAAATAAATATACGTTCATTGGGTTAAGCCGAGCATCCTTTTAAATCTATCTATATAGATTTATATTCCCAATTAAGTTACTCTTCCCAAATTATTCATGGAGGAATGTTTAGACAACTTTATCTTTATTGATTGTAGCATTAGTATGTCATTCCTTATCCATAGTATATCAACATATAATATTAGGAATGTCACGGCGCTCCCACTGACCCTTTTGTACACACTAGGTTCATTCTTATTTATGATAAAATCAAAGTCTTTTGATTTATTTCATCAAAATGAATGTTCCATTTTTGAGAAGCTTACTTTAATCCATTTTTTGAGTGTCTACAGCTCTTACCTCATCGTATGTAACTGGATCATCATCTTCTATGATTCGTATCTCATCATCATTATCTGTGATGAATCCATACCTCCTGTATCTTCAAGATTATTCGATTTACGATTCTATTTGTGGTATAACAGTTCATCTACGTGTTCCTCTTATTTGACTTATAGTGATTTGTGGTTCTTGAACTCTTTAAGATCTATTATCCTCCCACTACCTCATTCGACGCAATAAACACCTTTTGCTAAGTAGGATTATAGAGCATATACCCTAAACTTACTTTAGGATGTCCCACAAATTTGTACTTGCCAAATCTTGTCCCAAGCTTATCCTTTGAAACCTTTTCACGTAAGTTGGACAACCCCTTATCTTAACATACTTAAGATTAGGAATCCTCTCTGTCCATAACTTTTATGGAGTCTTGGAGCTGGATTTTGAGGTTACCTTTTCGTAGATATGCAGCCATTTCTAGGGCATGACCCCAGAGGGATACTGGAATGTCAGTAAAATTATTATGGAAAGGTACGATTTTTCCTTTCAGATATATCAATCAATTATTGGGTATCAGCAGACGTCTATTGTGAGAAAATCATTTGAGATGATCTAGAAACTTATTGCACAAGTATTCCTTCCTCGATCTAATCAAAGATTCTTAATACTTTTCAAATTAGTTTCACTTTTGAATTCTTTGAACCTTTCAAATAATTTATACTTGTATTTTATCAAATACAAACACTCAACTCTTTGAATGATCATCTCCTTTTCTTATACTAGTTTGTTCAATTTGCAAAATAATTTTTCATGTAAGTCAAGTACACAAAATCCATTAAGTAATATTCCAGTTCTATAAAAACATTATTATTATAAATAGAACAATAATTGTTCTTAAATATAATACCAAAGATTCCATTGTCCAACAACAAAATAGAAATAATGTTTCTAACGAGAACTCAAATACAATAACAACTTATTGACTTAATAGACTTTCCCATAGGCAATTCAAAACAATAAGTTCCTATGGCTAATGCAACAACCTTTGCTTCATTTCCACACATAAGATTACTTGTCTCTTGTTTAGCTTTCTATTTTTGCTTGGTCCCTTCATAAATTTATATTTATGATAACCAAAGTCGGTATCCAACACCCTAGTAGAACCTTAACTTAAAGAAAAATTTATTTTAATCATTGATGATTGGGTAATATACTCATGAATTGGATATACTTGAGCTTAGATTTATGTATTTTCGAGTCTTTTAGTATCATGTTTACTGTGTTTATGTTTTGTTTTGTAGGTTTGGGAATTGTAAGAACAATGGGGAGCATTTGGGCTAAAAAAAGAGCTCGAGCATCATTTTTGAGATCGGTACGGGCGCTTATTTCCTTTGTAAATCCCAGTCTTCGGGTATTTGGGTGGAGTCATTGTTGACCGTCAAAGGCGCGTGTTGGACTATTTGGGTCAGATTGACTTTTCGTTTGACTTCTTATTTGGAGCTTGTTTGAAGCCTATTTGGATTGGGATTGTTGGAGTTGGGCAAGTGAATATAAATTGGTTATTTACATTGGGATAGGAGACTCATTCTACACAATTGGGGAGATTGATCAAGGAGAAGGAACAGATTTGAAGACTTGGACTTGGAGTTCTTCTTCTTCTTTATTCTTTTAATTTGTGTAATTCATTAAAGATGATTTATCAATTATTGTTGTTTTTAATTTTTGTTATGAACTAATTTCTTTTATTAAGATTCCAATGGAACCTTTTATGGTTATGAATTGATTATTTAATTTATTCCAATTATTTATGTTGAAGTGAATTGTTCACCTTGTCTTGTGCTGATTGATTAATTATCTGGCCAATAATTACCATGTTACTCTAGAAGGAATTGAGAAAGGAATTCTAGGGTTAGAACTAGGCATGGTGACATGTGACTTAGTTATTTGCACAGTGAATAATTAGGTTTGTGAATAGAATGAGAATATCTATTTGCCGTATGTAACACATAAGGAATTGGGATTGTAGCGAGTTTAATTCAATTGTTTTGCATAGAGATATAGAAAAGTTAATCTGGGTTAAATAGAAGGCAAATGATCACTTGAGAAAGGGCTTTTGGCATTTTAGAATTCCTGTTAACAATTCAGTAGACATAATAATTGGGATAATTGAATAATTGATTTAAAAATCATAATTGGGGATATTGGAGTCTTAATTGTTATTTATTTGCATTCAATCAATTCTTAGTTTGTTTACTTGTTTTCTTTTAGAATAATTTCTTGCTTTGTTAAAATCGTTTTTATTAGTTTTAAAAATCACAATTATTAGTTGTTTAAATAAAATTGAATTGATATAGTACTAGTAGTTGGGGTTTATTAATTAGAATTCTCTGTGGGATCGATACTCTATTTTATCACTATATTACTTGTTGATCGTGTATACTTGCACGTTTGCTTTGATTGTGAACTAAACCAACAAGTTTTTGGCGCCGTTGCCGGGGAGTTCTTTGTTAATATTAATTCCATATTAGTTATAATCAATTCGGTCTTAATTTAAACGTTACCTATTTTTCTTCTTGTCTTTTGCAGGAATTCTTTTCGAGTGTATGCACACTAGATCAAGGGCGAGAAATGAACTTTTTCCTTATACAGACGAGATTGAAAGGAAGTTCCGGAAAGTGTAATCAACTAGTGCAGTATCACCCGAGGAAGAAAAACTGGCAGAACAAGAAATTCCAGTGAACATGGCAGGGAACGATCAGAAATCACTTCGGGACTATGCCATGCCGAATGTCACGGATATATAGTCGAGTATTAGGAGGCCAACAATCAACGCTAACAATTTTGAGATTAAACCAGCAACAATTCAAATGCTTCAGAATCAATGTCAGTTTGGGGGTAGTTCGTTAGATGATCCGAATGAGCATATCTTAAGCTTCTTAGAAGTTTGCGACACCTTCAAATTCAATAATGTATCGGAAGATGCTACAAGGTTGAGGATGTTCCCGTTTACCTTGAAAGACAAAGCGCGAAGTTGGCTATACTCTCAGCCTCCTGGTTCAATCACCACCTGGGATGACTTAGCTCAAAAATTTCTAGCTAAGTTTTTCCCACCAGCGAAGTCGGCAAAACTACGGAACGATATTCATACCTTTGCACAAGTTGATTCAGAATCGTTGTATGAGGCATGGGAAAGGTTTAAGGATATGCTTCGTAAGTGTCCTCACCATGGAATTCATGATGGATGCGATTAGGGATATTTTGTGATGGCTTGCAGGCTTCCACGAGGGCTAGTATAGATGCAGCAGCAGGAGGAGCAATCATGTCGAAGAGTTTTGACGAAGCATATCAGTTATTAGAGACAATGGCCACCAACAACTATCAGTGGCCCATGGCTAGGTCTAATCCTCCAAAAACTGCAGGGAAATATGACGTAGACGCGATGACAGCATTACAAGCACAGGTGGCCGCAATGTCTAAGCAAATGGAATTATGGCCTGCTCCATCCACACAGCAGGTAGCGATGGTTTGTGAAATTTGTGCTGGGGGTCATACTACGGATCAATGTGCCATAAATCTTTGAATCAAGACGGTTTATAGGGAGCTACAGTCGGTCTACCCAGCCCTATCCGAATCAAAATGTATATAATCCAGGTTGGAAAAATCATCCAGGGTTTTCATGGAGTAACAACCAAGCTGTAGTTCAAGCGCCAAGACAACAAAACAATTACGGGTTTCAAAATCAAACACAACAACCAGAGCGAAAAGCAAGTTGGGAAGAAGCCTTGGATAGATTTATTACAGCTTCTGAAAAGAAACACGAGGAACATGAAAGGAAACAAAATAAAACAGATCTGAATATACAAAGCATAAATGCGTCGATCAAGAATCTGGAAAATCAAATGGGACAGATAGCGCATGCACTTAATAACCGACCACTTGGAACACTTCCGAGCGACACAGAGAAAAACCCGGGCAGAGATGAGTATTATAAGGAGGTAACTCTACGAAGTGGAATAGAATTACAAGAGTCAGTCACGGATAGGGAAAAGAAGGATAAGGCATCAATTGAAACAGAAGAAGTGGTGGATACCGAAAAGCATCAAGATGTGACCTTACAGCAGAATAATTCGGAACCAACCAGCACAATGCCTCCCATACCGTATCCGCAGAGATTCCAGAAAGCTAAGTTGGATAAGCAGTTTTCACGATTTTTGGATATTTTCAAAAAGCTGCATATCAACATTCCCTTTGCCAAAGCTTTGGAACAAATGCCGAGTTACGCTAAGTTTATGAAGGAGGTTTTGTCGAGGAAGAGGAAATTGGGTGAATTTGAGGAGATAAGCATTGGATCAAGAATGCAAAGTAATCATTCGAGAATAAGTTACCACCGAAGCTCAAGGATCCGTAGCTTTAATATACCGTGTAAGAGAAATCATTTTCGAAGTCGAGCATTATGTGATTTGGGGGCCAGGATAAATCTGATGCCATTATTCGTCTACAGCCAGTTCGGACTTCAGGCTCCACGCCCAACAAATATCAGTTTGCAGTTAACAGATAGATCATTTACATATCCACGAGGTATTGTTGAAGATGTGTTAGTAAGAGTGGATAAATTCATCTTTCTTGCGAATTTCTTTATCTTGGATTGTGAGGTGGACAGTGAAATCCCGATCATTCTTGGGCGACCATTTTGTAACAAAAGAACATTGATTGATGTTCAAAAGGTGAATTAACAATGCGAGTTGAAGATCAACAGCCACCTTTAACGTTTTTAAGTCAATGTTTACCCAAAAGAAAAAGGTGAATGTATGCGGGTTGATATCATGGAGGAATTGGTGAATCACAAATTCAAAGATAAATTATTCGGAGGACCCACTTGAATCCATTTAGCTGGGATGAGATTTAATGTGGTATTGAAGAGGATATTGAATATGTCAAATGGCTAGACACACCATCGGGTCTTTCAAAAAGCACTCAATCTTTCGACACCATAGAGAGGCCAAAGCGAAGGTAAAAAGTTCAAACCCTCAATAGAAGAGCCACCGGTCTTTGGAATTAAAGCCATTACCATCTCATCTGCAGTATGCTTATTTAGGAAAAGACGATACCCTACCAGTTATTTTTTCGACAGATTTGACTGATACGCAAAAGGAGAAACTACTAAGGGTCTTGCGAGAATTCAGAACAGCAATTGGGTGGACTATAGCGGACATTTGAGGTATTAGCCCATCATTCTGTATGCATAAAATCTTAATGGAAGAGGGGGCAAAACCAACCATCGAGATGCAAAGAAGGCTAAACCCCATCATGAAGGAGGTGGTGAAAAAGGAGATTATAAAGTGGTTAGATGCTGGCATTATTTACCCGATCTCAAATAGTTAATGGGTGAGTCTTGCATACAATGCGTACCAAAGAAAGGGGTATGACGGTGGTGAAGAATGAAGTTAATGAGCTCATCCCTATCGAAACGATTCTGAGGATGGAGAGTATGCATGGACTACCGTAAGTTTAAATAAAGCCACACGCAAGGATCACTTCCCCTTGCCATTCATTGATCAGATGTTGGATAGGCTAGCGGGACATCAGTTCTATTGTCTCTTGGATGGATATTCTGGGTATAATCAAATTGCCATAGCACCGGAGGATCAAGAGAAAACGACATTCACATGCCCATATGGTATGTTTGCATTTCGACGTATGTCCTTTGGCTTATGCAATGCACCGGCAACCTTTCAACGGTGCATGATGGAGATCTTCTCCGATATGGTTGAGAAAAATTTGGAGGTGTTTATGGACGATTTTTCTGTGTTTGGTGATAGCTTTGATCTTTGTTTGAAAAATCTGATCAGATGTTGGATAGTGTTGAAACGTTGCATGGAAACTAATTTGGTTCTTAATTGGGAAAAATGTCACTTTATAGTGAAAGAAGGGATTATTCTAGGGCATAAGGTTTCCGCAGCAGGGTTAGAGGTGGATAAGGCAAAGATTGAGACTATTGAAAAATTACCTCCTCCATCATCTGTGAAGGGAATTCGGAGCTTCTTGGGACATGCGGGTTTCTATAGACGCTTCATTAAAGATTTTTCACAAATTTCAAAACCTTTATGTTCCTTGTTGGAGAAAGACGTGCCTTTCAAAATGGATCAGTCATGTATCGAGGCATTCGAGGTATTAAAGAAGAAGTTGGTTTCTACTCCAATCATTGTGGCGCCCGATTGGTCTTTACCGTTCGAATTGATGTGCGATGCTAGTGACTATGCAGTGGGAGCCGTACTGGGACAACGCCACGACAAGATTTTTCACACAATCTATTACTCAAGAAAGACGTTGACAGATGCGCAGTTGAACTACACAACCACAGAAAAAGAACTACTTGCAGTTGTGTTCGCCTTCGACAAATTCAGAGCATATCTCATTGGGACCAAGGTAATTGTATACACGGATCATTCTGCCATTAAATATCTGATTGAGAAGAAAGATGCTAAACTGAGGTTAATACGGTGGGTGTTACTGCTGCAAGAATTTGATTTGGAGATCCGGGATAGAAAGGGTACAGAAAATCAAGTGGCGGATCATCTTTCGCGATTAAAAAATGATGAGGTGCAGAGGAAAGACAATGCAATGATTAATGAGAAATTTCGAACGAACAACTTCTCTGAGTAACCACAACACTGCCTTGGTATGCTGATTATGTGAACTACGTGGTTGCTAAGGTATTACCACCTGATTTGAACTCACAACAACGAAAGAAATTCCTCCACGACGTGAAGCAGTACTATTGGGATGAACCATTCCTGTTTAAAGCTTGCGCGGATCAAATGATTAGACGTTGTGTGCCACATGAAGAGATGGACAACATATTGGGTCACTACCACTCATCGGATTATGGAGGCCATTATTCCGGTGATCGAACTGCGGCCAAGGTGTTACAATTAGGATTTTACTGGCCTTCGTTATTCAAGGATGCGTATCTCTATGTGCTAAAGTGTGATCGATGCCAACGCGTAGGTAATATCTCCAAGCGAAATGAAATGCCACTCAACTCTATTTTGGAGGTAGAACTGTTCGACGTTTGGGGAATCAATTTCATGGGACCGTTCCCCTCATCTTTTAATAATCAATATATTTTGTTGGCGGTGGATTATGTTTCCAAATGGGTAGAAGCCACATCATTACCCACGAATGATGCTAACGTTGTTCTCTTCTTCTTAAAGAAAAACATCTTCACACGATTCGGAACACTGCGAGCAATAATAAGTGATGAGGGAACGCATTTCTGTAATAAGCAGTTCACAAAACTGCTAGTGAAGTATGGGGTTCATCATAAAATTACAGCTGCATATCATCCCCAAACCAATGGTCAAGCTGAGGTCTCGAATAGGGAGGTAAAGCGAATTCTGGAAAAGGTGGTCAATCCGTCACGAAAAGATTGGTCTTTACGTCTTGACGATGCTCTATGGGCATATCGAACAACATACAATAATCCTATCGGCATGTCACCTTATCGAATGGTTTACGGAAAGGCGTGTCATCTCCTAGTCGAGCTAGAACATAGTGCACACTAGGCCATTCGGAAGCTCAATTTTGATGTACAAGCAGCGGGTGAGAAAAGGTTACTGCAATTGAACGAGATGGATGAATTCCGATTCAACGCCTATGAAAACGCAAAACTCTACAAAGAGAAAGTCAAAGCTTGGCATGATAAGAAAATTCTTGAGCGAACATTTGAACCAGGCCAACAAGTCTTACTTTTTAACTCAAGATTGCGTTTATTTCCTGGGAAACTGAAATCTCATTGGTCAAGACCTTTTAAAGTTGTGTCTGTTACACCACATGGTAATATCGAGATCGAGAAACCAAATTCAAATTGCACATTCAAGGTTAACGATCAAAGACTCAAACATTACTAGAGTGGACCCATCGAACGTCAAACTACGGTCATAAATCTTTTCGACCCGATGAATCGAAAGTGATCAAGACAAAGAAAGTCGGCCGATGATTTGTAAACCAAGCGCTTATAGGGAGGAAACCCAATCACTTTTTATTTTTTTTATTTTTCTATTTTTTATATTTTTTTTACTTATTTAAGTTTCAGATCATTTCCTTATTTTAGTTTTTTTAGTAGTGCTAGTAAACATTTTGGGTGATTTAGTCTCTATTTTCAATGTGCAGGTATTGCTCGAGTGTCAATTCTCAGGTTGGGGAGGTGTGCACGTGGAGGAAAAACAAGTGTCAAGTTGATGAGGTGTGCAGGTCCTGCCTACCAGTGCCCCGGCGCTATAGACTAGTATAACACAAAGCGCCCGACATTTGAGACCTTGCACGCACACCGACAACACCGCGCCCCTGCCACTGAACACTAGTACAAAGCAAGCACCGGTCGCCGAGGTAGTTTCCACTTCCACGACACTGCGCGCCCCAAATACTGTGTACTAGTTCATTTCAAGCGCCCCGACGCTACCCATATAAGTCGGGCCCTGACCATTAGCGCCCCGGCGCTCTTCCTAGGCTTTAACACAGCGCCCGGCGCTAGGGGTAGTTTTGAAATAGTTTTGAAATATAACCGTACGCGATTGGACTCCTCTTCCACTACAATTTCAAAACCGGTTCCACTTCTATTTTCTCTCAACACCTCTATATTATTAAACCTCATCCCACGACACATGCATAACACTTTGATTGCAATTCTAATTCAATCTACACCATAACTGATTTCGTTATTCGGTAGAGAACACAAAAGGTATGTTGTGCAATTAACTTCTTCTATTACTCAAGTTTGTTTTTGCTCCATACTTTGGTTGGTAGGTATCCAATCTCTCAATTTGCTTCCCATGGTGTTCTTCTTTTTATCTTACGGTTACTTTATCAAGATTATGCATGCGATTACATGTCCATGGAATCCTTGAGTTACCTTTGATGACATGTTTCTTCTAGTCTACTCCTGCATTTGGGTATAACATGATACCTTATGTGTGATGTAATTTCAAGTTCTATACATTACCCACAAGGTGTTTGAAAATATGCCTGAATAAATTGTTTTTGCCAATACTACATACCACCATGCCACACATAAGAAATTTACTTGCCATTTTCACAATTCAATGTTAAAAGTTTTCTATCAAGTACATATCTTACTATGGTGGGGGGTCATTGACATAGCTTTTGGGTGCGTGAAATGACAAAGCTTTTGAGCAAATAGTGTGTTTCCTTTGCAAATGGAATCATAAATGAATCTACTTGGTGCAATTCTATTTTTCAAAGCCTATATGTGTCCTGCCACACCCTAATCATGTACTTCACATGACTCGCAGTTTGGGGGTTGTGTTCAAAGACCATGTTTACAAATTCGAGTGTTGCCCAAATCCTAATTCCGGTATATGTGTTTCCGTGCAGGTTATTTCTACATGGCGTCGAAGCGTCAACGTGGTGAGGGTTCAGGTTCGCATCGGCCCCTCCGAAATTTGATAGCCGATGATTCGTCTCCGCTGAGGCACAGGAACGCTATAACCAGCATGGCTACCCGCTCACTAGTCCTAGAAAGCGGCTTGAGACCCGATCAAGCAAAGGATGGGGAGTTGGCAGTGATGATAGCGGAGAGAAATTGGTTCACACTAACCGAGCAGCCAGATCCAGTAGTGATTGCAGTTGTCAAGGAATTCTACGCCAACGTGCCTGAGCACTATCATTATGGTGTCTTTGTAAGGGGAAAAACAGTGGAAATTGGCGAAGAGGACTTCAATGAGTGCTACCAACTGCCATTGGAGGGACTGAACGATGAGTACGCACGGCTTGTGAGTGATGGGCCGGATTATGAGAAGATTATTCGTGAACTTTGTCAGCCGGGCACCACATGGACAGTACATGAACGAGACAGCATGACCTTTCCACTATCTAACCTCAGCTTGTATGGGAAGGCGTGGTATGCGTTCATTTGCGCCAAACTAATGCCATGCATGCATGTGAGCCATGTCACCAGGGAGCGAGCAGTGCTTTTATACTCAATAATCAAAGGCTTCAAGATTGATGTAGGCCATCTTATTCAAAGATCTATCCTCCGAGCATCACGGCGGGACCATTGTGGGGGTTACCACATCATCGTCTCTCATCTGCGTGTTGTGTGCCAAGTTTGGAGTCAAATGGAAATCAGATGAGATGATTCAAACGCCTATGCCAGTGTTGGACCACAAGTTGATAATAAGGTACAAAGTGTGGACTGGTGGAGCAAATCATCCTAGGGGATTGGGTTTCATAATTCCCCAAGCTGAACCTTCTTAAGCTCCACCACCTCAGGCTCCACCTACTTATGGTCCTTCGTTTGTAGCTTATCGCGGTGTGGTTCCCGAAGCAGTCTAACGAGAAGTTAACAGATGGTTCTACAATCTAGAAGCCCAAAATGTCCGTCTATCGGAACGTCAAGATGTGATTTACAAATACTTGGTTGATCAGTTTATCGCCGTAATGCTATGAACGCATGATTGTTTTGGGTGTTAGTCTCAATCGATTCCTTCATTTGATCCCCCGCCATCTTTCCCCCTTCTGATCTAGAGATGAGCGAGGATGATGATGCTTCACCCGAGGCTTAAGCTCATCATGGAAGTCCTCTATTTTATATTGTTTTATCTTTTGCATGAGGACATTGCTCTAGATAAGTTCGGGGGTAGTATTTAGTTTATTTTTATTTGCATGAGTAAACTGTGATTGTCTTGACATGATAGTTTGTAGATGTTTTGTTTATTATAAATGTTGCATTTAGGATTGCATGTTAATTCCAGCTTTTGATAGTGAGTATATTTGGAGGCCAATGATGAATTTAGAATTGCATGAACAAGTCTAGTAAGGATTGTTGAGTCAGTGATATGATTGTCTTGACATGATTTAAATCCCTATTTGTTTGACACTGATATTTCAAGGATAACACATTTTGAAAAATGACCATGTTGGCTATGATAGTTTAAATGGATAGATAATAGGGTTCTAAAGGATGAATGCTAGTGAAATGAAAGAACAAGTTAAATAGTTAGTGAAAACTGAATTTTAGATATGAACTCAAGTTTGGGGGAAAAATATATGGAGTATATAAGCTATAAAAAAATAATAAACACCGTGGCATGCTTGTCTAGTTTTGTGGCCTTTGTTACTTGAGTAAGTAAGCCCGAGGGGATTGTCTCTACACCTAGTGCCCTAAGGTCTTAATGGCTTGGGAGTTGTTGGTCGAAAGCTTGTTAAGGTAGCATTGAAAAGCCTAAGGGAATAAGACAATGCATAGTTATGAAAAAAAAATAATAATAATAAAGCGGAAAAAGTGCAAAATGCCCCCGTCTAGCAAAAATAAGCATAAGTATTCCATGTTGACCCCTGGATTTTGGTGAGTGTTTAATTTTAGTTGAATTTAGTTTATTTGATGAGTTCTTGAGTTGAAACTGTATGATGCCTAATAAGAACTTTATTCTCTTTCGATTTTGCCTTTCATTGGTTAGCATGGTTGTTGAACACACACTCACAATATCGGTAATAATGATTTGGATTGATTGATTGTTGGGATATTATTGATCTGCTTTATCATGATGTATTAACGTGTTTTTGTGATTTTTCTGAGGCCCATGGATATTAATTAACTATTGAATTGCTGGAATTAAGAACATATAGATTGTTTGCATTTGCATGATGTTTAGTTTTTCGTATTGTTTGTGTTCTGTTGCTTGAGGACACACAACGAGTTAAGTTTGGGGGAATTTGATGATTGGGTAATATACTCATGAATTGGATATACTTGAGCTTAGATTTGTGTATTTTCGAGTCTTTTAGTATCATGTTTACTGTGTTTATGTTTTGTTTTGTAGGTTTGGGAATTGTAAGAACAATGGGGAGCATTTGGGCTAAAAAAAGAGCTTGAGCATCATTTTCTGCAGACCATCGCCGGGGCGCTATTTCCTTTTTATAAATCCCATTAAAGTATGAGCTTGAGTCATTGTTTAATTGGGGTCAAAGGCGCGTGTTGGACTGTTTGGCTGTATTGACTTTTCATTTGACTTCTTATTTGGAGCTTGTTTGAAGCCTATTTGGATTGGGATTGATGGAGTTGGGCAAGTGAATATAAATTTGTTATTTACATTGGGATAGGAGACTCATTCTACATAATTGGGAGATTGATCAAGGAGAAATAGCAGATTTGAAGTCTTGGACTTGGAGTTCTTCTTCTTCTTTATTCTTTTAATTTGTGTAATTCATTAAGGATGATTTATCAATTATTGTTGTTTTTAATTTTTGTTATGAACTAATTTCTTTTATTAAGATTCCAATGGAACCTTTTATGGTTATGAATTGATTATTTAATTTATTCCAATTATTTATGTTGAAGTGAATTGTTCACCTTGTCTTGTCTTTGATTGATTAATTATCGCCAATAATTACCTTGTTACTCTAGAAGGAATTGAGAAAGGAATTCTAGGGTTAGAACTAAGGCATGGTGACATGTGACTTAGTTATTTTGCATGATGAATAATTAGGTTTGTGAATAGAATGAGAATATCTATTTACCGCATGTAACACATAAGGAATTGGGATTGTAGCGAGTTTAATTCAATTGTTTTGCATAGAGATATAGCAAAGTTAATCTGGGTTAAATAGAAGGAAAATGATCACTTGAGAAAGGGCTTTTGGCATTTTAGAATTCCTATTAACAATTCAGTAGACATAATAATTAGGATAATTGAATAATTGATTTAAAAATCATAATTGGGGATATTGGAGTCTTAATTGTTATTTATTTGCATTCAATCAATTCTTAGTTTGTTTACTTGTTTTCTTTTAGAATAATTTCTTGCTTTGTTAAAATTAGTTTTATTAATTTTAAAAATCACAATTATTAGTTGTTTAAATAAAATTGAATTGATATAGTACTAGTAGTTGGGGTTTATTAATTAGAATTCTTTGTGGGATCCACACTCTATTTTTTATCACTATATTACTTGTTGATCGTTCTCCATTGTTATCTTGGATTTATTGGTGAAAGCAAAATCTTTTGCTATCCGTATCAAATTTATTCTTATTATCCTTTGTTTTTGCCTTTCTATTTACCTTCTTTGAATCGTTCTTCTTTTCAGAAGATCATTTGACCCCTACCAATAAGACTTAGTCTTTCTTGGTTGGAAAGTGACTCTCAATATTTTTCAACATGTTAAGCAAATCAGCGAAGCTGATATCTAGCTTGTTCATATGAATAATTCACAACAATTGTGAGAATGAGTCTGGGAGTAACTGCAAGATCAAATCTTGGCTCAACTCTCCATCTATGACAAAACCTGTTATCCTAATTGTTCAATCAAATTGATCATGTTTAGGACATGTGTCTGTACTGTAGTGTCGTTGGTCATTCTAGATCGGAAGCGCTCCTTAGATATCTGATATCTATTAGTCCTACTTTCTTCACCATCAACTACTTGACGTGCAAGAGTATAGTAGGAGCATCCATAGTTTCATGTTGACGCTGAAGCTTGTTACTCATGGATGCGAGCATGATGCATTGAGATAAATGTGCATCATCTTGCCACTTTCTAAAAGTAGCAATCTCTTTCTCAGAGGCATTGTCTGCAACCATTGCAAGGATAGGCGTATTAAGAACATAAGATAGCTTTTCAACTATAAGAACTATTCTCAAATTCCTTTACCAATCTGTTTAATTCATTCTAGTTAATTTAGCATCTCATATGCTATGCAGTGATAGTAATTTTAGACATTGTAAAATTCTGTAAATGAATTTGTAATTTAACAACATTATATCATACATTCTTTTATTAATTACCAAAATAAATTAGGTCTTATTTTAAATTGGTATCTCCCACTATTTTCTTTAAACTATATTACCCTCAATATATATAGTTCGACAATATTTAATTAAAGATATGCTAGTGAGAATTAGGATCCCATTTCAAATGTATATAGTCTTATGTGTGCACAACAAATTATATATAAATAAATAGGTAGATAACTCTTGTCAATTACATCAACTATGCATCTCCTTGTATTTTACCTCTTAAATCATAATGGTCAAGTGTGTGCACATCCGAACTAAAATAATTTAAGTTAAGTCAGACCCAACATTTCCATATAAGTGAAGAGAAAACTATAGCCCTTGTGTGTGCACAACAAAGCAGTAATGTTCAATTCCTTATAAACATCATATGTAATAAAAACAACATCTTAAATATTTAATACTTGACTTGTGTGTGCCCAACAAACTCATATTAAATATTTAATACTCTATTGTTTCTATCATGCTAGAAGGGGACGTTCGATATTCTAAGTATATTTGAATGTTACAACTTAATATAAAATATTTAAGGGGTTTGTTATTAATTGTCTGATCTTGTTTAGCGCGCATGCACATATATATATATATAAAATACGCGTCATATTAATTAACATGCGAAGAATGTTTGTATATATATATATATATATATATATATTGTAGACACTCAAAATTTTGTTTTACTGTTACTAACTATGCAGGAGGACAAAAGCGTCTTTTTCACATTCCAGAGATAACCCTTGAGGACCACAACATTAATTCCAACCCCAGAGATAGTCCCAGGAGATCCATTTCAATACCCAGAGTCAACCCCGGATGGGCAAGCCAACCTCAGAGATAACCCTGAGGACATTCAGAGTCAACAAAATGACAATCTCAGAGATAACCTTGGGAAAAACCCGCTACAACTATACAAAAATCGGAGATAACCCCGGGAGGGGCAAAATGGTTATTTTGCCAACTCAACTTCAACTTAAATCAAATAAACTCATCTCAACTCATATTTCTTCAAAATAAGTCCCACAAGAACCATATCTCAACTTTCGAGCGCAAACTATGCAAAACAGCTCAACAGACTGCCTGACAGAGACCTGGAAATGCTAATTTGGTCATGGACCCATATTTCTGGAATCAAAAAAGGGAAAATCCTAAGTCATTTCATAGCTCTCAAAAAGAGCTTTTCGAAATGGTATGGCACGCTTCCATAGGACTCCCGGATTGAAAGTTATGAATGTTCGAGCGAATAACGCGTTGTCCGAGTGCACGTACTTTTAGATGGCGGGATCCACATTGTCCGGGGCACCCCGGGCAGCCGCAGGTACACCTCTTGCTGCTGCAGGTACACCTGCAGGCTCCCCCTCTCCATAAATAGAGGGCTTGGGGTGACCATATTTGCAAGAGAAAAGGCGAGGAAGCTCTGACCAATTTGCTCTGTACACACTATAAACTGAGTGCTTTCTCATTTTAAACACTTGTGAGCTCATATATTGTCATATTTTTATCGGCGGGAGCCAAGTGTTCATCCACTTAAAGCTATAGAAGTCTTCTTTGGCAGTCCACTGTAAGCCTTCTTACACACTTTAAAGCCTTTCTCTTCATCTTTGCACACACTCTTTTTCACGTTGAGAGTCATGTTGTGTGTGTGTAGCCTGCATTTCAAATCGTGGTTTTCATTTTACATTTGTATATATATATATATATATATATATATATATATAAGCAAATAAACGCTCCAAAATTGAGTCGGTATATATATATATATATATATATATATATATATATATATATATGGACTAACATTATCGAGTTATGCCTCGATTGATCCACAGACTCAAGTTTGGAGCGTTTATTTGCTTATATATATATATATATATATATATATATATATATATATATATATATAAACTATTGTCTAACTATGTTCGATGAGCCTAGATTTTGTATCCGGTGAGTTTATCGCTTATATATATATAAATATATATATATATATATATAAATGATAAATCATTGAAATGATAATATCTTTGTATAGGGATCGATATATATATATATATATATATATATATATATATATATATATATATATATATATATTTACATATCAGGCCTGGAGTTTACTTCGTGGCCTTTTACTGCTTTATTTACATTCAGTTCCGCCTGGAGTTTACTTCATGACGGTTGATCGTTTTTACTACTTTCTTTACATTTAGTCCCGCCTGGAGTTTACTTCGTGGCGGTTGATTGCATTTATTGCTTTATTTACATTTTTGATCCCCCATAGAGGTGCTTTGTGATGGTTGATCACGTCTTTATATATATATTTACCGCTTTTATATATTTACATTTCTTATCCCCCATGGAGGTGATTTGTAACACCAGAGAAAATCGGATTTATATGAGAATTAAATTTTTATTTGATTATGTGAATTAAATGAATTTAATTGATTATTTATGTGAGTAAGCTATGTGAAGGTCGTTCTATGACCTAGAATGTGCGAATGTTGTTAGTATTATGGCTATGTGCTAGAATTAATTGTTGTGAATTTCCAAGACGAAAATAAAAGTTTTTCGAGAAATTTTTGTAAAAAAACACTATTCATCCGTTTTTGCTCGGGGATTAAGTTTGAAATTCCGTGAAATGTGTAATGATAGAATATGAAGACGTGATGGAATATTGAATCATATTTCATTTATGGCAAACGAAGTTTTCGCCTGCGGACTTAAAACCTAAGGGTTGAGAAGAATGATTTTCGGGAAGGAAATGAGATTCGTATAATGAGTTACGATAATGATCATGCGTACGTTATACAAGTATGATACTATTTAGTAAACAAGTATAATACGAAGATTTAATATGACGTATAATACGAATATCGTACGAGTATTATACGAAGAGAATACATGAGTTATACGTACAGAATACGATTGGTATTATTGGATTTATAGGTTAAGGACTTAATATAATCCAATTGGATTTTGATTATACCAAGCCCAAGTAATTGAGTAGTCAAGCCCAATGAATTAGGTGTTTAAATCCAAGTCAAGGCTCAACGTTATGTTTAATCAAGCCCGATCCAAAAACCGAACCATGGATCGAACCGGTGGGTCACCGAATGGGTAAAACCCATGGGGATGACCCATGGGCATGTGGGCCGGCCACTTGATGGCCAAGTAAAGTGATCTACTTGATCACCAAGTATTTTACTTGGTGATGAAGTAGTGAATAGTAAGGAGGTGGGGAGAAAAGACCATTTTTCCCTCCATTTGATTTGCCTATAAGAAGAAAGCTTAAGTTGGTT
Source organism: Panax quinquefolius (assembly GCA_020205615.1). Lineage (NCBI taxonomy): Eukaryota > Viridiplantae > Streptophyta > Magnoliopsida > Apiales > Araliaceae > Panax > Panax quinquefolius. The sequence goes on along the minus strand of CM035158.1, from coordinate 106,298,307 downwards.
ATTTTTGGTTTTCCAAGAGTCATCCAACATATATATAGAGAGAGAAATAGCTAGAAACAAGAGATCATATCACTTTAAAGCTTTTCATTAGTGATTTTAGCAAGAATACCAAGATCGTAAAGGTAATATTCCCTTAATAATAGTTTTCCATCCCTTTTGATTTCTTTGTTATAAAGAATCATAAATTGGTGGAGCATGCCTCATATGGAAGAATAAGGATGGCTTGTAATATATAAAATCATTATGAGTCATGTGTAAAGGAAAATCGTAAGGGTTTACGTAAGTTAAAACCATAGAAATTATTGAATAATGAACATGGTTGTTGATGGACAATTGAGCACCATCACTATTAGAATATGTGCATTTTGCTTGGTTAGGATGTAGATATGAAATCAATGGAGTGTTCCATTTGATTTGGCATTTAGAACATTAGTAACGAAGTTATGGCGAATTTTACGGAATTAGACTTTAAACGTCAAAAACGTAGAAATTCTGGATTAGTAGTCGAAAGTTGCCGTGAGACTTAAAAACGTTTGTTTTCAATGTCAACACATGAGATAGGGTAGTTAAGAGTCGTGGGCTGAAGAATTGTAGGATTCTGACTTAAAACGAAGAAATTGAGTATTGAACGCTCGAAAGCGTTTAATGAACGCTCAATAATGAACTTAGAAGTTAATTTTGAGTTAACGGATTCAGAATTGCAAAATTCTTATATAAACGTATAGAGTATGTAATTTATGAGTTGTAATTTTTGAGTTGTAGGCTAAGAAGTTTTGAAGCGGGAAGTTCACTAAAAAACGGACTTAAAAATTTTTTGAAGAAGTTATGCCAAGCCTGGAAGTTCACTAAAATTTTTTACAACGGGCAAAGTGGGACCCAACGCCATCAGAACGCCAGTAGCCTGCCGGACTTAGGTATTATCAGTTGAAGCCGCAATCAAGCTCAAGGGCCCGCCAGGGTACCGCCGAGCAATTGTTAGACAAGTTAGGTTTGAACTCCAATTGTTTCAAGACCAATATGAGATGAGTTTATATAATTAATGAACATATTAAAACTATTCCTATGTTACATACACTAGTGTATATGGTGTTAAACTTAGGAATTAAACACAAGTTGTTAGTATGGTAACGAAGAACACAAAGTGTTAATAATAAACCATGGATGGTGATCGACATTGGTACCTCATCAATGATGATCGAGTCCGGTTAATAACGTAAGATCATTAACAAGCCGGAATGAAGGGTAATAAGTCGAATTGACATTATTAATGAAATAAAGTCAACTAAGACATAGAAGAGAAAGAAGTTGGTAGAAACAATGTGATTGATTATTTGGTAGCTAATTACAGTGTGCTATGTGAATATATCATGTAGATTCTATAAAAGCTGAGAACAGTCGAATAAATTATTTGAAGATGCTTGAAGGCAAGTTTTCTTAACGCTTGTCTAACCTTCGTGTTAGTCAAGTTTCTGTGATTCATTATACTGAGTTGCATGAATGATTTTAAAAAAGGGCCAATGCCAGTATTAGCTCGGCTAGACTATTCGTAAGATATTGATTGATTTGTATATATATCTTTCTATATAGAAATGATAACGCTATCCTATGCCAAGTATTTGGTACGGATTCAAAGGTAAGTTTGTTTATGAACAAACAAAAGTATTTTTCATCGTTTATACGATGGGCACGCGAGTTTGCCAAAACTTAAACGTAAATACGTTTAACGGATGAATGTTGATCAACATAGAGTACTATAGGCTGATCACCTAGAAGTGCTCGTAAGTAATGCCGGATGTACAACCTTAGTGTTGTGATGTCCTTTTCAAGTATGAAAATAGAAAGATATTGTTCATGGTCTTTCGACCGGTTCAGAATTCCTAAACTATTATATACTTTGGGAATTGAGATTATGAATTGTTAAGTATTAATGTTTCGTAATACTTCATGGCTAATTGTTCAGTTATGGAAGATTTTCATATAATTCATAAATGTGGTATTGATATTATTCTTTGTTAGACTTGATGAGCTTGTTATGCTCACTTCTTGTGTGAATTATATGATTAAATTAAAGCCAGAAGCATACCGAGAATGCTAAGAGAAATAAGGGCAAGGCTAAGATGGATAGTTAACCATCTTGTAATAGATTAGTATGATTGTATGTATTATACTTACGAACCACAAATGATGTAATCGATTTATGAACCTGGGAAAGGATTTCACTTTGATTGTAATAAGAAGATAGTAATTACATTCATTATATTGTGTTTTCAATGGAATGATTGTATAGTTATGAGTACCGTGTAGCACCATATGTCGGGTTGGAAGATACCCGAATTTGGGGGCGTCACAAGTTGGTATCAAAGCATTAGGTTATAAAACTTAAAGGGGGAAGAACCTTAGGCTAATAACCTCGTAAGGAAGGTAAAGTCCGAAGAAAGAAATTCGAGTCGAATGAATTAATAAGGTATTGAGAAAACTCAGTATCAAAAGATTTAAAAGGTTGAAATTAATCCTAAATAAATTAAATGTGATTTGTGTTTATACTATTGTGTATTATGTACTAATCAACATGTTATGTGTTTTGTAGATGTCAAACGATAGCTTGATGTATAGAGACATTCACGTGATAAGTGAAGAGTCAGTGAACCAAGTGGAGATAGTACCTATGCCAGTGGCGGAGGTACCGATAGTGGTTCTAGAAGATTCTGATCCAGAAGAGTACATGTCTGGGGAGGATTACTCTGAGGAAACAATGGGAATAACATCATATCTGAATATGATGATAGATGTGGAGGAGGATATGGAGGTAACATCGATTAATACAGTGGTACCTACTTAGGAGTCAACACCTCCAGATGCAATGAGATCATTGTATCTGGCAGTGTTTGATAGGAATGTGCATCTGCGCACGGTGGTGCAGCCACATAACGAGGAGATTACCGCCCTATATGAGGCGAAAGAGTCTGCAGAGGCAGATTTTGAGTCGGAACACGATGAGAAAGTGCTGATGACGGATAAGGCGAGGGATTATAAGGAAGAGGTCGTAGAGCTTCGAAAGAAACTGGTTGAAAAAGACCAGAAGATTGCTAGGATGTCGTACATCCATGAATGTGCTCACGAGGATTTCAAGTGAAAAATTGCTTGTTATTCTATTGAGTCGTAAGCGCACTCGACATATGATTAGTCGAGATATTATTTCGATTTTAGCAAATCGAAACATGAGAATGCCGTAAAAGGCAATGTTAGTAGATCATTAGATCTTTTTGGTATATGTGTAGTGACGTAAAACCTCTTTGTATAATTAAAGGGTAGTCTTTTTTGTAAATCCCAATTTTTTAGAAGTCAATCATGGATAGTAATGTAATAGCTTTTTGGCTATGGAAGCAAAGTGTAAATAGTTTTGACTATGAAAGCATATTAATATAATGAAGTTTTTGTTTAATGTGCTTGATGTGGTATGAGTTGTTATTTTGGAATGATAACCAAGTAGTTAAATAGATAATAATGAAACTTTATTTATTTAATCAGAATTATGCCGCCAAGAAGGAGACAACGTAACCAAGAGGCTGAGTCACATAATGAAAATCAAGGGGGTCCTAATAACCCTATGCAAGAGTTCGTTAATTTATTAATGGCAGCATTTAACCAAGTTGGGGGAGGAATTCCTGTAGCACCTAGGGTAGCTAGAACAACTACCTTTAAGGAATTTAAAAGTGTGGGTCCTCCGGAGTTCCGAGGAACGACGGACCCCTTAGAGGCCCAGACATGGGTAAAAGAGATAGAGAAGGCGTTTGTTATTACAAATGTTGGTGAGGCGCAAAAGACTTCTTTTGCGACTTACATGATGAAAGGGGAAGCCAACTACTGGTGGGAGGCTCACCAGGGTGGGGCTAGAACAGAGGCTGTTACATGTTACATGAGAACAGTTCAAGAAAGTATTCTTCGAGAACTACTTCCCTACTAGCATGCAAGGTAGGATTGAGATTAAGTTCTTGGAACTTAAGCAAGGGGATATGATAGTTCCCTAGTACGCAGCCAAATTCAATGAATTGGCAAGATTTGCTCCACATTAAGTGGACACAAAAGAGAGGAAGGCTCATAGGTTTGAGCAGGGCCTGAAACCCTGGCTCTACAGTAGGATTTCGGTGTTTCAGAGTGCTTCCTACGGGACCATTCTGGAAAAGGCGATAATAGCTGAAGGTGGTGGTGAGGCGTTGTCTCAATACCACAAAGAAAGAAAGAACAAGAATAAAGTAGAGGGAGGAAATAAGGCAGAAGTTGCCAGTGGTAGTGGCACTATGCCAAAGAGAAAGAGCTTTAACCCTAGGAATACTGGGGTGAAACAAGGAGATCCTAAGCGTAGGATGGAGGCATGCAAGACATGCATAAAGAATTATCTAGGAGTTTGTTTAAAAGGGAAATCAGTTTGTTACAACTGTGGGCAGGAGGGACATTTATCACCCAACTGTCTTAACCCTAAGAAAAATCATGGGTGTTTTGTTTGTGGATTGTTGGACCACATGGCAAGAAATTTCTCGAAGAAAGGGTTAGAGGGAAATAAGGGTTCTGGTAGTGGTAGGTTAGCCATTACTGGACCAACACCATCTGTGGGTAGACCCTCAGCCCGTACATTTAATATGACTATCCAAGATGCGGTTGCATCAGCGGATGTAGTAGCAGGTATCATTCCAGTCAATGAAATAAATGCTTATGTGCTATTTGACTCGGGTGCTACTTGTTCTTTTATAGCATGTGAATTTGCTAAGAGATTAGGTTTAATCCCTAAAAAGTTAGCAATACCTTTAGACGTTAAGGTAGCAAATGAAGAGATAATTCCCATTGAACATATTCATAAGGATTGTTGCGTAGATATTAGAGGTAATAAGTTATCGGTAGATTTGATACCGATAAGGTTAAAAGAATTCGATGTAATTCTTGGTATGGATTGGTTGATTAACCATAAGGCTATAATAGATTGCCATAGAAAAGTGTGAACCTTCGACTTTCTAAAGAAAACCAAAGTAGTGTTCTTTCTGGTAGTAAATCACCGAGACGCTCTTGTTGTCTATCGATGACACAAGCAAGCTAGAAGATGTTAAGAAAGGGGTGTAGGTTATCTGTGCCATGTTGTGGATACCCAAAGAGTGGGAACATCCTTGGACCAGATACCTATAGTTCAAGAGTTTGTGGATGTATTTTTGGAGGAATTACCGGGTATTCCACGGATAGGGAAGTCGAATTTGTGATTGATCTGTTATCGGGTACATCAGTTTCAAGGGCACCATATCGGATGGCGCCAGTTGAGATGAAGGAGTTAATGGTTCAATTACAAGAACTATTAGACAGGAAGTACATTCAACCGAGTGTGTCTCCTTGGGGAGCACCGATATTGTTTGTAAAGAAAAAGGATGGGTCGTTACGACTTTGTATCGACTATCGAGAGTTGAACAAGTTAACGATTAAGAATAAATACCCGTTGCCCAGGATCGATGATCTATTTGATCAGTTGAAAGGGGCAAAGTATTTTTCTAAAATAGATTTACGTACGGGGTATCATCAGTTAAAAGTGAGGAAGGAGGATGTACCTAAGATGGCATTCAGAACTTGTTATAGTCATTACGAGTTTCTGGTGATGTCGTTTGGGTTGACTAATGCGCCAGCCGCATTTATGGATATGATGAATAGAGTGTTCAAACAGTATTTGGACAAGTTCGTCGTAGTGTTCATTGATGATATTCTAGTCTATTCTAAGACGCCAGAAGATCATGCTGAACATTTAAGGATAGTGTTGGAGACACTACGGAAGGAAAAGTTATATGCGAAATTCACAAAGTGTGAATTTTGGCTTGAACGAGTGCAGTTTCTAGGACATGTTATTGATAAAGATGGCATTTCCGTGGATCCAGCAAAAGTAGAAGCAGTTAATGAGTGGGAGCAACCAAAAATGCCAACTGAGGTTTGGAGTTTTCTGGGGTTAGCGGGATACTATAGAAGGTTCATCCAGGACTTTTCTAAAATAGCTACTCCACTGACAAATTTGACGAGGAAGTTTGAAGTATGTGTGGAGTGAAAAAATGTGAGAAATAGTTTTCAAGAACTAAAGAAGAGGTTAAGTGAGGCACCAGATTGTCTTTACCGGATGATACAGTGGAATTTTGTAGTGTATAGCGATGCTTCACATAGAGGATCTGGGTCATGTGCTCACGCAGCACGGCAAGGCAAGGTCATAGATATGCGTCACGTCAATTAAAGGATTATGAGAAGGCCTATCCTACTCATGATCCGGAATTGGCAAATGTAGTTTTTGCCTTAAAAATATGGAGGCATTATCTATATTTATACGGTGAGAAGTGTGAGATATACACGGACCATAAAAATCTGAAGTATCTTCACATTGAAGCAGTTGAATATGAGGCAAAGAAGGTGGTTGGAACTAATAAAAGATTACGATTGTGATATCTTATATCATCCGGGGAAAGCAAATGTAGTAGCCGATGCGCTAAGTAGGAAGGGTAGAGAGAAAATGTTAATGTTAACGGCTCAGAATGAGTTAGTAACAGCGATGGCAAGAATGGAATTAGAAGTTAAATTACCGGATGAAGTAGAGGAGATGTTATTTTCCATGGAGACTCAATCGACCATAGTGGAACGTGTTAAGGAAGTGCAATTGAGCAACGAGGAATGTGAGCATATGAAGAAGAGAATAGAAGATGAAGAAAAGACTAAGTATAACCTCGATAAGGAGGGATTACTTCGTTTTGAAGGAAGAATTTGGGTTCCAAATAATTTTGAATTAAAGGAGGAGATAATGAGTGAGGCCCATAGTTCGAGGTACTCGATACATCCCGGTAGTATGAAGATGTATCAAGACCTTCGTCAGAACTTTTGGTGGCCCAAACATGAAAAGGAGATAGCAGAATATGTTAGTAGGTGCTTAACTTGTCAGAAAGTTAAGGCTGAACACCAACGACCTAGTGGGTTGTTGCAATCATTAGAAATTCCAGAGTGGAAATGGGAGCACATCACAATGGACTTTGTGGTGGGACTTCCAACAACAAGGAAAGGATACGATGCTATTTGGGTGATAGTGGATCGATTGACGAAATCGGCTCATTTTCTACCAATAGGGGTTAGGTATAACCTAGACCAATTAGCTAAGCTTTATGTCAAGGAAATTATTTCAAGACATGGAGTACCTATTTCGATTGTGTCAGATCGTGATCCATGATTCACATCGAACTTCTGGAGGAGTTTGCAAGAGAAAATGGGAACGCAGTTGAAATTTAGAACAGCGTATCATCCTCAAACGGATGGACAAAGTGAATGGACAATTCAAACGCTTGAAGATATGTTAAGATCTTGCGTTATGGATTTCAATGGTAGTTGGGACGATCATCTACCTATGGTGGAATTTTATGTGACAACAATAGTTTTCACGCTAGTATAGGCATGCCGCCTTACGAAGCGTTGTATGGAAGGAAGTGTCGAACTCCACTATGTTGGGATGAAGTGGGCGAACGTCGGATGTTGGGACCTGAATTGGTACAACAGACGGTGGACATGGTAAAGCTAATACATACTCGATTGGTAGCGGCTCAAGATAAGCAAAAGAAGTATGTTGATCCTCAACGAGAAAAGAGAAAATTTGATGTAGGGTCTTATGTCTTTCTGAAAGTATCGCCTTGGAAAGGGAAGATATATTTTGGAAAGAAAGGTAAGTTAAGTCCAAGGTTTATAGGACCTTTTGAGATTTTAAGAAGGGTTGGAGAGGTAGCTTATGAAGTAGCTTTACCTCCAGAAATGGAATGCATTCACAATGTGTTTCATGTGTCTGTGTTGCGTCCCTATAAGTTGGACTATAAACACGTAATAGAGTATTAATCTATCCAAATAGAGAAAGATTTATCGTATGAAGAACTTCCAGTTCAAATTGTTGATAGGAAGGAACAAGTTTTGAGAAATAAGATAATACCTTCGATGAAGGTGATATGGAGAAACCACAATGCTGAAGAAGCAACGTGGGAACTCAAAAGTAAAATGAAGGAAAATTTTCCTCATTTGTTTATGTAATTATAAGCGAGATTCTGGGGACAGAATCCTTATAAGGGGGGAGAATGTAACGCCCGAGAAAATCGGATTTATATGAGAATTAAATTTTATTTGATTATGTGAATTAAATGAATTTAATTGATTATTTATGTGAGTAAGCTATGTGAAGGTCGTTCTATGACCTAGAATGTGCGGATGTGGTTAGTATTCTGGCTATGTGCTAGAATTAATTGTTTTGAATTTCCAAGACGAAAATAAAAGTTTTCCGAGAAATTTTCGTAAAAACACTATTCATCCATTTCTGCTCGGGAATTAAGTTTGAAATTCCGAGAAATGCGTAATGATAGAATATGAAGACGAGATGGAATATTTAATAATATTTCATTTATGGCAAATTAAGTTTTTACTGCATGGACTTAAAACCAAGGGTTGAGAAGAATGATTTTCGAGAAGGAAATGAGATTCAGTATAATGAATTACGATAATGATTATGTGACGTTATATAAAGTATGATGATATTATTTAGTATACGAGTATAATACGAAGATTTAATATGACGTATAATACAAATATCGTACGAGTATTATACGAAGAGAATACATGAGTTATATATATGGAATACGATTGGTATTATTGGATTTATAGGTTAAGGACTTAATATAATCCAATTGGATTTGGATTATACCAAGCCCAAGTAATTGAGTAGTCAAGCCCAATGAATTAGGTGTTTAAATCCAAGTCAAGGCCCAACGTTATGTTTAATCAAGCCCGATCCAAGAACCGAACCGTGGATCGAACCGGTGGGTCACCGAATGGGTAAAACCCATGGGGAAACCCATGGGGATGACCAATGGGCATGTGGGCCGGCCACTTGATGGCCAAGTAAAGTGATCTACTTGATCACCAAGTATTTTACTTGGTGATGAAGTAGTGATTAGTAAGGAGGTGGGGAGAAAAGACCATTAAGCCCTCCATTTGATTTGCCTATAAATAGAAAGCTTAAGTTGGTTATTTTTGGTTTTCCAAGAGTCATCCAACATATATAGAGAGAGAGAAATAGCTAGAAACAAGAAATCATATCACTTTGAAGCTTTTCATTAGAGATTTTAGCAAGAACACCAAGATCGTAAAGGTAATATTCCCTTAATAATAGTTTTCCATCCCTTTTGATTTCTTTGTTATAAAGAATCATAAATTGGTGGAGCATGCCTCTTATGGAGGAATAAGGATGGCTTGTAATATATAAAACCATTATAAGTCATGTGTAAATGAAAATCGTAAGGGTTTACGTAAGTTAAAACCGTAGGAAATATTGATTAATGAACTTTGTTGTTGATGGACAAATTGAACACCATCACTATTAGAATATGTGCATCTTGCTTGGTTAGGATGTAGATATGAAATCAATGGAGTGTTCCATTTGATTTGGCATATAGAACACTAGTAACGAAGTTATGGCGAATTTTACAAAAATAGACGTTAAACGTCGAAAACGTAGAAATTTCGGATTAGTAATCGAAAGTTGTCATGAGACTTGAAAACATTGGTTTTTAATGTCAACATGTGAGATAGGGTAGTTAAGAGTCGTGGGCTCAAGAATCGTAGGATTCTGACTTAAAACGAAGAAAATGAGTATTGAACGCTCGAAAGCATTTAACGAACGCTCAATAATGAACTTAGAAGTGAATTTTGAGTTAACGGATTTGGAATTGCAAAATTCTTATATGAACACGTAGAGTATGTAATTTAAGAGTTGTAGGCTTTTGAACGGACCAAATCGGACTTATAACGAAGAAGTTATGAAGTCGGGAAGTTCACTAAAAATTTTATCTGTAAAAATTTTTTCGGTGTCGAGGTCTCAGCCGCCATGCGCCAAACAAGGCTTAATGTACCCGCATGCAGTCGCATAATGCAAGACGGTGTAATGACTTTATCAAGAGAGAGTGCCAGCGCAGCGCCATTCATATATAAGGAGTTTCAGTCGCTAACGCCAACGAACCGGACTTTACGATCAGAAATCGGAAATCCGCAGCGCAAGTTGTTGCCTTATAGAGGCCACGCCATGCACGCGCAAAGACAAAGGTGGCAATTTGTTAGACAAGTTAGGTTTGAACTCCAATTGTTTCAAGACCAATATGAGATGAGTTTATATATTTAATGAACATATTAAAACTATTCCTATGTTACATATACTAGTGTATATGGTGTTAAACTTAGGAATTAAACACAAGTTGTTAGTATGGTAACGAAGAACACAAAGTGTTAATAATAAACCGTGGATGGTGATCGACATTGGTACCTCATCAGTTATGATCGAGTCCAGTTAATAACGTAAGATCGTTAACAATTCGGAATGAAGGGTAGTAAGTCAAATTGACATTATTAATGAAATAAAGTCAACTAAGACATAGAAGAGAAAGAAGGTAGTTGAAACAATGTGATTGATTGTTTGGTAGCTAATTATAGTGTGCTATGTGAATATATCATGTAGATTCTGTAAAAGCTGAGAACAGTTGAATAAATTATTTGAAGATGCTTGAAGGCAAGTTTTCTTAACGCTTGTCAAACCTTCGTGTTAGTCAAGTTTTTGTGATTCATTGTAATGAGTTGCATGAATGATTTTAAAGAAAGGGTCAATGCCAGTTTTAACTCGGCTAGACTATTCATAAGAGATAGATTGATTTGTATACATATCTTTCTATATAGAAATGATAACGCTATCCTATGCCAAGTATTTGGTACGGATTCAAAGGTAAGTTTGTTTATGAACAAACAAAAGTATTTTTCATCGTTTATTCGATGGGCACGCGAGTTTGCCAAAACTTAAATGTAAATACATTTAACGGATGAATGTTGATCAACATAGAGTACTATAGGCTGATCACCTAGAAGTGCTCGTAAGAAATGCCGGATGTACAACCTTAGTGTTGTGATGTCCTTTTCAAGTATGAAAACAGAAAGATAATGTTCATGGTCTTTCGACCGGTTCAGAATTCCTAAACTATTATATACTTTGGGAATTGAGATTATGAATTGTTAAGTATTAATGTTTCGTAATACTTCATGACTATTTGTTCAGTTATGGAAGATTTTCATATAATTCATGAATGTGGTATTGATATTATTCTTTGTTAGACTTGCTGAGCTTGTTATGCTCACTTCTTGCGTGAATTATATGATTGCAGTTAAAGCCGAGCATACTGAGAATGCTAAGAGAAATAAGGGCAAGGCTAAGATGGATAGTTAACCATCTTGTAATAGATTAGTATGATTGTATGTATTATACTTACGAACAACGAATGATGTAATCGGTTTATGAACCTGGGAAAGGATTTCACTTTGATTGTAATAAGAAGATAGTAATTACATTCATTATGTTGTGTTTTCAATGGAATGATTGTATAGTTATGAGTACCGTGTAGCACCATATGTCGGGTTGGAAGATACCCAAATTTGGAAGATACCCAAATTTGGGGCATGTCTATATATATATATATATTTACCGCTTTTATATATTTACATTAAAGAACTACCCCATGGAGGTGCTTCATGGTGGTTGAATACCCATGTACATATATATATATATATATATTTACGATTTTTATATATATAAGCTTCATTACTACTTTTCATATAAATAAAAATACCCATCTCAAAGAAGATCCGCATAATCGGTGAATCATAGGTGATGATCAAACAGTAAGAGACCATTCGAATAAAAGATTCTGCACACCGGAGTGATGGACATTTTGCCAACCTTTTATAGCGACTTGTAAATTATTCACAGATGTTCAAGAATTTCCTTAGATGGTTTTCATGCCCATGAGGATCCTTACACACATTTGAATGTATATATTGGATTTTGTTAGGTTTGTAATATTCATGAACGCAATCAAATTGCAAAAAAATGCGAAACGTATAAAATCGAGTTTAAAAATTTACAAACCATATACCCGGATCACCCTTTATGCATAATTATTAATTAAACGAAAAAATAAAGAATAAAATCATACCCTTGAAGATCGAGCTTCCTCGTACAAGTTCACCTCTAAATCCTTTTCGCTCAACTTGAATCCACCGGGTTTGGTTCCTTCCTTTGATCAACGTTAGCCACCCAAATGTTTGGCCTCAGAGGTGATCCACCAAGGAAGAATAATAAAATTTAAGAAGATGGGTGTTTATGGCTCAAACCCTAGTTTTCTATCTTTATAAAGGAACGTACTCTCCAACTATTGGAATTATGTATGTTGTAGAAAAGTCAACAACCACATCACCCATAATAAGACTCCTCTTATTTATAGATGTGGGCAACCCACCTTAACAATTAAGGAATTGGGTTTTATTTAATTAATTAAATTCTTTTAATTAATTAAGCTCCCTAATCTTATTAGGGATAATTAATTAAACTCCTTTAATTAATTTTCCTTCCTAATCCAATTAGGAATAAATGAGAGTACTTATATTAAATTAATTCCTAAACTCTTTTAGAAATTAAAATAATAATAATAATTGTAATAATATTAATAAGACTCCTCTTATTAATTTATATTTAATATTTCTAAAATATTAAATAATAAATATTAAGCTATTTAATTTATTCTATCACCATAGATTAAATTAAATATACATAAATATATTATTACGATTATGCCATTAACTTCTTAAATAATTATTCTTCCTTTTATGGTGTGACCCTTTAGGTTCTCCATATTAAACCTAGGTTGTGAATAAATCAATTAGAATAATTCTAATCTTATTTAAATAAATAAATTAAACAATTAATTTATTTAAATAAATAATATTTATTCTACAATAGGATAAGCCTCCTAGCGATCAACGACTTTCCAGATAATATAGATTTCAACATTAATCATAAAAGAACCTTTGAGTAAATAGTTACCAGACAATTCAATCCTTCCACCATACAATGTCCCAATTAAATATAAGACATGGAATTACCACAAGTCTTATTTTATTTAATTATATATATTTTCGACTCTTAAATGCATTAACTCAAATAATGCAAATTAGAAACTCCTTTCTAATTTCATTACGCCGCCAAGGACTATTGGGTTGTCATTTATCGAATCACATAGACATTTCTCTTCTTTTATTAGAAGTGGTAGATTCTTTATTGATCATACATTATCTCCATGTACAACTTATTATACCCAAGCATACCCTTTGATATACCCTAAGGGTCTTAAGGAATAAGTCAAAGTATAACTCATCATACACAAGATACTATGATGATCTCAAGTCCAAGGATCACTAGATTACTATCACTACAGAGAATTCCTATTGACAGACAAATAAAACTCCATTAGGTATTCCTTAGCGAGCCACGCTCAATGAACTTATTCTCTAATAAGCACCTACATACTTGCTTTAGTGTTCCACACAAATGATCATGAGATCAATCATCCTCATCCAATGAGCAAGCAACGATGTATCAATCTATTCGGATTCACTAATCCCCAATTTAGTAATCCAATGATTGGGAACTATTTTAGTTTTAAGCTTTCTAAGAATTTAGATCTCATTAGAATGATCATCATCATTATTCTAAAAGCATTGCTTAAAACTATGGGTTTATCACATATTATAAAATAACATCATGTAGATAATTAAAAGCCTTTAATAAATTAATACTTTTTATTAATAAATGAATAAGATTGTTACAAAGTATATGCTTTATCATCAAACATGATTGGCTTGTGTGCATACTACTTTCAATCTCCCACTTGCACTAAAGTCAATCGTCATGGTATCTTATATTCTTCTTCTCTAAGTGACGATTATCCTGCTGTTGGATAAGCTTTAGTTAATAGATATGTAATGTTGTTCTTGAGAGTCCACTATCTCTATAGTGATTTCCCATCTTTCAATGATTCTAATAATCAAATGAAAGTGCCACAACACATGTTTAGATCCAAGATGAGACTTAGGAACTATTCCTAGTTCTCAGAATGAACTTTTAATCCAAACAATCAACTTGCGACTTAATTTATAGCTATATACTTTGTCTTTATCACTAAACCAAAGAACTCTTTCTTTGTTTGGAACCTTTTCAATTCATCGCACCAACTGCTCAAGGTAAACCTTTACCCTAAAGTGGATTTTTCGTCGTCTTGGTCTATCCGAAAAACTTGAGTCATTAAGCCCTCTAGTTTTAATTAAGACCCACCATAAATTATGATCACATCCTTAGTGCTTGGTTAAGCACTTTAAGATGTTTTCACGACTCATAGTGAACTTCTCCATAATATGACTGATCAACATCAGGTCTCGTACATTTCATTGCATACATGATTGTCACTCATGCGACCTCTCTTTTCAGGAGTCTGTGGGGACTATTAAGAGAGATACACTCCATAGCTCATCGACATGAGACATCTCTTGGAGTTTGCCATGCTAAACGACTTTAGCATCAAATGAATATACGTTCCTTGGGTTAAGTCGAACATCCTCTTAAATCTATCTATATAGATTTATATCCCCAATTAAGATACTCTTCCAAATCATTCGTGGAGGAATGTTTAGACAACTTTATTTTTATTGATTGTAGCATTAGTATGTCATTCCTTATCCGTAGTATATCAACATATAATATTAGGAATGTCACGGCGCTCCCACTGTCCCTTTTGTACACACTAGAACTCTTACCTCATCGTATGTAACTGGATCATCATCTTCTATGATGTGTACCTCATCATCATCATCTATGATGAATCCATACCTCCTAGGTATCTGAAGACTATTCCGCATTTACGATTTGATTTGTGGTACAACAGGTCTATCTATAGTTCCTCTTATTTGACTTATAGTGTTTTGTGGTTCTTGAACTCTTCAAGATCTATTATCCTCCCACTAGCCCCTTCAATAATAAACACCTTTATCTTAGAAAGGCGTGTGTTTTAACAAACACCTTTTGCTAAGTAGGATTATAGAACATATACCCTAAACTTACTTTAGGATGTCCCACAAATCAGATTTGTCAAATCTTGTCCCAAGCTTATCCTTGAAACCTTTTCACATAAGTTGGACAACCCCTTATCTTAACATACTTAAGATTAGAATCCTCCCCGCATCCATAACTTTTATGGAGTCTTGAAAATGGATTTTGAGGTTACCATTTTCGTGAGATATGCGACCATTTCTAGGACGTTGACCCAGAGGGATCTTTGAAATGTCTCAGAAAATCATTATGGACCGCACCATGTCCAACAAGGTACGATTTTTCCTTTCAGATACATAAATCAATTATTATGTATCAGGAGGTGTCCATTATGAGAAAACCATTTGAGATGATCTAGAAACTTATTGCACAAGTATTTATTCCTTAATCTAATCAAAGAATCTTAATACTTTGTCAATTTGTTTCATTTCTGAATTCTTTGAACCTTTCAAATAATTCACACTTGTATTTCAGTAAATACACACATTCAACTCTTTGAATGATCATCTCCTTTTGTTATACTAATTTGTTCAACATGCAAAATTATTTTCATGTAAGTCAAGTATATAAAATTTATTAAGTAATATTCCATTTATACAAAACATTATTATTATAAATAGAACAACAATTGTTCTTAATTATAATACCAAAGATTTCATTGTCCAACAATAAAATGGAAATAATATTTTAACAAGAATCGGAATACAATAATAACTTATCGACTTAATAGATTTGCCCGTAGGCATTGCTAAACTATAAGTTTCTATAGCTAATGCAGCAACCTTTGCTTCATTTTCCACACATAGGATTACTTATATTTGTTTAGCTTTCTACTTCTGTTTGGTCCCTTCATAAATCTATATTTATGATAACCAAAGTCGGTATCCAATACCCAAGTAGAACCTTGACTTAAAGAAAAATTAATTTTAAATTATGAACAAAATTGTATTTGTAACTGAAACTTCATTAAGCTTCTTTGGTTAGCCACTGCAAGGTGTTTCTCGCAGTTTCTTTCCAGTGTCCAGGCTTATTGCAGTGGAAACAAGCTCCTTTGCTATCCGTATCAGTTTTGTTCTTATTATCCTTTGTTTACGCCTTTCTATTTACCTTCTTTGAATCGTTCTTCTTTTCAGAAGATCCTTTGGCCCCTACCAGTAAGACTTGATCTTTCTTGGTTGGAAAGTGACTCTCAACATTTTTCAATATGTTAAGCAAATCAATGAGGTCGATATCTAGCTTCTTCATATGAAAAATTCACAACAATTGTGAAAGGAGTCAGGGAGTGAGTGCAAGATCAAATCTTGGCTCAACTCTCCATCCATGACAAAACCGGTTGTCCTAATTGATCAATCAAATTGATTATGTTAAGAACTTTTTATGCATATTTATAGTGCCATTGGCCATTCTAGATCGGAAGAGCTCCTTAGATATCTCGATATCTATCGGCCCTATTTTCCTCACCATCAACTACTTGATGTGCGGGGAATATAGTAGAGCATCCATAGTTTCATGCCGACGCTGAAGCTCGTTACTCATGGATGCGAGCATAATGCATCGAGCTAATCGCAGTGCATCATCTTCGCCACTTTCTAAAAGTAGCAATCTCTTCCTCAGAGGCATTATTCGCAACCATTGCGAGGATAGGCGCGATAAGGACATAAGATAGCTTTTTCACCATGAGAACTATTCTCAAATTCCTTAACCAATCCGTTTAATTGATATCCGGTTAATTTAGCATCTAATATGCTTCGCAAAGATGATAGTAATTTTAGACATTGTTAAATTTCAGTAAATGAATTTGTAATTAACAACATTTTAACATACATTCTTTTATTAATTACCAAAATAAATTAGGTCTTGTTTTAAATTGGTATCTCCCACTATTTTCTTCAAACTATATTACCCTCACTTATATAGTTCTAAAGCAAAATCTAATTAAAGATTTGCTAGTGAGAATAAGGATCCCATTTCAAATGTATATAGCCTTGTGGTGACACAACAAACTATATATAAATAAATAGGTAGACAACTTTTGTCAATTACATCAACTATGCAACTCCTTTTCTTTTGCCTCTTAGATTATTTTGATCAAGTGGTGGCACATCAAGAATCAAAATTATCCAAGTTAAGTCCGACCTAGCACTCCATATATTCAAAAAAGAAAAATATCATCCTTGTGGTGACACAACAAAACAATATTGTTCAATTTTCTTTATAAGCATCAAATGTGATAAATTAACATCTTAAATACTTAATACTTGCCTTGTGGTGACACAACAAACTCATATTAAATATTTAATACTCTATTAATTTTATCATGCTAGAAGGCTTGACGCTCGATATTCCAAATATCTTTGAACGCTTAAGACTTAATATAAAAATTGAGGGGTTTGTTATTAATTTGTCTCATCTTGTTTTAGCGCGCATTTTACATATATATATAAAATAATTAATATATTAATAAACATGCAAAGCATGTTTGCATAATATATATATATATATATATATATAAGCATGCACATATAGAATACTATATTCTACCCGAATTGATTATGGACTTTTATTCTAGTTTGGTTCACTAGAGCCACCAAGTGAACCAAAAGGTCAAACCCTAGGGGTGCAAGAAATAATATTTAAATATAACTATTACATTTAAACCGGGCTCCATTACAAAACGGGTCTTCAAGCGCTCCTTGCTCCTTGATCTCCAATTTTTCAAAATTAATTCTAACTATTCCTATTACAAAACTATTTAAAATAAATAGAAACCTTGATCGTGATCGAGGGAAGTACATAGGAGGGAATAGAATTTACATTAAGAAAAATTAGAGAAGACGAGGCTGCAGACCCCATTTAATAAAACCCATACATTCATGCATCCAACTAAAATAAAATCCAATCACATCGTCAATAGTTCATAATCAATCCCATTTATTATCATACACATCATCATACGCATCAATAAATAACATTCATCTTATGAATAATAAACATTTAATATATATATTGATATCATTTAATGGGCAAATTTAGTTAGTATAAAATCTAATTTTGAATCAAAATAAACTCCTTTATTTTAATCCAAATTTAAATCAAAATAAAACTATTTTATTTTAATTTATCCAATTTTGAATAAAATAAACTATTTTATTTTAATCAAAATCTTTAATCAAAATAAACTCCTTTATTTTAATTAATTATGGAATCCAATTCCATGTAAAAAATAAATAAATAAATAAATAAATAAACTCCTTTATTTAAGGAAACATTTTGATTTTCTTTCCTATTCACAAATAAACTCCTTTATTTTGAATAATATGAAATCTTATTTCATATTTAAATAAACTCTTTTATTTAAGGAAACACGGATTTTCTTTCCTATTCACAAATAAACACTTTTATTTTGAATTATATGAAATCTTATTTCATATTTAAATAAACTCCTTTATTTAAGGAAACACTAATTTCTTTTCCTATTCACAAATAAACTCTTTTATTTTGAATAATATGAAATCTTATTTCAAATCTAAATAAACTCCTTTATTTAAGGAAAGATGAAATTCAATTTCAACTCCAATTAGTTATCAAGAATCCAATTCCAACTCTAATTAGTTAGCATGAAAATTAATTTTAAAATTAAAATAAACTCTTTTTATTTTAATATTAAAATAAATCTTTTATTTTAAAATTAAAATAAACTTTTATTTTAATTATAAAATAAATGAAAATATATATATATATATATAATATATATAATAATAATAATAAGAATATTATAATATATATATATATCTAATATATATATATATATATATAAAAGATACCAAATATATTATATATATATATATATATATATATATATATATATATATATATATATATATATACTCATATATATTTCATGTTCACGATAAAAAAAATTTATATATATATATATATATATATATATATATATATATATATATATATATATATAATAAATACCCAATCCATGAATCCAGTTAGTTAAAAGAGGTTGATCCCCTTTTTTTTTTTTTAAATGTGCAGGATCTGGAATAAAAAAAATAAAAATTGGCACCTTTTTTTATTTTTTTTAATTTTATACAATTAAATTATGCCCAATTAAATTGTTCTTAAACACATATCAATATACATATCAAATTAAAATAATTAATAATTCGCATAAAGGTTTGGCTCTGATGCCACTGTTAGGTTTGTAATATTCATGAACGCAATCAAATTGCATAAAAAATGCGGAAATGTGTAAAATCAGAGTTTAAAAAATTTACAAACCATATACCCGGATCACCCTTTATGCACAATTATTAATTAAACGAAAAAATAAAGAATAAAATCATACCCTTGAAGATCGAGTTTTCTCAGGTACAAGTTCACCTCCAAATCCTTTCGCGTTCAACTTAAATCCACCGGGTTTGGTTCCTTCCTTTGATCAACGTCAGCCACCCAAATGTTTGGCCTCTAGAGGTGATCCACCAAGGAATAATAAGAATTTAAGAAGATGGGTATTTGGCTCAAACCCTAGTTTTCTATCTTCATAGAAAGGAACGTACTCTCCCAACTATTGGAATTACGTATGTTGTAAAAGTCAACAACCACATCACCCATAATAAGACTCCTCTTATTTATAGATGTAGGCAACCCACCTTAACAATTAAGGAATTGGGTTTTATTTAATTAATTAAATTCTTTTAATTAATTAAGCTCCCTAATCTTATTAGGGATAATTAATTAAACTCCTTTAACTAATTTTCCTTCCTAATCCAATTAGGAATAAATGAGAGTACTTATATTAAATTAATTCCTAAACTCTTTTAGAAATTAAAATAATAATAATAATTGTAATAATATTAATAAGACTCCTCTTATTAATTTATATTTAATATTTCTAAAATATTAAATAATAATATTAAGCTATTTAATTTATTCTATCACCATAGATTAAATTAAATATACATAACATATTATTACGATTATGCCATTAACTTCTTAAATAATTATTCTTCCTTTTATGGTGTGACCCTTTAGGTTCTCCATATTAAACCGGTTGTGAATAAATCAATTAGAATAATTCTAATCTTATTTAAATAAATAAATTAAACAATTAATTTATTTAAATAAATAATATTTATTCTACAATAGGGATAAGCCTCCCACAATGATCAACGACTTTCCAGATAATATAGATTTCAACATTAATCATAAAAGAACCTTTGAGTAAATAGTTACCGTACAATTCAATCCTTCCACCATACAATGTCCCAATTAAATATAAGACATGGAATTACTGTCAAGTCTTATTTTATTTAATTATATGTATTTCGACTCTTAAATGCACAACTCCAAATAATGCAAATTAGAAACTCCTTTCTAATTTCATTCTGCCTTGGCCAAGGACTACTGGGTTGTCATTTATCGAATCACATAGGACATTTCTCTTCTTTTATTAGAAGTGGTAGATTCTTTATTGATCATACATTATCTCCATGTACAACTTATTATACCCAAGCATACCCTTTGATATACCCTAAGGGTCTTAAGGAATAAGTCAAAGTATAACTCATCATACACAAGATACTATGATGATCTCAAGTCCAAGGATCACTTGTACTACTTTCACACGCAGGAATTCTATTATCGACAGCAAGTAAAACTCCATTAGGTATTCCTTAGCGAGCCACGCTCAAATGAACTTATTCTCTAATAAGCACCTACATACTTGCTTTAGTGTCTCCACACAAATGATCATGAGATCAATCATCCTCATCCAATGAGCAAGCAACGTATGTACCAATCTATCCGGATTCACTAATCCCCAATTTAGTAATCCAATGATTGGGAACTATTTTAGTTTTAAGCTTTCTAAGAATTTAGATCTCATTAGAATGATCATCATCATTATTCTAAAAGCATTGCTTAAAACTATGGGTTTATCACATATTATAAAACAGCATCATGTAGATAATTAAAAGCCTTTAATAAATTAATATTTTTTATTAATAAATGAATAAGATTGTTACAAAGTATATGCTTTATCATCAAACATGATTGGCTTGTGTGCATACTACTTTCAATTTTCTCGAAGATGCTTCGCATCTCGAAAATAAAAGCAACCAAGCCGAACATTTCATAATAAAATGGAAGTATTAAAGGTCTCAATTACTATTGAGCACAGGGTTTGAAAAACCTCATTGTTATATCTTTTTTAAAACTTAATTTTTCATACAAATTCAAACCCTTTGTATATAGGTGCGAACGAGGCCTCGCATTACTTCCAAATAACAGCATATTGACCCCCACACACACACACATTCATATAATAGTTTCTTGAAAAGTGGCGGTCACCATGGTAACATGGATGTCGGGGGTGCCTAACACCTTCCCCCCTGCATAATCAAGCCCCCGAACCCAAATGAATCTCGGTTTCATAGACCCGTTTAGCAGTGTTACATCACTGGGTCAATGTGCAAACCTATTCTCAGTTGCGTTGGTGCAACCAGTTAAAAACACCAACTAGCGACTCTTACAGTCAAATAATCGACATACACATGTCGGACCTTTTTCACTTGTTTTTTTTCAAACAAATCTCATATAACATGAGAACACCAAAGAACAAGAACAGAAAAGGGACAAATAAAAATTTCGGCGTCGACAGTGGCGACATCACTGGGACACCTGGGAAGAGGGCTTAAGCCACCATTACAAACTTTTCAAAACTGTTATATGCTTGTGTGTGGATGTTGCATTTACATTTTTTGATGAATGTGTATGAATGTATGTATTTACTGCGCTTAATGCTTTACAATATATCTGCTTGTGATATTAGTGCTTCGTACATGTCGCCACTTTCATAAACGGTTAGACACATTATATGTGAATGTATGTTGTGTGGTTCTTCCACCAGGAGGCTATCCTATCGGTGTTTGATTACTGGACTCGTTGGGAGACTAATTCCAACGAGGCTTAGGAAATGCACCAACTAGATTCGCTCCAGTTGAAAGACCGGATTAACTTCCCGTCAAGTAAATTGCGATGATCTGGGAACCTTCATGCCAAAAATCCGCGAGAGTAAACCTAAGATAGGTCAGCCTCTGATAAACCAAATGTGAAGGAAAGTCTCTTCATACTCCCCATTTTCAAATTACTTGTAAAAGCATTTACTTGTAATATCATTCCATATCAATCTTATTGTAATGGGAAATATGAAGAAATATGTGCACATGCATATGTAATATTTAACATGCTATCCTATATTGCAAACAGCTAACATTCGTTTTGCAGGATAATATTCCTAAAATGGATACATCACATAGCATGTAAACATTTACACATTCCCTAAGACTAAACTACATAACTTTTTTTTGTAGGGAAGCAATTGATCCTGTTTCCCGTTCGAAGTCCAAAAGGGTATTAAGCCCACAGTCAGACATGGCTAAAAGTGCCCAGTCTGATCCTACTCTTGTCTCTCGCGAGGAGTTCAAAAGATTAAGCTATCAAATTACATAGTTGGTTGTTATGCTCAAATAACTACACCAATCCACTTAGGGTACACAAATACCCATCCACACGGAATCCTCTGCACATGGAGGAATCCGGGGCCAAACAATGCCTACTCAACCAGAGTCATCCATACCAGGGGGCAGTCAGGGTATTGGCAAAAAGATGGAAACTCAGATACCTAAACCTCATTCTAATAAAGAAATCACAAATCTCAGGGATGATCAAGAAACTATGGATATAAGAAAGAAAGTCCAACAAATGGAGGAAACCATCCGTCAATCAAAGGGACTGGAAACTATGAAAGTGTCAACTATTCAAATCTGTGTATATTCCCAGGGGCTCGATATCTTGACAAATTCAAAGTCTCAGAGTTTGAAAAGTACAATGGGGCAGGCGATCCCTATACGCACCTGAAAGTGTACATTGGCGAACTGGGGTCTTATGCTGAAGATGAAAGCCTCAGAATGCAACTTTTTCAAAAGAGTCTCACTGGAGAGGCTAAAACCTGGTATGCCCGACTTGACAATACCAAAATTCACAACTGGGAAGAATTAGCCCACGCCTTTCTAAATCAGTATAGTTTTCAGTCACAAATGGCATCAGATTGATACCAAGTGACTAAGGTCAAAAAGCAAAGTACTTAATCTTTTTGAGAATATGCCAGAGGTGGAGAGATCTAGCAGCGCAAGTCATTCCATCAACAACAGAAACTGAGATGGTAATGATGTTTATTGATATCCAAGAGGCTCCTTACTATGAGAGGATCCTAGCAGGCATAAGAAAGCCATTCTCGGAAATGATCAGATGTAACGATCGAGAATTTTGTAATTTAATTTAAATATTTATTAAATTAAATAAATATTTTAAATAATTTATTTATTGAGGAAATACATAATTGATGGGTTGTGGTGAATTAATTTAGTAACTAAATTAATTAATGTTAATTGAATTGAGTAATGATAATTCTATCTGAAGGATTTAATTTAAGAAAATAATTAAATTAAATCAATTGCTTAATATTTATGAAAATAATTAAATTAAATGAATTGTTTAATATTAAATGAATAAATTAAATAAAGTGATGTTTCTAATTTATTAATTAAAATTAGATATATAATTATTTATTTATTTATTATAAGTATAATTATAATAAGATTATAATTATTATAATTATAAATTATAAGCTATTTAATGGGTTGTATGTGTGACAAGTGAAACTATATAATAAAAATATTATAATAATAATAATCTAATATGGAAATTCTGTGTAACCAAACAAAGCCTTGTGGCTTTTGGTTAATATAACTGCCAAAGATGTTTGGCTTAATAAACTGATAATCACGATTATCAGTGTTTAAGCGATGTGGGTTATTTCACGTATTATTTTCTAAGGCTTGCTAGATAACAGAGGAAGAGAGAATTACAGAGTATTGAGAGTGAGGAATTGAGAAAGTAGTCTCTGTGAGTTTTCCAAGAGAAGGAAGAGGTTCACCATCTCGTGCTAGCCTATAATCAAGAGGATTAAGGTATAATTCATTCCTAAATTTCCAAGTTTTAGTTTTTATCTATGTTCTCTGTAAATTGATTTTGAGGATTTGTTGTTCAAACGTTGTGTATATGGTGTGGATTATGTTGTAGAATCTGTGGTCATCATGTATGAGTGTTGTATTAGTTTTCAAATTCGCGTAAGTTGGTTGTAGTAGAAGATTTCAAATCACAGTGTTTTTACATGAAAAATTGGCTTTAGTAAATACAAAATTTTATGCTCTATATGTGATATATTCTGCAAATTGATGTTAGATTATGCTAGTATGTTAAGAAGAGAAAGCGGCGTAGTTCAAATCGTGTCAATTGGTTAAGAAACGAATTCGTGGTGATCGAATTCACTAAAGGTGTTAAAAATTGAGTTTTTGTATAAAAACATGAAATTTAAGGAATTAAATTAGTTTAATTTGATGTTTGATTGTTCTAAGTCGATGAATATGTGAGGAAACATGTTTTTGTTTGTTTTATATCAATTGGTGGTGCTAATTTCACTGATTTGATGGTGAAATTTATGTTAGTTAAAGCTAAAAACTGAGAGCATTATTTGCTGCGTTTACAGTTCTGTCACGTGCACCAAAGACAATTTGCTTTTGGTGCCAAGGCCAAAAATGGTGCAATTTGCCTTGGGCCCCGAAGCTTAAGTGTGGCAAGCAATTGCGCACTAGGTTTCTCGAGATGAGCACTAAACAGAATGGCTTGGCCAAGTGCAAGCTTGGGATAAACAAGTAATTGCTGTGGCAATATCTGAGCTTTAAGCAATGAAGTCTGCTTAATTGTAGGACATGACTAATGGACTTATGTTGGTTAAGCAAACATGTTAATGATGTTAAAACATAATAGAAACTATAATAACAGATTTTGATGTGATATAATACAAAATGTAAAGGTTTTAAGTGGTTGTTTAGGTATGCTATGTAATGAACCAAACGGAATGCTTTTAAGAGTTAAACATAAATGATAAGGTTTATGTGGTTTATGGTTTATATCGGGATTTCATATTCGTTAAAGGTGTTAACCAACATGTTTAGATGTTATGTTAAGGTTAAGACCTAAATGATGGTTTAAACCCGAAATCTAATATTCATACAACTAATTGTTGTTACGATTTCAATGATATATGTAGGGTAATTGGCGAATATTACATTTGTGTATCTTACATACAAGGCAAGTTTCTAAACCTTGCCTCTTTACATTGAGCAAGTTTTTATCCTACACTTTTATTCAACCAGCTTTCTAACTTCATTCTTTTATTAATGAATACAAGTTCCTAAACTTTGATTGAGCGAGATTATTGATTCTATTCTTATATACGATTGAATAAGCTCTTGTAACCTAATTTGTTGCATCGAATGAGTTTCACATTTCTGTTTCTTGTTATTGTTATTCAAAATTATATTGCTTTAATTCATTGCTTCAAATGAGATTATTCTAACTCAATTGAATGTAGCACTTTGCATAAATGCCATGCTTACCCAAATGTATAGTGTTGTTATTGATCTTTTGTAAGACCCCGAATTTTATGAAATGAAAGTATTCAATTTTTATAATTATTATTCTATTTAGTAAATGGTTAAATTGATAAAAGTACAGTAATACGCGTGGTTGCACAGTGGCACACGATATTAATTAATTATGCTTACGTGAGAAGTCACCCAATTATTGCTATAGTAATTGTTGCATCATATCTCTCATATTATTAATTCAATTATTATCACAGTATCATCTGTATAATATGTTATATTATTAAATCAATAATTGAGACGACAAAGTTATTCATATTATTATTTGCAATATTGACAATGTCAGAAGTTCTATCGAGGAGAGGTTTGGTCACCTAATTGCGGCGCATGATAAGGATAAATCCTTATCGTAAAGCCCCTCTTTCCAGGAACGACACGGTTGTTAAATATTGTGAATTATAATATTAATGATGAATAAGTTCGTGTTGATTAAAGATGAAATTGATAGTTCCATTGTGTTGGAATTATTAGTGTTAGCAAAAAATCGATATTTATTTCGATAATAATTGATGTCTGGAGGTTATATTGACCAATGAAGTATTTAGCTTAGGATAATTGAGTAATTAATTGCTATTAATTCACATGATTATAACTATTTGTTCACATGTGTGTACTATTGATTCACATTCTTGTACTATTAGGGGAGGTGGTGCAATATTGATAATACTTGCATGACTAAATTAAAAATGGAGGTATAGTTGAAGGTACTATACTATAATTCGTATTTTCACATGATTATAACTATTGATTCACATGATTGAACTATTGATTCACATTATTTACTATTAGGGGAGGTGGTGCAAGTTTGATAATACTTGCAAGACTAAATTAAAAATGAAGAAAAAGAGGAAAGTATTATACTGCAATATTTTGAGCCCCAAAACGTGCAATTATTGAAACTATATTTTCCTATAAATAGAAGCTCATTCTTCCTTCATTTCTCACCAATTCACTAAAGCTATAGAAAGCAATTATTATAGAGAGAAATTATAGAGAGAAAGAAGAAGAAAGTCGCTACCTCTTTATTCTAGTATCCGGTCTTCTTCTAAGGTAAGGGGTATTATTCTTTCGTATTCATGAAGAGAGTTATTTTCTTTCAATACTCGTAAGGGTTGTTATTCCATTCTTTATTATTATGTTGGAATAACTTTTGTCTATGCGCAATACCGCATACGTGGTGAAATTCTTACATTATTCCATTCTTTATTATTACATTTGGAATAACACGTCTGCATGCGGATTACGCGTGACACGGTTCCGATTCTTTATTATTACATTGGAATATCTCACGTATGTGCGGATTACGTACGTATGACTGGTTCCATTCTTTATTATTATGTTGAAATAACTGCATCATGTGGATTACCGCATGCATGGTGAATGATCCTTCATATTCATTCTTTATTAAATTGTGGAAATGATCTCATCTACGTGGATTCTGCGTGGCGGTGAAAATCCATTTGCAGTTTCGTATATTCTATTATACTAATCTGGGATATCATTTCTTTTGTATTCATCATGAAATATCATTTTTTTGGTATTTTTTTTGTTACGAGTTACTATTCACCCAGTTACTATTCACTCTAGTATTATTCACTTGGGTATTCGGGGCACTTTTCGTGTCGGAGTACTATTCATGAGTTACTATTCACCCAATTACTATTCACTCTAGTATCATTCACTCGGGTATTCGGGACACTTTTCATGTCGGGGTACTATTCACGGGGTACTATTCACTCAAAAAATATATTTCTTTTCTGTACAAATTATTTTTGGTACATGAATATTATTCTTGAATTTTACTCCACAAAGCAGTATCATGTTGACAATTTGAATGTTATTGATTCTTGGATAAATTAAATTATAAATCTTTAAAATTTATCCTTGAACTTGTTTTATTGAATTATTATGTCATTGTCATCATCCTCATGCTTATATTGTGATGAAAGTCATCTTTTGCTTACGTGCATAGATGGACTTGGTATGATTATGACCAGGGATTATTTGATATAATCATGACCGTAATGTGACGAATTATGTGGTAAAAGTCCTCATTGGCATGTAGTGAATTGATGGACAGTTTTTTGTATGATTATGACCAGGGATTATTCGGTATAGTCATGACCATTGATGATTTAATGAATATCCTTGGCCGTGGTGCAGGGATGATTCGATGATGTGGTTTAATTTTTTTTAAGCTGAGTCTCAGCGATAAAGTTGATGAAAAACTTTTTAAATCATAGAAGATAGTAGATTTTATGCTCTACTTGACTCTTCTAATGGATTGCTTATTTCCGCTACAGTTGTTGATCTAAAACTTGTTGTCTATTGTATTCTATCAGTTATTATACTGTTGAAGGCTAAGGATAATTTATTCTGCATTATCTTAGTCATAATATTTCTTACTGGGCTAGTTGAGCTCACCCTTTCTTTCATTGTTCTCTTCAGGAAATGAGAATATAGCTGGGACGAGTCAGGGAATGGAATGATGGTCCAGGATAAATGGCTTTAGTAGTCCTCACTATTCTACGGAATAATGTGATAATAATTGTAATGAGGACACCATTGAGTGTGGATATTGTCTAGATGACAGTATTCTTATTTAAACTCTCAACTATGTTTTGTCGTATTTTACACGACTGTTGTATAATTAAGTTGTATTTGAATTTATGTACCATGTATCTGGCGACTCAAGATGGGTGATGTATACCTATTTTGGGGGCGTCACATCTTTGACCTGAATAGCCTTGTTCAGTTATACATTCTTGTATTAAACCTTCAAGTAGTACGCAAACCTTTATTGATTGAATTAATCCATAACTGAATAGTGTTCTAAAATTCTAGAAACACTGATAAGCTAGTTCCAAACTAAACTTTCTTTAGTGAGGAAATTCTAAATTCAAACTGAGATGAACAACCCTAACATATGGGATTTTGTACGTGTAACGTTTAGATGTTTGTGCACAATACATGGTACAAAGGGCTTATCCCCCTAAGTACATTAAGAAGGGTCCGTATAGTCTAAATGACTTTTAAGGTTGGGTAATAATTCCTAAGCACCGGGGACATAGTTCGTGGTATTAAGACCCTCAGATATTAAAGTTCGAACTTGTTTTCTATTTTTGATTCGTAGAGCAAGTTCATTATTGTTCAGCATTCGTTGTTCACTCTCATGTTGTTATCATTACTATTCTCTATATCAGTGAGCGATTGTTTGTTCACTCTTGCAATTAACACTGCAGCTAAAGTTGAAAGAGTCGATGAGCCATCTACTAGCAAAGGAAAGGGCAAACTGTCTAAGTGCTGAAGACTTATGGAAACTAATTTAAATGTTTTATGTTACAAGACTTGTTTTATTTTATGATGTATTCCGCAAAACTGATGTAATAAATTTAAGGTTAGATTACCTGGGATTATTTTGAGATAATGATGTAACCCTTTAATGGGAAAGATTATTGTTTAAGTTATTTAAATTATGTCTTTATCCTTTATGATGGGTAGTTAGATACAATGGTTTTGGATAGTGAACACCAAATCCTATGGGAAAAGAGTACCTGGATTTGAGGGTGTCACAGATTGGTAGGGAAACCTTAGGAAGTAACCCTTAAGGAGACAGAAAATATAGAGGTGTCTAACTCTTATCGAGTTTAAGAAATGGATTAAGGTATCCATTGAAGCCAAATAATAAAAGACATTATGTGCTATGTGTTAATAACTTATGTGCTCGCGAGTATCAAAAAATGTTAAGTAAAACTTAAAATATTTTGTTGTCAGGATGTCTAACGATGGAGGATCCAGTCCAGCTAGGGAGGTGATACCTCAGGATGTCGAACCCCAGGATATTCACGTAGTACGGGAGCAGTTGATCTAGGTGGATGAGTCTGTGACCGATCCCAAGGAGGATAGTTCTGAGGAGATAGAGGAGGATGATGAGGAAGAGGATCCTGAGGAGTTTCCACCAAACTCCATATCACCGAGATGATGTACGCCTTCGTATGACCGTAACATAGAACTATAGGACAAGGTTGAGGAGCTGAAGGAGATGGTCGAAATGCATCACGCTTCGATGGAGCAGAAGGATGCGGAGATTCAGGAACTCGACTCACGCCTTGGAAACACGGAGTGGGACCTAGTTCATACCAAGGGCCAGCATGAAGATCTGTTGGCGATGAACGAGAAAATGAAGACTGACATGGATAAATTAAAAGATAACTTCAAAGAGGAATCAGCTAAGCGTGCAAGAGCAGAGGATGCTTGGATGAAGGCGACTCAACGTGCATACCGTGCTGAGGCTAAGGTCCAGGTGAAGAAGGCCAAGATGAACGAGATGGATTACGCTTTTAACTCTGTGATTGATAGCGCCCAGGATCGAGTCTTTTATTACCCACCTCAGTTTGAAGACTCGCCGTGGTTCGTGATAGATCGCAGAACGGCTTATCGTATCATGGAGGAGGAACATCGAGAAGCTTTACGACGTCTTAATATGCCTAGATAGAATAAGAGTGATATTAATATGTGGTTAATTATGTGAATAAATAAATTGTGAATCCCTTATTTTGAGATAAATAAAGGGATAGTATGAGTATGTAATCCTGAAACTTGTCTAGTTCAGGAAAGTGAATGTTATAGTGGTTATGCTATCTTTAAATATGTTCTAAAACTTTATAAATGAATAAAATATTAGAGTTTATTTGAAATGCTATGTGTTATAGCTTTAATCTTGGAATGTTTAAGTTAAACTTTAAATACTCAAGAAGTTGAGTAAGGAACTAATAAGCGTATATTTTAAAAGAAAATGCCTCCTAGAAGAAGACAACCACGACAGCAAGCACCTCCTGAGGGGTCTACTAATAATAACAACGAGACCAACGCTAATCCGGTTCAGCAGTTGGTAACTCTGTTGACGGGTGCACTTGTGAATCAACCACAAGCTCAAGTCACGACCTTCATGGAATTCAATATGGTTGGACCGCCAGAGTTTCAAGGGTCTATGAATCCAATGGAAGCCCAGTCCTGGATCATGAAAATGGAGAAGGTGTTCGACGTTGCTAGAGTTAACGAAGATCAGAAAACTGCGTTCGCAACGTTCATACTGAAGTCTGAAGCTAGCTACTGGTGGCAGGCAAATAAGATACGTGGGGGACAAGGAGTGATAGTGTGGGATAGATTTAAGGAGATGTTCTATGAAATGTACTTTCCAGCGAGTTCTCGGAATCAATTGGAAGTGAAATTTCTGGAGTTGAAGCAAGGAACAATGACGGTGTCAGAGTATGCTGCAAAGTTTAACGAGTTGGCAAGGATTGTCACTTATCAAGTCAATACCGACTAGCGTAAAGCGAGAAGGTTCGAACAAGGATTGAAATCCTGGCTTTACAACAAGGTTTCAATGTTCCAGTTGAATACATTTGCGGCTATACTGGAGAAGACAATTATCGCGGAAGGTGGAAGTGATGCCTTGACCAAATACAATCAATAACAGAAGAAGATGAAGAATGAGAACGAGAATAAGGCTGGTGGAAGTAACGTTGGAAGTAACAGTCAGAAGAGGAAGTGGAGCGAGAATTCGACTGCGGGAGGACAAAGCAGGAAATCGCCAGAAGAAAAAGTTTGAAGCTTCATGCGGCAGTGTGAAAAGAACCATACTGGAGTACGTTTGAAGGGAAAGCGAGTGTGTTTCAACTGTGGTCAGGAGAGACACATTGCACCGAACTGTTTTAGTCCGAAGAAAGAAGCATGCTATACCTGCGGTTCAAAAGATCACATGTGTGACGCCCCCAAAATAGGTATACATCACCTATTATAAGTCGCCAAATACATGGTACAGAATACAAATACAATCTTAAATATACAACATGAAATGTGAGTTTTAATACAAATATTGTCTTCAGGCGGTGATTCAAACTCAAAATAAGTCCTCAATACATTTATTATCACACTATTTCATAGAATAATGAGGACTACTAATGTTATCATCTGGACCGTCACTCCGTTCCCCAACTAGTCCCTGCTACGTTCTCATTTCCTGAAGAGAACAATGAAAGCAAAAGGGTGAGCTCAACTAGCCCAGTAAGAAATATTATGGCTAAAATAATGCAGAATAAATTATCGTTAGCCTTCAACAGTGTTAAACTGATACTCCCTCCTATTTAGATTAAATGACGTTTTAGGGAGTTTAATTTTATTCTATATAAGTGTCGTTTTGGAATCTCTATGCAATATTACACTATTTTTTCCTAATTTACCCCTCTATTTAATATGCTTAGTAAATGCAATTGTGGAGAGAAATAATTAATTAGGGACAATTGTGAAGAATGAGAAGAGACAATTGTGGAGAGAGAAATAATTAATTAGGGACATAAAAGATATTTTGTGTTATTTCTTAATAAGTGTGCTTAACTCTAAAATGTCATTTAATCTGAATAGGAGGGAGTACAATATAACAAACATCAAGTTTAACTGCAGCAGAACAAGCAATCCATTAGAAGAGTCAAGTAGCGAATAAAATCTACTATCTTCTATGATTTAAAAGGTTTTTCATCACTTTTATCGCTGAGACTCAGCTTATTAAATAAACCACGTCATCCCTACACTACGCCAAGGATATTCATTAGTATCACAACCACAAATTATCCATTCACTTCGGGCCAAGGATATTCGTGTTTTCATCAATGGTCATGATCATGCCAACAACTATCTACCAATGCACTACCGGCCAATGAGGACTTTTATCATATCATTTATAACATTACGGTCATGACTATACCGAATAATCCCTGGTTATAATCATACCAAGTCCATCATATGCACCATGTGCCATGAGATGACTTTCAATATAATATAAACATGAGGATGATGACAATGACATAATAATTCAATAAAACAAGTTCAAGAATTAAATTTTAAAGATTAATAAGTTAATTTATCCTGAACTCAAAAACGTCCAAATTGTCAACATGATACTGCTTTGTGGAGTAAAATTCAAGAATACTCAGAAGAATATTTCCATGAAAATATACTGGATGAAGCGCAAATATCCAGGATATTCTACTAATTTCATGGAGTATAGAAGCCAAAACTTTAACCAACTGAGTATAATAGAATATATGAAACTACAAATGGATTTTTGCTCGCCATGCGGTAATCCACGTAGACAGATCATTTCCACAATTTAATAATGAATGAATACAAAGGATCATTCACCATGCATGTGGTAATCCACATGTACAAAGTTATTCAATAGAATAATAAAGAATAAAATAATGAAGAATTCACCGTGCATGCGATAGGTAATCGCATACGCAGCTATTCCCAAATGAATAATAAAGAATGGAACTAGGTCATGCGAAATCCGCACGCATGGGATATTCCAATAGAATAATAAAGAATGGAATAACAATGAGTTCACCGGGCATGCGATAGGCCATACGCAGCGAGTTATTCCAACGAGAATAATAAATAATGGAACTAGGTCATACATTATTACGTATGCATGACAGGATATTCCAACAGAATAATAAAGAATGGAATAACAGAAGAATTTCATCATGTATGTGGTACTTCACATAGGCAAAAGTTATTCCAAATGTAATAATAAATAGTGGAACGTGTCACGCATAATACATCACGCATGACAAGATATTCCAACAGAATAATAAAGAATGGAATAATAGAAGAATTTTACCATATATGCGGTACTTCGCATAAACAGGTTATTCCAACATAATAATAAGGAATGGAATAAAAATAGCTCTCTTCATGAAAATGAAAGAAATAATACCCCTTACCTTAGGAATAAAGTTGGTTCTTTGGAATAGAGAGGTAGCAGACTTCTCTTCTTTCTCTCTATAATTTCTCTCTATAATAATTGCTCTATAGCTTTAGTGAATTGGTGAGAAATGAAGGAAGAATGAGATTCTATTTATAGGAAAATATAGTGTCGATAATTGCACATTTTGGGGCTCGAAATATTACAGTATAATACCTTCCTCTTTTTCTTCCTTTTTAATTTAGTCCTGCAAGTATTATCAAACTTGCACCACCTCTCCTAATAGTAAATCATGTGAATCAATAATAAATCATGTGACTCAATAGTTCTAGACATGTAAAAATATGAATTACAATATAATACCTCCATCTATACCTCCATTTTTAACTTAGTCATGCAAGTATTATCAATCTTGCACCAACTCCCCTAATAGTAAATGAATGTGAATCAATAGTACACACATGTGAACAAATAGTTATAATCATGTGAATCAATAGCAATTAATTTCTCATTTATCCGGTTAATTACCCGATTGGTCAATATAACCTCCAGACATCAATTAATATCAAAATAAATGTCGATTTCCACTAACACTAATAATTCCAACACAATGGAACTATCAAATTCATCTTTAATCAACATAAACTTATTCATCATTAATAATATAACTCACAATATTTAACAACCAGGTTGTTTCCAGGAAAGAGGGGACTTTTCGATAAGGATTTCTCCTTATTGGCGCGCAATTAGATGACCATACCTCTCCTTGACAGAACTTCTAGACATTGTAAATATTTCAATTTAATAATATGAATAACTTTGTCATCTCAATTATTGATTTAATAACATATCATATTATGCAGATGATACTGTGACAATAATTGAATCAATAATATGAGAGATATGATGCAACAATTATTGTAGTAATAATTGAGTAAAACCGAGTGACTTCTTACGTAAGCATCAATAATCAATACTGCAGTGTGCTCTTATGCAACCACGCCAGACATATTCTTTGTACTTTTACTACCGGGTAGTTCAACAGTTTTAACGGTAATACATTCGCCGTTTATAAAATGGTAATTCTGTCATTTTCTAACTACGACAATACTTCCGTTGTGGGGTCCACCAATGATTGTGCCGTCGTACGGATATTTCTCGACAAAAAGAATATTTTATAACAACTTGAATACTTTTCAAAATTTATAAATACTACCCACAACTACAACATTATATCAAATCCACACCATAATATTAAAAAAAAATATTTCGAGAAAATTAAATCTTTATTCGTAAAATTTGGGGTTTTACAATCTCCTCTCCTTTTGAAATTTCGCCCTCAAAATTTACGTACGTACCTGGTATGCCGAACAGGTGAGGATACCTTGACTTTATTTCAAATTCTAACTCTTGAGGTATAACCTTTGAGTGTCGAATGTGATCCTTCTTATCCAAGATTTTAACACGTATCTCCTCATACGTTAAATCTTCTGCTATCTCGTCCGGTTCTAAATCAATAATGTGGTTCTGGTCGTTCACATATTTACATAACATCGATACGTAAAAAAACATTATGAACATGCAACATACTTGGTGGTAAAACAAGTTTATAGGCCATAGTTCCTACTCGATCGAGGATTTCAAATGGGCCAATTAAATTAAGGGTTGAAATTTCCTCTCTTCGTCGATTCTTGCTTCTAGAATAACGCCCTCTTGAACCTTCTTCTTCATATTCATCAGCTCCGGGTATGTAGCTTGAGCGACTTTAACTTTATCGAATAAAGTCGATTCTACTCGTATATTCATTATCTTCACGTGTGTCCCTAGAGTCTTTAACTCTATCTTCATCATTTGTAAGTTGTACGAAATAGGTTTTTGTGTTAACAACATCGCACTCGTAAACATATACGATCTTCTACTCAACGCGTCAGCTACCACGTTCGCTCTTCCACAATGATATTGAATGGTATAGTCATAATCTTCAACAGCTCGAGCCAACGTCTTTGGCGCATTATACGTTCATTTTGGTTGAGGAAATATTTGAGGGTTTAAGAAATGAGTTTTGTACTGGGGTCAATACAAAATTTGATTTCACGCTCTAGGGGTAAGCTAAGAAGTCTTCAAGAATACGTTAGGAAATTTATTAACAATAGAAATATCATTCAAAACTGTGACCCTCATCTAAGACTTGGATAGTACGTCACATTGATACCTATCAACTTGTCATCGTCATTCACGACGTCCCCTACGGATAGTCTGGCTTCTGTGTATTCCAAGACTTGGAAGTCACCAGCAAAAGGCTCGGGGCTCTTTACTTATGGCTTGATATGACAATGATTAACTTTAGTGGTTTGGTTTCTTGAATTCGCATAACAGGTTGGTTAGGAATATGAAAGCTAACAACCTTACGAAAAGCATGATGAGTATTTAACTAATCGATTCCTAAAATCACATCAAAGGCAAGTATTTTCAAAGAGATAATATCGACAGGTAACATGAAAGTGTCGATTTGAATCAACAAGATTTATAAACAGTGGAGGTAACGAAGGTTTCTCCTAATGAAGTTTCAACCGATAAGTCAAAGTCTAATTTCTCCTGAGTTAAATTTAAACGTTGAGCACAAGTAAGAGAGATAAAAGAATGGGTAGAACCGGTATCTAATAAGGTATAAACTTTGCAAGAATTTATAATTAACTAACCCATGCTAACTTCGTTCGATTTACTCACTTTTTGAGATGTCACGAAAAACGCTCTTCCTGAATCCACCGACTTTGTTTTGTCTGTATCCGCCTTTGGTTCCACCGTCCCAGCTGGACTTGACTTTGGTGCACGACAAAATCGAGCTAGGTGACCTTTTTATCCGCAATTAAAACACTCTTTGGACTACATCGTGCAGTTTGGACTTATGTGTCCTTCCCCTCCACATTTGTAACATACGACCGGTGGTCGTTCTCCTTCCTTAACAACAGGTGCTGGTGCTGACGCCTTTCCATCATTATTGAACCTCCTCTTCTTGAAATTTCCACTTCTATTATCTTGGCCATGATTACCACCGAAGTGGTTACCATTCTTGGCATGATAATTTCCCCCACGATGGTTATCATTGTTCCGATGGTCGTTGCCACCGGTACGATTATTATCGTGTTGGTGGTCATTGCCTTGTGGTTGTGCTGACTCATTATCACGCTCCAATAACTGAGCCCTATTCACAACATTTGAATATAAACAAAGTTTGTGAGAAATGAGGTATTGACGTATATCAGGTTTCAAACCTCTTAGAAATATTCGCATCATTCTCTCCTCATTATCAACCAAATGGGATACAAACTGGGACAACTCGACAAACTTGGCTTCGTACTGCGACACGGTCATGTTGTTTTACTCCAGCTTGATGAACTCTACCTCTTTCATGTGACGAATACTTTCGGAAAAGTACTTGTCGTTGAACAATTTTTGGAACTTCTCCCAAGTCATCTTCAGTACAGCAGGTTGAGTACGCTTTATAGATTCCCACCAGTAATCTGCCTCTGCTCGCAACATGAAGGTGGCAAAGGGAACTTTTTGTTCCTCGGAGCATCCCAAGACATCAAATATCTTGTAGATCTACTTTATCCACGTCTCCACCTTAAGTGGTTTTGGCTCTCCAAAAAACTCTGGTGGTCCCGGCTCCTTGAACTGCTTAGCTGTGACCGTCTGAGAGTTGGCAATGTTTCCACCTGCATTTTGGACCGAGCCACCTTCTCCTGATGTTGCATGAATTGCATAAAACCTCTGAACATCCCATCGTTTATCATTTGATCGTTATTGTTTACCTGAGGATTATTGTCTATCTGTTGCACATTATCCTGGGTATTAATTTGTGGTGACTCAACGGTCTCATGTGCTTCATTGCTTATCTCAACATTTTCGGATGCCATTTTCAAATACTGCCACAAAAAAGGGTTAATTATCATATCACATATTATCCCTATACTCTGACCGATCAATTAAATACCAAATAAACTTAGGTAGGTCAAACTAGCGAAGGAATTCCCCGTCTCTCCACTCCTAGTTCTTGTCTCACATCTCAGCTAGGGATCATATCCCTAAGCTTTCATACCAACTGTGACGCCCACAAAATAGGTATACATCACCTATTCTGAGTCGCTTAATACATGGTACAAAATACAAATACAATCTTAAATATACAACATGAGATGTGAGTTTTAATACAAATATTATCTTCTAGACAGTATTCAAACTCAAAATAAGTCCTCAATACATTTATTATCACACTATTTCATAGAATAATGAGGACTACTAATGCTATCATCTGGACCGTCACTCTATTCCCCGACTAGTCCCTGCTACGTTTTCATTTCCTGAAGAGAACAATGAAAGCAAAAGGGTGAGCTCAACTAGCCTAGTAAGAAATATTATGGCTAAGATAATTCAGAATAAATTATCGTTAGCCTTCAACAGTGTTAAACTGATACAATATAACAAACATCAAGTTTAACTGCAGCGGAACAAGCAATCCATTAGAAGAGTCAAGTAAAGAATAAAATCTACTATCTTCTATGATTTAAAAGGTTTTTCATCACTTTTATCGCTGAGACTCAGCTTATTAAATAAACCATGTCATCCCTGCACTACGCCCAGGATATTCATTAGTATCACGACCATAAATTATCCATCCACTTCAGGCCAAGAATATTCGTGTTTTCATCAATGGTCATGATAATGCCAACAACTGTCCATTAATGCACTACAGGCCAATGAGGACTTTTACCACATCATTTGTAACATTATGGTCATGACTATACCGAA
Source organism: Panax quinquefolius (assembly GCA_020205615.1). NCBI lineage: Eukaryota > Viridiplantae > Streptophyta > Magnoliopsida > Apiales > Araliaceae > Panax > Panax quinquefolius. Next base: position 106,260,143 of record CM035158.1, on the reverse strand, counting down.
TAATCCCTGGTCATAATCATACCAAGTCCATCTATGAACTACAGGCCATAGATGACTTTCAACATAATATAAACATGAGGATGATGACAATGACATAATAATTCAATAAAACAAGTTCAAGAATTAAATTTTAAAGATTTATACGTTAATTTATCCTCAACTCAAAAACGTTCAAATTGTCAACATGATACTGCTTTGTGGAGTAAAATTCAAGAATACTCAGAAGAATATTTCCATGAAAATATACTGGATGAAGCGCAAATATCCAGGATATTCTACTAATTTCATGGAGTATAGAAGCCAAAACTTTATCCAACTGAGTATAATAGAATATATGAAACTGTAATGGATTTTCGTCCGCCATACGATAATCCATGTAGATAGATCATTACCACAATTTAATAAGGAATGAATACAAAGGATCATTCACCATGCATGTGGTAATCCACATAGACAGGTTATTCCAACAGAATAATAAAGAATAGAATAACAAAAGAATTCACCATGCATGCGATAGACCGCACAAACAGGTTATTCCCAATAGAATAATAAAGAATGGAACCAGGTCATGCGAAATCCGCACAGACAAGATATTCCAACAGAATAATAAAGAATGGAATAACAACAGAATTCACCAGGCATACGATAGACCGCACTGATAGGTTATTCCAATAGAATAATAAATAATAGAACCAGGTCATGCGTAATACGCACAGATAAGATATTCCAATAGAATAATAAAGAATGGAATAACAGAAAAATTTCACCATGTATGCAAGATTGATTGATAGACAAGTTATTCCAAGCGGAATAATAAATAGTGGAACGAGTTAAATGCGAATACGCACGTGACGGATATTCCAAATGTAATAATAAAGAATGGAATAATAGAAAAATTTCACCATGTATGCGGTACTTCGCATAGGCATGTTATTCCAAGATAATAATAAGGAATGGAATAACAATAGCTCTCTTCATGAAAATGAAAAAAATAATACCCCTTACCTTAGAATAAAGTCGATCTTTGGAATAGAGGTAGCAGACTTCTCTTCTTCTTTCTCTCTATAATTTCTCTCTATAATAATTGCTCTATAGCTTTAGTGAATTGGTGAGAAATGAAGGAAGAATGAGATTCTATTTATAGAAAATATAGTTTTGATAATTGCACACTTTGGGGCTCAAAATATTACAATATAATACCTTCCTCTTTTCTTCCTTTTTAATTTAGTCCCGCAAGTATTATCAAACTTGCACCACCTCTCCTAATAGTAAATAATGTGAATCAATAGTAAATCATGTGACTCAATAGTTCTAGACATGTGAAAATATGAATTACAAAGATAGTACTCCATCTATACCTCGATTTTTAACTTAGTCATACAAGTATTATCAATCTTGCACCAACTCCCCTAATAGTAAATGAATGTGAATCAATAGTACACACATGTGAACAAATAGTTATAATCATGTGAATAAATAGCATTTAATTGCTCATTTATCCAGTTAATTACCCGATTGGTCAATATAACCTCCAGACATCAATTAATATCAAAATAAATGTCGATTTCCACTAACACTAATAATTCCAACACAATGGAACTATCAAATTCATCATTAATCAACACGAACTTATTCATCATTAATATTATAACTCATAATATTTAACAACCGTGTCGTTCGGGAAAGAGGGGGTTTTCGATAAGGATTTCTCCTTATTGGCGCGCAATTAGATGACCAAACCTCTCCTTGTCAGAACTTCTAGACATTGCAAATATTGTAATTTAATAATATGAATAACTTTGTCGTCTCAATTATTGATTTAATAACATATCATATTATGCAGATGATCTTTGTGACAATAATTGAATCAATAATATGAGAGATATGATGCAACAATTCATCGTAGCAATAATTGAGTATAAATCGAGTGACTTCTTACGTAAGCATCAATAATCAATACTGGTGTGCTACTATGCAACCACGCCAGACATCGTACTTTTACTACTGGGTAGTTCAACGGTTTTAACGGTAACATTCATAGTTTATAAAATGATAATTACGCTGTTTTCTAACTACGACAATACTTCTGTTGTGGGGCCCACCAATGATTGTGCCGTCGTACAGATATTCCCCGACAAAAAGAATATTTTATTACAACTTGAATACTTTGCAAAATTTATAAATACTACCCACAACTATAACATTATATCAAATCCACGCCATAATATTAAAAAAATATTTTGAGAAAATTAAATCATTATTCGTAAAATTTGGGGTTTTACAACATGGCTCGTGATTGCCCTAAGAAGCCAGCGGGAAGTGCAAGTGGCAGAAAGGGAAACAACAACGGTGGTGGTGCATTGGCTATCATGGACCAAAGACAACGATCAAGTCGACCTATTGAGAGGACTTTCAATATGACCGATGCGCGGGATGTTATGCGAGCCTAAGGATGTGGTGCGTGTATCATTAGATTAATGGTATTAATGCTTATGCACTATTTGATTCGGGTGCTACTTGTTCATTTATATCTGATGAATTTGGTTAAAATTTAGATTTGCCTCAAGAAGAATTAGAATTTCCCTTAAGTATAGAGATTGTGAATAGGGAAGTAATTTCTGTTATATTTGTATATAGGAATTGTAGAGTGGTTATAAAGGGTCACGAGATGATGGTAGATTTGATACCCATTAGACTTGGTAAGTTTGATGTTATACTGGGAATGGATTGGTTATTCAATTACGGAGCAGTAATTGATTGCCAAAGGAATTGTGTTAACCTTATGACTCCGTCAAAGGTTGTGTTTTATGGCAACAAGTCTCCTCGATAAGCAAGTTGTTTGATGGTGATGCAAGCCAAGAAGTTGTTGAGACAAGGATGTGTAGGATACTTAGCCTACATAGTCGATACACAGAAGAAGAGTGCAAAGTTAGAAGAAATACCGATTATAAGAGATTTTGCAGATGATTTGTCGGGTCTTCCGCCAGATCGACAAATCAAGTTCATGAATGACATACTACCAGGAACGACCCCGATATCTAAGGCACCATACAGAATGGCCCCGGTAGAGATGAAGGAGTTGATGGTGCAATTGCAAGAGTTGCTCGACAAAAAGTATATTCAGCCGAGTGTGTTGCCATAGGGAGCACCAGTTTTGTTTGTTAAGAAGAAAGACGGATCGATGTGGCTCTGCATTGATTACCAAGAATTGAATAAGGTCACGATTAAAAATAAGTATCCATTACCTAGAATTGATGACCTGTTTAATCAGTTGAAGGGAGTGAGATATTTCTCAAAGATACACTTGAGAAGTGGTTATCATCAGTTGAAGGTGAGGCCGGAGGATGTACCAAAAATAGCGTTTAGAACTCGGTATGGTCATTACGAGTTTCTGGTTATGTCATTTGGTTTAACTAATGCACTTACAGCGTTCATGGACTTTATGAACAAGGTGTTTAAACCATTCTTAGACAAATTTGTGGTGGTGTTTATTGATGATATATTGGTATATTCCAAAACCAAAGAGGAACATGTGGAACACTTGAGATTAACGTTGGAGACATTGAGAAAAGAGAAGTTGTACGCTAAGTTCTCAAAATGTGAATTTTGGTTAGAACTTGTGCAATTTCTCGGTCACGTTATTGATAAGGACGAAATTTCGGTGGATCCATCAAAAGTTGAAGCTATAATAAACTGGGATCAGCCAAAGACACTGTCAAAAGTAAGGAGTTTTTTAGGATTGGCAGGTTACTACAGGCATTTTATTCAAGACTTTTCCAAGATCGCAACTCCATTGACGAGTTTAACTAGGAAGGCGGTTAAATTTGTTTGGACAGAGAAGTGTAAGGAAAGTTTTCGAGAGTTAAAGAAGAGGCTGAGCTCTGCACTTGTGTTGTCTCTGCCTGATGATACAGGAAATTTTGTGGTGTATAGTGACGCATCGCATAAAGAACTAGGCTGTGTGCTTATGCAGAACGACAGAGTTATTGCGTATGCATCACGTCAGTTGAAAGATTACAAGAAGGGGTATCCGACTCATGATTTAGAGTTGGCAGCGGTGGTGTTTGCCCTAAAGATTTGGAGACATTATCTTTATGGAGAGAGATGTGAGATATATACGGACCTTAAAAGTCTGAAGTATATCTTTACACAAAAAGATTTGAATATGAGACAAAGAAGATGGTTGGAGCTAATCAAAGACTATGTCTGCGAGATTTTCTATCATCCTAGAAAGGTGAATGTTGTTGTTGATGCTTTAAGTAGGAAAGGACAGGAGAAATTAATGATGTTAATTGCTCAAGAAAAGATAGTGTTGGAAATGGCTAAGATGGAGTTGGAAATTAAATATCCAACAGAATCCGCTGAAAAGTTGTTCCAGATAGGAAACGGTTCAACGTTGGTAGATAAGGTGAAAAATGCACAACTTCAGGATGGAGACTGCGAAAAGATAAAATAGAAAATATCTGTAGGTGAGGAAAACAAATTCAAAATTGATTCAGAAGGATTACTTCGATTCGAAGGGAGAATTTGGGTTCCGCAAGTACTAGAAGTTAAGGAGGAAATTCTAAGTGAGGCTCACAACTCAAGATATTCGATTCACCCTGGGAGTACAAAGATGTAACAGGATCTTAGACATCATTTTTGGTGGCCGAATATGAAGAGGGATGTGGCTGAATGCGTGGCAAAATGTTTAACGTGTCAGAAAATTAAAGCTGAACATCAAAGACCAAGCGGATTATTACAACCGTTGGAGATACCAGAATGGAAATGGGAGCATATCACAATGGATTTTGTGGTAGGTCTTCCAACGACCCAACAAGGTTACGATGCCATTTGGGTGATTGTCGATCGACCGAACGAAGTTGGCACACTTTTTGCCAATTAAGCTTCAATTTACACTAGATCAGTTAGCAAAACTGTACGTGAAGGAAATTGTGTCAAGACATGGTGTAACAGTGTCCATTGTATCAGACAGAGATCCACGTTTCACATCTAATTTCTGTAAATGACTACAAGAGTGCTTGGGGACACAGCTGAGAATGAGCATAGCGTACCATCCTCAAACCGACGGACAGAGTGAGAGAACCATCCAAACACTAGAAGATATGCTTAGAGCATGTATCATGGATTTCAAGGGAAATTGGGATGACCATCTACCATTGGCGGAATTTGCTTATAATAATAGTTATCACGTGAGTATTGACATGCCGCCTTACGAAGCGTTGTACGGCAGAAAATGCAAAACTCCGTTATGCTGGGATGAGGTAGGTGAACATCAGCTATTGGGTCCAGAATTGGTACAACTGACTGTCGAGATCATCAAGGTTATTCGAGCAAGATTGATAGTCGCACATGATAGACAGAAGAAATATGATGATCACCATCGACAAAATAGAGAATTCGATGTCGGTAGTTATGTTTTCTTGAAAGTTTCTCCCTGGAAGGGGAAAATTTGGTTTGGCAAGAAGAGGAAATTGAGCCCTAGATTTATAGGACCTTTTGAAGTGCTTCGACGAGTTGGTGAAGTGTCGTATGAGGTAGCTTTACCTCCAGAGTTGGAACATATTCATAATATTTTTTATGTCTCGGTATTGAGGCCATATAAGCCTGACTATAAACATGTTATCGAATATGAGCCCTTAAAATTTGAGAAAGATTTGTCATATGAAGAAGTCCCTGTTCAAATTGTTGACAGAAAAGAGCAAGTATTGAGGAATAAGGTGATACCTTCTGTTAAGGTAATCTGGAGAAACCACAATGCTGAGGAAGCTACGTGGGAGCTTGAAAGCGTTATGATGAAGAATTATCCTCAATTATTTGCTTGATCTTGTATAGCGATTCTGGGGACAAAATCTTATTAAAGAGGGAAGAATGTAACGAATAAAATTTTTCAAGTTGTGATTCTGGGGACAGAATCCTTTTAGGGAGGGAAGGATGTAACGATCGAGAAATTTGTAATTTAATTGAAATATTTATTGAATTAAATAAATATTTTAAATAATTTATTTATTGAGAAAATACATAATTGATGGGTTGTGGTGAATTAATTTAGTAACTAAATTAATTAATGTTAATTAAATTGAGTAATGATAATTTTATCTCGAAAGATTTAATTTAAGGAAATAATTAAATTAAATCGATTGCTTAATATTTATGGAAATAATTAAATTAAATGAATTGTTTAAAATTAAATGAATAAATTAAACAAAGTGATGTTTCTAATTTATTAATTAAAATTAGATATATAATTATTTATTTATTATAATTATAATTATAATTATTATAATTATTATAATTATAAATTATAAGTTATTTAATGGGTTGCATGTGTGACAAGTGAAACTATATAATAAAAATATTATAATAATAATCTAGTATGGAAATTCTGTGTAACCAAACAAAGCCTTGTGGCTTTTGGTTAATATAACTGCCAAAGACGCTTGGCTTAATAAACTGATAATCACGATTATCAGTGTTTAAGTGATGTGGGTTATTTTGTGTATTATTTTATAAGGCTTGCTAGATAACAGAGGAAGAGAGAATTGCAGAGTATTGAGAGTGAGGAATTGAGAAAGTAGTCTCTGTGAGTTTGCCAAGAGAAGGAAGAGGTTCACTATCTTATGCTAGCCTATAATCAAGAGGATTAAGGTATAATTCATTCCTAAATTTCCAAGTTTTAGTTTTTATCTAAATTCTCTATAAATTGATTTTGAGGAATTGTTGTTCAAACGTTGTGTATATGGTGTGGATTATGTTGTTGAATCTGTGGTCATCATGTATAAGTGTTGTATTAGTTATCAAATTCTTGTAAGTTGGTTGTAGTAGAAGATTTCAAATCACAGTGTTTTTACATGAAAAATTGGCTTTAGTAAATACAAAATTTTATGCTCTATATGTGATATATTCTGCAAATTGATGTTAGATTATGCTAGTATGTTAAGAAGCGAAAGCGGCGTAGTTCGAATCATGTCAATTGGTTAAGAAATGAATTCGTGGTGATCGAATTCGCTAAAGGTGTTAAAAATTGAGTTTTTGTATAAAAACATGAAATTTAAAAAATTAAATTAGTTTAATTTGATGTTTGATTGTTCTAAGTCGATGAATATGTGAGGAAACATGTTTTTGTTTGTTTTATATCAATTGGTGGTGCTAATTTCACTGATTTGATGGTGAAATTCGTGTTAGTTATGCTTAAAACGGAGCATTGTTGTTGCGTTTTTTGGTTACGTCTGCACCAACAAAAGTCGCTACCTGGTGCCAAGGCCAAAATGGCATGCAATTGCTTACGGTCCCGAAACTTAAGTGTGGTATGCAATTGCGCTTGGCTGGGTTCTGAGATGAGCATCAACAGAGGCTACTTGGCAGGTGCTGAGCTTGGGACAATGACAATGTTGCGTGCAGTGTATCCGAGCCACAGGCGGTGAAGTCTGCTTAATTGTAGGACATGACTAATGGACTTATGTTGGTTAAGCAAGCATGTTAATGATGTTAAAACTTAATAGAAACTATAATAACAGATTTTGATGTGATGTAATACAAAATGTAAAGATTTTAAGTGGTTGTTTAGTTATGCTATGTAATGAACCAAATGGAATGCTTTTAAGAGTTAAACATAAATGATAAGGTTTATGTGGTTTATAACGGGATTTCAGATTCGTTAAAGGTGTTAACCAACATGTTTAGATGTTAGGTTAATGTTAAGACCTAAATGATGGTTTAAACCCGAAAACTAATATTCATATAACTAATTGTTGTTGCGATTTCAATGATATATGTAGGGTAATTGGCGAATATTACATTTGTGTAGCTTACATACAAGGCAAGTTTCTAAACCTTACCTCTTTACATTGATCAAGTTTTTATCCTAAACTTTTATTCAGCCAGCTTTCTAACTTCATTCTTTTATTAATGAATGCAAGTTCCTAAACTTTGATTGAGCGAGATTATTGATTCTATTCTTATGTACGATTGAATAAGCTCTTGTAACCTAATTCGTTACATCAAATGAGTTTCACATTTCAGTTTCTTGTTATTGTTATCCAAAATTATATTGCTTTAATTCATTGCTTCAAATGAGATTGTTCTTACTCATTTGAATGTAGCACTTTGCATAAATGCCATGCTTACCCAAATGTATACTGTTATTATTGATCTTTGACCTGAATAGCCTTGTTCAGTTATACATTCTTATATTAAACCTTCAAATAGTACGCAAACCTTTATTGATTGAATTAATCCATAACTGAATAGTGTTCTAAAATTCTAGAAACACTGATAAGCTAGTTCCAAACTAAACTTTCTTTAGTGTGGAAATTCTAAATTCAAACTTAGATGAATAACCCTAACATAGGGGATTTTGTACGTGTAACGTTTAGATGTTTGTGCACAATACATGGTACAAAGGGTTGATCCCCTAAAGCACGTTAAGAAGGGTCCAGTATAGTCTAAATGATCACATTAAGGTTGGGTAATAATACCTAAGCACCGGGGACATAGTTCGTGGTCTTAAGACCCTCAGATATTAAAGTTCGAACTTGTTTTCTATTTTTGATTCGTAGAGCAAGTTCATTATTATTCAGCATTCGTTGTTCACTCTCATGTTGTTATCATTACTATTCTCTATATTAGTGAGCAATTATTTGCTCACTCTTGCAATTAACACTGCAACTAAAGTTGAAAGAGTCGATGAGCCATCTACTAGCAAAGGAAAGGGCAAACTGTCCAAGTGTTGAAGACTTATGGAAACTAATTTAAATGTTTTATGTTACAAGACTTGTTTTATTTTATAATGTATTTCGCAAAACTGATGTAATAAATTTAAGGTTAGATTACCTGGGATTATTTTGAGATAATGATGTAACCCTTTAATGGGAAAGATTATTGTTTAAGTTATTTAAATTATGTCTTTATCCTTTATGATGGGTAGTTAGATGTAATGGTTTTGGATAATGAACACCAAATCCTGTGGAAAAGAGTACCTGGATTTGGGGGTGTCACATCAAACATGGCGAAATGGCGAGAGATAGATTTGGTCAAGGCGATAAGATTAAAGACTTCACCGCCTTGGAAAGCGATCATGACATATATATGGTAGCAAGTATGCGAGTGATCCCAAGGGTGTACCCAATAAAGGCATTGAAGATGTATCCCTTGTTGTACAGGGGCAAGCTAGGAGACCAACCTACAGTCCCCCCATTTGGATAAAGCAAGACAATCTGCCATCTCAACCACAGGCTGCATTCAACCAATGCCCAGACAGGAAAAGAAAATTTGAAAGATCAAAAAATCGGGTGTTCACTCCACTGGGCGATTCCCTTGAAAATGTATTGGCGATATTAATGGATCATAAGAAAATTACCGAATAGGCTCCACCTCTGGAACCAGGGAGCAAAGATACAATCCAAGTTAGAGATATGCTTACCACTCAGGGTCTCCAAGATACGATACACAAGATTGTTGGTGCTTAAAGCATAAAATTCAAAATCTAATCGAAAGTGGCAGTATTGTGGTTCAACAACCTGATCAACAAAATGTAAACACCAACCTTCCGTTGCAGCATGATACAGAGGAAGTAAACATGATCGGGTCAGGAAGTGCTGAAATGTATCCAAATCGTAAGTACATATGAAGGATAGAGGAATACCCCCAAAGGCACAGAACAAATGTCCTAAAGTGGGAAAACTCGGAGGAGGGTATCATAGTAATGCAAAAATTAGAGACGATCTAGAATCAAGTAAATCTGCTAGCTAAGCTGATAGTGCGCCAACATCAGGATACAAGGCAGTTTTTCACTCAATTATCAGAAGGCCAAGAAAAGGGGGATGATAAAATTGTTAGAAGTCCTCGCCAATGGAAAAATTGCTTGGGGGAATGCGAATTCTCAAAGAAGAAAGATCAAACAACCTCCACAAGAGCCCAAAAATTCACCCCTCTAAGCAAATCCAATGAAGAAATGCTACACTTTCTGATAAGCGAAGGAAGGATTACTGAGTTGCTGCCTCCTATAAATCCCAATATAAAGAGTTATGATTCCACCAAGATATGTCTCTACCATTCTAACTCACTTGGACATACGACTGAGGAATGCTGGTCTTTACAACATAAAATCCAAGATCTTATTAAAAATGGAGAGCTGGAGATAGAATTCTCCATGAGCAAAAAAGGCAAAAAGGAAATAAAAAGCTTAAGATGTCCACTCGAGACAGGCAGTTCAGATGAGGTGAAGGCTATGAGTGATAATCCTGGTAGAACACAAGATGGAATGATCCTAATGCAAGAAATGAAAGAGAAGACAAGGGAATCTCCAAAGGAGATTCCTCCGCTAACATCCAACATCCTGTGGTCCAAAGATAGCAACCACATTCCAGATCTTATAACCTTGGATGATGCAGAGGAAATACTAATCCTTTCCAAGGAAGAAAAAACAAAAAAGGAAAGTTCCTTGCAAGAAATGCGACAATAGTTAGAGGGAGATTTCATGGTCGAATCCTCTCAAGCCCAAGAAAAAGGTGAAGGAACAGATGAAGGAAAAGGTGATGAGGTTATCGGGGAAACCAACCCATCAAAGAATCCAGAGTTCATCCCTTTTTGCGAGGGGTTCAGTATGAGCATCCCCGAGGGAAGTGTTGAATCGGGAAGCGATTAAGTTATGGCTATAAGTGAAGACATTCAGAACCAAGAAGTAACCTCTATCGCGAGCCTTGAAGGCAACATAACCACTGACAACTGGACTATTAGGCCTCAACTAGCCAAGAAGATGTAGATCCAGGGGATAAAGTTGTAATTTCTAGAAGATGTTGGGACAGTATCACTTTCTTTGTAGTATGCCTTTTATTTTATATGCGTGTAAATATTAAAAAAAAAGAAAGAAAAAAAAAGAAAAAAGAAAAAAGAAAAAAGAAAAAAGAAAAAAAGAAAAAAAGAAAAAAAAAGAAAAAAAAAGAAGAAAAAAAAAAAAAAAAAAAAAAAAAAAAAAGAAAAAGATGAAAAAGAAAAAAATCAAATCAGTCAGGTTTCAGCTCATCAAGGCGAACTACGTCAACCTGATCTCCCTGATACCTGGGAGTACGTAGGCAACCATTTTATATGGCCCGGTTGCAATAAAATAAAAAACAACAAAAACATTTCTACACCCTTCTCTATAAAACAAAAACAACAAAAACATTTCTACACCCTTACAGCGTTGAACCTCTTACACCATGCCTGAACTACGAAAGACCTGATCTCCCCTCATCAATGGGAGAACGTAAGCAACCATTTATGGTGCGGTCAAACTAAACAAAAAACCAAAAAACCCCAAACAAACACTTCTCAAACTGTTTATCTTATCAAGCAAGAACTACGCAAACCTGATCTCCCGCACATACAAGAGTACGTAGGTAACCATCAATGGTGCGGTCTGACCCTCAAAAGAAACATCCAAACCCAAACATCAATCCCAAGTTTACGCCTAAGAACAACCCTCCAAGTCAGCGACCCATGTCGAGAAGACCTAACAACACTTCAATGTCATTCCATCAAATCTGGTACAAATCCTAGAAAGGAAGAAATGGCGATACACTAAGACAACAAGCAACGAGGAACTTCAAAGAGCCGACACCCTCAGTCACAAGTCTTCATCAAATTAGAAGAAAACCATCAAAGCCAATTGCACGAACAAGTTAGGAACAATGATTGAGGGCATCAAAGCCCAAATCCACTACCTGTTCACCATCTGGTATAGAGGTAAAAGCCTCTTGCGATCTCAATATCTTATCAACCCATCTGTCAAAGCAACTATCCCAGACAATAAGGAAGGTTGGGACAATTTCAAGATTGGCGACAAACCGATATTGGGTCCCTTACAACAAGATTAGGACAATCTCAGAAACAACGACAACTCAACACTGGGGCATGCACCAGTCAGCACCATCAGTATGGTCCATCATCATCAGAGCTTCCCTCATATCATCTCACTGGCGATTCGGATATTGCTCACTCGCGATTTGGTCAACAAAGAGAGTTTCTCATATGAATACCAGACATCAACATGCGAAAGGACTGGGGCATTTTTCGATTCCAAGAAAGGGAAGGAGTTTAAGGCAGGATCAAACCTCTCATCAAAAGAAAGGGGAGAACTCCTATCACGGCGATATAAGCTTGCCCCTACACAAAAAAGGGGAAAATTCTCAAAAAAAAGTTCTTAACTCAAAAGTAAAGTCCCAATGACAAAAGGTTTGGCGATTGAAATCTACACCATCAAATATGTTAACGTGCATCAAATCCTAATAAGTTGAGGCCTCTACACTAAAGTTCAAATCAAGGCGTGAAAGAACGAAATTTGCACCTTCCGAGGATATCACAATGCATTCAGTCATCGATTCACCAAGTTCTGAATCAAATGCTCAAGGAAATGGGGCACAAGCACCCAACAGTGAAAGGAAACTCCAAATCACCTCAAAAAGGGTGACAAAAAATTCTACTCCATATAATTTATAATCTGCATCAACCTATGACGATAGACTCCTAAGAAAATCTAGATCATCACATCATGCATGATCTGCACATGTGCAAATGCGCTACATCAACGTACATCTCTATCAAGCGTAACATCAGGCAGAGTCTGGTGAAGCAAACCTTTGAATCTTACTTCAGCGAAGGTATCGGAAGATCGTGTATTCAAAACCATTGGCATCAATACAGTTTAAAGCTTTGTATACCACCGTTCGAGTGGGAACCGAAACAGTTTGGTGATGTCAGCGTATTCAACTACCAGCAAGGTAGGATCCGTTGTTAAACTGCCATCAGGGTAGACACCATTGTAAACTACCAAGCGTATACATCGAGAAGGTCCGGTGATCTTAGAACGTCATCCCCGGTAGAGATGTAGAAAATATCTCAATTTATCTTCATCAAACAGGCATCAGCGACACCGACAAAAAGCCAAACCATTGTAGTCAACACCAGCATAGGCATCAGTAATCCCCGGTAAAGGTAAAGCGATTTACGAAAACATTTTAACATTCATAATAACATTCATTGCGATATGCGAAATGCGATGTGCGATTTGCGAAGTGCGATTGGCCAAATGCGAAAAGAGAAGTACGAAATGCGATGTGTGATTTATGAACTGTGATTTGCGAAAACATTTTAACATTTATCATAACATTCATTACATGGCGATTTGTATCATTAAGATTACCTTGTCATATTTCACGTGTCTACTAAAATTTATCATGTCCATTCCATTGCATTGCATGAACATGATAAAGAGGGGCATCTGTAAACACTCAAAATTTTGTTTTATTGTTACTAACTATGCAGGAGGATAAAAGCGTCTTTTTCACATTCTAGAGATAACCCTTGAGGACCACAACATTAATTCCAACCCCAGAGATAGCCCTGGGAGATCCAGTTCAATACCCAGAGTCAACCCCGGATGGGCAAGCCAACCTCAGAGATAATTCTGAGGACATTAAGAGTCAACAAAATGACAATCTCAAAGATAACCTTGGGAAAACCCTCTACAACTATGCAAAAATCGGAGATAACCCCGGGAGGGGCAAAATGGTCATTTTACCAACTCAACTTCAACTCAAATAAAATAACTCATCTCAACTCATATTGCTTCAAAAGAAGTCCCATAAGAACCATATCTCAACTTTCGAGCGCAAACTACGTAAAACAGCTCAACGAACTACCTGACGGAGACCCGAAAATGCTATTTCGGTCATGGACCCATATTCTCGGAATCAAAAAATGGCAAATCCTATGTCATTGCATAGCTCTCAGAAAGAGCTTTCTGGAATGGTATGACACGCTTCCATAGAACTCCCAGAATGAAAGTTATGAAGGTTCGAGCGAACAGCGCGATGTCCGAGTGCACGTACTCCATAGAACTCAGCGCGATTGAAAGTTATGAAGGTTCCTTCCTTGTGTCTATTATCTTTATTACCATGTTTGAGATATTCATCCTTTCTGCATGTAGTATCTTTGTCACCATTCTCGCAATATTTATCACGGTCGCCATTATTATAATTTTGTCTCGGTGTTTATTATCCCTGTCAATATCTTCTTGGTAACTGGTAACGTCCTAATCATCATAAATAGGACTAATATAAGAATTGTTGGACTTCTTATAATTAAGATCTTTAATATTAAATTCATCCATTGGCTACTCCATATCAGATTAACTTGTGCGATCTTGTGAGATGTGTTTATCCCTATTCTTGATATTCCGAACTTCCTTGAATAAAGTTGTTTTTCTTCAATTTTTGCCAAAAAGCCTCCGGATTTCAAGATGTTGTCTTTCAAGTTCTTTTTCTAACCAAAGTAGGATAAGGTGGAATAACATAATAAGGGGAATATCTTTCCGCCTTCACAAGATTCTCCATGTGTTAGTAACCTTAAAGGAAATTATATTTATATTAACTTATCTGGCAGTAAATGATTTGTCAAGGCTAGTACTTGATACTATATCCTTAAGATAATTATGTCCTCCGTATGGTGCTTAGAGTTGATAGCACTTGTCTCCCAAGATACAATGACACTGTATACTTTTGCAGCACTACAAAAAGTATACTCTACGAACCAAAGTTAAATGCTCTAACTCTCTCTTTTTATAACTATGAAACTGATGGAAAACTAAAAACTAGAATGACTAAATTATTGAATTTCTTATGAATGGAATGAAAATGAAGGCTGCCCCCTCCTATCTATTTATAGGAGGGGTTGGTGACCCTTCGGATGGGCACTTCACCCCTGAAAAAGCATGGGGTACTTCTAAAAAGGTATATTTGGTATCTTTTGGTCAAAATAACGTAGTTTTGATTGCAACTATTCGGACCCATAAAACGACGTAACTTTACCATTAACAGAACTAAAACTACGTAGTTTTAGGCTTAGTAGAAAAGGCGCGACAAAAACGACGTAGTTTTGGGCCGTCCGTTTAAACTTATACCCTTTCAGCAGATACCGCTTCTTAAAACGACACAGTTTTGATAATATAGTAAATACCGTTTCTCAAAATGACACAGTTTTGATAATAGAATTAAATAAATAAAATTAAAATAAATTTTGTCTAAAAAATTATATATAGGACGAAGACCCACGACCCACGTGCTAGGCCAGGCCGGCTGGTCGGCGATAATAGCACGCGCGTGTGGGTTTGAACCTAGCCTTGGCTATGTCCTCTCCCTTCCACAAAAGTGGGGTGCCTCTTGGGGTCCCAAACCGAAGAGCACTTTCCTTGTATATAAACATATGAAATATTTAATTCCTAACATATGTGAGACTTGATTTTTCCCACATGTATTTATTATCTTTTATCATTTCTAAGTGTGATCTTTGAGAGTTAATATCTCATTCATTACTCCATGTATTTGAGCTTCCAAATACTTAATTTAATCTACTCATGGAGTAGAACACATTAATATATAAAATTATTAAAATTAATTAATGATACCCATATTAAATTAGGCTCAAATTCTAACACCATGTTCATCCCTGTTCTCACTATCTCCTTTTCCCACGTCATCTTCATTCCCATGTTTCAAGTTGCCTTCAAATTAATTCTACAATATCCCTTTATTGATACATAACAAAAATTAATTATAGCATATAAATAAAGACAATTTAAAAGAAGGCTCCGCAGTCATGGACAAATATTACCATCTCATCTTAGTCAAATATTACCTTAAAAACAATTTGGTGCACGTATTGTGGATTGATGTTTTTTTTAACTAAAGTTTTCCTTCATAGCAAAACATATACTCCATACATTCATTAATACACTCGTGCAAATAAAAGTGGGTGTACAGTATATTTAGTTAAAATTGATATAATATTATTATTTAATAATTTTATAGTGATATTACATGGTAGCAAAGTGCCACGTTTTGTTGCAAAGAAGATAATGAAATATTGGTGTTCCCTTTTCTTTTCAAAGTGAACAGGCACATGTATATATGTATTCTTTAATTTAATAAAAGAGAGTAACTTAGCTTTATGTGTTGGCCCTCCTTCTTGAGTAATCGGTGATTTGAATGACATTAAAACCTTCCCACAAGCGCCAATGTTAATGCCAAATTTTGTTCGCCTAACGAAATCACTAAAATAGAGGCCAAAATCGCGCTAACGGTTGATTGTATTGTTGTAAAATCAAACTCACGAAATACACTCACATAAACATAAATAAAGAAATATAAATTAAGAACACAAAAATTTACATGAAAATCCAATTAGGAAAAAATCACGGGGAGAGAAAGAAATTTACTATAATAATATGGAGAGTACAAAGTGTTTATTTGTGTCATATGCTATTGTGTTCTGTCTCCTCTAAACCATTGCTTATTAATGTATTTAGAGCTGTCATGTCCACCAGAATCCAATCCAAGTAGAAATTCTTTGTAGAATCAACATATAACTACAATTAATGGTTGATAGATTCATTCCCAAATTAAACCTCCTTATCCTACTAAACAAGGAAATACAATCTTACTTTAATGAACACTCTCCCACTGTGAAAATAAATCCAAATAATCACACCCCAACATTGCCCCCAGTCTCTTATTTATAAGAAATTTAAAATAAGAGAGTATACAAATTTATACCAACCGAAAATTCATATCTGTCGAAGACGAACTATCACACTCAAACTCCATATGCTTATCACTACCGAAGATATTAATATTGAGAATAATAATTGTGTGAATATTTATTTGAATAATCACACCCCAACATGTAGTAATTACTTTTAAATTATTTAAGCTTGTATATAGCTAGATTTGTATGAATGTGGTAGTATCGTGTATGCACCTTTTTCGGGTTTAAAGGTACTCGAATTTGAAGGCGTCACATACATAAGTTGATTTCTTTTCAAAATCGCCCTTTAAACTCACGATCTCCCAGATAACCTAACTTGGAAAATTTTTGACGTCAACACATTTCAAAGAGTGCTGATAACAAATCTATCTACAACTCTTCTATGCAAAATTTGGGACAAGTAATTTGGCTCAGGGAAACTAGTGGATGGACTGAACCAATTTTCAAACAATTTGTGAACATTTCATATGATCCTATAGCAAAAAATTATTCTTGCCATATTATGTGACCAGAAATTTGTGAAAATTTGGATATACAATAGAAACTTTCAAGGAAATCATGGACCGATTTTCTTATTACATGACATAAATTACATGTCATATATTTCTATTTTAAAATTTTCACAACAGCAGACAACTCGGTAAAAAACTAACCATAATTTGGACTTTAGGACATTGTCAAGTACTAGTTAGTAGCCTGTGCAATGCACGGGATAGTTTAAATAAAGGATTGCACCTGCACTTTTGACATTATAATGACGGCTAAATATACAAATTTTCTGTTGAATAAACCCCTGTCAACTAATTCATTACAAAACTTGAAGGCATTCTCCGAAATTCCTTCCTTGCACTAAGAATGAACCAAACTACAAATAATTCCATCAGGTTCAATACCCTTTCTCATCATTTCCTCAAAAATTGAAAACATCATGGATCTTTCCCCTAAACTGTTATAGCCATGTAATAGGGTAGTATAAGTTACAACAGTTGGCATAAGATTCCTCTTTAGCATCTCCAGAAAAAGCTTTTCTATTTCTTCCATCATTCTTATTGCAATGATAATCAATTCAAATCGTGAAGGTAACACGATCAGGCTTGAAATTCTTAGTGACCGTGTCTTTCACCAACTCATTTGCTTCAACCAGCTTCCCTGATTTGCAGAACCCATCAATTAAAGTGTTGAAAATAGGTGTACATGCAATGTTCATGTTCGCCATGCAATCAAATAATGACAAAGCTTTCTCTAAATTTCCTTCCTTGCAACACCCATTAATCAGAATTAAAATCAATTAAAAGAATCTGGTTGTACAGCCCTTGATGGCATGTCATCCAATAACCACAATTTCAAGCTTTGCAATAACCATCCATGATTCAACTATAATTATAAAAGGCAAAGATAATATTAAAGTTACCATTTTACATCAAATGTTATACTTTGTTAAGTCTGACAACCATAACTAAGTACACACAAGAACATCATAAATCAGCAAATATAAGCCATCTGTAAGACCCCGAATTTTATGAAATAAAAGTATTTAATTTTTCTTATAATTGTTATTCAGTAAATGGTTAAATTGATAAAAAGTTCAAGTTAAGGGTGATATATGAAAATTTTCAAAATACGCAAGTGGTTATAAAATATTCATTTCTGTCTTGGAATATTCGTTTGGTCGTGGAATATTCATGTTGTCGGGGAATATTCGTACGACGGCGCAGCCATTTGTGGGCCCCATAACAGAATATATGTCGGGTGAAGAAAATGACAAGTTTGAGTTTTTATAAATAACTTGGCGTAGTTATTACAATTAACAATCGTTGGAATACGGTGGTTAAAATACAAGATGTCTGGCGTGGTTGCACAAAGAGAAGCAGGTATTGCATTATTTTTGAATTATTGATTCTTACGTGAAGGCACTACTCAATAATTGTTACAGTGAGTTACTATTCAATATTTTATTTTATTGATTCAATAATTACTGCGTTGATAGGTTATATTATTGTTGTTGCAATAATTGTCACTGCATAGTATTTCTCATTATCAGATCAATAATTCATATTATTTGAATAATATTATTAGATAGCATTATTGGCAATGTCTAGAAAGTTCTGTCAATAAGAGGTTTGGTCACCTAATTGCGTGCCAGTAAGGAGAAATCCTTATTAGAAAGCCCCTCTTTCACGAACCTATGCGGTTGTCATAATTGTGATTCTGTAATATTATTTGTGAATAATTAATTATTAATTTATATGATAAGAAAATATTTAT
The DNA here is from genome assembly GCA_020205615.1 of Panax quinquefolius. Classification (NCBI taxonomy): domain Eukaryota; kingdom Viridiplantae; phylum Streptophyta; class Magnoliopsida; order Apiales; family Araliaceae; genus Panax; species Panax quinquefolius. The sequence continues at coordinate 106,241,297 of CM035158.1, read as the reverse complement.
TTGATATGGATATAAATGATGTATTTATTTATGTGGTTATAAATGAAGGAATTAATATTGAGGTGTTTTATCAGTTTTTTGTCGGATTGGAAGTATTAAAAACTCAAATCGGTGTTCTTAAAGCTTTATTGCATGAGTTGTAATTTTAATCAGACCGTTGGATCGTTGTAATTTTTGGATATGTTATACATATATGATTTGAATATATGTCCATAAATTTTGAACCGTTGAAAATTAACGCATGATTTGTTATGAATTTTAAAAGGTGTTGAAACGGTGTTGAAAATCGTCTGTTTGTGGATTTGGATATTTTACATTTGGAATTTGGAAAAACTCAAAGCTACAAAGTTGTAGAGAATTCGATTTCATGCGGAATGGACATAAAATTCATATTTTTCTGATATACGGACTATTTTCTATGAATTATTAAAGTTTCAAAAAATAAAATAATTTTTATTAAATTTGGGTGGGACCCACTTTGGTTGGTGTAGAAAAAAAATGTGCTGAATATTTTTCAATGGTGGCTGCTCACTTGTTCAACAAGGATAGCATAGAAGGGAGATAAATAAATAATAATATTTTATTAATTTAGTCTCCTTTGGCGTTCTAGCATTTTCCTATAAGTAGACGCTTAAGATAGAATTAAAAATCACACCAGAAACTAAAGTTTTTCTCTCTATATTCTCGAGCATATTTTTGTGAGTATTTAGATACTTGGAGAGTTGTTATTCAGTGCAAGTTTCCTTCGGCTTTTCATCCGACATTTCGGTCAGAAGTAATGCTCTTTTAAGGTAAGAGATTTTAAGGATTATTATGTTTATCATGTTTCGTAATTTTTCGGACCTTAAAAAATTCTGGAAAAAATTGAAATGATAATTTGATGATTTTCCTTGATTGTGTCCAAAAATGACGATTTTTGGATGTATAGATTAGGAGTTATGGATTTTATGAGAAAAGACTATTTTAAAAGTAAACCCATATAACTCCATGTGGTTAACTCCAAAATTGGTGAAATTTTTATTGGGAGTACATCTATATAATATCAGTATATTTCAGTAAATTTGAATTTTTGACAAAAATACAATTTATGATAAATGTCTAAATACTCAATAGTTTTGACCATGTGAAAAATAGTAAATGAATTTTAAAAATTCGAGAAAAATATATGTTCAATATGGGACTATATTATGCTAAATCCCGGAAAAGAAATATTTTGGAACCGATTTGGTATTTTTCATGAAAATGGAATAGTTATGAATAAATAAATTAAATATGTTATGTGAAGTAACAAAATTGAAAAATAGGATTTTATGGCTTGTGGATCCTATATATGGTATATATCTGATTTTTGATGAGGTTGTTGGTTATTGGTGATGAAATCTTATGAGTTTGGCATTTTAGTATGATTAAATGCATTAATTAGTAAAGTGTAAACAATTAAAATAAATTGTTTATAAGTATAAGAAATGATTAAAATATTGTGGTAGAATTAATAATATTAGATTATGAGATTATTAACTGATTTATAACATTTGGACGAAGGTGTTATGAAATCATTGATTTATGAATCTTACTCTTGAAATTAAATGCAGTTGTTGATCGTATTGTTTTTATTATCATATATAACATTTTTATAATCACGGTGATGAAATTTCTCTTTGACTTAAGTGTAAAGATGGGTAGATTATTGGTATGATCGTGACTATGGGTTCTCTTTGGCCAGTAATGCAAAGATGAATTGTTGACTGGTATGACCATGACCATTGAATTTATAATTGAATATTTTTAGCTTAAGTGCAAAGGTGAATTGATCAACATGGTTATAATTATTATTTATATAAATTCTGAAATAATTATATATTTCTTTGAGATATGAATATCTTTGGCCTGTAGTGTAAAGATGAATTGTTGATGAACATCTTTGGCCCGTAGTGCAAAGATGACCTGTTGTTGAATATCTTTGGCCCGTAGTGTAAAGATGATCTGTTGTTGAATATCTTTAGCCCGTAGTGCAAAGATGAACTTATTAGTATGATTATGAACATGAACTGTGATTTGGTATAACCATGATCTTTGATGTTTCAGGTAAAGACATGTGATGAAAAATATCTTCGTCTTGGATGAGAAGAGAAAATTAGAACTACAATTATGATTATGAGTTATTCACATGACTGTGAACAAGATCTGTTGATTAATGTTACAGGGTTAAAGCATTGTTAGTGGACTTTTAACATGGAGAAGATAATAGACTTTATGGTCTATTTGACTCTTATAATAGATTGCTCGTTCCGCTGCAACTATGATTGAAAAGTTTTATCATCTACCATATGTTCTAAATCTCTGATTTATTACTGATGAAGGCTATTGATAATTTAATTATCTTTAGTTATGATATTCTTTACTGGGCTAGTTGTGCTCACCCCTTTTGCTTCAAAATTCCTTTCAGGTAATAAAAGTGTAGCAGGGTCGAGCGGGGATAACATGGGAATAGTGTGGTGGTTCGAGACTATCAAAGTTTCTCAACACATTATAAAACGGCATGACATACAATATATAATTGTATTGAGGACCTAAGATGTGTGTGTCGTATATTATATGTCACTTAATAATTGATTTTGGTGAACAACAATAGGATAAGGTGAACCCAACTTTGGAAGGGTGTTTTGCTACTATCATACAAGATGTCTAATGACATACAATCTCGTGTTATCATAAGAAAGGGTTGTGCACATCCACTTGCTGAGTATATCTACGAGCACTACCTATATGATCTTGGAGTTGAGTTGAAACATAATGTTCAATCGCAGACGGTGGAGATAGTTATATGTCAAGAGAAGACTTACCATTGGAAGGAACATGATAATAATCTTCTCGTTTTTCTTTGGGGTCTATTGGATCAACCAAGGATAATTCTCTAGACATATGATATCTATCATAACTTAGATTCATGGCCTCCTATGTACGAAGGTTTCCTTGAACACTTCCCAAAGATTTTAATTTCTAAAACAGTTCTAGATTGTACCTTTATGTAAGGTATCACTGTGAGGTGCTATTCATAGTTGGGAAATGAGTCACAGTTGGTATTAAAACTCACAGTCTATGTGTTGTTGTATTTTGTACGACAATTATAGTAATAAAGTTGTAGTTATTTTCTGTACCATGTATTTGGCGACTCATAATGGGTTGGATGTGAAAGTAGTATGCACACAAGCCAATCATGTTTGATGATAAAGCATATACTTTGTAACAATCTTATTCATTTATTAATAAAAAGTATTAATTTATTAAAGGCTTTTAATTATCTACATGATGTTGTTTTATAATATATGATAAACCCATAGTTTTAAGCAATGCTTTTAGAATAATGATGATGATCATTCTAATGAGATCTAAATTCTTTGAAAGCTTATAACTAAAATAGTTTCCAATCGTTGGATTACTAAATTGGGGATTAGTGAATCCGGATAGATTGGTACATGCGTTGCTTGCTCATTGGATGAGGATGATTGATCTCATGATCATTTGTGTGGAGACACTAAAGCAAGTATGTAGGTGCTTATTGGAGAATAAGTTCACTGAACGTGGCTCGCTAAGGAATACCTAATGGAGTTTTACTTGCCTGTCAATAGGAATTCCTGTAGTGATAGTATTACAAGTAATCCTTGGACTTGAGATCATCATAGTATCTTGTGTATGATGAGTTATACTTTGACTTATTCTTTAAGACCCTTAGGGTATATCAAAGGGTATGCTTGGGTATAATAAGTTGTACATGGAGATAATGAATGATCAATAAAGAATCTACCACTTACTATTAAAAGAAGAGAATGTCCTATGTGATTCGATAAATGACAACCCAGTAGTCCTTGGTTAAGCGAATGAAATTAGAAAGGAGTTTCTAATTTGCATTATTTGGAGTTGTGCATTTAAGAATCGAAATACATATAATTAAATAAAATAAGACTTGTGAAAGAATTCCATGTCTTATATTTAATTGGGACATTGTATGGTGGAAGGATTGAATTATATAAATAACTATTTACTCAAAGGTTCTTTAATGATTAATGTTGAAATCTATATTATCGGAAAGTCGTTGATCGTTAGGGAGGCTTATCCCTATTGTAGAATAAATATTATTTATTTAAATAAATTAATTATTTAATTTATTTATTTAAATAAGATTAGAATTATTCTAATTGATTTATTCACAACCTGGGTTTAATATGGAGAACCTAAAGGGTCACACCATAAAAGGAAGAATAATTATTTAAGAAGTTAATGGCATAATCGTAATAATATGTTATGTATATTTAATTTAATCTATGGTGATAGAATAAATTAAATAGCTTAATATTTATTATTTAATATTTAAGAAATATTAAATATAATTTAATAAGAGAAGTCTTATTAATATTATTACAATTATTATTATTTTAATTTCTAAAAGAGTTTAGGAATTAATTTAATATAAGTACTCTCATTTATTCCTAATTGGATTAGGAAGGAAAATTAGTTAAAGAAGTTTAATTAATTATCCCTAATTAGATTAGGGAGCTTAATTAATTAAAAGAATTTAATTAATTAAATAAATCTCAATTCCTTAATTGTTAAGGTGGGTTGCCCACATCTATAAATAAGAGTAGTCTTATTATGGGTGGTGGGGGTTGTTGACTTTTAATACGACATAATTCCAATTTGTTGGAGAGTACGCCCTTTTTCTATATAGATAGAAAAACTAGGGTTTAGCCAACCACCCCTTCTTCTTGAATCTTTATTATTCCTTGGTGGATCACCTCTAGAGGCCAAATATTTGGGTGGCTAACGTTGATCAAAGGAACCAAACCCGGTGGATTCAAGTTGAACGCGAAAGGATTTGGAGGTGAACTTGTACCTGAGGAAGCTCGATCTTCAAGGGTATGATTTTATTCTTTATCTTTTCGTTTAATTAATAATTGTGCATAAAGGGTGATCCGGGTATATGGTTTGTAAAATTTTAAAACTCTGATTTTACACGTTTCGGCATATTTTTGCAATTTGAATTGCGTTCATGAATATTACAAACCTAACAGTGGCATCAGAGCCAAACCTTTATGCAAATTATTAATTGTTCAAAATTTGATATGTATGTTGGTATGTGTTTAGAACAATTTAATTGGGCATAATTTTGTTGTATAAAATTTTAACAAAAAAATAAAAATAAAAATAAAAAAATCCGTGATGCATGGCTTATGTAATTCCCGAAACCTGTTTCTTTTTTTTTGTGTGAATATATACAATTTCAAGATTCTTACTAACATGGTTATGCTTTCTACTAACGTGGTTATGATTTCAAGATTCGTTATATATGATTATATATATATAATAACCATGTTAGCTAATTAGTCACGGAAATCAAAGGCATTCACGGAAATCATTGATTATATATGTATCTCGCTGACAATGCATTACGCAGTTGCTTATCTTCAAAAGGCATTTATTTTATATATATATATATATATATATATATATATATATATATATTGGTTATTAAATTATATATATATAATAGTTATATATATATATATATATATATATATATATATATATATATTATTCTTAATTATTTTATAATTAAAATAAAATGTTTATTTTAATTTTAAAATAAAAAGTTTATTTTAATATTAAAATAAAAGGGTTTATTTTAATTTTAAAATTAAATTTCATGCTAACTAATTAGAGTTGGAATTGGATTTTAAGATAACTAATTAGAGTTGAAATTGGATTCTATTTTTCCTTTAATAAAGGAGTTTATTTAGATATGAAATAAGATTTCATATTATTCAAAATAAAGGAGTTTATTTGTGAATAGGAAAGAGAATCCTAGTTTCTTAAATAAAAGAGTTTATTTAGATATGAAATAAAATTTCATATTATTCAAAATAAAAGAGTTTATTTGTGAATAGGAAAGAGAATCCTAGTTTCCTTAAATAAAGGAGTTTATTTAGATATGAAATAAAATTTCATATTATTCAAAATAAAAGAGTTTATTTGTGAATAGGAAAAGAATCCTAATTTCCTTAAATATAGGAGTTTATTTAGATATGAAATAAGATTTCATATTATTCAAAATAAAGGAGTTTATTTGTGAATAGGAAAGAAATCAAGTGTTTCCTTTAATAAAGGAGTTATTTTTTTTACATGGAATTGGATTCCATAATTAATTAAAATAAAGGAGTTTATTTTGATTAAAGATTTTGATTAAAATAAAATAGTTTATTTTATTCAAAATTGGATAAATTAAAATAAAATAGTTTTATTTTGATTTAAATTTGGATTAAAATAAAGGAGTTTATTTTGATTCAAAATTAGATTTTATGCTAACTAAATTTGCCCATTAAATGATATCAATATATATATTAAATGTTAATTATTCATGAGATGAATGTTATTTATTGATGCATATGGTGATGTGTATGATAATAAATGGGATTGATTATGGACTATTGACCAATGTGATTGGATTTTATTTTAGTTGGATGCATGAATGTATGGGTTTTATTAAATGGGGTCTGCGTACCTCGTCTTCTCTAATTTTTTCTTAATGTAAATTCTAACTCTCTCCTATGTACTTCCCCTCGATCACGATCAAGGTTTCTATTTATTTTAAATAGTTTTGTAATAGGAATAGTTAGAATTAATTTTGAAGAATTAGAGATCAAGGAAGCAAGGAGCTTGAAGACCTAGATTTGTAATGGAGCCCAGGGTTTAAATGTAATAGTTATATTTAAATATTAATTCTTGCACCCCTAGGGGTTTGACCTTTTGGTTCACTTGGTGGCTCTAGTGAACCGAACTAGAATAAAAGTCCATAATCAATCAGGGTAGAATATAGTATTCTATATATGTGCATGTTATACTATATATATTATATATTATGCAAACATGCTTCGCATGTTAATTAATATTACGCGTATTTTATATATATATGTGCATGCGCTAAACAAGATGAGACAAATTTATAACAAACCCTCAATTTTTATATTAAGTCCTAAGCGTTCAAAGATATTTGGAATATCGAACGCGCTTTCTAAAGCATGATAAAATTAATAGAGTATTAAATATTTAATATGAGTTTGTTGTGTCACCACAAGGCAAGTATTAAGTATTTAAGATGTTAATTTATCACATTTGATGCTTATAAAGAAAATTGAACAATATTGTTTTGTTGTGTCACCACAAGGATGATATTTTCTTTTTGAATATATGGAGTGCTAGGTGGGACTTAACTTGGATAATTTTGATTCGAATGTGCCACCACTGATCAAAATAATCTAAGAGGCAAAAGAAAAGGAGTTGCATAGTTGATGTAATTGACAAAAGTTGTCTACCTATTTATTTATATATAGTTTGTTATGTCACCACAAGGCTATATACATTTGAAATGGGATCCTTATTCTCACTAGCAAATCTTTAATTAGATTTTGCCGAACTATATAAGTGAGGGTAATATAGTTTGAAGAAAATAGTGGGAGATACCAATTTAAAACAAGACCTAATTTATTTTTGTAATTAATAAAAGAATGTATGTTAAAATGTTGTTAATTACAAATTCATTTACATAATTTTACAATGTCTAAATTACTATCACTGCGAAACATATTAGATGTTATTTAACCAAACCGTATTAAACAGATTGGTTAAGGAATTTGAGAATAGTTCTCAAGGCTGAAAAGCTATCTTATATCCTTAATATGCCTATCCCTGCAATGGTTGCAGATAATGCCTCTGAGGAAGAGATTGATACTTTTAGAAAGTGGCAAGATGATGCACAGTTGGCTCAATGCATCATGCTCGTATCCATGAACAACGAGCTTTCAACACAAGATGAAACTATGGATGTTCCTACTATATTCCCGCACATCAAGTAGTTGATGGTGAGGAAAGTGGGGACCGATAGATATTAGATATCTAAGGAGCTCTTCCGATCTAGAATGGCCAATGACACTATAAGATGCATAAAAAGTTCTTAACATAATCAATTTGATTGATCAATTAGACAACCGGTTTTGTCATGGATGGAGAGTTGAGCCAAGATTTGATCTTGCACTCACTCCGGACTCCTTTCATAATTATTGTGAATTTTCATATGAACAAGCTAGATATCACTACCGATTTGATTTTAACATATTAAAAAATGTTGAGAAGTCACTTTCCAACCAAGAAAGACCAAGTCTTACTGGTAGGGGCCAAAGGATCTTCTAAAAAGAAGAAAGATTCAAAGAAGGTAAATAGAAAGGCAAAATAAAGGATAATAAGAATAAAACTGATATGGATAGCAAAGAAGTTTGCTTCCTTTGCAATAAGCCTCGGACCTTTGGAAAGAAAGCTGCGAGAAGCATCTTGCAGAGGCTAACCAAAGAAGCTTAGTGAAGTTTGGTTCATAATACGCTTTTTGTTCATGATTGAAATAAATTTTTCTTTAAGTCAAGGTTCTACTTGGGTATTGGATACCCACTTTGGTTATCATAAATATAGATTTATGAAGGGACCAAGCAAAAGTAGAAAGCTAAACAAATATAAGTAATCCTATGTGCGGGAAATGTAGCAAAGGTTGTCATATTAGCCATAGAAACTTATAGTTTAGCAATGCCTACGGGCAAATCTATTAAATCAATAAGTTGTTATTGTATTCCAGTTCTTGTTAAAAATATTATTTCCATTTTATTGTTGGACAATGAAATCTTTGGTATTATAATTAAGAACAATTGTTGTTCTATTTATAATAATAATATTTTGTATAGAACTGGAATATTACTTAATAAATTTTGTATACTTGACTAACATAAAAATAATTTTGCATATTGAACAAATTAGTATAAGAAAATGAGATGATCATTCAAAGAGTTGAATGTGTGTATTTGCTGAAATACAAGTGTGAATTATTTGAAAGGTTCAAAGAATTCAGAAGTGAAACAAATTGGCAAAGTATTAAGAATTCTTTGATCGGATCAAGGAATAAATACTTGTGCAATAAGTTTCTAGATCATCTCAAATGGTTTTCTCATAATTGACACATCCTGATACGCAATAATTGATTGATGTATCTGAATGGAAAATTCGTACCTTGTTGGACATGGTGCGGTCCATAATGATTTTACCGACATTCCAGTATCCTTCTAAGGTCTTGTCCTAGAAATGGCTGCATATCTACGAAAATGGTAACCTCAAAATCCGGCCCCAAGACTTCATAAAAGTTATGGACAGGGAGGATTCCTAATCTTAAGTATGTTAAGATAAGGGGTTGTCCAACTTATGTGAAAAGGTTTCAAAAGGATAAGCTTGGGACAAGATTTGACAAGTGTCGATTTGTGGGACATCCTAAAGTAAGTTTAGGGTATATGTTCTATAATTCTACTTAGCAAAAGGTGTTTGTTGTAAAACACGCTGCCTTCTAAGATAAAGGTGTTTATCATTGAAGGGGCTAGTGGGAGGATAATAAATCTTGAAGAGTTCAAAAACCACAAAACACTATAAGTTAAATAAGAGGAACTCGTAGATAGACTTTATACCTCACAACCGAATCATAAACCGGAATAAGCATCAAGATACCTAGGAGGTATGGATTCATCATGATGATGATGATGAGGTACACATCATAGAAGATGATGATCCAGTTACATACGATGAGGTAAGAGTTCTAGTGTCTACAAAAGGGTCAGTGGGAGCGCCGTGAAATTTCTAGTATTATATGTTGATATACTACGGATGAGGAATAACATACCAATGCTACAATCAGTAAAGATAAAGTTGTCTAAACATTCCTCCATGAATGATTTGGAAGAGTATCTTAATTGGGGATATAAATCTATATAGATAGATTTAAGAGGATGCTCGACTTAACCCAAGGAACGATATATTCATTTGATGCTAAAGTCGTTTAGCATGGCAAACTCCAAGAGATGTCTCATGTCGATGAGCTATGGAGTGTATCTCTTAATAGTCCCCACAGACTCTGAAAAAGAGAGGTCGTATGAATGACAATCATGCATGCAATGAAATGTACGAGACACTGATGTTGATCGGTCATATTATGGAGAAGTTCACTATGAAAGTCGCTGAAAACATCTTAAAGTGCTTAACCCAAGCACTAAGGATGTGATCATATTCATGGTGGGTCTAAATTAAAACTAGAGGGCTTAACAGACTCAAGTTTTTTCGATGAGACCAAGATGATGAGAAAAATCCACTTTAAGGTAAAGCGTTATCTTGAATAAGTGGTGCAGTGAATTGGAAAGGTTCCAAACAGCAAAGAGTTGCTGATTTAGTGATAAAGACAAAGTATATATATAGCTATAAATGAAGCTACAAGTTGATTGTTTGGATTAAAAGTTCATTACAGAACTAGGAATAGTTCCTAAGTCTCATCTTGGATCTAAACATGTGTTGTGGCACTTTCATTTGATTATTAGAATCATTGAAAGATGGGAAATCACTATAGAGATGGTGGACTCTCAAGAACAAGATTACATATCCATCAACTAAAGCTTATCCAACAGCAGGATAATCGTCACTTAGAGAAGAAGAGTGTGAGTTACCATGACGATTGGCTTTAGTGCAAGTGGGAGATTGAAAGTAGTATGCACACAAGCCAATCATGTTTGATGATAAAGCATATACTTTGTAACAATCTTATTCATTTATTAATAAAAAGTATTAATTTAATAAAGGCTTTTAATTATCTACATGATGTTGTTTTATAATATGTGATAAACCCATAGTTTTAAGCAATGCTTTTAGAATAATGATGATGATCATTCTAATGAGATCTAAATTCTTTGAAAGCTTAAAACTAAAATAGTTCCCAATCGTTGGATTACTAAATTGGGGATTAGTGAATCCGGATAGATTGGTACACACGCGTTTGCTTGCTCATTGGATGAGGATGATTGATCTCATTATCATTTGTGTGGAAACACTAAAGCAAGTATGTAGGTGCTTATTGGAGAATAAGTTCCTTTGAACGTGGCTCGCTAAGGAATACCTAATGGAGTTTTTTACTTTTTGTCAATAGGAATTCCTGTAGTGATAGTAGTGCAAGTAATCCTTGGACTTGAGATCATCATAGTATCTTGTGTATGATGAGTTATACTTTGACTTATTCTTTAAGACCCTTAGGGTATATCAAAGGGTATGCTTGGGTATAATAAGTTATACATGGAGATAATGAATGATCAATAAAGAATCTACCACTTCTATTAAAAGAAGAGAAATGTCCTATGTGATTCGATAAATGACAACCCAGTAGTCCTTGGCCAAGGCAGAATGAAATTAGAAAGGAGTTTCTAATTTGCATTATTTGGAGTTGTGCATTTAAGAATCGAAAAATACATATAATTAAATAAAATAAGACTTGACAAAGTAATTCCATGCCTTATATTTAATTGGGACATTGTATGGTGGAAGGATTGAATTAGACAAAGAACTATTTACTCAAAGGTTCTTTAATGATTAATGTTGAAATCTATATTATCTGGAAAGTCGTTGATCGCTAGGGAGGCTTATCCCTATTGTAGAATAAATATTATTTATTTAAATAAATTAATTATTTAATTAATTTATTTAAATAAGATTAGAATTATTCTAATTGATTTATTCAACCTAGGTTTAATATGGAGAACCTAAAGGGTCACACCATAAAAGGAAGAATAATTATTTAAGAAGTTAATGGCATAATCGTAATAATATGTTATGTATATTTAATTTAATCTATGGTGATAGAATAAATTAAATAGCTTAATATTTATTATTTAATATTTAAGAAATATTAAATATAAATAAATAAGAGGAGTCTTATTAATATTATTACAATTATTATTATTTTAATTTCTAAAAGAGTTTAGGAATTAATTTAATATAAGTACTCTCATTTATTCCTAATTGGATTAGGAAGGAAAATTAGTTAAAGAAGTTTAATTAATTATCCCTAATTAGATTAGGGAGCTTAATTAATTAAAAGAATTTAATTAATTAAATAAATCCCAATTCCTTAATTGTTAAGGTGGGTTGCCCACATCTATAAATAAGAGTAGTCTTATTATGGGTGGTGGGGGTTGTTGACTTTTAATACGACATAATTCCAATTTGTTGGAGAGTACGCCCTTTTTCTATACAGATAGAAAAACTAGGGTTTAGCCAACCACCCCTTCTTCTTGAATCTTTATTATTCCTTGATGGATCACCTCTAGAGGCCAAACATTTGGGTGGCTAACGTTGATCAAAGGAAGGAACCAAACCCGGTGGATTCAAGTTGAACGCGAAAGGATTTGGAGGTGAACTTGTACCTGAGGAAGCTCGATCTTCAAGGGTATGATTTTTTTCTTTATCTTTTCGTTTAATTAATAATTGTGCATAAAGGGTGATCCGGGTATATGGTTTGTAAAATTTTAAAACTCTGATTTTACACGTTTCCGCATTATTTTTGCAATTTGATTGCGTTCATGAATATTACAAACCTAACAGGATGGATTGGAACTATTTTGGGGGCATCACACCATCAACATATTATCATTTTAAAAAAAATTGTCAATGAATTATTAGATTATAATAGAACCATTAGCCAACAAATTATCATAATTTCAAGCTAAAATAACAACTACTTTCAGAAAATTCTTATGGAAATGACAAATAAAATGAGGACAACAATGACACTGTTTTGTCTTAGAGAATTATTTCAAAAACAGACAATTTAGGTGTTCTACCTTCTTCTTTCTGGTATTTCACCAAACATTTGGCATGCAATATTATGAGTTGCATAAGGTAAAAAAAAATCAAAATGTACCTGCTAATATGCGGCTACCCAATCTAGCTTTAATTTATAACACATGAAAAATATTTATTTACCAAAGTAAACATCTGCTCAACATTGAAACAAAAAGGAAAACCAAATCTTTGGATGTATAATAACTATTTTTTCCTTGATTAAAACTTTGGTTGGACAAAATCATATAATGATCAAAATCCTTGTATAATATATATACATATATATATAATCAGGGGAAAGGAATGGAATCCCCATCCTCTTTATAATAAAATAGAGAATCAACACAGAACAATCTCTCTCGATTTGTGTGTATAGTTTCTCGCACACACAAAAACAAATACTACGTGAGAACATCACTTAACTTACAATAGAAGATCAAAAGTTAAAATACCTCAAACTAACAACTTGAACTAAGATTTAATAATTGTCCACTAACGATAGATTTGCCGTGCACCGAGATTGAACTTCTTTCAAAAAAAATCAAATAAAAAGATTCATCTATTTCCATTTTGATCATTACCTAAGAAAATACAATAAAATATTGCTATAATAGTATACATTTTAGGCATTATGAAATACCAATGTATATTCTTTTTTTGGCATTTATCAAATATGTAATGTGCACTTGGGAAATGAATACACAACTTAATGTGTGTGTGTGTGTATATATATATATATATATATATATATATATATATATACCACTAACCACATCATTACCGCCATTTCTTTAACACATAAATGTCAGGTTTAACATCTACATATGTTTATTTAAAAATGCTCTAAAACTGAACTTAAAACACCAACAACTAATCTTCCAAACCTCAAAAAAGCAAACAAATGAAGCATAAACAAAGTGAGTTTACCTCTACAGATCCCATTTTCTTTGTGTTCAACACTAGCCTTATCTTCTTAATACATAACCATTTCTCTATCCGTGAAATCCTCATGTTGTTTTTCTCTATCCTCATCTATTTCTATTTTGTCTCCATCCTTCTCATGCTCTTTTCTCTTTATCTTGATTGCCCCTCTCAGATACTTGTCAAGCCTCTTTGGCCATGTTCTTTCCCTTTATATTGCTTTTCCCTCTCAGTTACACCCCTAGGTTCTCTTTCGTTCTCCCTGTCAAATACCGTGTCTATATCCTTCTGTTAACTTTTCTTTTTCTCATTTATCATTTGCCTTAGTTCATAGACATACTTTGTGATGAGATCCAAAGGTTGAATAAATGAGAAATCTTCATACATAAGTGTCGTTCTGGCATACTTGAAACAAACAACGATCAACATAAAGCATCATGCAAACATTTAAAAAAAAATAAAAACAGTTAAAAAATAAATAATAGAAGTAGGCATGCTAACATTACTCAAGTTTGCTTCCATCTCTAGGTACTGGAATCCTTTTGTATAAATTTAATAAGTGCTCCATGTGGAACCAAATTATCGTTAATTGGGCACTTGTTGATACATGCCTCATATCCTAAAGCAAAAGCTGAATGCGTTAAACCTGCGAGAGAGTATAACAGTAGCACATTCCTGCAAGAAAGTATGACAGTAGCACATTCAGAATATGGACATACAGGACATAAAAAGCTAAGCAATAATAGTTGTACAGTACAAATATGTGTATATGAAATATGTATATAACTATATGTACATATCATTAGAAACTTACATTTCTCCTTGAAGAATGATTACCAATGATCATCAGTGATTTGAAAAATACATTATGGTTATTAGTTTTCATGTGTTTGTGACGGTTCCCTATGCATTATAGTTTCATCTGACATTACTTTTTACACACCCTCCCTGTCCTGCAAAGATTGACTAATTGATTGAATTTTGCCAGCAAAATAATTTTTAAATTTTTGCTCAATGATGAACAACATATACTGAAATTATTAAAGATATCAAAACCGACAAATCTTTTCAGGATTAATGGAGTGAACCATATGAAATGAAAATCTCGCTTAACATCACATCATTGCAATCACAAAAATGCTCAATTTTTACCACAATTTTTTGAGATGCAACAAAATGAGCCATCAGATACAAAGAATTTTAAGAAACTGAGCCACAACCCAAACAATAATTAACACTCGAGTTCATATTATTTGAAATGGTAAAAATATGATAAAATTATTTTGATTTATAATGAGTGTTTAAGAAAATTAAGATTACATACACTACTCCAATGAATAATGAACTGTTGAAACTGAAATTATCTTGCTTCTAGCTCCATTGCCGTACATAATTAGCAGAGGTAATCGAATTTTAACGACTCATTTTCAAGTAAATAATTTAGGAAATTGGAAAGAGAAACCCATGGGTGGTAATTGCAAAGCAGAAGAACCCTTAAAATGAGATACTACACGTTTAAGTTTTTTCTGGAAACCCAAAAGGAAACATAAAATTAGGATAAATAGATGGAGAAACTGACCTCTGAGTAATGGAATTAGTATCTACACGTTGGTCTTGAGAATTCGGAAAACAGAAACATTAAAGCCATCAGAAAGAATCGCAAAAATCAGGTGAAGAAAAGGAATTGACTTTCAATTTAACCGAGGTGACTCGCCCAAATTTCAAATTAACTGGGTTGACTCACCCAATTATGTAATTTAAAGGATTGGATGTGATGCCTTTATATATAAGGTATTGATTTTGAAAAGATTTTGAAGAGGACAAGCTTTAATCTGCTAAAAAAAACTTTATAGTGATTAAATTGATAACATGTGTAAAGTTGGTTAGATTTTTAGGTTATTAAACTTTAAAATATTATTATTATAAATAAAAATTCAAATAATAGAGAGAGAGAGAGAGAGAGAGAGTCCATTTTTCTTTTATTATTATTTTTTTAAAGGTCTCTTCAAAACGGACGAATGCGCATCAAACTTCCACTGCAACTCCGATCTGAAAAATGGAGTTCTTAGAGCATCTCCAGCAGTGCCGGAATCACAAATCCTAGACTATATTTAGTCTAGGAACACATATCTCGCTCCAGCAGATGGACTAAATATAGTCCATCCAATTTTCAACAAGGCAAAAAAGACTATATCAAGGAATCAAAACTGATGGACTATAATTTGGACTATAATTTTTAATATATTTAAATAGGAGAGATGTTGATGAGGAAGAAGGAGAAGGGAGATGGTGAGGAAGGAAAAGGGGATTCTGAAGAAGGAGGAGGAGGAGGAAACAAATGATCAAGAAGAAGATGAGAAGGTCTAATAAAAAAAGTAACAAATAGAAATTAAAAAATTTATAAATATGCAATCAACTATTTCAACCTTTAACAATTATATAAGTATTTTGTTAATAATAATTTATATTTTTATTATATTTGATTTTTATTTTTTTATTGATAATATTTCTTTAATTTATTTTTAGATGAAAATTATGGTTCTCCTATGTATTATATTATTTTTTTATTATATTTGAGTTTTTTGAATTTATTAATTATTTTAATCTTTTTTATATTATAGTCACGGGATAGTCAGCATGATATATCCATCTCATTTGAAAAGATCGAAGACTAAAAGACATCTATAGACTAAATATAGTCAAGTAGATAGTCCATCTGCTGGAGATGCTCTTAGACGAATAAAGCAGACCCAGATTCCTCTTTCAATCCCGCCCAATTCCTTCCCATTCAGAAAATGAAGAGAATCTCAATTCCTTTTCCCTCCACAAACCCACTCTTTTCCTTTTCCTTTTCCTTTTCCTTTCGTTCTTTCTCTTTTTCCTCTCTCTCCTTTACTTCCATTCCGAGCCCCTCCAATCCATCTTCTTCTGGTTCACCTTCTCCCTCCTTCTCGGCCCCTTCGCCCCCGCCTCCATCACCGCTGGAGATATCCGCGTCGGCCGCGGCCGTATCCTCCAACCCCCGCTGCCGCCCCAAAATGAAGAAACTAACCCCGCCGCCGCCGATCTGAATAAGAAAGCCTCCAATCGCCGATCAAAACCCAAAAAGAAAGAGGAATTCAGTTTTAATTCTGCCCCTTTTGTTGTCAACGAGAATGAAAAGAAACCCAGTGAGGGGGGGATGAATGGGGTAAAATCTGTTGAAGAGAGAGAATGGAGTGAGGGGGATTTGGAATTGTTGAAGAAGTAGATGGTGAAGAATCCGGTGGGGAAGCCGGGGCGGTGGGAGGCGATTTCGGAGACATTTAATGGTAAACATGGGGTGGAGAGTGTGATAAAGACTGCTAAATCATTGGGAGAGAAGAAAGTGAGCGATTCAGATTCGTTTAATCGGTTTTTGAAGGACCGGAAGCCAGTGGATAAGAGGGTTGAGGATGAAATTGAGAATGTAGCAATGGGTAATGGTGAACTAAAGGAGAATTCTTGGAGTGGTGGGGAGGATATTGCTTTGCTTAATGCTTTAAAGGCGTTTCCAAAGGATGTGGCAATGAGGTGGGAGAAGATTACTGCAGCCGTGCCGGGAAATTAAAGGCTGCGTGTATGAAGAGGGTTGCTGAATTGAAAAGGGATTTTAGGAGCTCCAAGGTCTCTTCTAATGAAGCCTAGATTGAAGAAGAATCATGATTCATGGAGTTACTTTTCTATTTATATGAACCGGCAGCATTGAGGAGGTAATATTTGATTTATTCTCATAATATTATTTTTGCTTGTTAACATTGGTAAGGCTGCGTTTTTTTTATATATATATGGGAGTTGAGGCTATTAACCCAAGATGTTCTTTGATTGAGATGGGGTGGTTAATGATACATGTGTACGGAAAATATGTAATTTTAGTGACAAGTAATATGAATGAAGTAGTTATATGATTTTATAAGTTTTATGAAACAGCATTGAGTAATGTATGATCTATTATTTTGATATTTCATTTTGTTAAAAGTGAAAAAATTCATTTCTGTATTGAATTTGATATTGGATTTGAGGATATTAATCAGGTATTACTTGATGAATGTAATTTGTTGAGATTGTTTTTGTGAGTGCAATTTATAAGTTAATGTGGGGGGAACTGTTGTGAATTGATATCTATTGCCCATTCAATGTTATCTTTCTTCCCTACTTTTTTTAAATGAGATTATGAGTTGATTGCTTGATATTACAGTGGCAATGATGCCCGAGAGGATGTTGTTTTTTTTTTAATTTATTTGTTGTGTGTGCGTGCGCTGATTAGGACTAAGTAAGAAGATGTTAGTGTTGCAATAATTTCATAGCCTTTGAGTTTATTAATCAAACTCATGTTATATACAAACATTAATCATGTAGAACTTTAAAGACATTGTAAGTCCAGAGTTAATATTAGGGTTAGGCTGGAGAAGTGAAAGATCCACGAAGGTTAAGATATGTTGTGTAAGGAGAGCAAAAGGGAGGAAAATATGCAAGAATGACAATAGTAGTATTGGCAGAATTTCTCTCTCCAGAATCAGTGATGGGACTGAAATCTAAAGTCTTGATCAAATCATGACTGAGAGTATATATAGTAGTCGGGGTTTTTGTCCACGTGGAGGGTCACATGTCATGTGTATTTCATGTCATGTGTATTTCATGTGCCCAAGTGGGCCTAGATATTGTTGAGATCATTCTCGGTCGAGACTGGTGTCTAATTTATATAATCACCCTCTCGGCGGTTCTATCTTCCTAGTGTAGCTATTTCCTTAAACAAAACTAAGTACTTCTAAGGTCTTCAGTACAAATGCCCGAGACTATCTTTGAGCTGATGTGTATCCTGAGTTTCTGGCAGGTGTCTCAACTTTTTTTTTTTGGTGCAAAGGTTTTTTCACTAATACGGTGCCATGTGTTGCTTCTTCATTGGTGTGTTGATTCTTTATTGGTGCCCTCTCGGGGCCACATTGCATTCCCTGGTAAATTACTGAGACACGTGTCACATAGTTCACATGTGGCCTCCGAGAGGCCACACTCCCAGTCGCATGACAACCCCTTTTGATCACACGCACCTATGTGGTGGCATGGGGCCCACAGACATCATTCGAAATTCAACTCAAGTGACTAAGCCTATTATCAAGCTTGTGGCTGGTTACATAATTGAGTTATTGTATTAATAGGACGACTAGAAAACGGAACACCATTGTGGAAAGAACAAAGATGTATAGTTTCATCCATACAAATATCGTCCTTATAGACATTGTTGGGTTGGGGGAAGGAGTCAAATTAATTATATCAAGGATGAGGGCTGAAGTATACTCTTGGTTGACAAGTTGATAGTGTGCTCAACTTATTTCTGTATGCGCATGTATATGATAAAGACTTTGTCCTTCCTAATATACCTGGTTGCTTTCTACTTGTCCTTTCATCGTCAGAGGATGGAGAATGGATATTCCATTGGCAACAACATTTGAATGCTGTTGGTGACTGGGAAGAAGGTGGTTCCTGATATGCTTTGTCTTCTTTTCCGGGGGAGACTGGAAATTCCATTGGTAACACTAACAACATTTGTACCTTACATTTTCTATCTGAAAGTTTTTTTTGATACATCTAACAAATAAATTATGACCGACACTGTTGTTGCAAGATGAGATAATATGAAGGCTGTAATTATCTTAAGAGTAGATAATTGCTTCACTCTTAATCACTGTTAAGACTAGTATAGTGATGCTAAATGAGTTTGTATATAAAATAACATAACACCTTTAAGATTTTCTTTAGTTTCTATAAGTCCTGTAATAGCATCTGAGCTTGACTTCTTGGTTGTTTGTCGCTATATATGTTTATGCATCGTTAAAAAAAGTTACTGCTCTATATATAGGGACGGATCGAATTGTCGTCGGTCCGTTCACAAAAGGGATGAAGCGAGGTGAAATTTAGATAAGGGGTGAAATTTAAGATTCGTAATCAGTATATATATATATTGTCAGTGTGTGTGTGTTAAGACTTCATATTGGCACAGTGAAAATTTGCAAGCACGGTCAGTTCCTTACTTCCTATCGCTAGTTTGTCTTATATTTGCTTGCCCTCTTGGCCACGGTATGTTATAGTTCAAGTGTGCGCGCCTTTGTTCATTTTGAAAATGAGTTCAGAAGCACGACTGTCAAAATTTGGTAAAGATACTAGTGCCATAGTTGTCATGGCTCCTAGAATTTTGTATAATGAATTATTAATAGAAATGAGGAATTATTTGAAAATGTTGTCTACAATTATGTGTGCATGTGAGCTTATGTGATATGAAGATATGGAAATAGAAAATTTCATAAATAAGAATTGAGAATGAATTAAATATGAGATTATAAATTATGAGAATATATAACAAACTTAAGTTAGGAATTAACTAAGTTTGGGATAAGAAGCCTTGTGTGACATGAATAATTAAGATGATGGATTAATCATGTGTGATTAATTCATGGAAGATGATGGGAAATAAATTCAAGATGATAATTAATTAATTTATGAATTAAGTTGACAATAAAGAATAATGAAGTCTTATTGATTATATTGGCCCAATGGGAATTAATATTGGGTGAATTAATGAATGCATTTTGTATGGGAATTAAATAGCTCAAAGCTTTATTTACTAATGAAATTAGTAGGATGACTTTTTGGCCCAATGATTTAGTCCTACACTTTAAGTGAGTGAAACCCAAAATGAAATTAAATAAGTCCACAAACATGGCCTAATTAAAATTCAATAAGGAGGCCCACTTTCTAGAAGGCTCCATGTGAAGAAAAAAATAATAATAATAGTACTCCCTCCTCCCCTAAATCCAGCCATGTTGCCTAGGTTAGCCATGATGTCCTAAATTTTTTATTTGATTTAGCCATGTGGTGGAAGTGATGGGCTAGGGAGTAGCTTTTTTACCTAATCGTGGGTAACCATTGGATAAAATAATCTTACGAAATATATATATATATATATATATATATATATATATGAGTTGATTTTGATTTTCAAAATATGGTTATGGTTCTATTTAAGAATTAAAATTATGTTAAGGTTACTAATGTCTAGATTCATTATATAATGGATGTCTAGTAACTCCCATGTCCATTGAGTTTTGTAACTCGTGACTCTTGAGTTTTGTAACATCCTAGTAGTTATGTTAGTATTGATGTTATTATATCTATATATAATAACATTTGTAAAGTAAAGGTGGGATGGACATATACAATTACAAGATATGAAATGAGAATGCTCCTCCCTTGATCACCATCTTTGTTCTTCATATTATATATTAATCTTTTATAATACGTTATCAGCACGATTTGCTTCTCACTTTCGTCTTAAAGCAGATAATTATATTTGGTTTATTGGTAAGAAGTAGAAGGTATATTTATCTATTATTTATACAAATTATTAATATACTTTTATGCATGTCTTCAATATCAGATGTTGTAGGATTCTGGTGACTATGCTTTCATTTGAAAGCATGGTGGCCTAAACAAGTCTATATTTGCTCATGCGGGATTTGATTTGTTAAAGCATGCTAGTATAACTAATTTCAGTTTCACTGGTTGCAAAAGCTGAGAAATTTGTTAGTAAGGGATAGTAAGTAATTAACTGTCTAACTTTGTTTTGGTTTTTGATAAATGGAAGACTCAATCGCTTACTTGGAACCTATAGAAAATAGAAATTAATTGGAGTTCAGGATGCTTTTAGATTTCAAATATGGTGGTGATTGATGATAATATCACCTCAATATGAGATAAATTGTTTACTTTGATTTAGGTTCATGAGATTAGTAACCTTAACATGGGGTGAGATTTTCTTTTTAGTTATATTATGTTATCTCGCCACTGCTTAAAGATTTCAGAGTTAAGTCGATTACTGTCATGATTTTATCTATCTCGATAAATTCACCAACTAGTTGAGCAACTTTATAACAATTAATGTGGCAAAATTTTAACCCCTTCTTTTTCAATTTGAACCAAGTAATCGCTTGTAACATTGGTGAAAGATAAAGAAGAAAAAACAAGTAAGCATTCAAAGTGTAAACTTTCTTGATTATTTCGTCCTTGATTACTTGTCTCTTTATGGTCGGGTCCATAGCTCAAATGATAGAGCATTTGATTGCATCAAGAGGAACACCCGGCCATCGCCATATCAATTTGATAATAATAGCAAGATAGTAACTAACATAAATAGAATCTTACATTGCAAAGCTTCATATCCATTTGGACCCGCTTTGGGTCATAAAGCAAATATACTTAGTAGTGTTCAGTCGTTATTTAGTTTTAGTAGAAAATTTTAGTTTCAGTATTTTACGTGCATTTCTATAAATTGTTTCATTATAATTAAAACCGAACATATATAATTATTTAATTTGATGGAAAATATGTTTAGTTATTTAATATTCAAATTTTATAAATTTGAATTTGTTGCTTTTGATTTATATCGAAGCAAGAATTGTTTGTAATGGAATCTTGATGTTGAGATTCATATAAAGGCAAAAGAACCTGGAGATACAATTAAAGTTGACAATCATGCATCCTTGTAGGATCATGCAAAATTAATTATTTTTATTCGTTATCATCTCCATAAAAAAATTGATAAAGACATGTTAGAAAAAAAATAAAATAATATTTACTATATTTCATGCCTCGAATATGCTCCCTGTAGTAGCAATATTGTGAGTATAAGTTCATAATATATTCCACAAGCGATAAAAGGAAATTATATTCCTAGTAAGTGATATCATTTCTTCTAGTGGTCAGACAAAATAATGAGTTTTTATTTGAAAATCAACAATCTAGCTCGACCGATTACATTACATTCCACGAAGTGAATGGAACCTCATTTGATAATCATAGAAAATTATGATTGTGGTTATGGTAGTAGACGTGAAAGGAATAATCAATATAGAAAAGGAATGTACCGTCAGTACTCTAAACATTTGGTATATAGATTTGTACCAAGACTCCATAAAAGAAAAGAAAATGGAATTGAAATAAATTTTATTGTTCATAATGATCCCGAAGATCCCATGGATTATTTTGACTTTTCAAATGGAGTGGATATAACTCATTTTGATATCTATGGTTTCCTTGATTTTATGTTGATAAATGTTCATACTAATTAATTATTTTTATTTCATTATATTATGACATTATATTAAGTATTTTTATTATATGTTTTATTTATGTTTCAAGTAATAAAGTTAAATTTATGTTTTGCATATATGAAGTTGTATGGGCTAGAAGCTCATCAAACTTAATTAAAGTCTCTGGAAGAGCAATTATAATATTGTCAAAGAGCACAAAACTTTGTATTGATGATTCTTTATATTCTTCTGAGGCAAGCAGAAATTTGCTCAGTTTTAATGATATACGTTATAATGGTCATCCATTGAAGAACCAGAAGATTCTTCAATTTAAGGAATTTTCATGTGCTGCTTGTTCTCAAGGCAAATTGGTCATTAGACCATTACCAGCTAAATTTGGGATTGAATCTCCAAAGTTTCTAGAACGTATTCAAGGAGATATTTGTGGGCCTATTCACCCACCAAGTGAACCATTTAAATATTTTATGGTTTTAATAGATGCATCTACAAGATGGTCACATGTGTGCTTATTATCAACTCAAGAACTAACCTCGGCGTTTATGAGATTACTTGCTTAAATTATTAGATTACTTGAAAGCACAATTTTCAGATCATACAATCAAGACTATTCGTCTTGATAATGTCGGTGAATTTACATCCCAAACATTTAATGATTATTGCATGTCACTTGGGATATATAATGAACATCATGTTGCCTGAGTTCATACTCGTAATGGTCTTCATTGAATCATTTATTAAACGCCTCCGATTAATTGCAAGATCATTGCTCATGAGAACAAAACTTCCTGCTCTGTTTGGGGGCATGCTTTTTATGAAAGGCGTGAAGAATTTCTTATATTACTCAATAGTATCGGGCCGTAAGCTCATATTAGAAAAGTCAGAAATTTTCTCTTCGGGATATATTATACTAAAATGAGAATAGTTGAAATAAATGTTGTAATACACCGTAAATATATAATACACCGTAAGTGTTCGTGATCAAAAGATTTTATTATTTAGCATGATCATATTGATCATCCAGATCAATAATGTTGCATTGAATTATTGAAAACTCCCATGAACATCCCGTAAGGAAACGTAAGATTCCTTTACTTGTTGATTATATCAAAGTAAATTAATTACCAATACATGCTTGGGGTCATGCTATTCATAACCTCAATAAGTGATATTTTTAAGGTATAATTTGAGGATTGTTATTTTAATGAAACAGCTCTTCCCACCATTAGGGGGAGAAAAGTCGTTGCTAAAAAGCACGACGTTAGATCGTTACTCAAGTAACGATGGGAGATTAATTAGAATGTTTCAACGTTATTTAATCTTGATCCTTATACAAATAAATATGAACTAGAAGTTCAAAGGATAATTCATTTGCAATGAATTGCAAATTAATTACCATAATTATTCACCGATAATAAGAAAATAGTGATATATCACATTCTAGCTACTAATATTTAGCAGAGATTGATGTCCTCAGAGGACAATCAATTAATGCAAGATAGAATTGAATCTAAGTCACACCAAAAACATGAAAGAATGATGCGGTGTTAATGATAGAATTTCCCGTAAGAAGAAAGTACAAGAAAAAACAAGTTGCGACCTATAAAGAGGCTATACCCATGAAACAAAGCTACAAAATTTATCAATCTATCCAAAACTTATGAACAAAAATCTCTCCGTAAATAAAACTCTTGAAGAGTTATCCTTGAAGAGGATCAGTACCGAAAATAACGAGATCTCGATACATTATGTATATATACAGAGACGATATATTGGATAGAAATAAAATCGTTATTTATAAATATATTTTCATATAAATTTGCTATGGATATTACCAGAAGTAATGATCATCGTTGATGAATGTAGAAATATTTGGCCAATGTAGAAAGAGGCGATTCAAGCAGAATTAAATTCACTAAGTAAATATGAAGTTTTTGAACTCAGAGTCCAGAACACCTAAAGGTGTAATGCTCAGAGAATACAAATGAGTATTTGTACGAAATAAGAAAAATAAAATTATATGGTACAAAGCGCAACTTGTAGCACAAGATTTCTTCGCAAAGACATGATATTAATTATGAAGAAACATATGCTCCTGTAATGGACACAATTACATTCAGATTTTTAATTAGCTTGGTAGAAAGAGAAATTAATGGATGTTGTTACATCATATCTGTATGGATCATTATATAATATATGAAAATCCCTGAAGGATATAAAATGCCTGAAGCATATAATTCTACATCTCGAAATATGTATTCTATTAAGCTACAAAGATCTTTATATGGGTTAAAGCAATCCAGATGCATATTGTTGTATAATCGCCTAAGTAGATATCTTTTGAAAGAAGGATTTGAGAATAATCCAATTTATGCATGCATTTTTATCAAAAGATCATAATCTGGATTTACTATTATTACTGTATTTATTGATGAAAGATTTTGCTCCAGAAGAGTCGACAAAAATAACAAATTTGAGATGAAAGATATTGGAAAGACAAATTTTTGTCTTGGCCTACAAATTGAACTATAGAATTCTTGTACACAGAAAAAGTCCTGAAGTAACTTTACATGAATAATGTTAATCCTTTGAGTACTCCAATGATGGGATTGGTCACTTGATATCATGAAAAATCCGTTTGACCACAAGAAAATAATAAAGAAACTTTTGGTCTTGAAGTACCATATATTAGGTCCCAAGTACCATATCTTAATGCAATTGATACTTTGATGTATCTTGCAAATTTATTTAGACTTGATATAACATTTGCAAGTTAACTTACTAGCAATGTATAGTTATGCACCAACTCGAAGATATTGTAATGAAATTAAACATATTTTACGTTGTCTTCGTGAGACTATTGATTTGGGATTATTTAATCCAAATGGTAATAGAACCAAACATATTGAACCAAAATTATTTTATACACATGAGCCCCGGAAGAATGGCAATATTGATCATGTGATAATTTGTTGATATATTCATTAAGTCATTACCAACTATGATTTTGAAGAAGATGGTGCACAATATTGGCATACTCGACTTAATGATATTTTTTTACCATGAACAATGGAAATTCTATGTACTTATGAAGGGAGTAAAAAGGATATATCTTTGATTGTACTTTTTTTCTTTTCGCTAAGGTTTTTTCCCACTGGGTTTTCCTTTGCAAGGTTTTAATGAGGCAATCCCAAGGCACTAGAAGTTATACAAGAATATTGTACTCTTTTCCTTCGCCAAATTTTTTCCCACTGGGTTTTTATTTGGTAAGGTTTTTAACGAGGCATATTCTTAGAAAATTGCTACAAAAGAACTCCATCCATTCTGTATGAAGACAATGTTGCATGTATAGCTCAATTAAAGGGAGGATACATCAAAGATAATCTAGCAGATCAACTGCAATGTTTGAAAGATTGCGCTGCAATATTGGAATGCGACAGCTGAAGAACTTAAGTATACATTCATGAGGGGGAGCTAATGCGCGCTGCACTCTTTTTTCCTTAACCATGGTTTTTTCCCATTGGATTTGTCCTGGTAAGGTTTTTAATGAGGCAGTTTTCAATGCGTATTGCTATACAATAGACATCCAAGGGGGAGTGTTATAAAATTATGTCTAGATTCATTATATAATGGATGTCTAGTAACTCCCATGTCCATTGAGTTTTGTAACTCGTGACTCTTGAGTTTTGTAACATCCTAGTAGTTATGTTAGTATTGATGTTATTATATCTATATATAATAACATTTGTAAAGTAAAGGTGGGATGGACATATACAATTACAAGATATGAAATGAGAATGCTCCTCCCTTGATCATCATCTTTGTTCTTCATATTATATATTAATCTTTTTAATAATAATATATATATATATATATATATATATATATATATATGAGTTGATTTTGATTTTCAAAATATGGTTATGGTTCTATTTAAGAATTAAAATTATATTAACCATTTTTAATGAGTTGTGTGGGTTGAAACTATATGGTTATGGTTAAAAATCATATTAACCATATTAACCATTTTAAGATATTTTGACTTTTAAATAGAACTTTTAAAAAATAAAATTGTGACCGAAATCACAATTAAATTAATTAAGTAATAATATGATATAAAAATTATTAATATAAATAATAAAATGCTAAAAAATTATACTAATAAAATTTTAAACAAGTAGTACTCCATGATCATCATATATTTATATTAATTATGTAAAATTATGTTTGAAATATTTTAATTATTGGTGATTTATTTGAATTAATTATGTAAATTTATTATACTTTCACTCTAATTAAGATATATAAATTGATAATAAGGATAAAATAGTAAAATATTATATTCGGACCTATTATAAAATTGATTATCAAACAACTCTTTTATATTTAATTAAACTTTGTTCAAAAAACCTTAATAAATATTTGTATTTTATATAGAACCTCAATTTTAATAAACTTTCATTACGAGTTTTATCAAATAGTAAAATTTTAATTATTTATTTGTTTAAGAATCTAAACATAGTCTAAAAATACATTATTTGTGTGGTTAGATAGAGGAATGAAAGATGATACTATAATGGTAAATAGTTCCATCTCCTTAGACCTTAAGATGAAATGGATGAAACAAGGAAGAAAATAATTCTATAAAAAAAAGAAAGAAAGTTGAATTGAGTTATTTATTTATTTAAGTAAAGCGGGACTGCGTTGAGTTAGAAGAGTGCATATTTTGATTTGATGTTTAAAGTAAATGCTCATGATTATATGTGAAGTCCTTCAAGGAATATATGTACAAGGACTTAGTGATAGATCAAAATTGTTTGGTTGATCTAAGCTCTTAATGGTTATCATTCTGTAAATGGATGTATAGATAAAGAGATAAAAGATGTTAGGTTGATCTATGTCTTGAAATGTAATAGATAGGCTTCAACAAGAATCGCAGTCTATCGAGCTGATCAAGAGATTGCATAAGCCAAGGCAGAATCGTAGAGCATCAAAGATCGTAGTGTGTCTGCCTTGAAGGGCCTCTCCGGAAATCGTAGAGTGGTCCAGACGTTTGCCGAAGCTAACTCAGAGATCGTAGTGTGCTCTCGCAAACGTAGAATCTGCAAGACAGACAAGTGAAGATCGTAGTGTGCAAGTCCTTAAGAGAAATCGTAGTGTTCTCATTTGATAGCATTAGATCAAGCACCAAGGTGGCAAGACACCACGATCTGAATCGTAGAGTATCATCTACCTATGTCAGAAGCATCGAGCCTTATCCTTTTGTTTAAGGATAAATTCCAACAAATGTGGAATGGGTTATAAACGTTGAAATCTTCACTAGTCCCAATGGCACAAAAGATATCCTTAGTATACAACGAAAGAAACGTATTGAAGAAGCTAAAGAAAGGACCATGGGTCAGAGAAAAATACCTTTTCATGTGTTAGGTGAGAAAGCAGTCTGCTGTGTCAGTGGGCCAGCATGCAATTCAGAAGATATACAGAAAAGCCTCCATCAATGTTCAGAAACGTCAAACGCATTAAATACTCCAACGGATGGATTCAACGGACATATTTCAAGGATCGCATATATGCAAGACATCAGCAGATGATTCAACTAAGCAAGCATTGAACAAAAACTAAGAAGAACACTCAACGCTCAACTCTACGATCTGAGAAAAAGAGAAAGCTTGCTCAGCTACTCAGTTCTTTAAAACAAGAGCTTAACGGCAACTGAGTAGCACCAATCAAGAACTCAACAATAGCTAAACCAATGAAGTAAGAAGTTTCGAGTCAGAAGGACTTGAAGAGTTCTAAAGTGAACTGTGAAGAACCAAGTCTGTTGGACTTGAAGAGTTCAAGAGTGAACTAAGATGTTCCTAGACTACTGGTCTAGAAGGAATCTGTGAGATTCAGAAAGTGTAAAAGACATCCTTAGTGGATTTCTTACTCGAGAAGTAGATGAGTGGACTAGGAGCTTTAAGTGCTCTGAACCACTTAAAACTGTTGTGTCTATTGCATTCTTGCTATAATTGTTATAACTGCTATAACTGTTATAACTGCCTCACTCTCATTAACTCACTATATCTAAAAAGGGAGATCAAACAAACCTTAATTTCGCTGTGTTTAAATCATTATCAAAACTGACAAAGTAAAATGAAAAGAATTTTAAATATCTATTTAACCCCCCTTCTAGATAACTATTGTGCCTCCGGGAACTAACAATTGGTATCAAAGCAGATTTTATTATGTAGCCTATAAAGCTTAAGTAGATCCAATGGCACACTTACCAAGCGAATCAAAGACTGGAGGAGGCAGCAAGCCACTTATGTGAAACAAAGATAAATTCGCCAACTGGAAAGTTCGGATGCAAGCATACATGGATTCAATAGATGAAGATCTATTTGAAACTGTTCAGAATGGGCCCTACGTTCCTACAAAGCTTGCACCAACTACTGAGACGATCCAAGCAGAATACGATCAAGGTCGAAGAGGAGAATGGATGATGACAACGAGAAGAAAGTTGTTCAACTCGACAAAAAGGCCAAGAACATTTTGTTTCAATCCTTAGAAGATGATCTGTTCGAAAATGTGGTCAACAACAAAACAACAAAACAGCAAAGGAGGTTTGGGAAGCACTGCTCATCATGCATGAAGGAACGGAAGAAGTCAAAGAAAACAAACAATCTCTCCTGACACAGCAATATGAAATGTTTACACACGGTCAAGGAGAAA
This sequence comes from Panax quinquefolius, assembly GCA_020205615.1. Taxonomy (NCBI): domain Eukaryota; kingdom Viridiplantae; phylum Streptophyta; class Magnoliopsida; order Apiales; family Araliaceae; genus Panax; species Panax quinquefolius. The sequence goes on along the minus strand of CM035158.1, from coordinate 106,211,805 downwards.
ACGTCACTGCCACATACGAGAGATTCAATGTTCTTCTCAACTCTCTACGAGCCTATGGAAAGATCTATCCAAACAAAGATATAATCATAAAGTTCATGAGAGCATTACCAAGCAAGTGGGATGCCAAAACCACTGCTATTAGAGAGTCAAAGAATCTTCATGAGATGAATGTTCAATAGTTATATGGAAACCTTCTTACATACGAACTGGAGCTGACTCAACGAGCAGAAACTCTATCCGAAGGAAGAAAGAAGGATAAGGGTGTTGCTCTCAAAGCAACTGAAAGCACCTCCAAGGTCAACACTGAAATTGACTCTGACTATGATGAAGATGATGATGAGGACTTTGCAATGCTGGTGAAGAGACTCAGAAGGTTCATGCGTCAAGGCAAAACCAACAAGCCAAATAAAGTCAACAACTACAGCAGCCAGGAGCAAATGGATGATCTATGCTATAATTACAAGAAACCTGGCCATTTTATTGCTAACTGTAACAAACCTCTCAGAGAAGAACTAAAGACGAAATCACATTCAAAGAAGGAATACAAAGGCAACAAAAGGCCTCAGAAGAGAGATAAAGGTCTTTTAGCTGGAGGATCGTGGAGTGACCCAGATAATGACTCAACTCCGAATCTGGAGATGATGAAGATCCTCAAATGCCAAATCTTTGCCTAATGGCCAAGAATGTAAAGGACAAACAGAACTCCAACATACATGAAGTAAGTATAGATGATGTATTTGACTTGAACTCTCTTAATGTTTTGAACTCTCCTGATGTAGACATTGATGACTTAAGAACTGCACTGCATGGCATAACATCTGATCTGCATCAATACATGAAATGGTTTAGAGTTCTGTATAAGGACTATTCACTTCTTCAAAAGGAGAAAGAGAAAGTTCAAGAAAAATTGGAAACAACCCTTCTAAGTACTAACTCTCTCTCCAAATTTTAAACTGAGAATAAGCTCTTAAAACAAACCAATGAGCTCAATGCACAAAGAGAGTCAAGTCTAACCTCTAAAATTGAGAAACTAGAAAAGGCAATCTCTACATGGAATAAATCCTCTTCATCCATGGACTCCCTAATCTCTAGCCAGAGAAGTGTCTCTGACAGAACATGTTTAGGCTTTGGGGAATCTACCTCAGAGCCATGTGTGGAAAAGGTAAAGGAAACTAGCACTAATAATGCTTCAAGTTTTAGTAGAGGCATTATATTTGTGAAATCCTCACAGAAGGATGAGCCAGTCAAACTCTGCTCTACTGATTCAATCCATATTCCAAGGAGTAAGGGATCTCATGCTGGCCTGGGTTTCAGAAAAGAGAAGAGTAACCCAGCCACTACTCACCAACCTCGAAGGATTGTAGAGTTGAGTAAGACCAACTCTACGAACCAACTAGGAAGGTACAGTAGAGGTAAGGTACACTCCTCACAAATCATGAAACACAAGGACACATGGAAGAAGTAAAATCAGCTTAACAAAAGGATGACTAAAGATCCACAAAAGTCCAAATGGAGGAAGAATTCTCTCACACACACAAGCATGCATCATATTAGATGTTTTGTGTGCTATAAAGTTGGTCACAAGGCTGCAAAGTGCTATTATAATTCCATGCATGTGAGACCCAAAATCAAGCAGATTTGGGTCCCCAAGGGTACTAACAAAGTAGGACCCATGCAAGTATGGGTACCAAAATGAAGGTTTAATGTTACCACAGGAAAAGAACTCCACGATCACAACCTGGTATCTGGACAATGGATGCTCAAGGCACATGCCTAGAAACAAAGCCCTTCTGTCTAATTACATAGAGAAGGAGGGTCCCTCGGTCATCTTTGGAGACAATGGCTCTGGCAAGACAAGAGGATATGGCTCAGCTGGAAATGGTGCAGTATCCTTCAGTAAAGTGGTCTATGTGGAAGGACTACAACACAATCTTCTAAGCATTAGCCAACTCTGCGACAAGGGTCATCAAGTAACATTCCTCAACAATCAATGTCAAGTCAGAGACCTGAAGACATCTGCTGTAAAGTTAACTGGAACAAGAGAAGGAAATGTCTACACAGTAAATCTTGGACAACTAAGCTCAGACGAGACAATATGCTTTCTGGCTAAAGCATCTAAAGAAATGAGCTGGTTATGGCATCGAAGACTGTCTCATCTCAACTTCAAGAGCATGTCCAAACTAGCCTCAAAAGATCTAGTTGCAGGCTTACCTAAGTTCAGCTTCGTTAAAGAAAGGCCGTGCAATGCCTGTTAACTTAAAAAGCAGACCAGAAGATCATTCAAGAGCAAAACTGCCAACTCAATTGACAAGCCCTTGCAGTTGCTCCACATGGATCTATTTGGGCCAATTCCAACAATGAGCCTCGGAGGGAAGAGATACTCACTGGTCATAGTCGACGATTACACCAGATTCACATGGGTGTTCTTTCTAACCTCAAAGGATGAAATAAGCTCCCAACTGATCAAGATGTTCAGACTAGTGATGAACGAGAAAGGGGAGAAAATCAAGGCTATAAGGAGTGATCATGGCAGAGAATTCAACTTCTCAGAAATGGACTAGTTCTGCACAGACAATGGCATCAGTCATAACTTTTTAGCTCCACGAACTCCTCAACAAAATGGAGTAGCTGAGAGAAAGAACATGACGTTAATAAAGGCTGGAAGAACTCTACTAGCAGTAGCCCATCTGCCTGAATACTTCTGGGCAGAAGCTATCAACATTGCATGCTACACTCAGAACAGATCACTCATACACTCTACGATTAAGAAGACTCCCTACGAACTATGGAAAGGAAGAAAGCCAAGTGTCAGCTACTTTCATGTATTCGGTTGTGCATGCTACATTCTCAATAATGAAAAGCAGTATTTGACAAAGTTTCAACCCAAGTCAGACGAAAGAATCTTTCTTGGATATGCCACAAACAGTAAGGCCTACAAAGTGTTCAACAAGAAGACACTAAGTGTTGAAGTCTCGATTCACATCATCTTTGATGAGACAGACTTAGACAAAACAGTACTGCTGCACGACACTATGACCGACAGTTCAGACACTACGAACGAGGTCATCGAGCTCAACACTACAATCGTAGTTCCAGATAGTGAAATCGTTGAGCAAGGAAATGAGATCGTAGAGAGGCCTATGCAAGACAACGAACCTCCACACCAAGAAGCAAATATAGATCTTGAAGACCTCAGACAAGAAGGCATCAAGACAGATGTCCCAACAGGAAGCAGATGGGCAAGAGATCACACTCAAGACTCAATCATTGGAGATCCGAGTGTAAGAGTCAAAACAAGAGCTGCCACCAAAAATGAATGTTTCTATCTAAGCTTCATGTCACAAATGGAACCTAAGAAGATAGAGGATGCTATGGAAGACTCCAGCTGGATAGAAGCCATGCAGGAAGAACTTAATCAGTTCGAAAGAAGCAAAGTATGGAGATTGGTACCAAGACCAAAGAATCATCCTGTCATTGGAACCAAGTGGGTCTTCAGAAACAAGATGGATGAAGATGGAGTAATAACAAAGAATAAGGCAAGACTAGTGGCTAAGGGCAACTCTCAGGAAGAAGGCATTGACTACGATGAGACATTTGCACCTGTTGCCAGACTAGAAGCCATCAGAATATTCCTCGCCTTTGTTGCTCACATGAAATTCAAGGTCTTTCAGATGGATGTCAAAAGTGCATTCCTGAATGGTGAACTTCAAGAAGAAGTCTATGTAGAGCAACCTCTAGGTTTCATCAATCCATCCCTTTCTAATCATGTTTATAGATTAGACAAAGCCTTATATGGTCTTAAACAAGCACTTAGAGCATGGTATGAAACACTAACTAACTTTCTTATCGAAAATGGGTTCACTAGAGGTAGAGTAGATACCACATTATTTATTTCTTAGAAAGCATATAAAGACAAAGTCTTATTAGTTCAAATATATGTTGATGACATTATTTTTGGATCTCTTGATGAAAAGTTATGCAAGAGATTCTCCAAGCTTATGCTTGAAAGCAAGTTTGAAATGAAAGCATGATGGGTGAAAGTGAATTTTCTTCCTTGGAGTACGCAAGTAAAAGCGGTGATGAAGGAATCTTCATAAACCAAGCCAAGCCAAGTACATTAAAGATTTACTTAAGAAGTATGGCATGGAATCAACCTCTCCATGAAAACCCCAATTGCTCCTCGCAACCAAGCTTCGACAAAGATGAAAAAAAGGTAAAAGTATTGATATAACTCAATATGAGGTATGATAAGCTCTCTTCTATATCTAAGCGCGAAGAAACTGGATATAATGTTTTGCAACATGCATATATGCTAGATTTCAGGCTAATCCTAAGGAATCACATTTAACTGCTGTAAAGAGGATTTTCAGGTATCTCAAGGGTACACCTCACTTGGGGCTTTAGTATCCCAATGAGTCCTCATTTGAACTAACAGGATACACAGATGTTGATTTTGCAAGCTGCAAAATAGACAGAAAGAGTACTAGTGGCACCTGCCAATTGCTAGAAAACAGACTTGTGTCCTGGTTTAGCAAAAAACAAAACTCAGTATCTACTTATTGTTGTAGGTTTGAATACATTCTTCTTTGGCAAATTTGTTGTGCTCAGATCCTATGGATGAAAAATCAACTAACAGACTATGGGTTTGAATTCAAATCCATACATGTTCATTGTGATAACACAAGTGCCATAACAATAACTCATAATCATGTCATGCATTCTAGGACTAAGCATATATAAATAAGGTATCATTTCATTAGGGATCATGTGCAAAATGGAACCATATCTCTACAATATATCCCAACTGAAAATTAACTTGCTGATGTCTTTACAAAGCCTCTAGATGAATTCAGGTTTAACAAGTTGATAAGTGAAACAGGCATGCTTAATCTACAACCATGAAATATATGCTCTAGTTTATGCTAACCATACAGATATAAGGGCTATGTTCGAAGACATAGACATGATGAAAGGAAGTCCACGATCGTAGAACTGCAGTGACATAAAAGACAACGATCACAGTGAAGACTCAACGATAGCAGAGCTCCATCAACAAATCAAAGGAGTATCTTGTGATGATAAAGTTAAAAAACAAAGCGATCTCTCCGATAAGCGCCTCAGGAACAAACCTAACCCTTGATTCATTCTATGAGGTTAGCCCTTCCTGAGCTACCTTAAACCGAGAAGAATGCCAAGTTAAAAGTACATCACAAGGACTCGAACAGACCCGATGATCGTAGTTCAGACTCAACGATTGCTGAGCAGACTCGACGATGGATGAGCAAACACGACGATTGCTGAGCAGACATGACGATCGCAGTTCAAACTTGACGATTGCTGAGCAGACTCAACAATCACAAAGGTTACCTCAACGATCGTAGTCCCCCCAAAGGACACATCAGCTCAGAAAGAGTTAAGGGCAAATCAGTAAAATTCTCCTCAGTAAAATTCGTAGAGCCAAGCAGAATTTGACACCTTCCCCACTAAGCAAAATGGAGAGAGGGAAGCTACAAGTATAGTTTAAAAACACCTTTTTGAAATTAGAAGTTCAAAAAGCTCATCTCTCTCACTCTTTCTATAAGCAGAAACCCCAACTCTCCAAAAAGCTCAAACAACCACTCTGTGCAAAGAAATCAATGGCAGCCTCAAATGTCATTCTCTATTTCAGACTCTTTTTCGATGAATTCAAGATAGCTAATCCCAAATTTCTCAAAACCCTATCTCTGATAAAGAAAGCTGGTCTTGAAGAGGCTCTGGGCACGAGCACGTTGATCTACCCTAAGCTGATAAAGGAATTCTATAGAAATGGTATGCTCGAGAACGATGTCATCACTACTAAGGTCAGGAATGTGGAAATCAAGCTCAAGGATGAGGATATAAATTTAGCCCTAGGTTTCAAATCGGAAGGGTTTCCGTTCATAGATGGCATCGATTTCCATGAAGGACTTAAGAAAATGCACCACAAAAAGTTCCCCACTGTCAAAGGGTACAAAAAGAAAGAGTTCCTCAGAGGTCTGAATTTGGCGCGAGACATTGTTGGAAAATGCATATCTTTTAAGAGCTCGAGCCATGATTCTCAGTAAGCGAAGTGCGCGACTCAAGCTCATGATGGCCATTAGTTGTGGGATACAGCTTAACTATGGAGCCCTACTGCTTGAATGGATTGGGAAGTGGATTCTTGGCTAGAAGAAGTCAAAGAGCTCTGGAAAGATGCTCTACGGGTGATTCATAAGTATCATCCTACAGTCTGCTTTGGGTGATAAGATAAGAGATGATGAAGGAGAGTCTATCAATCCGAACAGACGAATGACTCATCAACTGTTCGAGAATTGGAAAAGGAATCCAACATAAAATGTACGAATGATGTCTGAGTCCAGTGGTAGGATTGACGATGCTAAGGAGTCAGGGATTCCAGGGAACATGTCTGTTGTTAGGGAGACTGAAGAAGATGAAGAAGAAACCAATAAGGAGGAACCCATTGCCTTACTCAGGAAAAGCAAGGGCAAAAGAAAGATGAAGGTTCAAATGGCAAAAGAACCCAGGGGTCAACCACTGATATACCACAAGAGCTTTCTGACATTGAAACTCTGAGGATCTTGAGAAGGAAAGAAAAGCTGGCTGAGGTAGATGAAGACAGAGCTACCATCTCACAGCTGCTGAAGAAGAACAAAAACTATCACAAGTCCAAGAGGCCATCTGTCTCCTCGATCGTTGAGTCTCTACCGATCGTAGAGACCAGACTGGACGCCTCTCCCAAAGAGGTTGCTGCAAAAGATACTCTGGCTGATCAACAGTTCAGAGCTGAAGCTGAAGTAAGTGCTGAGGCTGTGACTCAGCCTAAAAAGTTAGAAGAAAACTTGTCAAGAAATACATTCTTGTCAATGAAAAGGCCTTAAAGGAGGAAGATAAAAGGATAGCTGGCGAGAAGGGCTATCAAATCTAAACAAAGAGAGAACACCGCTCTAGAAAGTGAGGGGAGCTACTACAAAGTTCTCACCCTAGAAAGTGCTTCGGTGAGGGGAAGCCATTTGGAAATGCAAATGGATGATCATATTGAGGGGGAGCCTCATAATATCCACATGACAGAAGAAGCGCTCCTACAAAAAATGAGAGAGAACCAAAAAAAGAACAAAAAGAAGTCATTGATGTAGTTGAATCCTTGAACGAAGACAGAGAAGAGGACGAAGATGATGAGGTCGAGATTATAGCTGTGGGCTGTGATGGGTATAGAAAATCTAACTACGATAAGCTGTTCTCCTATCTACCTATGATGCCTTTTCATCAAGCTCAAATTCTAAACTCCTGGAATCACATGTTTTGGAGCTTTAAAGAATATCCAGCCATCTCTGTGCTAGCTCATGGATTTCCAGGCAACTTCAACTTTGCCAAACAGCTAATCACAAATGGTCCCTCTTCAAAAATTATGCATGAGGTGTTATCTATCCCAATCTTATTCAGAGTTAATCACTATCCATTATCTTTTTTCAGCCAATTTTATGAATTTCCAAGCTGGTTGGAAGTGGTCCTCAATCCACTAAGTCAATTTCCAGTTGCAGAATCCCAAAATTTTATAGCTGATGAACCAAATATGCCCAACTTCATTTTAATCCCATCTCCTTTCATCTCTATGATTACTGACTCAAGTCCAATCGTAGAGTCACACGCCCAAATCGTAGAGCCACCTACTCAAGAAGCCCAAACACAAGCCCCTCCACCAGATATTCCATCCTCATCCTCAAATGAATGTTTCAACCTTGATCTTGCTCTTTACATCCTGCAAGATCAATTCAAAAGAGCCCCTCCTCCAAACAATTCATAACTCCCTTAACTCATATCAGATCTTCCAACCAAAGCAGAACTGTCTGAAGCATCCCAAAAAGTGACTAAGGACATACAGGAAGAACTTGAAGTTCACTCAGATCTTGTCCAACTAAGGCTGACTCATCTCATTGATGATGCCAACTCCCTCCCAAACACCCTCAGCTCTGAGCTCACAAAGAAGCTTCGGGAGATCATAAAGGAGATGATTCAGAGCATAAATGAACGAGATCAAATTCATTTTCAAGCAGCAAAAAACACAGGGATGTTGTTTTGATCCTACAGACTACTCAGGAGTCCCAGAACAATCTCATGATGGAAAGTCTCACGAATCTACGAATTGCAGTGAAAGAATTTCAAGAATTCACCATGGGCCAAATGAAGCAGACTGACAATGTCCTGGACATCCTCTAACGAAGGGAAGCTCGCTCTGATGCTCTCATTAAAGAGAACCGTGAAGACATTGCTCAATCCAAAGTCAGCTCAACGAGCTTGTTCAAGGCATGACTCGCTTATCGGAAGACATTCGAGCCCTTGATGCTGACATAAAGGGGGAGAATAAAGGGAAAGGAGCTCAAGATAAGGGCAGAGGCATAGGCAATTTCTCAGCTCAATCATCAAGGAGTCCTACAAGGCAGCCTCACCATCAGACTCCATGATCTGGCCATCACACTCAACGATCTGATCAGCAGCCAATTATCATGGCTCAACCATTAAGGAGTCAAGGGCTTTTTCCCAGCTCACACGAGGTGACCACCACAGGCCTAATAATGCCAATTGGAGATCCTGCATTCATGAATAGGCACGATCATAATGAAAGACTAAGTCAAAGCGAGCTGGAAGAAATAACACGAGAGATGAAGCTAGCAGGAGAAGAAGAGCTGAGGAATATGCAAATCCTCTGAGAAGCAAAAGGCAAAAGAAATAGAGATAAGTTAAAACTCAATTCTTATTGATGTAACTAAGTTTAAATGTAATATCTATCCTCAAACATCAATAAATTCATGCTTATTCTCTAGAAATTTCAGATGCTCACTGAAATATTAAGTCATATTTACCTTACTGCAACTGCATATAGAATTTGATAATCATGACAACAAATCTCCTTGGTTATGTCAACATCAAATAGGGGGAGATTGTTGAAAGAGTGCATATTTTGATTTGATGTTTAAAGTAAATGCTCATGATTATATGTGATGTCTTTCAAGGAATATATGTACAAGGACTTAGTGATAGATCAAAATTGTTAGGTTGATCTAAGCTCTTAATGGTTATCATTCTTTAAATGGATGTATAGATAAAGAGATAAAAGATGTTAGGTTGATCTATGTCTTGAAATGTAATAGATAGGCTTCAACAAGAATCGCAGTCTATCGAGCTGATCAAGAGATTGCAGAAGCCAAGGCAGAATCGTAGAGCATCAAAGATCGCAGTGTGTCTACCTTGAAGGGCCTCTCCGAAAATTGTAGAGTGGTCCAGATGTTTGTCGAAGCTAACTCAGAGATCGTAGTGTGCTCTCGCAAACGTAGAGTCTGCAAGACAGGCAAGTGAAGATCGTAGTGTGCATGTCCTTAAGAGAAATCGTAGTGTTCTCATTTGATAGCATTAGATCAAGCACCAAGGTGGCAAGACACCACGATCTGAATTGTAGAGTATCATCTGCCTATGTCAGAAGCATCGAGCCTTATCCTATTGTTTAAGGATAAATTCCAACAAATGTGGAATGGGTTATAAACGTTGAAATCTTCACCAGTCCCAATGGCACAAAAGATATCCTTAGTATACAAAGAAGGAAACGTATTGAAGAAGCTAAAGAAAGGACCATGGGTCAGAGAAAAACACCTTTTCAGGTGTTAGGTGAGAAAGCAGTCTGCTGTGTTAGTGGGCCAGCATGCAATTCAGAAGATATACAGAAAAGTCTCCATCAATGTTCAGAAACGTCAAACGCATTAAATGCTCCAACGGATGGATTCAACGAACAGATTTCAAGGATCGCATATATGCAAGACATCAGCAGATGATTCAACTAAGCAAGCATTGAACAAAAACTAAGAAGAACACTCAACGCTCAGCTCTACGATCTGAGAAAAAGAGAAAGCTTGCTCAGCTACTCAGTTCTTTAAAACAAGAGCTTAACGGCAACTGAGTAGCACCAATCAAGAACTCAACAACAGCCAAACAAATGAAGTAAGAAGTTTCGAGTCAGAAGGACTTGAAGAGTTCTAAAGTGAACTGTGAAGAACCAAGTCTGTTGGACTTGAAGAGTTCAAGAGTGAACTAAGAAGTTCCTAGACTGCTGGTCTAGAAGGAATCTGTGAGATTCAGAAAGTGTAAAAGACATCCTTAGTTGATTTCCTTCTCGAGAAGTAGATGAGTGGACTAGGAGCTTTAAGTGCTCCGAACCACTTAAAACTGCTGTGTCTATTGCATTCTTGCTATAACTGCTATAACTGTTATAACTGCCTCACTCTCATTAACTCACTATATCTAAAAAGGGAGATCAAACAAACCTTAATTCTACTGTGTTTAAATCATTATCAAAACTGACATAGTAAAACGAAAAGAATTTTAAATATCTATTTAACCCCCCCTTCTAGATAACTATTGTGCCTCCGGGAACTAACACGTTGTTTTAATTCTTCAATGTTGAAGGCTTCTTGTGGCCATGTTGTGCCACGGCCCATGAATGTTGATTTTTTTATAAAAGTGCACACATTAATTCTTTGATGATTATGGGAATGGAATATGGGTTAAAAAATGGTTAACCGGTTAATTAGCTATATTTATTTTAAAAAATATGGGTCCAACCTTTAACCAACCCGAATAAATAAAAATGGTTAACTAACCTAGTTAATATGGTTTAACCCAACAATTAACTAATTATATTGCCAAGTCTAATATATATATATATATATATATAGATATTATACGTATGAGAATTCTCCTATAAATAGGAGTTCCCAATTCATTAGATAAAGTTGCTTGAAATTGGCTAAGTGTGGTAATAGAGAGAAAATAGTGATAAAGTGAGAAAAAGAAAAATCTAGAGAAAGTTCTTTCAAGTTGGTGATTCAAGAGGAGTCTTGGAAGAAAGAGAAAGTGGAGGCCTTCTAAAAGTTAATTTCCAAGAGAAAAATGGCTCATAGAAGGTATAATACTTTTTTACTAAAATATTAAGTTTATAAGTATTGTTAAACATGTAGATAATCTTGCATACTTGGTTGTGAGAGATTTGTTTGTTGGGGGATCATGAAGGATCTGAATGTACAGGGAAGATTATTAGAAGGAGGTTATATGTTTGTATGTGTTAAAATGAGTAAAAACTTGAAGTGAAATGAAAATAATAACATGAACACTTTACTGGGAAAAACCCTAAAACAAAACAGTAGCTTTGGACGGACATAACTCTTTGTGTGTTTATCATTTTTTCGATCCGTAACTATTGGATGGTAGATCTATGAGTTTTCTAACCAACCCAAATGGAACAAACGAAAAATATTAATTTTTCAATTTATGGTGAATTTCCTACTAAAACGGTCCAAACTGCGAAAAATCTCGAAGAACAACCTGTCCAAAAATTATGGCCCCTATTTGGACCAGTTAGCTTGTGCCAAAAATTTGGCCCTTTTGGATTCAGGTAGTATATGACATAAGGAAGTTCCAGTCCAAAGATGAACCCAATCTGAGTTCATACGAAAAAGTTATATCAAATGAATTTTATGGAATTAAAACTTTGAACCAGAAAATTTGAAGTTATATTACTCAGAAAATTATAAAATTTTTAATGGAAGTGCAAACTGATGTGAAGAAGCGACCGTGTGAATTTCAAAATTTTTGGGTAAAAACTCGAATAATTAAAAATGTGGCAATTTTATGCATAAACAGCCCTTTAAAAATAGTAATTCACATTGGAAAATTAAAAGAAAAATATTTTGTGTGTAAAATAATGTTAACTACGTAATTTTAGAAGGAATAAAAATAATAATGTATCTAGATATTTTTAATAAATGAGATTGAGCTAAGGAAATTAAGGAAAATGATTAAAGAGAAACTAAATAAATGATAGAAAATGATTTTACCTAGGTAAGTGTGTGATAGAAATGAATAAATAAGACTTTTTAAGGAAATTATGGTCATTTTAATGATTATGTTATGTGAAACTACTTGTGGAAATTAATTGTAAAATAAAAAACAATTAAAAAATAGAATAATAGATAAAGATTATTTTATTTGTAAAAATGTGAAAAATTAAAAAATAAATTAAATTATTTTATTTGTAAAGAGTATTGAGAAGTGACCATATTAATGGAAAATGATCAAGTAAATAAAATAATGGTTCATATTATTTGGGAATTAATAAATATTAGAAAGTAAAGTAAGAATACTTTTTATTTGTAATGTAATAAGACATGTATAAGTAAAATAAGGTGTGAACAATTAATTAAACAAGTAAGATAATAAAGGAATTATTTTATTTATAATAAATAGAATAAATGAGTAATATTTATGAAGGCTAATGAATATAATAAAGGGCATGATGAGTAAATAAATAGTTAATAATCAAATAAAATGAGAGTTGATTTATTTGTGAGTCCTAATTGTATGGAACTAGTAAGATAAATCAATTAGAGTTATATATGGAAGTTAATAGAGATTAATCGTTAGATGATTATGATGAACATAGGTTGTTCAAAGGATAAGGAGTCAAAGTCGGATAAAGTCGACTATTTAGGCAAGTTCCCTAACTTACACAACTTTGTATATTGTGAAAGTTTTTGGATTGTTATATAAACTATATACACATTGAGCAAGTTTCCTAACTTGTACACTCATTGTTTCGTACAAGTAAACTAGAGGTTATATCAATTGCAAGTACTTCTTACTTGTACAATTTTATTGTATTATACAAGTTTGAAGCTAAAAGAAATTGTTGAACTTGAATTGATAGTAATTGAATAAGATCACTCTTATACCTATGCTTAAGAAAATTTCCCAAACAAGAACAGTAAACGTTGAGAACATGGATTCATATTCACCATTGAAAGGAAGCTTATGTCATTGATTCGACTAGACTAATGACGACATGAAATGTCGATATTTTGAAAGAGCTATCCAAACCAATTGCTTTGGTACAGAATTCTTGTATGCTTAGATGAATATTATTTATAAGTCGTGGATTCGACTTGCGCGCACATATGATTAAATATTATGCATAACGTAAGGTATAATGAGGCTGATCACCTCACGTACCTGTTTATCCGAAGACTTGATAGTAACTCTATGTATTATATTTAATTGGGACATTGTATGGTGGAAGGATTGAATTATAAGGTAAATATTTATTGAAAGGTTCTTTTATGATTAATGTTTAAATCTATATTATCTAAAAAGTCGTTGATCGCTAAGGAGGTTTATTCTTAATGGAGAACAAATGTTATTTATTTAAATAAATTAATAGTTTAATTTATTTATTTAAATGAGATTAAAATCGTTCTAATTGATTTATTCACAACTAGTTTAATATGGAGAACCTAAAGGGTCACACCATAAAAAAGAAAAATATTTATTTAAGAAGTAAATGTCATAATCATAATAATAAGTTAAGTGTATTTAATTTAATCTATAGTGATAGAATAAATTAAATAGCTTAATATTTATTATTTAATATTTTAGAAATATTAAATATAAATTAATAAAAAGAGTCTTATTATTAATATTATTATTATTATTATTTAATTCGTAAAGGAGTTTGAGAATTAATTAATAAATGCACTCTCAATTATTTCTAATTGGACTAAGAGCATAATTAATTATAATTAATTAAAGGACTTTAATTAATTAAATAAAAAAAATTCTATTTCTAAATGGTTTAAGAGGGTTGCCTACATCTTTAAATAGGAAAGTTTTATTATGAATTTAGGTAACACACTGTATTCCAAGAGTTGGGAGAGCACAGATAATTCTATAGAGATAGAATCTAGTGTTTTTCCAAAAACCCATCTTCTTGAATATTTGTTATTCCTTAGTGGATCACCTCTAGAGGAAAAAAACTTGGGTGGCTAACGTTGATCAAAGAAAGGAATCAAACCTGGTGGATTCAAGTTAAATGTGAAAAGAAATTGGAGGTGAACTCGTACCTGAGGAAGCTAGTTTCAACAAGGGTATAAATATGATCTCCATCTCTTTTCATCTAATGAATAATTGTGCATAAAGGATGATCCGGGTATATAGATTTGTAAAATTTTAAAACTCTGATTTTTCACGCTTCTGCTCTATGTATGTAATTTGTTACATGTTATGGATATTACAAACCTAGCAGTGGTATCAAAACCAAACTTTATACTAGTTATTAATTGTTTTGATTCGATATGTATGTTGATATGTATTTAGTACAATTTTATTGGGCATAATTGTTGGCAAATAATCATGTTTTTAGAGAAAAATTGCATAATTCGCGAATTGGGAAAACAATTTACGGATCTTCGGTGTCGATAAATCGATTACTGATTGTAATCATGTGCCGCAACGCCGCACTGTGTTTTTGAAAACGAGGTGACCCGACGCAAGAACGCTCGGGTTAATTCATTCTCTAGTACTAATATACGGTATCGTAAAATTAAATTAAATATATTTTATTTATTAATTTGATTTCTAATTGAAATAAAAGGTTTATTTTAAATTAAAATTGGATTCCATATTTTTCCAATAATTCTAAATTAAAATAAAGTTGTTTATTTTGAATTGGAATAGGATTCCAAGTTGATTAAATAAAGGATTTTATTTTGAACCAAAATTGGATTAAAATAAATGAGTTTATTTTAATTCAAAATTGAATTTTATGCTAACTATAATTTCCCATTAAATCGATATCAATATATATATTGAATGTTTATTATTCATGAGATGAATGTTATTTATTGATGCATATGTTGATATGTATGACAATAAATGAGATTGATTATGGACTATTGACCAATTTTATTGGATTTTATTTTAGTTGGATGCATGAATGTACGTATGAGTTTTATTAAATAGGGTCTGCGTGCCTCGTCTTCTCTAGTTTTTCTTGATGTAAATTTTATCTCCCTCCTATGTACTTCTTCTTGACTGCTGATCAATGTTTCTATTTATTATAAATAGTTTTTGTAATAGGATTAGTCAGAATTATCTTAAAGAATCAGAGACAAAGGAGCAAGGATCGCATGAAGACCCGTTTGTAATGGAGCCCGAGATTAAATGTAATAGTTATGTTTAAATTTAATATTTGTACCCTAGGTTTGACCTCGTGGTTCACTTGGTGGCTCTAGTGAACCAAACTAGAATAAAGTCCATAATTAATCCGGGTAGAATATAATATTCTATATGTATGGTTATACTTTATATATATATATATATATATATATATATATATATATATATATGATAATGCAACATGCTTCATATGTAAATTAATATGACGTGTATTTTTTATATATATGTGCATGCGTACTAAACAAGATGAGACAATTAATAACAAACCCCTCAAAGAAATTATTTTAAGTCCGAAGCGTTCAAAGATATTTGGAATATCGAACGTCACCTTCTAGCATGATAAAAATAATAGAGTATCAATAAATTATTATAAGTTTGTTGTGTCTCATAAGGCTTATATTAATTTTTGAGATGTTTTTTTTAATCACATTTGATGCTTATAAATAGATTGAACGATGTTGTTTTGTTGTGTCGCACAAGGAAAGTATTTTTTTTTTGAATATATGGAAGTGCTAGGTTGGACTTAACTTGGATAATTATGATTCGGATGTGTCACACTTGATTGTAATAATCTAAGAGGCAAAATACAAGGAATTATATGATGATATAATTGACAAGAGTTTTCTACCTATTTATTTATATATAATTTGTTGTGTCACACATGGCTATATTTGAAATGTGATCCTTAATCTCACTAGCAAATCTTTATTTAGATTTTTCCGAACTATATAAGTGAGGGTAATATAGTTTGAAGAAAATAATGGGAGATATCAATTTAAAATAAGACCTAATTTATCTTGGTAATTAATTAATTAATTAAATGATTGTATGCTAAAATGTTATCTTTTTCACATGCAGAAATTTTAAAATGTCAAACTCAAAAATTTCACTGTGTAGCATACTTGATGCTAACAAAGTGACCAGACCGAATTACACGGACTGATTAAGGAAGAGTAGTTCTCACTGCTGAAAAGATTTCTTATGTCCTAAACTTGCCTGTCCCTACAACTATTACAAAAATAACCTTTAAGGAAGAGATTACTACTTTTAACAAGAGGCAAGATGATGCATCAGTTGCTCAATGCCTCATGCTCGCATCCATGAGTAACGAACTTCAGCGTCAGAATGAAACTATGGATACTCCTACTATATTGCTGCACCTTAAAGATTTATATGGTGATCAAAATAGGACTGCTAGATATGAGATATCTAAGGGGCTCTTTCGATCTCGGATAACCGAGGGCATTGTTGTTGAGACTCATGTCCTAAAGGTAATCAATTTTATTGAACATCTAGGACAGTTAGGGTTCATTATGGATAGGGAGTTAAGTCAAGATTTGATCTTACAGTCACTCCCAACACCTTCTCATAATTTGTTGTGAATATTCACATGAATAAGTTGAACGTCAGCTTGCCTGAGTTACTTAACATGGTGAAAACTACTGAAGGTCACTTCCCATTCATGAAGGACCAAGTCTTAATGGTGGATGATTCTTCCAAAAAAAGGAAGAGGCCCAAGGTATCTTATGAAAAGAAGAAATCTAGAAAGGCTAAGGGCAAGGCGAATGTGAATGATCAAAATAAACCTGATTCAATTAGCAAAGGAATATGCTTCCATTGCAACAAGATAGGTCACTAGAAGAGGAATTGCAAGGATTTCTTTGCGGAATAAAAGCAGAAGAAGCTTGGAGAAACTTTGACTCCTAAATAAGGTTTGTTTATGATTGAAATTAATTTTTCTAAAAGTCAAAATTCTACTTGGGTATTGGATACCGGCTTTGGTTCTCACATATGTAACACTATGCAGGTACTGGTCAGAAGTAGAAAGCTGAACAAGGATGAGGTCGTCCTACGAGTGGGAAATGGAGAAAAGGTTGCTGCATTAGCTGTAGGGACTTATTGTTTAGCACTGCCTACGGGCAAGTCCATTAGTTTAAATAATTATTATTTTGTTCCAACACTTATTAAAAACATTATTTCAATTTCTGTATTGGATATAAAAGGTTTTGATGTTCTAATAAAGAACAATAGTTGTTCCATTTATAATAAAAATGTTTTATATGGTGTTGGTAATTTATTGAATGGACTTTATCTACTTGACTTGCATGAAAATATACTTCAAATTGAACAAACTAAGAAAAGAAAAAGAGATAATGTTAATTGTATCTTTATGTGGCACTGTAGACTCGGTCATATTAACGAAACAAGATTATTTAAGTTGCATAAATATGGCTCTTAGAGTTATCTGATTATGAATCATATCCAACTTGTGAATCTTGTCTTATGGGTAAGAAGATGACTAAATCTCCTTTTAGTGGAAAAGGAGAAAGAGTTACAAAGTTGTTAGCGTTAGTACACACAGACATATGTGGACCTATGATAACGACTGCACGAGGAGTTTATTATTATTTTATTACTTTCACTAATGATCACTCAAGATTTGGATATATGTATTAATGAAATAAAAATTTGAATCATTTGTAAAGTTTAAAGAGTTCAGAAGTGAAGTAGAGTATTAAGATTCTTCAATTGGATCGAGGAGGTGAATACTTACGTGGTGAATTTCTCAATTGTCTCAAAGAAAATGGTATAATCTCACAATGGACTCCACCAGGAACACCACAGTTGAATGGTGTATCTGAAAGTAGAAATTGAACATTGTTGGACATATTTCGTTCCATGATAAGTTTTATCGATCTTCTAGTTTCCTTCTGGGGTTATGCCTTAGAAATGACTGCACACCTACTTAACAATGTACATACCAAATTCGTCCCAAAAACTCCATATAAGATATGGACATGGAGGAAACCAAATCTTAAGTATGTTAAGATTTTGGGTTGTCCAGCTTATGTCAAAAAGTTTGAGAATGATAAGCTATAAACTAAATCTGATAAGTGTAGATTTGTGGGATACCCTAAAGAATCTACAAGGTATTATTTCTATCATCCTACTTATCAAAATGTGTTTGTTGCGAAACATGATGTCTTCTTAGAAAAGGAGTTTATCCTTGAAGGGGCCAGTGGGAGTAAGATATATCTTGAAGAAGTTCAAGAAGCATAAATTACTACAGATCATAGTCAAGTACCTGACCAAGTGAAAGAACCTAATGTACCACACCTTATTCATAAATCTGGAAGAGTACCGAAGATATCTGAGAGGTATAGATTCATCATAGAGGATGACGATGAGATACACATCATGAATGATGGTGATTCATTGAATTACAAACAGGCTATGAGTAGTAAAGACTTAGAGAAATGGCTAAAAGCCATGAAATTCGAGATGGATTCCATGTATGAGAACCAAATTTTGACTTTGGTTTCATCAACTGAAGATATTAAGCCTATTGGGTGCAAATGGGTCTTTAAAAGAAAAACTGGAGCAGACGGCAAGGTAGAGACCTATAAGGCTCAACTGGTTGCACAAGGTTTGAAACAAAGACAAGGAGTTGACTTTGATGAAATCTTCTCACCAGTTGCTATGCTCAAGTCCATTCGGATTTTGCTTGCAATTGTAGCTTATTATGACTACAAAATCTGTTTTGATGAGACAATCAAAGAGTTTGATTTTATAAAAAATGAGGACGAACCATGTGTGTACAAGAAGGTTAGTGGGAGCGCTGCTTCATTCCTAGTAATATATGTTGACGATATATTACTGATAGGGAATGATATTCCTATGCTACATTCGATGAAAATTTGGTTATCTAAACACTTATGCATGAAGGGCTTGGGTAAGACATCCTATATTTTGGGGATTAATATCTATAGATATAGATCTAAAAGGATGCTCGGCTTGTCGCAAAGAACGTACATTGACTTGATGCTAAAGAAGTTTAGCATGGAACATTCCAAGAGAGGTTTCATGCCGATGAGCCATGAAATATATATCTCCAAGAAATAAGCCCCAATGACACCTGAGGAGAGAGAACGTATGTGACGCCCCCAAAATAGGTATACATCACCCATCTTGAGTCACCAGATACATGACACATAAATTTAAATACAACTTAATTATACAACAGTCGTGTAAAATACGACAAAACATAGCGGAGAGTTTAAACAAGAATATTGTCATCTAGACAATATCCACACTCAATGGTGTCCTCATTACAATTATTATCACATTATTCCGTAGAATAGTGAGGACTACTACAGCCATTTATCCTAGACCATCACTCCAGTCCCCGACTCGTCCCGGCTATATTCTCATTTCCTAAAGAGAACAATGAAAGAAAGGGTGAGCTCAACTAGCCCAGTAAGAAATATTATGACTAATATAATGTAGAATAAATTATCCTTAGCCTTCAACAGTATAACAACTGATAGAATACAATAGACAACAAGTTTTAGATCAACAATCAGAATGCGGAATAAGCAATCCATTAGAAGAGTCAAGTATAGAATAAAATCTACTATCTTCTATGATTTAAAAAGTTTTCATCAACTTTATCGTTGAGACTCGACAATAAATAAAATCAAATCATCCCCGCACCACGCCAAGGATATTCATGTAATCATCAATGGTCATGATTATACCGAATAATCCCTGGTCATAATCATACCAACAACTGTCCATCAATGAACTACAGGCCAATGAGAACTTTTACCACATCATTCATCACATTACGGTCATGATTATACCGAATAATCCCTGGTCATAATAATACCAAGTCCATCTATGCTCGTAAGCTAAAGATGACTTTCATTAGAATATAAGCATGAGGATGACGACAATGATATAAGCAATAATCAACCGAAATTAAATTAAACAAAATGAAGGATAAAAGACTTTAAATTTATCCAGAGTTTAAAGATATCCAAATTGTCAACATGATACTGCTTTGTAGAGTAAAATTTAAGAATAATATTCATGTACCAAAAATAATTTGGACAGAAAAAAATATATTTTTCGGGTAAATAGTACTCCGTGAATAGTACCCTGTGAATAGTACTTCGAGAATAGTACCTCGTAAATAGTACCCCGACATAAAAAGTACTCCAAATACTCGAGTGAATAATATTTGGGTGAATAGTAATTGGGTGAATAGTAACCCGTGAATAGTACTCCGACATGAAAAGTGCCCTGAATACCCGAGTGAATAATACTAGAGTGAATAGTAACTGGGTGAATAGTAACCCATGAATAGTAACTCGTAAAAGAAAAATACCAAAGAAAATGATATTTCATGACGAGTATAAAAGAAATGATATCTCAGACGAGTATAATAGAATATACGAAACTGTAAATGAATTTTCACCCGCCATCCGGTAATCCATGTAGACAAATTATTTCCACAATTTAATAAAGAATGAATACGAAGGATCATTCACCATGCATGTGGTAATCCACATAGACAAGTTATTCCAACAGAATAATAAAGAATGGAATAACAGAAGAATTCACCATGCATGCGATAGTCTGCGTAGACAGGTTATTCCAATAGAATAATAAAGAATGGAATAACAATATAATTCACCAGGCATGCGATAGACCGCACAGACAGGTTATTCCAACATAATAATAAATAATTGAACCAGGTCATGCGTAATACGCACAGACATGATATTCCAACAGAATAATAAAGAATGGAACCAGGTCATGCATAATCCGCACAGACGGGATATTCCAACAGAATAATAAAGAATGGAATAACAGAAGAATTTTACCATGTATGCGGTACTTCCATATACAGGTTATTTCAACACAATAATAAAGAATAGAATAGCAGAAGAATTTCACCATGTATGTGGTACTTCGCATAGACAGGTTATTCCAACATAATAATAAAGAATGGAATAACAGAAGCTCTCTTCATGAATACGAAAGAAATAATACCCCTTACCTCAGAAGAAAAGTGGATATTGGAATAGTGAGGTAGCAGACTTCTCTTCTTCCTTCTCTCTATAATTTCTCTCTATAATAATTGCTCTATACCTTTAGTGAATTGGTGAAAAATAATGAAGGAATGGGATTCTATTTATAGGAAAATATAGTTTCAATAATTGCACGTTTTGGGGCACGAAATATTACAGTATAATACCTTCCTCTTTTTCTTCATTTTTAATTTAGTCCTGCAAGTATTATCAATCTTGCACCACCTCCCCTAATAGTAAATCATGTGAATCAATAGTAAATCATGTGACTCAATAGTTCTAAACATGTAAAAAAATTTAATTATAGTATAGTACCTTCATCTATACCTCTATTTTTAATTTAGTCATGCAAGTATTATCAATCTTGCACCAACTCCCCTAATAGTAAATCATGTAAATCAATAGTACACATATGTGAACACATAGTTATAAGCATGTGAATTAATAGCAATTAATTGCTCATTTATTCGGTTAATTACCCGATTGGTTAATATAACTTCCAGACATCAATTATTATCGAAATAAGTGTCGATTTTCACTAACACTAATAATTCCAACACAATGGAACTATCAATTTCATCTTTAATGAACACGAACTTATTCAGCATTAATATTATAATTCATAATATTTAACAACCATGTGATTCCCAAGAAAGAGGGGGCTTTTCGATAAGGATTTCTCCTTATTGGCGCGCAATTAGGTGACCAAACCTCTCTTTGACAGAAATTCTAGACATTGTCAATATTGCAAATAATAATATGAATAAATTTGTCGTCTCAATTATTGATTTAATAATATAAGATATTATACAGATGATACTGTGATAATAATTGAATCAATAATATGAGAGATATGATGTAACAATTACTGTAGCAATAATTGAGTATAACTGAGTGACTTCTTACGTAAGCATCAATAATCAATACCGTGTGCTACTATGCAACCAATGCAGTATTCATCGTACTTTTACTACCGGGTAGTTCAACAGTTTTAACGGTAACACTTTCATCGTTATTTTTATAAAGAGATAATTCTGTCGTTTTCTAACTACGACAATACTTCTGTTATGGGGTCCACCAATGATTGTGCCATCGTACGAATATTTCTCAACAAAAAGAATATTCCGCGATCAATCGAATATTATATAACAACTTGCATACTTTGCAAAATTTATAAATATTACCCACAACTATTATATCAAATCCACACCATAATATTCAAAAACAAAATATTTTGAGAAATTTAAATCTTTATTCATAAAATTTGGGGTCTCACACCGTATGAGTAAGATTTCTTATGCTTTAGCAAACAATTGCTGATTCATTGACAGAGGCAGAATACATAGCTGCAAATGAAGCTACAAAGGAGGGTTTTTGGATGAAAAAGTTCATAACTGAACTTGGTGTTGTTCATAACATTAGATGAGTAGTACCTTTATTCTGTAACAACATCGGAGTTGTTGTGCAGGCTAAAGAACCCAGGTCTCATCAGAAATCAAAACACGTGTTGTGGCGGTTTCATTTGATTAGAGACATAATTAAAAGAGGAGATGTCACCTCGGAGCTTGTGGAATCTCAAGACAACATTGCAGATCCATTTTGTTAGTTCCCAGTAGGCACACAATAGATCTAGAAATGGGGGGGGGGGGGTTGAATAGATCCTTTTATTTTCAAATACTTTTCTTATTTATTTTGTATAGCTAATGAATTGGCACATGACAAACATAAGAATCTTTTCAAGCACAGCGGAATAAACAAAAGATCCTCTCATTGATATATTCATGAATATATATACATTATTCATAGAATTAGTTAAGTTGTAAGAAGTTAATACATACATTGCATTTATAGCAGTTAGGTACATAATGTAAATGATAGAAAGTAAATGACTGACTATAAAAGACACAAGGGATTTTAAGTGGTTTAGAGACTCAAGCTCCTAATCCACTCTTCTTCTTTAATGAGCAGGAATTCCACTAAGGAAGGGCAATACCCTGAATCACTAAGATTCCTTCAAGGCTAGCAGCCTTGGAACTTCAGTTCACTAAGAACTCTTCAAGCCCAACAGGCTTGGAACTCCTCTAGTTCCCTAGGAACTCTTTAAGCCCAGCAGGCTTGGAACTTCATTTAGTCCCTCTGGACAAGGACCTCTCAGGCCCTGGCTAATTGTTGTTGTTATAGTTGTTGTTGGTGCTTTGCTGCTAAGAAGTCTTGAAGCTTGAACATCTTTTGTACTTAGTAGCTTGACGTGGTCCTCTTTGTATTCTGCGTAAAGTCTGGACCACTTTTTCTCTGGTGCAGCTGATCTTTATACTTTTCATCTCATCTTCATTTGATGTCAGCTGTGCACCATCACCATTTGGGTTTGCTAAGTCTGTGAGCTTTTGGTAGACTTCTTCTGGAACTTAGCATTCCTTGAACCCTTCTTGAATGATCTGCAGACATGGTTCTACATCTCTTCTATTTCAGCTTTTAGTTCATGGTGATTCGTAGAGTGGCTCTATGGGTCTTCTTTGTGCTCTGCCACTTTTCTGAATGCTATCTTCTTGGCCTTCTCAGATCTTAGCTTAGTTGCCATCTTTAGTGGCATTCTCATCCTTGTTGAGTGAAGCTTTAGTCTATTCAGGTCATTCTTCAAATTTGCTTCACTTCCACCTTCGTAGTCTCACTATCACTGAGATTTGTTCTGTTCAGATCTGGTGGAACTCTTAGAGTCAACAATACAACATTCCAACAACTCAACAATCCTTCAACTTAGTAACTCTTGATCTTTGAAGCTCTGGCTAATATATACTCCTTCCCAATCTTCCCGTTAGAATATAGCCATTGAAAGCTCTTTGAATTGCTTTGTAGATCTGGAGTTATTTGGTGCAAACTGATTGATGTGACATGACAACTCCTTTATGACTTTACTGACACAACAGTCTGCTACCTTACCTACCGCCTTAGAGTTGTCATTTTTCTGTGTGAGGCAGGTAGTCATCTTTATTTCTTCTTTCTGACTTCTCGATTAGAACATCAGAAGTTGTCCTTTTGCATCGATGCTCTCAAATAGCAATATTCAAATATCAGCCTTCAAATTGAACCGTTGGCAATGCTTCAATCTTCAGATGATCGAACTCTAAGATTTTGATGCATATGTTCTTGGACCTGATCCTGGTGTGTCTCGTTGAATGTTTCTCATTGACTGATTGAGACAACACTATGATCCTGAAGAGTGTTCATTGGATTTTTAATGTAGAATAATCTCTTCCTTCATTTATGGAGTGCTTCATCACTTTTGTTTGCCTCGACTGATCTTGGGAACTGATAGCTTAACTTCTTATTCTGGTCTCTTCTGAATAGCAAGACACATCAGATTTATGGCATGCCCAACTCGCTTTCTCCTTGTGATCTCCCATTCACTTATCATCAATGGGCTGACCCATGCTTAATCACTTTAGCCTTTTTCTTCAAAATCTGACTAGTATCTCTGTGTAAACTGCATCAGTTCCTTCTTTGTTTGGCAAACACTATGATCTGGTTGACCCCAATATCGTTGTCTTCCATTTTCTTGACAGCTTACTACACTTGCTGACTTTTCTTAACTAGTTTCACATACTGAAGTCTTCTTCTGATTAACTTGTGGAAGACTTCATCTTGAATGGCTTCACAACTCAATCTGGATGCTGATTGGGTTGGTGCTTAGATCTTCTGTTAGTTTGCAAGCCATTCATTGAGTGCTCTCTGGTTTCCTTAAGGTGGAATGAATCTTTGCAGCTCAGACCAGAGGCTTCATCATTTGGATATTCTAGGAGTGCTTATTTATTGAGAATCGTGTTTACTCTACAATTATGCCTTGGTGTTGTGAGCACTTTTGTTAAAGCCTTAGTTCTGCACTCTACGTTATAGCTTGGGTTCTGCAGACACTACGACTCTGAGATCAGATCTTGACACTCTATGATTTCTGTCTTTAAGCTTGCTTTCTTCATCTGATCTGGCTCGACTATGATTTTTGACTTGGCTTAGGCAGATATTAGTTCGACTTTTAGATAGGTTGTCTCTACGATTCTGAATATGAATTTCTCAACAGACTATGGCTTTGAGAAAGTTCTTCTTGACACACTACTATCCTTCCTCGTTTCTCTTGGCAGTTTACGATTCCGCCTTGATAGTTCTCGAGCTTCCCTTGACTCTCTTGGCAGACTACAATTTCTGGTGCAGTGCTCGATGATCAGACATGCCTATCTATTACATTATAAGATCAACCTAACTAGCTTGATCTTTCTATATTTATAGTCCTTGTACATCATTTCTTTTTAAGGACTTTACAAAGCTGTTTTGCTTATGCAGGATCAACCTAACATATTTGATCAATTCATTCTAAGTCCTTGTACATATGTTCCTATTATCTATCAAAGGACTTTACAACTTTTCATAATGTAAGCATACTTACATATTCATTCATTTATATCATAATCAAATCATATATAAATAGGAATAACATTCTCATGTATATTCCCAACACATTTAATAAAGCTTTAACACAACAACAATTTGATCGTCACTTAGAGAAGATGGATATGAGATACCATGGTGATTGGCTTTAGTGTAAGTGGGAGATTGAAAATAGTATGCACACAAGCCAATCATATTTGATATGATAAAACATATACTTTGTAACAATCCTATTAATTTATTAATAAAAGTATTTATTTATTAAAGATATTTAATTATCTACATGGTGCTGTTTTAATAATATGTGATAAACCCATAGTTTAAGAAATGCTTTTAGAATCATGATGATGATCATGCTAATAAGATCTAAAGTATTAGATAGCTTAAAAATTAAAATGTTCCCAGTCGTTGGATTACTAAAAAGGAGATTAGTGAATCCAAATAGATTGGCACATATGTTGCTTGCTCATTGGATGATGATGATTGATCTCAATATCATTTGTGTGGAGATAGTAAAGCAAAGATGTAGGTGCTTATTGGAGAATAAGTTCACTAAATGTGGCTCACTAAGGAATACATAATGGAGTTTTACTTATTTGTCAATAGGAATTACTGTAGTGATAGTAGTATAAGTGATCCTTAGACTTGAGATAATCATAGTATCTTGTGTATGATAAGTTATACTTTGAAATATCTCTTAAGACCCTTAGGGTATATCAAAGGGTATTATTGGGTGTAATAAGTTATATATGGAGATAATAAATGATCAATAAAAAAATATACCGCTTTTAGTAAAAGGAGAGAATGTCCTGTGCGATTCGATAAATGATAACCCAGGAATCCTTGGCCAATGTTGAATGAAATTAGAAAAGAGTTTCTAATTTGCATTATTTGGAGTTGTGCATTTCAGAATCGAAATACATATAATTAAATAAAATAAGACTAGACAGTTATTACATATCTTATATTTAATTGGGACATTGTATGGTGGAAGAATTGAATTGTACGGTAACTATTTACTCAAAGGTTCTTTTATGATTAATTTTTAAATCTATATTATCTGGAAAGTCATAGATTGCTAAGGAGGCTTATCATTATTGTAGAATAAATGTTATTTATTTAAATAAATTTATAGTTTAATTTATTTATTTAAATAAATTAATAGTTTAATTTATTTAAATAAATTAATTTACTGTAAGATTAAAATTGTTCTAATTGATTTATTCATAACCAGGTTTAATATGGAGAACCTAAATGGTCACACCATAATAGGAAAACATTTATTTAAGAAGTAATTGAAATAATCATAATAATAAGTTAAGTGTATTTAATTTAATCTATGGAGATAGAATAAATTAAATAGCTTAATATTCATTGTTTAATATTTTAGAAATATTAAATATAAACTAATAAGAGGAGTTTTATTATTATTATTATACACAACACACTTAACAATTTTGTAAAGATAGAACTAAGGTTTTGTCAAATACCCATCTACTTGAATATTTGTTCTTCCTTGGCGGATCACCTCTAGAGGCCAAACACTTGGGTGACTAACGTTGATTCAAAGAAGGAATCAAATCCGGTGGATTCAAGTTGAACGTGAAAAGTAATTACAGGTGAACTCGTACATGAGGAAGCTTGTTTCTACAAGGGTATGAATCTGATCTGTTAGGTTTGTAATATTCATGAACGCAATTAAATTGCATAAAATAAACGGAAACGTGGAAAATTAGAGTTTTAAAATTTTACAAACATATACCTGGATCATCCTTTATGCACAATTATTAATTAAACAAAAAATATGAAGAACAAGAATCATACCCTTGAAGATCCGAGCTTCCTCAGGTACAAGTTCACCTCTAATCCTTTTCGCGTTCAACTTGAATCCACCGGGTTTGGTTCCTTCCTTTGATCAACATTAGTCACCCAAGTATTTGGCCTCTAGAGGTGATCCACTAAGGAAGAAGAAATATTCAAGAAGATGGGTGTTTGGCAAAACCCTAGTTTTTCTATCTCTCATACAAAAAGAGTCTACTCTCCCAACTATTGGAATTACGTATTCACGTCTTTTGTGAAAGTGTCAACCACCCCCACCTATAATAAGAATCCTCTTATTTATAGATGTGGGCAACCCTCCTTAACAATTAAGGAATTGAGTTTTATTTTAATTAATTAAAATCCTTTAATTAATTAAGCTCCCTAATATTATTAGGGATAATTAATTAAACTCTTTTAATTAATTTAACCTCCTAATCTTATTAGGAATAAATGAGAGTACTTTTATTAATTAATTTCCAAACTTCTTTAGGAATTAAATAATAATAGTAATAATAATAATAAGACTCCTCTTATTAATTTATATTTAATATTTCCAAAATATTAATTAATAAATATTAAGCTATTTAATTTATTCTATCACCATAGATTAAATTAAATATACTTAACTTATTATTACGATTATGTCATTTGCTTCTTAAATAATTATTCATCCTTTTATGGTGTGACCCTTTAGGTTCTCCATATATTAAACCGGTTGTGAATAAATCAATTAGAACAATTCTAATCTTATTTAAATAAATAAATTAAACTATTAATTTATTTAAATAAATAATATGTATTCTACAATAGGGATAAGCCTCCCTAGCGATTAACGACTTTCCAAATAATATAGATTTTAACATTAATCATAAAAGAACCTTTGAGTAAATAGTTACCTTACAATTCAATCCTTCCACCAAACAATGTCCCAATTAAATATAAGACATGAAATTACTGTCAAGTCTTATTTATTTAATTATATGTATTTCGATCCTTAAATGCACAACTCCAAATAATGTAAATTAGAAACTCATTTCTAATTTCATTCTGCCTTGGCCAAGGACTACTAGGTTGTCATTTATCAAATCACATAGGACATTTCTCTTCTTTTACTAGAAGCGATAGATTCTTTATTGATCATACATTATCTCCATGTATAACTTATTATACCCAAGCATACCCTTTGATATACCCTAAGGGTCTTAAGGAATAAGTCAAAGTATAACTCATCATACACAAGATACTATGATGATCTCAAGTCCAAGAATCACTTGTCTTACTATCACTACAGAATTTCTATTGACAGCAAGTAAAACTCCATTAGGTATTCCTTAGCGAGCCAACGCTCAAATTGAACTTATTATCTAATAAGCACCTACATACTTGCTTTAGTGTCTCCACACAAATGATCATGAGATCAATCATCCTCATCCAATTAGCAAGCAACGTATGTATCAATCTATCCGGATTCACTAATCCCCAATTTAGTAATCCAACGATTGGGAACTATTTTAGTTTTAAGCTTTCTAAGAATTTAGATCTCATTAGAATGATCATCATCATTATTCTAAAAGCATTGCTTAAAACTATGGGTTTATCATATATTATAAAACAACATCATGTAGATAATTAAAAGTAATTAAATACTTTTTATTAATAAATGAATAAGAATGTTACAAAGTATTTACTTTATCATCAAACATGATTGGCTTGTGTGCATACTACTTTCAATCTCTCACTTGCACTAAAGCCAATCGCCATGGTATCTCATATACTTCTTCTCTAAGTGAAGATTATATATCCTGCTGTTGGATAAACTTTATTTAATGGATATGTAATGTTTTTCTTGAGAATCCACTATATCTATAGTGATTTCCCATCTTTCAATGATTTCTATAATCAAATGAAAGTGCCACAACACATGTTTAGATCCAAAATGAGACTTAGGAACTATTCCTAGTTCTGTAATGAACTTTTCATCCAAACAATCAACTTACAGCTTCATTTATAGCTATATACTTTGTCTTTATCACTAAACTAGCAACACTTTGCTATTTGAAACCTTTCCAATTCACTGCACCACCGTTCAAGGTAACGATTTACCTTAAAGTGGATTTTTTATCGTCTTGGTCTGTCTGAAAAACTTGAGTCTGTTAAGCCCTCTAGTTTTAATTTAGACCCACCATAAATTTTAATCACATCCTTAGTGTCGGTTAAGTACTTTAAGATGTTTTTCACTAACTCATAGTGAACTTCTCCAGAATATGACTGATCAACATCAGGTCTCGTACATTTCATTGTATACATGATAGTTACTCATGCGATCTCTCTTTTATGAGTCTATAGGGACTATTAAGAGAGATACACTCCATGTCTCATCAACATGAGACAACTCTTGGAGTTTTCCATGCTAAACGACTTTAGCATCAAATGAATATACGTTTCTTGGGTTAAGTCAAGCATCCTCTTGAATCTATCTATATAAATTTTATCTCCAATTAAGATACTCTTCCCAAAACATTCATGGAGGAATGTTAAGACAAATTTATCTTTATTGATTGTAGCATTGGTATGTTATTCCTTATCCGTAGTATATCAACATATAATACTAGGAATATCACAACGCTCCCACTTACCCTTTTGTACACATTAGGTTTCATTCTTGTTTTTGATAAAATCAAACTCTTTTGATTATCTTATCAAAATGAATGTTCCATTTTTGAGAAACTTGCTTCAATTCATTTCTCTGTGTGTCTACAACTCTTACCTCATCGTATGTAACTAGTTCATCATCTTCTATGATGTGTACCTTATCATCATCATCATCATCTATGATGAATCTATACCTCCTAGGTATCTTCGGTACTATTCCAGATTTACGATTCGGTTGTGGTGCAATAGGTCTATCTACAGTTTCCTCTTATTTGACTTATAGTGTTTTGTGGTTCTTGAACTCTTCAAGATTCTATTATCCTCCCACTAGCCCCTTCAATGATAAACACCTTTATCTTAGAAGGTAACGTGTTTCGCAATAAACACCTTTTGCTAAGTAGGATTATAGAACATATACCCTAAACTTACTTTAGGATGTCCCACAAATCTGTACTTGTCAAATTTTATCCCAAACTTATCCTTTTGAAACCTTTTCACATAAGTTGGACAACCCCTTATCTTAACATACTTAAGATTAGGAATCCTTCCTGTCCATAACTTTTACGGAGTCTTGGGGTCGGATTTTGAGGTTACCTTTTGTAGATATACAGCCATTTCTAGGACATTACCCTAGAGAGATACTGGAATGTCGATAAAATTATTATGGACCGTACCATGTCCAACAAGGTACAAATTTTCCTTTCAGATACATCAATCAATTATTGCATATCAGGAGGCGTTCATTATAAGAAAACCATTTGAGATGATCTAGAAACTTATTTCTCAAGTATTTATTCCTTGATCTAATCAAATAATCTTAATACTTTGCCAATTTGTTTCACTTCTGAATTCTTTGAACCTTTCAAATAATTAACACTTGTATTTCATCAAATACAAACATTCAACTCTTTGAATGATCATCTCCTTTTCTTATACTAATTTGTTCAATTTATAAAATAATTTTTCACGTAAGTCAAGTATACAAAATCCATTAATTAATATTCCATTTCTATACAGAACATTATTATTATAAATAGAATAACAATTGTTCTTAAATATAATACCAAATATTTCATTATCCAACAATAAAATAAAAATAATTTTTCCAACGAGAACTGGAATATAATAACTTATTGACTTAATAGACTTGCATGTAGGCTGTGCTAAATTATAAGTTCCTATGGCTGATGCAACAACCTTTGCTTCATTTCCACACATAGAATTACTTATCTCTTGTTTAGCTTTCTAATTCTGCTTGGTCTCTTCATAAATCTATATTTATGATAACCAAAGCTGGTATCCAATACCCAAGTAGAACCTTGACTTAATAAAAAATTTATTTCAATCATGAACAAAACTATATTTGTAATCGAAGCTTTACTAAGCTTCTTCTGGTTAGCCTCTACAAGATACTTCTCATAGTTTATTTTCCAGTGTTCAGGCTTATTGCAGTGGAAGAAAACTCCTTTGCTATCCGTATCAGTTTTGTTCTTATTATCCTTTGTTTATGCCTTTTTTATTTACCTTCTTAGAATCGTTCTTCTTTTCAGAAGATCCTTTGGCCCCTACCAGTAAGACTTGGTCTTTCTTGGTGGAAAGTGACTCAGCATTTTCAACATGTTAAGCAAATCAGCGAGGCTGATATCTAGCTTGTTCATATGAAAAAATCACAACAATTGTGAAAGGAGTCCGGTAGTGAGCGCAAGATCAAATATTGACTCAACTCTCCATCCAAGACAAAACCCGTTGTCCTAATTGATCAATCAAATTGATTATGTTAAGGACTTTTATCTATACTGTAGTGTCATCGGTCATTCTAGATCGGAAGAGCTCCTTAGATATCTGATATCTAGCAGTCCTACTTTCCTTACCATCAACTACTTGATATGAAGGAATATAGTAGGAGCATCCATAGTTTCATGCTGACGCTGAAACTCGTAACTCATGGATGCGAGCATGATGCATTGAGCCAACTGTGTATCATCTTGCCACTTTCTAAAAGTAGCAATCTCTTCCTTAGAGGTATTGTCTGCAACCATTGCAGGAAAGACGTATTAAGGACATAAGATAACTTTTCAACCATGAGAACTATTCTCAAATTCCTTAACCAATCCATTTAATTCGGTCCGGTTAAATAACATCTAATATGCTTCGCAGTGATAGTGATTTACACATTGTAAAATTCTGTAAATGAATTTGTAATTAACAATATTTTAACATACATTCTTTTATTAATTACCAAAATAATTTAGGTCTTGTTTTAAATTAGTATCTCCCACTATTTTCTTCAAACTATATTACCCTCACTTATATAGTTTGGCAAAATCTAATTAAAGATTTGCTAGTGAGAATAAGGATCCCATTTCAAATGTATATAGCCTTGTGGTGACACAACAAACTATATATAAATAAATAGGTAGACAACACTTGTCAATTACATCAACTATGCAACTCCTTGTATTTTGCCTCTTAGATCATAATAGTCAAGTGTATGCACATCCGAACTAAAATAATTTAAGTTAAGTCCAACCTAACACTCCATATATTCAAAAAAAAAAAATATTATCCTTGTGGTGACACAACAAAATAATATTGTTCAATTTTCTTTATAAGCATCAAATGTGATAAAATTAACTTCTCAAAGAATTAAGATAAGCCTTGTGGTGACACAACAAACTTATAATAATTAATTGATACTCTATTATTTTATCGTGCTAGAAGGCGACGTTCGATATTCTAAATATCTTTAAGCGCTTAGGACTTAATATAAAAAATTTGAGGGATTTGTTATTAATTTATCTCATCTTGTATAGCGCGCATGCACACATATATATATAAAATACACGTCATATTAATTAACATGCGAAGCATGTTTGCATAATATATATATATATATATATATATATATATATATATATATATATATAGTATAAGCATGCATATAGAATAATACTATATTCTACGGATTGATTATGGACTTTTATTCTAGTTTGGTTCACTAGAGCCACCAAGTGAACCAAAAGGTCAAACCCTAGGGTGCAAGAATTAATATTTAAATATAACTGTTACATTTAAACCCGGGTTCCATTACAAATGGGTCTTCAAGCGCTCCTTGTTCTTTGATCTCCAATTTTTTAAAATTAATTCTAACTATTCCTATTACAAAACTATTTTAAAATAAATAGAAACCTTGATTAGCAGTCAAGGGGAAGTACATAGGAGGGAGTTAGAATTTACATTAAGAAAAAAATTAGAGAAGGCAGGTATGCAGACCCCATTTAATAAAATCCATATGACCATGCATCCAACTAAAATAAAATTCAATCACATTGGTCAATAATCCATAATCAATCCCATTTATTATCATACACATCACCATATGCATTAATAAATAACATTCATCTCATGAATAATAAACATTCAATATATATATTGATATCATTTAATGGACAAATTTAGTTAGCATAAAATTTAATTTTGAATCAAAATAAACTCCTTTATTTTAACCCATATTTAAATCAAAATAAAACTATTTTATTTTAATTTATCCAATTTTGAATAAAATAAACTATTTTATTTTAATCAAAATCTTTAATCAAAATAAACTCCTTTATTTTAATTAATTATGGAATCCAATTCTATGTAAAAAAAACTCATTTATTAAAAGAAACATTAATTCTTTTTTCTATTCACAAATAAACTCCTTTATTTTTGAATAATATGAAATCTTATTTCATATCTAAATAAACTTTATTTAAGGAAATACGGATTCTCTTTCCTATTCACAAATAAACTCTTTTATTTTGAATAATATGAAATCTTATTTCATATCTAAATAAACTCCTTTATTTAAGGAAACATGCAATCCAATTTCAAATTCAATTAGTTATCATGGAATCTAATTCTAACTCTAATTAGTTAGCATTAAATTCTAATTTTAAAATTAAAATAAACTCTTTTATTTTAATATTAAAATATTAATAATAAATATATATATATATATATATATATATATATATATATATATATATATATATATATATATATATAACCACGTAGGAAATGGTCACGTTATTCATTCGCGAAAGTACTGCAACTCCTGGCTAACTTTTAAATAACCTGTGAAGGTTTATTTCATTATATAATAATAATAATAATAATAATAATAATAATAATAATAATAATAATAATAATAAACTTTTGAAGACTCCCTGTTAACTAATATATAATCATAAACCAAAAGTAACGTTTTCGGTAAAAAAAAAATCACAGGCTTTGCAATTTTTTTTTTAAAATTTTATACAACAAATTATGCCCAATTAAATTATTTTAAACACATATCAAATTAAAATAATTAATAATTCGCATAAAAGTTTGACTCTGATGCAACTGTCAGGTTTGTAATATTCATGAACGCAATCAAATTTGCATAAAATAAACGGAAACATGGAAAATCAGAGTTTTAAAATTTTACAAACCATATACCCGGATCATCTTTTATGCACAATTATTAATTAAATAAAAATATAAAGAACAAGAATCATACCCTTGAAGATCCGAGCTTCCTCAGGTACAAGTTCACCTCCAATCCTTTTCGCCTTCAACTTGAATCCACCGGGTTTGGTTCCTTCCTTTGATCAACATTAGCCACCCAAGTGTTTGACCTCTAGAGGTGATCCACCAAGGAAGAAGAAAGATTCAAGAAGATGGGTGTTTGACAAAACTCTAATTTTTCTATCTCTCATACAAAAAAGCCTACTCTCCCAATTATTAGAATTACGTATTCACGTCTTTTGTGAAAGTGTCAACCACCCCCACCTATAACACTCCTCTTATTTATAGATGTGGTCAACCCTCTTTAACAATTAAAGAATTGTGTTTTATTTTAATTAATTAAAATCCTTTAATTAATTAAGCTCCCTAATCTTATTAGGGATAATTAATTAAACTTTTTAATGAGAGTACATTTATTAATTAATTCCCAAACTTCTTTAGGAATTAAATAATAATAATAGTAATAATAATAATAAGACTCCTCTTATTAATTTATATTTAATATTTCCAAAATATTAATTAATAAATATTAAGCTATTTAATTTATTCATCACCATAGATTAAATTAAATATACTTAACTTATTATTACGATTATGCCATTTGCTTCTTAAATAATTATTCATCCTTTTATAGTGTGACCCTTTAGGTTCTCCATATTAAACCGGTTGTGAATAAATCAATTAGAATAATTCTAATCTTATTTAAATAAATAAATTAAACTATTAATTTATTTAAATAAATAATATTTATTCTACAATAGGGATAAGCCTCCCTAGCGATTAACGACTTTTCAGATAATATAAATTTTAACATTAATCATAAAAGAACCTTTGAGTAAATAGTTACTATACAATTCAATCCTTCCACCATACAATGTCCCAATTAAATATAAGACATGAAATTACTGTCAAGTCTTATTTATTTAATTATATGTATTTCGATCCTTAAATGCACAACTCTAAATAATGTAAATTAGAAACTCCTTTCTAATTTTATTCTGCATTGGCCAAGGACTACTAGGTTGTCATTTATCGAATCACATAGAACATTTCTCTTCTTTTACTAGAAGCGGTAGATTCTTTATTGATCATACATTATCTCTATGTATAACTTATTATACCCAAGCATACCCTTTGATATATCCTAAGGGTCTTAAGAAATAAGTCAAAGTATAACTCATCATACACAAGATACTATGATGATCTCAAGTCCAAGGATCACTCAGTACTACTATCACTACTGTAAATTCCTATTGACAGCAAGTAAAACTCCATTAGGTATTCCTTAATGAAGCCAACGCGTTCGGTGAACTTATTCTCTAACAAGCACCGACATACTTGCTTTAGTGTCTCCACACAAATGATCATGAGATCAATCATCCTCATACAATGAGCAAGCAACGTATGTATCAATCTATCCGGATTCACTAATCCCCAATTTAGTAATCCAATGATTGGGAACTATTTTAGTTTTATGCTTTCTAAGAATTTAGATCTCATTGGAATGATCATCATCATTATTCTAAAAGCATTGCTTAAAACTATGGGTTTATCACATTTTATAAAACAACATCATGTAGATAATTAAAAGCCTTTAATTAATTAATATTTTTTATTAATAATTAAATAAGATTGTTACAAAGTCTATACTTTATCATCAAATATGATTGGATTGTGTGCATACTACTTTTATGATCTCCATCTCTTTTCATCTAATTAATAATTGCGCATAAATGATAATCCGGTTATATGGTTTGTAAAATTTTAAAACTCTAATTTTTCATGCTTTCACTCTGTAACGAACGAGATTTTTTATGTAATTTAAAAATATTTATTGAATTAAATAAATATTTTAATTAATTTATTTATTGAGATAAATAAATAATTATTGAAATTGTGGTGTAGTAATTTAGTTAAGTGTGTATGTTAACTAAAGTAGTGAATGTTAATTTTATGATTTTAGTATTTAATTTAATAAGATAATTAAATTAAATAAATTATTAAATAAGTGCCATTCTAATTTAGTAATTAAATTAGATGTATTGTTTAGAAGTAATAATGTTGTGTATTGGTAATGTTCTAGTTTAATTTAATAATTAAATTGGATATGTAATAATTTGCTAAGCATAAGTTATAATTATAATGAAAATTATAATTGTAATTGTAAGTTATTAAAACTAATTAAAAAAATGTGACAAATGGAACTATATAATATAAGGATTATAAAAATAAGTTAAAGGGGATGTATTAATGTGCAAACCAAATAAAGCTATGTGGCTTTTGGTTAATATAACAACCAATAACTTTTGGCTTGATGAAACTGATAACCACGTTTATCAGTTTATTTGTGCGCACAGAGTTTTAGTTGTATATATTACGTATAAGTTAGAAATACAAAGTGTTAGAGATGAACAAAGGAAGAAATTGAGAGAGAGCTGGAGAGGAAATTGAGAAAGTGGAGGAGAATTGGAATATCAAGAGAGAAGGGGGAAGCATTACCAAGCATTCCTCTATCATTTTGTTTACAGTAATTAAGGATTGAAGGTATAAAAACATAATTTCATGTTCTTAATTTCTCATATAGAATTGTGTGAATTTGAATTATAATTGTTAATTAGTTTATGTTGTCAATTGGTTATCATCTATAAATGATTTTTAGTAAGAGATTTCATGAACAATCATGTTTTGTGTTCTTGAGTTTTCTTGGGAAAAAGGAAAATTTTGGATAATGATCGGTTAGAATAGTTGTTATGAATGTTATGGATAGTGTATAATCTGTTATATGTAGTTTATAATTGATGTTGAAGTAATCAAATTCATGAAAATTGGTTTGAAGAAGAAATTGTAAGTTAACATTGTTATATACGTGTGAAAATGGCTTATTGAGTCCAAAATTTTATGTTCAATCCTTGTTATAATCTGTAAAGTGGTTGTAAATTGTGTTAGTATGTCCAAAAATGAAAACAACGCAATTGAAATGGTTTAAGTTGGTTAAGATATGAAGTTTTGGGGATTGAATCTGCTAAGTGTGTTGAAATCGAAGAAAATAGCAAAAATGTGGTTTTTAATCCTCTAAATTTGATTATGTAAGTTGTTTTAGGTGTTAGAATGATTGATTATATATGTTATGAGGCTTTGGTTAAGTTTGTAGTGTAAGGGTTTGTCTGTGTTGCTGTAAAAATTAAGAAATTAGAATTCTTGTATAAGAGCAGATGCATGTTTGTGTTTCGGAAAAGCGATTACGAGTTGGCCTTGTGGTCTTGCCGCAGCGTAGGCGTGATGGATCCTAGGATAGATAGGGTGCGACCGTGCCAGTGGTCTAGCAGACCTAGTAATGAACTGTTAATAGTATAACTTGGGGAAATGTTAGGTTAACTTATTTTAATGATTGTAGAGGAACCTAAAATATGTTATAAGACGTAATAACATATTGTAATCACAAATTTGAAACTATAAGTTATGGATTAATAAGTTGTGAAATTTTGGAATGTGATGTCATGAAAATTGAAGTTATTTTTCAATCACCATGTCGTGTACTACAATATAACTGGGAGTTCAGGTTTAGGGTATGTGAATGATTAGGATAATCAGATCTTCAGCTAAAGATTATAGCCTTGACTAAAATGAGAAGTAGACCAATGAAGTTAGCGTTAATATAACTAATTGGTATTGTGATTTAATGGTATATGTAGGGTATTTGGCAAAAGTTCGTTATATTTGTGTAGCTTATGCACGAGGCAAGTTCTTTAACCTCAATTTTTATTATGCAAGCTCTCATATTCTAATTATTTTATTTTGAGCAAGTTTCATATTCTTAAACTTGAATCTTTTATTGAGCAAGTTTCTAACTTTTGTTTCTTGCTATTCAAAGCATAAATTATTCAAATTCATTGTTCCAAATGAGTTTTCTAACTCTTTTGGATGTAATACTTTGTATATACCATGTCTATTCAATTGTATGTTGTTGATATTCAATCCTTGACATAAGTATCATTGTTCAATTATTTATTATGATGTTGAACCTTCAAATAACTAATAAATCTCTATTGATTGGACTAATCCATAATTGATAAGTGTTCTAAAAATTATAAAATCATTGTTAAGCTATTCCAAACTAAACTTTCTTTAGTGCCGAAATTCTAAAGTTAAACTGAGATGAACAACCCTAATATAGGGGATTATGTACGCGTTAGCGTTTATATGTTTGTGCATAATACATGGTACGAAGGGCTGATCCGCCTAAGTACGAAAGAAAAGGTCCGTATAGTCTAATGACGGTTAAAGGTTGAAGTAGAAATACTTATTAACCTTGGGACATAGTTCATGGTCTTAAAGACCCTCAGATATAAATCTCGAACTTGCTTTCTAATCTTGATTCGAAGAACGAGTTCTTAATTATTTAGTATTCATTGATTACTCTTATGCTATTGTTTTTGTCATCATTATATTAGTGAGAAATTGTTTACTCACTCTTGCATTTAACATTGCAGCCAAAGTTGAGAAAGTTGATGAGCCATCTTCTAGCAAAGGCAAGGGCAAGGTGTCCAAATGACGAAGACTTGTTTAATTTTATTTGCTGAACTTATGTTATGAGACTTAATTTATTTTGTGATGTATTCCGCGGACATATGTAATAGCTTAAGGATAGATTACCTGGGATTTGTTTTACGTTGATGTAACCCTATAAAGGGAAGGATTATTATTTAAGCTATTTAATTTATGTAATTATCTTTGGTTATGGGTAGTTAGAAGTAATTGTTTTGGATAGTGAGCACCAAATCTAGTGGGAATGAAGTACCCGGAATTGGGGGTGTCACAGGTTGGTATCAAAGCCTTAGGTTATGAACCTTAGGTGGGGGAAACCTTAGGAAGTAACCTTTAAGAAGACAGAAAACATAGTGGTGATAAACTCTTATCGAGTTCTAAGGAATGAATTGGGGAAATTCATTAAAGATAAATAATAAAAGACTTTATGTGCTATGTGTTAATAACTTATGTGCTCATCAGTATCGAAGACTATCACGTAATAAATAAAACTTAAAAAGTATTTTGTTGTCAGGATGTCTAACGTTGCAGGATCCAGTCAAGTTAGGGAAGAGATACCTCAGGTGCCTAGAGATGAGGAGCCTCGAGACGTCCATGTGGTTCGGGAGCAGTTGATCTAGAGGGAGTCTTCTCTGTTTGTCGCTGAGGAAGGAAAGGAGAATGAGCTTGTGTCTGATCCTGAGGAGGAAGACTCTGAGGAGATAGAGGTGGAGGATGAGGAAGAGGATCCTGTGGATTTTCTACCAAACTCCATATCAGCTGAGATGTATGATGAACTGTATGTTCGAAACATAGAATTATAAGATAAGATTGAGGAGTTGAAGGAGCTGGCTGACATGCATCAGGCTACTATAGAGCAGAAGAATGTGGAGATTTAGGAACTCGACTCACGACTTGGGAACACAGAATGGAACCTAGTTCACACAGAGGGACATCAAGAGGAGCTATTGGCTGAGAATGAGAAGATGAAGACTGAAGTAGAAAAGCTAAAAGATGACTTGAAGGAAGAGTCAGCTAAGCGTGCGTGAGCAGAAAACGCATGGATGAAGGCTACTCAGCGTGTAGGTCGTGCTGAAGCTAAGGTTCAGACGAAGAAGGCTAAGATGAATGAAATGAATTATGCTTCTCATTATGCGATTGATAGGGTCCATGATATAGTCTTTTATTACCCACCTCATTTCGAAGACTTGCCATGGTACATGATGGATCGTAGGATGGCGTATCGTATTATGGAAGAAGAGTGTAGAGAAGCCTCTCGACGTCATTATATGCCAAGATAGGAATAATAATAATAATAATAATATGTGATTAATTATGTGATAAATAAATTATAAATCCCTTATTTTGAGATAAATAAAGGGGTAAGATGAGTATGTAATCCTGAAACTTGTGAAGTTCAGGAAAATTGATATTGATAGCAGAGATGTTATCCTTACTATGTTTTGAAAAGTTATGAATGAATAAAAATATCAAAGTTTATTGAAATGTTATGTGTTAAAGCTTTAATCTTAGAATGTTTAAGTTAAACCTTAAATATTCAAGAAAATTGAATAAGTGATCTAATAAGTATACATTTTAAACAGAAAATGCCTCCTAGAAGAAGATAACCACGTCAATAACCACCTTCTGAGGGGTCTACTAACAATAATAATGAGGCCAACGCTAACCCGGTTCAGTAGTTGGTGACTTTGTTAACAGGAGCACTTACGAATCAGCCGCATGCTCAAGCCACGACTTTCAAGGACTTCAAAGCGGTTGGACCGCCGGAGTTTCAAGGGTCTATGAATCCAGTTGAGGCCCAAACCTGGATCATGGAAATGGAGAAGGTGTTCGACGTTTCCAAAGTTAATGAAGACCAGAAAACTGCCTTCGCAACATTTATGTTGAAATCTGAAGCTAGCTATTGGTGGTAGGCGAATAAGGTTCGTGGGGGACATGGAATAGTAGTGTGGGATAGGTTTAAAGATATGTTTTTTGAAATGTAATTTCCAATGAGTTCCCGTAATTAGATGGAAGTTCAATTCTTAGAACTAAAGCAAGGAACTATGACTTTGCTGGAGTATGCTACAAAGTTTAATGAGCTGGCGAGGTTTGCTCTGTACCAAGTCAATACAGATAAGCGTAAGGCGAGGAGGTTTGAAAAAGGGTTGAATCCCTGGCTATATAACAAGGTTTCGATGTTCCAATTAAATACATTTGCGACAGTATTAGAAAAGGCAATTATCGCGGAAGGTGGAAGCGATGCCTTAACCAAATATAATCAAGAACAGAAGAAGAGAAAGAATGAGAATGAAAACAAGGCTGGTGGAAGCAATAGTGGAGGAAATAACCATAAGAGAAAATGTAATAAAATTCAAATGTGGGTGGATAGCAAGGAAGTCAACAAATAAAAAGTTTGAAGCTTGTGTTACTTGCGGGAAGAACCACGTTGGTGTGTGTCAAAAGGGTAAGCGAGTATGTTTCAATTGTGGCCAAGAGGGTCACATTGCGATAAAATGTTTTAGTCCAAAGAAGGGAGCCTGTTTCACTTGCGGGTCAAAGGATCATATGGCTCATGATTTCCCTAAGAATGCAGCGGGAGGAACAAGTGGAGGTAAAGGAAGTAACAGTGGTGGTACGTTAACTATCACCGGGCCAGTGCAATCAAATCAACCTACTGCTAGGACTTTCAATATGAACATGCAAGATGCTGTGCAATCAAAGGATGTTGTGTTAGGTATCATTTCGATTAATGGTATTAATGCTTATG
Organism: Panax quinquefolius; assembly: GCA_020205615.1. NCBI lineage: Eukaryota > Viridiplantae > Streptophyta > Magnoliopsida > Apiales > Araliaceae > Panax > Panax quinquefolius. The sequence continues at coordinate 106,170,102 of CM035158.1, read as the reverse complement.
TGCTATTTGATTCGGGTGCTACTTGTTCATTTATATTCGATGATTTTGCTAGGAATTTACATTTTCCTCAAGAAGAATTAGATTTACCTTTAAGCATAGAGATTGCGAATAGGGAAGTTATTCCTGTTAGGTTTATATACAAGAATTGTAGGGTGGATATAAAGGGTCACAAGACGATGGTAGATTTGATACCAATTAAACTTGGGGAGTTTGATGTTATACTGAGAATGGATTGGTTATCCAATTATAGGGCAGTAATTGATTGCCAAAAGAAATTTGTTAACCTTATGACTCCATCAAAAGTGGTGTTTTATGGAAACAAGTCACCTCGACAAGCAAGTTGTCTGACAGTGATGCAAGCCAAAAAGTTATTGAGACAAGGATGTGTAGGATACTTAGCCTACATAATCAATACACATAAGAAGAGTGCAAAGTTATAAGAGATACTGGTCATTAGAGATTTTGCAGATGTATTTTCAGATGATTTGCCTGGACTTCTGCCAGATCGAGAAATCGAGTTCGTGATTGATTTAGCACCAGGAACGACTCCGATATCTAAAGCAACATATAAAATGGTCCCAGTAGAGATGAAGGATTTGATGGTACAACTACAAAAATTATTAGATAAGAAGTATATCTAGCTGAGCGTATCTCCATGGGGAGCGCCGGTGTTGTTTGTTAAGAAGAAAGATGGATCAATGCGGCTCTATATTGATTACTGAGAATTGAATAAGGTCATGATTAAAAATAAATATCCGTTATCGAGAATCGATAACTTGTTTGATCAATTGAAGGGAGCGAGGTGCTTTTCGAAAATAGACTTAAGAAGTGGATATCATCAGTTGAAGGTAAGAAAGGAGGATGTACCAAAAATGACATTCAGAACTCGGTATGGTCATTACGAGTTTCTGGTTATGTCATTTGGTTGAACCAATGAACCTAGAACGTTCATGGATTTGATGAACAAGGTGTTTAAACCATTCTTAGATAAATTTGTGGTGGTATTTATTAATGATATATTGGTGTATTCTAAGACTAAGGAGGAACGTGTTGAACACTTAAGGGTGACATTGGAGATATTGAGGAGAGAGAAGTTGTACGCTAAATTCTAGAAATGTGAGTTTTGGTTAGAACGTGTGCAGTTTCTTGGGCACGTTATTGACAAGGACGGAATCTCGGTAGATCCATCGAAAGTTAAAGCTGTAATAAACTTGGATCTGATAAAGACACCGTCAGAAGTAAGAAGTTTCTTGGTATTGGCGGGTTACTATAGGCGTTTCATTCAAGACTTTTCTAAGATCGCAACTCCGTTGACAAATTTAACTAGGAAGGCGGTTAAGTTTGTTGGGACGGAGAAATGTGAGGAGAGTTTTCAAGAATTAAAGAAGAGATTGAGTTCAACACTTGTGTTATCATTTCCTGATGATACAAGGAATTTTGTGGTATTCAGTGACGCATTGTATAAGGGACTAGGCTGTGTGCTTATGCAGAACGGCAGAGTTATTGCGTATGCATCGCGTCAATTAAAGGATTACGAGAAAGGATATCCGACTTATGACTTGGAATTGGCTGCAGTAGTGTTTGCTCTGAAGATTTGGAGACACTATCTGTATGGAGAGATGTAAGACCCCAACTTTTATGAATAAAGATTAATTTTTCTCAAAATATATTTTTAAATATTATGGTGTGGATTTGATATAATGTTATAGTTGTGGGAAATATTTATAAATTTTGCAAAGTAAGAAAGTTGTTATAAAATATTCGATTGGTCGGAGAATATTCGTTTTAACAGGAAATATTCATACAACGACACAATCATTGGTGGACCCCATAACAGAATTACTTTTGGAGTTAGAAAATGACATAAATATCTTTTTATAAAAATAATGGCGAAATTTTTATCGTTAACTGTTGAAATACTCGATGATAAAAGTATAGTAATACGCGTGGTTGCATAGTAGCACACGATATTTGATGCTTACGTGAGAAGTCACTCGGTTATACTCAATTATTGCTACAGTAATTGCTGGATAGTATCTCACATTATTGATTCTATTATTGTCATAGTATCATCTGTATAATATTTTATATTATTAAAGCAATAATTGAGATGACAAGTTATTCATATTATTATTTATATTATTGACAATGTCTAAGAAAGTTCTGTCAAGGAAAGGGGTTTGGTCACCTAATTGCGCGCCAATATGGAGAAATCCTTATCGGAAAGCCCCCTCTTTCCTGGGAACGATCTTGTTGTTAATATTGCAAGTTATATTATTGATGAATAAATATTGTTAAAAATATTGAGGGGATTTTTATAAAGTATTTGTTGTAAATTATGCTTATTATTTGGAACCCCCACTTACCCATTTTTCAAAACTGTCGGTAAAAGTTATCTCGGTTTTGTTTTATATGTAAGGTTTTGTGAAGATCAAAGACACAATCGAATTGGAAAATCAGCGGAAGCAAAATAAAATTAGATTTTTAAAATTTTCACAAACCAATTACCCGGATCGTACTTTATGCATATTATTAATTAAGATGAAGAACAAGAAGTTATAGAATCATACCCTTGTAGATACGAGCTTCCACAGGTACGAGTTCAGCTCCCACTTCTACGCGATCTTCTTTAATCTCCGGGTAGATTCTTTCATTTGATCAATGTTAGCCACCCAAGTATATGGCCTCTAGAGGAGATCCAGCAAGGAAGAAGAATTTTCAAGAAGAAGGATGTATTGGCTCAAATCCTAGCTTTTCCTATCTATAGAAAAAGGGACGTACTCTCCAACTCTTGGAATCACGTATATAAAATATCTGATATAAGACTCCTCTTATATAAAGATATCAGGTAACCCTATTTAATTAAAATAAGGTATTATTTAATTAATTAAACTCATTTAATTAATTGGGCTCCCTAATCTTATTAGGGATAATTAACTAAACTCCTTTAACGAATTTTTCCTCTTAATCCTATTAAGAATAAATGAGAGTACTTATTAGGAATAAATGAGAGTACTTGTATTAAATTAATTCCTAAACTCTTTTAGAAATTAAAATAATAATATTTGTAATAATATTAATAAGACTCCTCTTATTAATTTATATTTAATATTTCAAAATATTAAATAATAAATATTAAGCTATTTAATTTATTCTATCACCATAGATTAAATTAAATATACTTAAAATATTATTACGATTATGCCATTAACTTCTTAAATAATTATTCCTCCTTTTATGGTGTGACCCTTTAGGTTCTCCATATTAAATCGGTTTGTGAATAAATCAATTAGAACAATTCTAATCTTATTTAAATAAATAAATTAAACTATTAATTTATTTAAAAAAATAATATTTATTCTACAATAGGGATAAGCCTCCTAGCGATCAATGACTTTTCAGATAATATAGATTTCAACAATAATCATAAAAGAACCTTTGAGTAAATAGTTACAGTATAATTCAATCCTTCCACCATACAATGTCCCAATTAAATATAAGACATGAAATTACTATCAAGTCTTATTTTATTTAATTATATGTATTTCGATTCCTAAATGTACAACTCCTAATGAAAGAAAATTAGAAACTGCTTTCTAATTTCATTCCACCTTGGCCAAGGATTCCTGGGTTGTCATTTATCGAATCACATAGGACATTTATCTTCTTTTACTAGAAGTGGTAGATTCTTTATTGAACATTCATTATATCCGTATATAACTTATTACACCCAAGCATACCATTTGATATACTCTAAGAGTCTTAATGAATAAGTCAAAGTGTAATTTATTATATATAAGATACTATGATGATCTCAAGTCTAAAGATCATTTGTACTACTATCATTATAAAAATTCCTACTGACAGGCAAGTAAAACTCTATTAGGTATTCCTTAGCGAGTCACGTTCAGTGAATTTATTCTCTAATAAGTACCTACATACTTGCTTTAGTGTCTCCACACAAATGATCATGAGATCAATCATCCTCATCCAATGAGCAAGCAACGTACGTACCAATTTATTCGGATTCACTAATCCCCTTTTTAATAATCCATTGATTGGGAATATTTTAGTTTTAAGCTATCTAAGAATTTAGATCTCATTAGCATGATCTCTTCATGATTCTAAATGCATTGCTTAAAACTATGGGTTTATTGTAACGCCCCCAAAATAGGTCCAATCCATCCAACCTATTCTGAGTCGCCAAATACATGGTACAGAAAACAACTACAACTTTATTATTACAATTGTCGTGCAAAATACGACAACACATATACTGTGAGTTTAAATAACAAATGTGACTCTGGACACCAACTTGTGTCAGCACCTCACACTGATACATTACATAAAGGTACAGTCAATAAATATTTTAGAAATTAAATCTTTGGATAATGCTCAAGGAAACCTTCGTACATGGGAGGCCATGAATCTAAGTTATGATAGATATCATATGCCCACAGAATTATCCTTGGTTGACCCAATAGACCCCAAAGAAAAAAGAGAAGATTACTATCATTTTTTTTCCAATGGTGAGTCTTCTCTTGATATATAACTATCTCCACTGTCTGCAATTGGAAATTATATTTCAACCAAACTGCAAGATCATATAGGTAGTGCTCGTATATATACTTAGCAAGTGGATGAGCACAACCCTGTCTTATGATAAGATGAGGTTGTATATTATTAGACATCTTTTATGATAGTGGCAAAACACCCTTCCAAAGTTGGGTCCGCCTCACTCTATTCGGTTCACCAAAATTAAATATCAAATGACGTATATAATACGACACACTTATCTAAAGTTCTCAATAAAATTATTTTCAAACTATTTAGGGAGAACCTCAACAGCTATAGACCACCGTTCTATTCCCCTGTTATCCTCGCTCGACCCGGCAACACTCTTATTACCTAAAAGGAATTGTGAAGCAAAAGGGTGAGCACAACTAGCTCAGTAAAGAATATCATGACTAAAGATAATTAAATTATCAATAGCCTTCATTAGTAATAAATCAGAGATTTAGAACATATGGTAGATGATAAAACTTTTCAACCATAGTTGCAGCAGAACGAGCAATCCATTAGAAGAGTCAAATAGACCATAAAGTCTATTATCTTCTCCATGTGAAAAGTTCACGAACAATGTTTTGTTCCTGTAACATCAATCAACAGTTCCTGTCCACAATCATGTGAATAACTTATAATCATATTTGTGGTTCTAAATTCTTCTTCTCATCTAGGACGAAGATAATTTTTATCACATGTCTTTACCTGAAATATCAAAGATCACGGTTATACCAAATCACAGTTCCTGTTCATAATCATACTAATAGGTTCATCTTTGCACTACGGGCCAAAGATATTCATTAACAGTTCATCTTTGCACTACAGGCCAAATATATTCAACAACAGGTCATCTTTGCACTACAGGCTTAAGATATTCAACAACAGGTCATCTTTGCACTACGGGCCAAAGATATTAATCAACAATTCATCTTTGCACTACATGCCAAAGATATTCAATAACATGTCATCTTTGCACTATTGGCCAAAGATATTCATCAACAATTCATCTTTGCACTACAGGCCAAAGATATTCAACAACATGTCATCTTTGCACTACGGGCCAAAGATATTAACATCTCAAAGAAATATATAATCATTTCAGAATTTATATAAACAATAATTATAACCATGTTGATCAATTCACCTTTGCACTTAAGTTAAAGATATTCAATTATAAATTCCATGGTCATGATCATACCAGTTAACGATTAAACTTTGCACTACTGGATAAAGAGAACCCATAGTCACGATCATACCAATAATCTACCCATCTTTACACTTAAGTCAAAGAGAAATATCATCATTAGGGTTATAAAAATGTTATATATGATAATAAAAATAATATGATCAGCAACTGCATTTAATTTCAAGAGTAAGATTCATAAATCAATGATAATTTGGTCAGAAAAAGAAACCAATTTTGTCGTGAATAGTACTCATGAATAGTAACTCGTGAATAGTAACTCATGAATAGTAACTCATGAATAATAACCCGTATTCGTACATATTACCATATACGTAAATAATATCATATGCGTAAATAGTGCTATATACATGAATATAGGTCAGATATCGTGAATAAGTGTCGATATCGTGAATAGTAATCCCGACATGAAAAAGGTAGAAATTCCACAAAAAAACTCATATCAATAATTCAGCATAATAATATTGAAGAAAATAATATCATTTAAGAAGAAAATAACATCCCTTATAATCTCTTAAAATCCCTTACAATCCCGTACCTCAAAAGAGCAGTTTTTCTGACTGGAATATCAGATATGACACTGAAGGAAACTTGCACTGATTAACAACTCTCAAAGTATCAAAATACTCACAAAAATACGCTCGATAATATAGGGAGAGAAAACTTATGTTTTTGGTGTGATTTTCAATTCTAACTCAACACTCTATTTATAGAAAAATGTTAGAACGCCAAAGCAGACTTGACCTGCAACCTGATGGCTTCACCTGCTACTATTCCCACCCACCACTTTTGAAATAAAATTTTAGCAAATTTTTCACCAACCAAAGGTGGGGCCCACTCATTTTAGAATTTTCCACCAAAAATCATTTATAAACATAATTTCCGAATCAGTCACCACTTAAAATTCATAACAAATTATATGTTAATTTTTAACGGTTCAAAATTTGTGGACATGTACTCAACTTATATATGTATAACATATCCAAAAATAAGAACGATCCAACGGTCGGATTAAAAAATTATAACTCACGCTCTCAAGAATACTGATTTTTCGAATTATGAGTCATTCGGACCAGTTTCATTCAAACAGTCACCATGAAAAATCCACAATGAATTTTTGGGTGATTCCAATTTTTACGCTTAGCTTACTTCCAGGGATTTCTTTTGATATATGGCTCATCTCCTAACTCATTATACACAAAGATTTATAGATTTTACAAAATCAAGTAATAAACTAATTTTCTGAAAATTTCCAAATTTCGTTCTTCATTTCGACAAAATACTAATAAAACACCTCAACATTAATTCCTTTATTTATATCCATATAAATATATATATATATATATATATATATATTCTTATCATATAAATTAATAATTAATTATTCATAAATAATATTATAGAATCACAATAATGACAACCAGGCCATTCCTAGGAAAGAGGAGGCTTTCCGATAAGGATTTCTCCTTACTGGCACGTAATTGGGTGACCAAACCTCTTCTTGACAGAACTTTCTAGACATTGCCAATAATGCTATCTAATAATATTATTCAAATAATATAAATTATTGATCTGATAATGGGAAATACTGTGCAGTGACAATTATTGAAATAATATAAAATATCAACGCAACAATTATTGAATCAATAAAATAAAATATTGAACAGTAACTACTGTAACAATTATTGAGTAGAGCCTTCTTACGTAAGAATCAATAATTCAAAAATATCTTTGTGCAATAATACCATGCTATGCAACAACGCCAGACTTGTCTTTTTAACCACTAGGTATTTCAACAGTGTTAACGGTAACAACTACGCCATTATTTATAAAAACATAAACTTGTCGTTTTCTTCATCCAACAGTTTTTCTGTTATGGGGCCCACAAATGGCTACGTTGTCGTACGAATATTCCCCGACAACAAAAAAATTCCACGACCAAACGAATATTCCCCAACAGAAATGAGTATTTTATAACCACTTGCATATTTTGAAAATTTTATATATATCACCCTTAACTTTAACTTTTTATTAATTTAACCATTTACTAAATAGGAAAATTGAATATTTTTATTTCATAAAATTCGGGGTCTTACATTTATCACATATTATTAAAACAGCACCATGTAGATAATTAAACGGCTTTAATTAATAATTCTTTCATTAATAAATAAATAAGATTGATTACAAAGTATATGCTTTATCATCATACATGATTGGCTTGTATGCATACTACTTTCAATCTCATACTTGCACTAAAGACAATCGCCGTGGTATCTCATACCCATCTTCTCTAAGTGACGATCGAACTGCTGTTGTGTTAACACTTTAGTAAATTGATCTGCAATATTGTCTTGAGAGTTAACACGCTCCAGGGTGACGTCTCCTCTTTCAATGATCTCTTTGATCAAATGAAACCGCCACAACACGTGTTTGGATTTTTGATGAGACCTGGGTTCCTTAGCCTGCGCAACAGCTCTGGTGTTGTCACAGAATAAAGGTACTGGTCCTACAATGTTAGGAACCACACCAAGTTCGGTATTGAACTTCTTCATTCAAACAGCTTCCTTTGTAGCTTCACTTGCAGCTATGTACTCTGCCTCTGTCACTGAATCAACAACTATTTGTTGTTTGAAACTCTTCCAACTCACTGCGCCACCGTTTAAGGTAAACACATACCCTAAAATAGTTTTACTATCATCTTGGTCCGTTTGAAAACTTGAGTCTGTGAAGTCCTCTAGGTTCAATTTAGACCTACCGTAGACAAGAAATACATCCTTAGTTCTTCTTAAGTACTTTAGGATATTTTCACTGCTTTCCAGTGTTCTTCTCCTGGATTTGACTGATATCTGCTTGTTACACTAAGTGCATGAGCGACATCTGATCTAGTACATATCATACCATACATAATAGATCCTATTGCTGAATCATAAGGAATCTTACTCATACGATCTCTCTCTTCAGGTGTCTTTGGGACCTGTTTCTTGGAGAGATGTATTCCATGGCTCATCGACATGAGACCTCTTTTGGAATCTTCCATGCTAAACTTCTTTAGCATTGAGTTAATGTACGTCCCTTGGGATAAGCCAAGAATCCTTTTAGATCTATCTCTATAGATCTTTATCCCCAAAATATAGGATGCTTCTCCCAAGTCCTTCATGGAGAAGTGTTAAGATAATCATATTTTAATTGATTGCAGCTTAGGAATAACATTCCCTATCAGTAATATATCATCAACATATAATACGAGGAATGAAACAGCACTCCCACTAACCTTCTTGTATACACATGGTTCATCCTCATTTTTGATAAAATCAAACTCTTTGATTGTCTCATCAAAACGGATGTTCCACCTATGAGAAGCTTGCTTCAATCCATAAATGGATCGTTGTAGCTTACATACTTGATTTGTTCCAACCTTTGAAATAAATCTCTCTGACTGTGTCATATACACATCCTCTTCAAGTTTCCCATTGAGGAAGGCCGTTTTCACGTCCATCTGCCAGATTTTGTAGTCATGGTAAGCTGCAATTGCAAGCAAAATCCGAATGGACTTGAGTATTGCTTCTGGTGAGAAGGTTTCGTCATAGTCAACTCTTTGTCTTTGTTTAAAACCTTTTGCGACCAGTCGAGCCTTAAAGGTCTCTACCTTGCCGTCTGCTTCAGTCTTTCTTTTAAAGACCCATTTACACCCAATACGCTTAATGCTTTTAGGTGGTGAAACCAAAGTCCATACTTGGTTTTCATACATGGAGTCCATCTCGGATTTCATGGCTTCTTGCCACTTCTCTAAATCTTTACTACTCATAGCCCGTTCGTAATTCAATGGATCATCATCATCTATGATGCGTACCTCATCGTCATCCTCTATGACAAGTCCATACCTATCAGGTATCTTCGGTACTCTTCCAGATTTACGAATAGGGTGTGGTACAGAAGGAATCTCTACTTGGTTAGGTACCTAACTTTGATCTGCACTATTTTGTGGTTTTTGAACCTCTTCAAGATATATCTTACTCCCACTGACCCCTTCAAGGATAAACCCCTTTTCCAAGAAGGCAACATGTTTCGCAACAAACACTTTTTGATCAGTTGGATGATAGAAATAATACCTCAATATTTCTTTAGGGTATCCCATAAATCTACATTTATCAGATCTAGTCTGTAGCTTATCATTTTCAAACTTTTTGACATAAGCTGGACAACCCCAAGTCTTAACATGCTTAAGATTTGGTTTCCTCCCTATCCATAACTCATATGGGGTCTTGGGGATGGATTTTGTGGGTACCTTGTTAAGTAGGTATGCAGCCAATTCTAGGGCATATCCCTAGAAGGAAATTGGAAGATCGGTAAAGCTCATCATGGATCAAACCATGTCCAACAATGTTCGATTTTTCCTTTCAAATACACCATTCATCTATGGCGTCCCTGGTGGAGTCCATTGTGAGATTATTCCATTTTCTTTGAGATAATTGAGAAACTCACCGCTTAAGTATTCACCACCTCGATCTGATCGAAGAATCTTAATACTTTTGCCCGTTTGTTTCTCTAATTCACTTCTGAACTCTTTGAACTTTTCAAATGATTCAGATTTGTATTTCATTAAATACACATATCCAAATCTTGAGTGATCATCAGTGAATGTAATAAAATAAGAATACCCTCCTCGTTCATTCATTGTCATAGGTCCACATACATCTGTGTGTACCAACGCTAACAACTCTGTAACTCTTTCTCCTTTTCCACTAAAAGGAGATTTAGTCATTTTTTCCATGAGACAAGATTCACAAGTTGGATATGATTCATAATTCGATAACTCTAGGAGCCCATCTTTATACAACTTGGATAATCTTGTTTCATTAATATGACTAAGTCTACAGGGCCACATATAGGTATAATTAACATCATCTCTTTTCCTTTTCTTAGTTTGTTTAATTTGAAGTATATTTTCATGCAAGTCAAGTATATAAAGTCCATTTCGCAAATTACCAACACTATATAAAATATTATCATTATAAATAGAACAATTGTTGTTCTTTATTATAATGTTAAAACCATCCATATCTAATACAGAGATAGAAATAATGTTTCTAATGATATTTGGAACAAAATAACAATTATTTAAATTAATGAACTTGCTCGTAGGCAGTGCTAAACAATAAGTCCCTACAGCTAATACAACAACCTTTGCTCCATTTCCCACTCGTAGGACAACCTCATCCTTGTTCAGTTTTCTACTTCTGACCAGTCCCTGCATATTGTTACATATGTTAGAACCATAGCCGGTATCCAATACCGAAGTAGAAGATTGACTTTCAAAAAAATTAATTTTAATTATAAACAAACCTTATTAGGATTCAAAGCTTCTACAAGCTTCTTCTACTTTTGTTCTGCAAGATAATCCCTGTAGTTCCTCTTTAATGACTCGGCTTGTTGAAATGGAAGCAAATTCCTTTTCTAACTGGATCAGGTTTCTTTTGATCCTTCACTTTCACCTTTCCCTTAGCCTTCTTGGATTTCTTCTTTTCATAAGATACCTTGGGCCTCTTCCTTTTGTTGGAAGAATCATCCACCAGTAAGACATGGTTCTTCTTGGATGGGAAGTGACCTTTAACAGTTTTCAACATGTTAAGTAACTCAGGCAAGCTGACGTCCAACTTACTCATGTGAAAATTCACAACAAATTGTGAGAAGGTGTCAGGGAGTGATTGCAAGATTAAATCTTGACTCAACTCCCCATCCATAACGAACCCAAGCTATCTAAGACATTCAATCAGATTGATAATCTTTAGGACATGAGTCTCAATAATAGTGCCCTCAGTCATCCGAGATCGGAAGAGCTCCTTAGATATTTCATATCTAGCAGTCCTACTTTGCTCACCATACAGCTCTTGCAGGTATAGTAGCATAGTAGGAGCATTCGTGGTTTCATGCTGACATTGAAGCTCGTTACTCATGGATGCGAGTATGATGCATTGAGCCAAAGATGCATCATCTTGCCACTTTTTAAAAGTAGCAATCTCTTCCTCAGAGGTTGTCTCTGCAACTTTTGCAGGTACTGGCGAATTTATAACATAAGAAATCTTTTCAGCAGTGAGAATAATTCTCAGATTCCTTAACCAGTCCGTGTAATTCAGTCTGGTCAGTTTGTTAGCATCAAGTATGCTACGCAGTGAAATTAGTGAATGTGACATTTTCAAAATTCTGCATGTAAAAAGACAATATTTTAGCAAACATTCATTTAATTAATTACCAAAATAAATTAGGTCTTATTTTTTATTGGTATCTCCCACTATTTTCTTCAATCTATATTACCCTCATTTATATAGTTCGACAAAATCTAATTAAAGTTTTTGCTAGTGAGAATAAGGATCCCATTTCAAATATATATAACCTTGTGGTGACGCAACAAACTATATATAAATAAATAGGTAGGCAACTCTTTGTCAATTACATCATCATGTAACTCCTTATGTTTTGCCTCTTGGATTATTTTGATCAAGTGGTGGCACATCCGAATCAAAATTATCTAAGTTAAGTCCAACCTAGCACTTCTATATATTCAAAAAGGAAAAAATTATCCCTGTGGTGACACAACAAAACAATATTATTCAATTTTCTTTATAAGCATCAAATGTGATAAATTAACATCTTAAATACTTATACTTGCCTTGTGGTGACACAACAAACTCATATTAAATATTTAATACTCTATTAATTTTATCATACTGTAGAAGGCGGCGTTCGATATTCTAAATATCTTTGAACGCTTAAGACTTAATATATAAAAACTTTGAGAGATTTGTTATTATTTGTCTCATCTTGTTTAGTAGCGCGCACACACATACACACACACACACACACACACACACACATATATATATATAAAATATGCGTCATATTATTAAACATGTGAAACATGTTTGCATAATATATATATATATATATATATATATATATATAATATTAGCATGAACATATAGAATACTATATTCTACCCAGATTGATTATGGACTTTTATTCTAGTTTGGTTCACTAGAGCCACCAAGTGAACCAAAAGGTCAAACCCTAGGGTGCAAGAATAAATATTTAAATATAACTATTATATTTAAACCCTGCTCCATTACAAAACGGGTCTTCAAGTGCTCCTTGTTCCTTGATCTCTAGGTTCTTGAAAAATTCTAATTAATCCTATTACATTAAACTATTTAATTTAAATAGAAACCTTGATCAACAATCGAGGGAAGTATATAGGAGAGAGATAGAATTTACATCAAGAAGAAAACCAGAAAAGACGAGGTACGCAGACCCCATTTAATAAAACCCATTCATTCAAACATCCAACCAAAAAAATCCAATCACATTGGTCAATAGTCCATAATCAATCCCATTTATTATCATACATATCATCATACATATCATCATATGTATCAATAAATAAAATCATTCCATATATATAGGAATATCATTTAATGGTCAATTTTATGTTGCATGAAATACAATTTAAAGATTTAAATAAACTATTTATTTTAATTATAAAATTATTAAGAATATTATATATATATATATATATATATATATATATCCGTAATATATTATATATATAATATTACCGAAAGTAATCAGGAAACATGTTAACAATATATATAATATATATTAGTTAGCGGGGAATAACCAAATCACGCAACATGCTTTTGAATAATCAAAATAATTCACGTTAACTATTACATATATATAATATAATATAAACCAAGTCCATGATTCATCTGCTAATATTCCAACGTGGGTATCAAATCACGTAATCTGTCATATAAGGTATTTTAGGGACCCATTAATATTTCAGTACTAATTCATCAACGAAACCACGGATCCCAATAACGAAAGTAAAACAACATTTTTTTTATAAAATAATAATTTTATACAACAAATTATGCACAATAAATTATTCTAAATACATACCCATACATATATAGAATCAAAACAATTAATAATTAGTATAAAGTTTAGCTCACGATGCCACCGTAAGGTTTTGTGAAGATCAAAGATGCAATCAAATTGCAAAATCGGTAAAGCAAAATAAAATAAAATTTTAAAATTTTTCACAAACTATAATATCAAGAGATTTTCTATGTAATTTAATAATTATCAATAAACGAACTTATTTGAAACTCTTGTGTGATTTCATTTATTAGATATATATGTGTTATACATATATGTGTTATGTTAAGATATGTGATGAGATGTATTTAAATGGTTGATTTAGTGTTATTTAACTTTTAAATTGATTAAGTGGGGAATTAATTCTTTTTATTACGTGGGTTAGTATTAAATCATGAGTTGGAGTTGAGAGCGGAATTTAGAGGCGTGAATTGCATATTCGAGTGCGGGAACGTCGAAATTAGTCAGGTTAGACTGTAACCACGAAAATGTGTCACGGTTGACTTTCTGGTCAAAGTTAATCGGTTGACTTTTTCGAGAAAAAAGTCAATCACGAATTTTGGTGATGATTTTAATGAAACGGATAGTTCCATGACGTCCGGAACGTTGAATTTTGTAGGAATCGATATAAGTATCAAGCACGTTTGGCTCTGAGGAGGCAAAATTGTCAAAATGGGCATTTGAAGGATTAAAATAATATTATAATATGTTTATTTAATTGGTCGTGCAATTTGGTGGGATCCTATGACTCACGAATTGGGACAAGGGAGGAGGAAGTATACATATTGCAAGATATTGAGGGAGAGGGAGTTACACTTGTGTAATAAACTAAAACTTTTCATTTTCTTAACTCCCCTCTCCATACTAAACCTATACATTATGAGAAATATATACATGAGTGATGATTTGGGAATGGAAGAGGCAAGGGAAGCCTATGCTAATATCATATAAATATATACTCTCCACTCATATATTCCTCTCATTTGCAAAATTCCACCAAAGAGAAAAAAAGAGAGAGAAATTTAGAGAATGAGAGCTTGAGAAGGGAAAACAAATAATTGGAGATTATATAGCAACTAACAAGCAAGGAAGAGGATAATCAGTTAACACAAGGAAATTCGTCCAAAAGGTAAGCCATGAAACTCTCTTTTTCATGTTCTTTAAGAAAAATAGTGAAAAAAGCATGTATAGCCATGATAAATGGTTTATGTTGATTTCGTGAGGCTATGCTAATGTTGGTTTCTGTTATGAGGATGATAAGGAATGGAAATTCTGGTTTAAACATGTTGCAATTACATAGAGAATCAAAGCTTTCATGTATGTATGCGATATGTTTGATAAAATGCCTCTTAGTTGTCAATTTGTTCAAAGCATGGTAATTTAGTGAGTTTATTTGTTGTAACATGTTCATATATGTTGGTAGAAGTGATCTGGACTGTAGGAGTTGAGCCCATGAATGCTAGAATCAAAATCAAAAAATTTGTCAAAGTTGGTTGAATGTAAAATCTGTGATTTTTGGGTTTTTCGGAGCCTCAGAATCATGGTTTATATGACCCGATTAGTGTATGTAATAATTTTATAAAATAGTATGTAGCATGAGGTACAACCTGTCCAAATTTCATAAGAAAAAGGAGTTAAATTGAGCAAGTTATGAAAATCGTAAGCATGCATGTTGGAAATAAAAATCTCCAGATTCTGGAAATTTCCAGAATTTTTCTAAGTATAGCATGTTAATTTCTGAGATGGTCTTAGCATGTTAATTTCTGAGATGTAATATTTTTGTAAAATACCTTGCTGTATGAAGTTTATTGTGTCCAAGTATCATGGTCATATCATCTGTAGATTAGTGGGAATAAAATCGCAAAAGTGGCACACAAGGTGTTTGTTGAAAGTCCTATATGAATTTGTTTTGGTTAAAACCAAATATTAGGAAAAACTAAAGCTTGGGCTAGATATATAAATCATATATGATGATAAATAAAGAGTTTTGGTATATTAAATAAAAGTTTAAAAGCTATTCTAAACCAAAACGAAAAGTTGGAAATAAGTGTGTTAAGCCATTATTGATTAACTTTATGACTTAAAGATTCGAAATGGGATGTTTATAACTTTTAAATACAGTCTCATATATGATATATAACATATTTAAAATTTTTTCTAATTTGGTATATGAGCTAGAAGTAATAAGGTTGTGAAATAAACATGTTAGAAACCAAAGAATTGCGAACTGCTGGCCCTAAAGACAAATTCGGGGTTAGCTAGAGTTTCCATAAAATTCTGGGCTTTTGGGGTATTATAATACATTGAATAAGATTTCCATATCCTCTTGAACAAACTAATTCCGACTTCAGAGGAGGGAGTTATGGCATTCCAAAGTGGGTGTGTCGAATCTATCCAAAATTTGGAAATCAGATTCAAAGCAGTCCCCTTGCACGAATTTTCTAGAATTCTGAGTTTTGAATTTAGAAATGATCAAAGAATGAAAGTTGTAGCCTCGGAAGTTAGCTTCACGTGGGCTCAAGAATCGCTCAAAAATGTTTTGAAACGAAAAAGTTATGACTATTTTAACTAGATAGGGTAAAGCTGGAAAAAAATTGAAAACAGTAGCGATCAGACATTTTTTGGGCCTGTTTTGGATTGCCTAAGATATCCAAAATAGGTGGTTCATAATTTTTAAATATAGCCTGCTATGGTGTCTATATCGTATCCAAAATTGGAGGTAAACTAACTTACATATTAAAAACTACAAAATCATAAAGTGGTTGCGCCATGAAGAAGAGGGGTTCTTTGCCCGGTAGCAATAGCAAATAACAAACAGACAAAGAACGAGATAACAACAATGAGTTGGCTACTTTTTTTGAGTTTTGTTTTTCGTTTTCAATTCTGATTCTTGATGTTGAGCATTTGAATAGTTAAAATCAATAACAAAATGTACTTTAAGCATAACTAACTTAGAATTTGATTGATATATCCTATGTGATTGATAAAGAATTTAATGAGGATGTTAAGTATTAAAATTTTGAATTATGGTCAACATTAGTGAAGCGATAAAGAATGAGTTCAAGTTTGTTAGTTACATTATGTATAATATAAACATAGAAACGATGTAACGATTACTAAGTAATTTAGAAGAATGTTGATATTTCAAACAAAATTGATGAATGTAATGACACCAATTCTGAACTAGATATATAGAAACATTTGACACATGCAATGCTAATAATAATGATAAACCTTTACTGTTATTACCTCTAAAAGTTGATGAAAAGAATCATTTATCCTTAAAACTAGTATTTGCATACTTAGTTGCTTAATGTGACTTAAATGAATAGGTTACGTGAAGAACTAATACATATCTTTAACTATAGAAGACTTATCAGGAAAGTTTCTTACCCTATTTTTTTTCATTATGAATTTATTCAACTCTTATTCAGTTGATTGTAGCGAGGGTAAGTTTGGGATTGCGAAATGTTATTGAGGATTATTCAGTTCTTATTGTAACTGCTATGCTTTAAAGTTCTTATTCCCTTAATGAACTATATTCAAGCATGCTTTCTAGCTTTCATTCCAGCTAGATGTTATTGATGCAAACATAGTATATTGTTTAAATAATTCAAATCTTTTGAAGCTATGTAATGTCTACTAATGCAAACTTCTTTGGTGCGGTCTCGCATGATTACTAAGATGAACAACCCTAATAATCGGCCAAACAGATGTCGGGCATATAGTCCAATTTATGCTTATGCAGTTAAATTTCATACTTGTGCACAATGTAGGGTACAACAGGCTGATCACCTGGAGTACTTACAGAGATTGTTTACAATCTATTTGATTGTTAAACTATCTGATGGTTTTCGTTGAAACAAAATAATGTTCATGGTATCTAACACCCCTTAGTATGCTATTGAGAATTCTAAAACTCTTATCGTGATATTCTTGTTTATCTCTTGATAATTATTTCAACTGTTGAGAAATATTCACACAAATGCTTTTACTCCTGATGCATGTTTCCAAACTACTTTATATACTTGCTAGGCAATTTGTGCTCATTCTTGCTTAAACCTTTTAGTTAAGACAGAGAACGCTGAGAGCTCAGGCAAGGAAAAAGGGAAGTCTACGATGAACTGATGAGGGTTATTTATGTATTAAGTTGTATTTCCGCATATGATGTAATGTTGCAATAAACGCTAAGTTTAAGTTTCAGTTTATTTAAGGTTGTAAAGACTTGGGATTTAATTTGAATAGGTATGTAATAGTTATTATTATTATTTTCTAGAGTTTATGGAGTTAAATGTTGATGTATGTTGTATCGTGAGCACCATATCCTGTGTTTGATGTTACACGGATTTGGAGGCGTCACACAAACCAATTACCCGGATCATCCTTTATGCATATTATTAATTAAGACGAAGAGAAAGAAGTTATGAAATCATACCCTTGTAGATACGAGCTTCCACAGGTATGAGTTCAACTCCCACTTCTCCGCGATTTTCTTGAATCTCTGGGTAGATTCCTTCCTTTGATCAATGTTAGCCACCCAAGTATATGGCCTCTAAAGGTGATCCACCAAGGAAGAAGACTTTTTAGGAAGAAGGATGTATTGGCTCAAACCCTAGTTTTTTTTATCTCTATAGAAAAAGGGACGTACTCTCCAACTCTTGGAATCACGTATATAAAATATCTGATATAAGACTCCTCTTATATAAAGATATCAGGTAACCCTATTTAATTAAAATAATGTATTATTTATATAATTAAACTCATTTAATTAATTGGGCTACCTAATCTTATTAGGGATAATTAATTAAACTCCTTTAACTAATTTTTCATCCTAATCCTATTAGGAATAAAGGAGAGTACTTATATTAAATTAATTTCTAAACTCTTTTAGAAATTAAAATAATAATAATTGTAATAATATTAATAAGACTTCTCTTATTAATTTATATTTAATATATCTAAAATATTAAATAATAATATTAAGCTATTTAATTTATTCTATCACCATAGATAAAATTAAATATACTTAACATATTATTACGATTATGCCATTAACTTCTTAAATAATTATTCTTCATTTTATGGTGTGACCATTTATGTTCTCCATATTAAACTAGGTTGTGAATAAATATTAGAACAATTTAATCTTACTTAAATAAATTAAACTATTAATTTATTTAAATAAATAATATTTATTCTACAATAGGGATAAGTCTCCTAGCGATCAACGATTTTATTCCATATAATATAAATTTCAACATAAATCATAAAAGAACCTTTGAGTAAATAGTTACCGACAATTCAATCTTTCCACATATACAATGTCTCAATTAAATATAAGATATAGAATTCATTGTCAAGTCTTATTTTATTTAATTATATGTATTTCGATTCCTAAATTCACAACTTCTAATGAATGCAAATTAGAAACTACTATCTAATTTTATTCCACCTTGGCCAAGGATTACTGGGTTGTCATTTATCGAATCACATAGGACATTTCTCTTCTTTTATTAGAAGTGGTAGATTCTTTATTGATCATTTATTATCTCCATATATAACTTATTACACCCAAGCATACCCTTTGATATACTCTAAGAGTCTTAAAGAATAAGTCAAAGCGTAATTCATTATATATAAGATACTATGATGATCTCAAGTCTAAGGATCATTTGTACAACAATCACTACATGAATTTCTATTGACAGGCAAGAAAAACTCCATTAGGTATTCCTTAGCGAGTCACGTTCAGTGAACTTATTCTCTAATAAGCACCTACATACTTGCTTTAGTGTCTCCACACAAATGATCATGAGATCAATCATCCTCATCCAATGAGAAAGCAATGTACGTACAAATCTATCCGGATCCACTAATCCCCTTTTTAGTAATCCATTGATTGGGAACATTTTAGTTTTAAGCTATCTAAGAATTTAGATCTCATTAGCATGATCTCATCATGATTCTAAAAGCATTGTTTAAAACTAGGGGTTTATCGCATATTATTAAAACAACACCATGTAGATAATTAAATGCCTTTAATAAATAATTCCTTCATTAATAAATGAATACGATTGATTACAAAGTATATGCTTTATCATCATACATGATTGGCTTATAGGAATAATACTTTCATTATATATATATATATATACGTATTATATATATATATATTATATTAAGTTTTGTTTTTTATGAAAAATATAATATATTATATTTTATTATGCATAGTGTTTGTATAGTGTCTGCATATTGTTTGCATAGTAAGAAAATCGAATTATTCAGAAAGTTTCAAATAGAATAATTTTTTGGCTTATATGGTTAGTTCTTTGTCGTCGTGATTTGTCTTAAATAGTACCTTCCATTCCCTATAAATAGGATGCTTAGTTTCAATTGAAAATCACACTAGAATCGAGAATTCTTCTTCTATAATATTGAGTGTATTTCTTTTGAGTTTTAGAAAGATTTGAGTGTAGAAAATAGTACAAGTTTTCTTCAAAAATATCCCCGCCCTACCAGTCAGAAGTACTCTCTTTTTAAGGTAAGGGATATTATTTTTGTTCAATATTCTTATGAAATAATATTTTCTTCCATACTCTGTAGTATGTAAGTAATATTATTTCGATTCTGCATTTTAATTCTACACTCATTTTGTTAAAGTATGGCTTCTATACTCCTTGAAATTAGTAGAATATCCTTGAAATTTAAGCGCTTCATCTAATATCTTTTCATGAAAATATTATTACGAGCATTCTTGATAATTTTTAATCTTTTATGTGTAGGGTACTATTCACTCAAGGTACTATTCACTGTGGTACCATTCATCTATGAAAAAAATAATTTCTTTTCAAATTTCAAATCATTTTTAATACAATATTATTCTTGAATTTTACTCCACAAAGCATTATTATGTTGAAAATTTGGACATTATTGAATTAAGAATAAATTGAATTATAAATCTTTAAAATTTATCCTTGCTCTCATTTAATTGATTTCTTATATCTTTGTCATCATCCTCATGCTTATATTATGATGAAAGTTATCTTCTACCCATAGTGCATAGATGGATTTGTTGATTGGTTTGATTATACGAGAGATTATTTGATATAATCATGAGTAGTAATGTTACAAATGATGTGGTAAAAGTCCTCATTGGTACATAGTGCATTGATGGACGATTGTTAGCATGATCATGACCATTGGTGATAACACGATTATCCTTGGCCCATAGTGCATCGACAATTGTGGACGTGATACTATGAATATCCTTGGCCCGTAGTGCAAGGGTAATTCAGTTGATGTGGAATATTTATTAAAAGTTGAGTCTCAATGATAAAGTTGATGATAAACTTTTAAATCATAGAAGATAGTAAATTTCATACGTTATACTTGACTCTTCTAATGGATTTCTTGTTCCGCTATAGTTAAACTTGATTTTCATTGTATTTTATTAGTTTAATATTTTTGAAGGCTAACTTATTTAATTTATTACGCATTATCTTAGTCATAATATTTCTTCTTTTGGGCTAGTTGAGCTCACACTTTGCTTTTATTGTTCTCTTGAGGAAATGAGAAGCGTGAGTGGGGACTAGTCGGGGAGCGGAGTGGTCGAGTTAAGGTGGTAGTAGTAGTCCTCACTATTCTATGAAATAGTGTAATAATAATTGTAATGAGGACTCCATTTGAGTTTGGATATTGTCCAGAAGACAATATTTGTGTTAAAACTCTTACCTATGTTTTTTCGTATTTTACACGATAGTTGTATAATTAAGTTTGTATTTGAATTTCGTACCATGTATTTGGCGCTCGACTCGTAATAGGTGATGTATACCTATTTTGGGGGGTGTAAGAGAGGTGTGAGATATATACATACCATAAAAGTATGAAGTATATCTTTACACAAAAAGATTTGAATATGTGAAAAGGAGATGACTCACGTGACGCCCCTAAAATTAGGTATATCGTCACCCATCTTGGGTCGCCACTTACATGGTACATAAATTCAAATACAACTTACTAATATAACTGCTGTGTACATTACGACATAAAGCGTGTGAGTTTGAATACAAATATTGTCTACTAGATATTATACAAACTCAAAAGGAGTCCTCATTACAACTATTATCACACTATTTCACGTAATAGTGAGGACTACTAATGCTATCCTCCGGACCATTACTCCGTTCCTCGACTCGTCTCAAAACTATGTTCTCATTTCAAGAGAACAAATGAAAGAAAGGTGAGCTCAACTAGCCCAAAGAAGAAATATTATGACTAAGATAATGCAGAATAAATTATCATTATCCTTCAACATTGTTAAACCGATAAAATACAATAGACAACCGCTTAATCTGCAATGAATATGCAATCCATTAAAAGAGTAAAGTAGAAAATAAAGTCTACTATCTTTTAGGTTTTAAAAGGTTTTCATCAATTTTTATCGCTGAGACTCAGCTTAATAAATAAACCACCACATCTAATCATTCCTGTACTACGGTCAAAGATTTTCATCAAATTATCAATGGTCATGACTATCTATAGAATCACCCCGGTCATAATCATACCAAAAACTATCCATCATCGCATTACAGGCCACCGAGGACTTTTATCACATCATTTATAACAAGCCATGATTATCTTAGGAATGATCCCTGGTCATAATCATACTAAGTTCATCTATGCACGTAAGCCAAAGATAACATGATATATCATGAGGATGATGACAATGACATAGTAATTCAATAAAACAAGTTCAAAAAATTATTAAATCCATGAATTATTAACGTCCAAATTGTCAACATGATCTTTGTTTAGTCAGAGTAAAATTCAAGAATGATCGGAAGAATATTTCCATGAAAAGATTTGGATGAAACGCAAATATCGAGGATATTCTACTAATTTCATGGAGTATAGAAGTCAAAGTTTTAACCATTTGGGTATAATAAAGAATGGAATAACAAAAGAAATCACCATGCATGCGGTACCGCGCAGATAGGCGAGTTATTCAATGAGAATAATAATAACGGAACCGGTCGGTGAAATTCACACCGCAAGCGGGATGTTCAACAGAATAATAAAGATGGAACCGATCGGTGTAAAACACACAGATAGGATATTCCAAGAATGATAAAGGCGGAAACGGTCAGTCCTGTAAAACACATGCACAGGATGTTCCAACAGAATAATAAAAAGCGGAACCAGTCGGGTGTAAAACACATGCATGACAGGATGTTCCAGCCAGAATAATAGAAGAATGTCACCAAGTATAGGGTAATCGGCGTATCTGAGTTATTCCAATGTAATAATAAGCAATGGAATAACATAAGGATTTCACCAAGTATAGGGTATCACAGCGATACAAAAGTTATGTATAGGGTATGCCACTTTTACAAAAGTTATTCCAATGAATAATAGTGAATGGAATAATGAAGTTCTCTTCAAGAAGAAAGAATAACACCCCTTACCAGTAAAAAAAAGGCTGAATATAGAAGTAGTGAAGTAGCGAGAATACTCTTCTTCTTTCTATAATTTTCTCTATAGCTTCTCTCTATAATTTTCTCTCTACAGAGTTTCAATGAATTCGTAAGAAAATAATGAAGGAATGAGCTTTATTTATAGGAAAATGGAATGCATAGTAACTAATCCATGAGCGGTCAGATTGATTTACTTTAAATCGACGGTCCATATTTAAAGAAAAATATTTTAAATAAAATATAATATATTCTATTTATATAAAAACATTTTACTATGCAAACACTATGCAATACTATGCAAAACACTATGCAAAACACTATGCAACACTATGCATAATAAAATATAATATATTCTATTTATATAATAACTTTAATAAAGTATTCTATTTTATATAAAAAGATGTTTACATTTTATTACGTTAATAATACTGAATAAAACAAAACGTCATTATCATTATAATAATTCATATTATTAATCGACAATAATGGAATGTTGAGTGACTTCTCACATAAGCATCGATAATCAATACTGGTGTGCTACTATGCAACCACGTATTACATCGTACTTTTACTACCGAGTAGTTCAGCGGTAACCACGGTAAAACTTCCACCGTTATTTCAATAAAATATTTTTGTCGTTTTCTCAATCAATGACAATAATTACATTGTGGGGTCCACCAATGATTGAGTAGTTGTATGCGAATATTCCTGCTAAACCGAATATTCCCCACCAATCGAATATAATATAACCACTTGCATACTTTGCAAAATTTATAAATACTACCCACAACTATAATATTATCTCAAATTCACACCATAATATTAAAAATTATTTCGATAAAATTTAAATCTTTATTGATAAAATCTGGGGTCTCTGATCTCCCCTCCTTATGGAATTTCGCCCTCGAAATTAAGTGCGTACTGGTATGATAAAGAGATGAGGATACCTTGAATACCTTTATCGTTTAAAAATATTAAATTCATCTTTGAAATCGCGCAAAGCTATTCATTAACAATTCATCTTTGCACTTCTGAAGGTGCTAAAGATATCTTTGTAAAACCAATAATCTTTGAGGACAGCGACTTAATAGTATCACGACCACGAATTATCCATGCACCACTTGGCGAGGATATTCGTGTTTTCAATCTGATCATGATTATTATAGAATAATCCTTGGTCATAATCATACCAAGTCTATCAATGCACTACGACTAAAGATGACTTTTACCACATCCATGAATTAATATTTCATTCTTTGAGACTCATTTCAATAATTAATTCATATCATCGAATCATCCCCGCACTACTGTGCCGAGGATATTCATTAGTATCACGACCACAAATTATCCACCATACTTACGGCCAAAGATAATTGTGTATTCATTAGTATCACGACCACAAATTATCCAAGCACTACTACCAAAGATAATTGTGTATTCATTAGTATCACGACCACAAATTATCCATGCACTACTGACAAAGATAATCGTGTATTCATTAGTATCACGACCACAAATTATCCATACACTTACTACCAAAGATAATTGTGTATTCATTAATATCACGACCACAAATTATCCATGCACTACTGACCAAAGATAATTGTGTATTCATTAGTATCCGCGACCACAAATTATCCAAGCACTACGGCCAAAGATAATTGTGTATTCATTAGTATCACGACCACAAATTATCCATGCACTACGGCGAAAGATAATTGTGTATTCATTAATATCACGACCACAAATTATCCATGCACTACTGACAAAGATAATTGTGTATTCATTAGTATCACGACCACAAATTATCCATGCACTTCTGACCAAAGATAATTGTGTATTCATTAATATCACGACCACAAATTATCCATGCACTACTACCAAAGATAATTGTGTATTCATTAGTATCACGACCACAAATTATCCATGCACTACTACCAAAGATAATTGTGTTTTCAATTACGGTTATGATTATACCGAACAATCCACAGTCATAATCATACCAAGTCCATCTATACCTTACTGAAGCCACAGATGACTTTCAACATAATATAAGCGTGAGGATAATGATATAAAGAATCAATCAAATGAGATAAAGGATAAATATTAAACATTTATAATATAATTTATCCGAGGATTCAAGAATATCCCCATGTTATCAATCACTTAATAATCTCATAATCTAATATCATTAATATTATAACAATATTTTAATCATTTCTTAAATTTATAAATAATTTTTCTTAATTGTTTACGTTTTACCATATAATGCATTTAATCATTCAAAATGCCATACTCATAAGATATCATCACCAATTATCAAATCTCTCAAAAAATATGCATATATACTCTATATAGGATTCTCTAGCCATAATATCCTATTTTCAACTTTGTTACTTCACATAACATATTTAACTCATATGTTAAGTAACTAAACTATTTTCATGAAAATACCAAATCAGTCCCAAAAATATTTCTTTTCTAGGATTTAGCATAATATAGTCCCATAATGAAAATATATTTTTCTCGGAATTTTTAAAATTCATTTACTATTTTCAAAAATCAATTTCTAATTAATTCCTTAAGAAATTAGCTACCTCAAGTTTAACTCCAAAAATTCCCAAATCTTGGCAGGACCTTACACATGTTAACGTGAGCTTCTAGTTTAAATTTCATGGTCATCAGAGTTATAGAACTTTCGGTTATAGCGTTTTAAATCGGAAAAACCTAAATATTGAAAAGTCATAACTTGCTCATTTTAAGTCGAGAATGAGCTCATTTTTGGACAGGAGATACTTTATACCATATACCTTCATGTCCCTAAAGGCCAGAATTTTTCTCATAATTTATGTGGCCAAAACAGCCCTTAAAGTTTCTGGGCAGTAGCATTTTGAAATTTACAGCTTTGGCCTCCTTTGCTAAAATCAGTCCACACAAAAATCTACAACACCTTTTCCAGTAATTCCACTTGGATTAGTTAGGTAACGCATAGATCTAACTCTAGGACTTGACCACATTCAAAATTCAAAATATAATAAGAGATATGGTCAATTGAATTTCATATTCGCTTTTTCACCAAAATCGATTTTCAACTCTTTGTGATTTCTAAGAAACTTTCATGTTTTTACATACTAACCAACATAACTCATCATAAAACTTACTAATACCACGAATACCCATGATTTTCATTATTCCAATGCTTTTATTATGACTTTCATCATAAACCACGTAAAGCTATTCATTTAGTTGAAGAAATATTTGAGGTTTAAGAAATGGGTTTTTTGTCTTTGGGGTCAATACAAAATTCGATTTCACGCTCTAGGGTAGGCTAGAAATCTTCAAGAATCGTCAAGAAATTTATTAATGATAGAAATATCATTCAAAGCTGTTACTCTTATCCAAGACTTGGATAGATACGTCACATTGATACCAAGCTGTGACTTCTATCCCTTAACCTAGATAGCACCTCACAATGATACCTATAAACTTGCCATCTTCATTCACGATGTCGCCCTCTGAAAGTCCGGCTCGGTACATCCACAAGGAAGTCAACAACGAAAGGTTCGAGACTCTTTACTTATGGCTTGATATATAACAATTGATTAACTTTAGGGTTTGGTTACTTTGAATTAAGTATAACAAAGGTTGGTTATGAATATAAAAGCTAACAACCTTACTGAAAAAACATGATGATTAGCTAACCAATTGATTCTAAAAATCACATCAAAGGCAAGTATTTTCAAAAAGATAAGATCGACGGTAGCGTGAAAATGTTTATTTGAATCAACAAGATTTAAAAATAGTAGCGGTAACGAAGGCTCCTCTTAACGAAGTTTCAACCAATAAGTCAAAGTTTAACTTCTTGAGTCAAATTTAAGCGTTGACACAACTAGGTGAAATAAAAGAGTGGGTAGGCGGTATCTAACACGGTATAGACTTCGCAAGAGCTTATGATTAACTTACCGTGATAATTTTATTCGGGTTCCTCGTCACGAGAAAAAACGCTCTCTCTTAAACTAGGCTTTGGTTTGTCCGGGATGACCTTTGGTGCCTCCATCCTAGTTGAATTTGTCTTGATGGCGACAAAATCGAGCTAAGTGACCTTCTCTTCCACAATTATAACATGCTTTGAATGGCATGCATGTGATTCGGACTAATGTGTCCCTCTCCTCGCATTTGAAGCATCTGATAGGTGGTCCTTCTCCTTCCTTAACAACAGTCTTTGGTCTTGACATCTTTCCATCATTGTTGAATCTCCTTTTCTTGAAATGTCCATTCTTATTATTTTGGCCTGATTACCCCAAAGTGGTTACCATATCGGCTGTTGATTCCTCCACGCTTGTTGTCACCGCTTGATGACTACTCTCGCTAGTATTATAATTTTGCCTTTGCTCTCTCTTTTAGTTGCGTTGATTTCGTTATCGCGCTCCACTAATCGAGCCCTATTTACAACATCTGAATAAAAACACGGTTTATGAGAAATAAGATGTTGACGTATCTACGGCTTCAAACCTCTTAAAACATTCAGCGCCATTCTCTCTTCATTATCCACGAGTGGGGACTTAAACCGTGATAACTCCGCAAATTTTGCCTCGTATTGCGACACGGTCATATTGTTTTGTTCAACTTGATAAACTCCACCTCCTTCATGTGGCGAATACTTCGAGGGAAAGTATTTGTCGTTGAACGACTCTGGAACTTCTCCCAAGATATCTTTGAGACAACGAGGTTGAGTACGTTTCTGGAATTCCCACCGATGTCTGCCTCTCCGCGCAACATAAAGGCGGCAAAGAGAACCTTTTGCTCCTCGGAGCATCCCAAGACATCAAATATCTTGGTAATCTGCTTTATCCATGCTTCCGCCAGAAGTGGTTTTGGCTCTCCCTTAAACTCCCGGTGGTCCCGGCTCCTTGAATTGTTTAGCGGTGACCGGCAGAGAGTTTTCCGTGTTTCCACCTACGTTTTGGACAGAGTCACTTTTACTTTGATGTTGCATGAATTCTAAAAACCTTTTAAGCGTCATCGTCGTTCGTTAATTGATCGGTATTGTTGTTTCTGAGGAGGATTATTGCCATCCTGTTGCACATTGTTCCGATTATTGATCGTGAAGAATCAGCAGGTCTCTTGTGCTCCATTGCTATTCTCAACATTCTCGAATGCCATTTTCAAACAACGCCACAAAATAAGGGTTAATTGACATGCGACATATTATCACTATACTCGGTGACCAATCAAATACCAAATAAACTTAGGTAGGTCATACTTAGCGAAGGTATTCCCGTCTCTCCCCCTCCTAGTACTATTCTCACATCTTAGCGAGGGATCATATCCTAAGCTCGATACCAAGTTGTGGCGCCCCCAAAATTAGGTATCGTCACCCATCTTGGGTCGCCACTTACATGGTACATAAATTCAAATACAACTTACTAATATAAGCATGTCGTGTACATTCGACATAAGCGTGAGTTTGAATACAAATATTGTCTACTAGATATTATACAAACTCGAAAGGAGTCCTCATTACAACTATTATCACACTATTTCACGAATAGTGAGGACTACTAATCTTATCCTGCGGACCATTACTCCGTTCCCCGGCTTCGTCCCGGCTATGTTCTCATTTCACAGAGAGAAACGGTGAAAGAAAAGGTGAGCTCAACTAGCCCGAGAAGAAATATTATGACTAAGATAATGCGAGAATAAATTATCATTAGCCTTCAATGAGTGTTAAGCGATAAAATACAATAGACAACGGTTTAAGCTGCGGCCCGGAATATGCAATCCATTAAAGAGTCAAGTAGAAAATAAAGTCTACTATCTTTTAGGTTTTAAAAGGTTTTCATCAATTTTTATCCACTCGAGACTCGACAATAAATAAACCACCACATCTAATCATTCTGTACCACGGCCGAGGATTTTCATCAAATTATCAATGGTCATGACTATCTTAGAATCACCCCCTGGTCATAATCATACCAAAAACTATCCATCAATTTGCATTACTGAGAATTTGAGGACTTTTATCACATCATTTATAACAAGCCATGATTATAAAGAATGATCCACGGTCATAATCATACTAAGTTCATCTATGCACGTAAGCTAAAGATAACATGATATATCATGAGGATGATGACAATGACATAGTAATTCAATAAAAACAAGTTCAAAAATTATTAAATCCATGAATTATGAGCGTCCAAATTGTCAACATGATCTTTATTACGTAGAGTAAAATTCAAGAATGATAAGAAGAATATTTCCATGAAAGATCTTTGGATGAAACGAAATATCGAGGATATTCTACTAATTTCATGGAGTATAGAAGTCAAAGTTTTAACCAATTTGGGTATAATAAAGAATGGAATAACAAAAGAAATCACCGTGCATGCGGTACTTCGCGCCAAGGCGAGTTATTCAACGAGAATAATAATAACGGAACGGTCGGTGAAATTCACACAAGCGAGGATGTTCAACCGAGAATAATAAAGATGGAACCCGGATCCGGTGTAAAACACATGAGATAGGATATTCAATGAGAATGATAAAGAGCGGAACCGGTCAGGTGTAAAACATGAGCACGAGGATGTTCCAACGAGAATAATAAAAGCGGAACTTGTGTCGGTGTAAAACACCGTGAGCAGGATGTTCAACGGAATAATAGAAGAATGTCACCAAGTATAGGAATTAAGCCAGCGTATAAAAGTTATTCCAATGAGAATAATAAGCAATGGAATAACATAAGGATTTCACCAAGTATAGGGTATCTGCAGCGTATCACTGAGTTATGTATAGGGTATGCCACTTTTACAGGTTATTCCAACAGAATAATAGTGAATGGAATAACAGAAGTTCTCTTCAAGAAGAAAGAATAACACCCCTTATAGTAAAAGAACTGAATATAGAAGTAGTGAAGTAGCAGAATACTCTTCTTCTTTCTATAATTTTCTCTCTATAGCTTCTCTATAATTTCTCTCTAGAGTTTGATGAATTAAGTAAGAAAATAATGAAGGAATGAGCTTTTATTTATAGGAAAATGGAATGCATAGTAACTAATCCATGAGCGGTCCGGATTGATTTACTTTAATCGGCGGTCCATATTTAAAGAAAAATATTTTAAATAAAATAAAATATATTCTATTTATATAAAAACATTT